>CAOLHI010001113.1:0-695251 GCA_948474755.1 Ctenosaura bakeri | reverse complement strand
AGATGGTACCATTTTTACCAGGTTTTCAGACCTTACCAGGATTCTAGAGGGCATTTTGGGGTGAAATCTTCTTTTGGGGGGGAAAAAAAAGATTTTTGGGGGCAGGGGAGACTGCAAACATGCCGAAATGCACTCTATACCCCTAGAGGTCATCTTGGGAGCATTTTGCGGGATGTTTTGTTTTATCCCTAGGGGACCCCGGGGGCCACATTTTGCTCACATGGGCACTATAAATGGATTGTTGGAGTACAGATGGTTAAGGTTGTTGAGTCATCCCCAAAGGGCCAGACTAATATGGGTTTTAAAGGACAAGCCAACTGAAGAGTTTTTTCTTTTATTTTGAATGACTGGAAAACGTTATGGACATTTTGAGCCATGAGAAATCTAACAATGCAAACATTTGTGGTTACGGTTCCTAGTAATTCTAGTAGGATTGTTTAACTGGATAACTGGATAAATGAATAACATTTTCCCTTTTCCCCCCTCTTTGATTACAGTTTGGCTTGGCAAGGCCAGAGTCCATTTGCGTGTGTTTAGTGAGTTAGAAAGTTAATGTGTTAATTAGTTAGTGTTTAGTGCCTTTAGTAATTTCATATAGGCTTCCCTCACTTATCTGACAGGTTAGGGACCAGAGCAGTGTCAGAAAAAAATGAAAATGGTTGAAAAGAGAACCCATGTACGGGACCGTAGGGAGCATGAAGAACTCACAGAGGCTGACTTGGGGCTGACCGTGTGTGTGCCACTTGTAAAGTCTCTCAGATGGCTTGGCACCTTTTTTCCCCTCTCAGATCGCTTTTCAAGCAGCACATCATGCTCACCAAGTGAGCCTCCATAAGCAAGAAAAACTGATGAAAAAGTGGAACACGCATTGAATTAATGGAACCCGGAAGCATCAAAAGAGTAAGTTGTTGGATAATGGGCTTTGGAAGGTGGAGGCTTCCTGTATCGTGCCTTAATTTTGGTTTACGTTAAAAATGTTAGTTTATGTTTTTGTTATTTTGTGTTAAGATTTATAAATAACTACATTTTTAAAAAAAGAGAAAGGAAAGGAAAGGCAGTATGCCAATGTCATAAAATACTGGAGAACCCTACTCTACGCAGTGACGGCCGCCAGAATAGCTTTCGCAAAAAATCTGGACGAAAAAAAGACACCCCAGAGTTGGAGGAATGGCTTTACAACCTTCTTGAAATACACTTTCAATATCCTGTTTGTCGTGACGCTTTATCATTTTAGCTCCTTGCTTTTAAAAATGAATACATGTCAGGTGCTGTCAAGCCCAAGCTGCCGGTTGTTGCCGAAAGGGAGTCAAGAACTGAGCCAGCCAGACAGAGGAGAAAAAGACATCACTGTGGCCTTGCACAATTGCCTTGGGAACAAAATGCAATCCTTCAGCTCCGTGTGCCCATCGCCGTCTTCCACAAACCACCTCCCATTAGAAAGAAATACACAACGTACAATATGTACTACTGTAGAGCTGATGCTTCTGCAAGAAATGGGGGAGACTTCTCTTTCCCCACCCTTGCTACAGCGTCTCAGTTTGGCCTTCTGATTTCTCTCCTGCTAGGTCTTTGAACCCCAATTTTTCCAAGGGCTCTTTAGCCATAAGTTGCCTGAGGAAATAGAAGAAAAAAAAGATTTAGAATGCACTAGTCTTAAAGCTACAAACTTAACAATATCATCCTCTAATGTTGTATCTCAACATTAAAAACATTACATCATACCTATATCCTTAGCTGACATAAAAATAAAAATGACACAAATGACATGTGTCATTTTATGTACCTGTACATAAAAAATAAAAATGACAAAAATGACATGTCATCCATGTGCTTTTGTGTGTGCCGCAATGCCCAGGAATGCACAAAAACTACCTATGAATTGGTTTTTCTTTTTCATTACAGATTGTGGGGCTGGTCAGAGTTCTATTGTGCTTTAGTTAGTTAGTGTAGTTAGGTTCTGTTTATGGTAATAGATTATATGATTTAATAAACTGTTTTAGTACTGTGTCTTAGGTCGATTCTGCACTAGAGTGTTATAGTGCTATGATTCCACTTTCAACATCCTATGGAATCCTGGGGTTTGCAGTTTCGGGAGGGGCATAGGATGTTGAAAGTGGAATCATAGCGCTATAACACTCTAGTGTGGAAATGGCCTTAATTTTAGTTCAGTTTAATTTACTTTAGATTAGTTTTTGTTCTAGATATACATGTGTGTTGCTTATGTATAGTTTTTTTCTTTTTCTCTTTTCCTTTTTTTCCTGCTGTAATAATAAATATGAAAATATATATGCACATAATCAACCCTCTGTGATTGTGAAGACAAAAGGAAGAGCCAAACACAACAGGCACTGGCAGATCAGCCTAAGCCGACGAAACATCGGAAAAACTACAGCAAATATCCATTAGCTTTGGTGATATTTTGCAAGAAAGAACACACTTGCCTCTCCATTCTGCATTCTAAGTACTCCTTTGATTCCTGTCTGCACAAAGCATTCTCAAAGCTATTCGCCCGAAGACACTGCATGAATTTTTCCTTGAATGCTGTACATTCACCTGGAACAGAAAAAAGGTATATTTTTGAGCCAGGGGTGGAGGAACAGACACAAAATTAATGGCAACACAACAACAGCACATGAGGTGGTCCTGAACACTACAGCTATTCTGTAGTGAACCTTAAAGGCATTGCGAGTCAAACAAAAATGGTCTCAAAGATTTGAAATGGAACTCCTCTGCAAACTGGACAATGTGGACCTTTGCTTTTGTCCGAGTCTGGGAAAATACAGAAAAGAACTTTCCTCTCATTTTTATCCCTTTGACCTGCCGCACCATCACATGTTTGGCCAAAAACCTGGAAATTATATGAAAGAGACCAGAAGTCTTCTGTTAATGATCCCATTCCATCCAGTCTTCAGTACCGATCCAATCCCCTGATGCTATTTCTATTTCTGTAACAGTTTTACATTTCAGCTTTCTTTCAAAAACTTCACGGCAATGTACATTATTCTCTCCATTCCTGATTTTATGCCGATAACAACCTTGTGGGGTAGGACAGGGTGGGAAACAGCAACTGGCCAAGGTCATCCAGTGAACTTTATGACTGAAGTTACGATTTGAATCTGGGTCCCCCGATCCTACTCAGATACGCTGCTTGAAACAGGAGGAAACTGGCCCTCCAGGCATTTCAGATTTCCACTCCAAAGAATCCCAGCCAGCGTGGCCAATGATAAGAGATACCTGGCACTATTGTCCAAAAGACACAATTAGGCATTACTTCCTATTTATAATTTTTTTAAAAAAAGTTTTATTAAAATATTAAAAAAGAATAGTGAAATATGGGATACGATGGTTATAGATAAATTAACTCTTTTTTTAAGCAATAAAAATGTAAGCGAATTTGAGAAAACCTGGGAACCACTTATATTTTTCTTTAAAGAAAAATGGAGAGACAAAATATTTGCAGTAGGAGTTTAAACGAAAAAGAATAGAATTTTGAATATGTGTATAGATATGCAATTAGAGAAATTTAGCCTATTCTCAAGGTAAAAATTTGCATTTCATGAACTTCAAAGAATTAAGAAGATATATGTTGGCAGATCAAATGGAGTATAATCTGGATCCTGAAAGGAAAATATGATAATACACAAATAAGACTGATCAAGTGGCTATTTTATGGGTTGCTGTTATATGCTATATTGTGATATATTTTGTAATGTGGTGTTTTTTGTTGTTGTTATGTTTATGTTTAATGTTTTTTAATGTTTTGAAAATAAAAAATTAAAATAGATTAAAAAAAAGAATAGTGAAATGATATAGTCAACATTAAGTTACATACTCACTTACATAACATAATCCAAGACTCATAAAGCAAAATATATAACCTATATCTGTCATTTAATTCTGTATCTTCTATTTCTTGACATAATATACAAATAAAAATGCTATACAAATAAAAATAAGTTCACTATACAAATAAAAATACTTCCTGCTTATCTTTTTCCAGTTTATTCTGCGTATTGACATATTTACCTCTAGATCTACACATACCAATTTCATATCTCCCCAATTTTCAACCATAATGTTCGACCACTCCTAATGTAACAGTATATCTCATGTTACCCTGTCCCCTACTAACCCAGGGTAGGGTATATCTTAAATATTATTGTTCCGCTGTTATAGATGTTGTTAATTTTACATTATTACAGTATTTCTTAATTTTATATTGTTACAGTATCTCCATATCTTTTTTTAAGATAACTTGTTATTGGCACCCACTCTGTATCGTATTTATAAATTTCTCTAGCACGCTGTTCTTTCTGATCTCATAATAGCTATTTTATTGCAATAGCGACATTTCAGTGCCAAGGCATGTACACAACTGGTGTTCAATTATTTAATACCGATCATACTTATTACTGTAGTTTTGCTTGATCCTATTTATTACTGTAGTTTTGCTTGATCCTATGAGCTTGTTTTGAGCTGTTTTGGGGTTTTTAAATACTTTGGCTGGCTTTCTGTTCAGTACTGATGACGTATGTCATAAACCATGCCTACAACTTTTCACAACAAATTTTATTATTCCCGTTTAAAGTCAGGGCACCGTTAATCGTGACAGCAAATGCCCTCCCATACCCACCTGAAAAAGCCAGGTAGCCGCAGCAACCAAAGGACTTCTATGGGGCACTGAAAAATGCCTCCTACCTGTGAACCTCAGTGGAGCAGCTAGTTGTGAGAGGACATTTCACTATAGTTCACCGGAGAGAGGGCTGGACGTGCCACCCTTCAGCACCCTGCTCACTAGCATTGCAGAACTCCTTTGGGTGCAGCTGCCTGGCATTTAAGGGGCGGGAGGCTTGGAAGGATCAGATTGGGAGACAGATCATAGCCATACCATCATAGCCACATCTCCTATGTAGGCTCAGGGCGAGCTTTAGTTTCATTGTGTTACTTGAGACATTTTTTAATAAATAATTCCTGTAGTCAAACATACCAAGAAGATCACCATCTAGAACATCCAGAGGAGAGCTGTATTCGTCTATGGTGGCAAAAAAACAATGACAAATCTCGTGGGCAGCTCAAAGACTAATGAGTTTTATTTGGCTTGCCCTTCTCTGGACTGTGTCAAAGGCAAAGGAAGAAAGAAATCACAGAAACCCACCAGACAACAGAACTGGAGCAGGAAAGGACGATCGGTCATCATTTTGACCAGCTTTCCAATATTTAAAAGCTTTAATATCAGCAACAGGACACCATGTGGTGGTTTCAAGTATGTGAGTCATAGAATCATAGAAATGTAGAGTTGGAAGAGACCCCAGGGGCCATCCAGTCCAACCCCCTGCCATGTAGGAACACCCTCAAAGCACTCCTGACAGATGGCCATCTAGCCTCTGCTTAAAAACCTCCAAGGAAGGAGACTCCGCTACACTCCATGGAGGCAGCAGATTCCACTGCCGGACAGCCCTGACTGTCAGGTAGTTCTTCCTGAGGTTCAGGTGGAATCTCCTTTCCTGTAGCTTGAATCCATTGCTCCTTGTCCTGGTCTCTGGAGCAGCAGAAAACAAGCCCTCTCCCTCCTCTACATGGCATCCCTTCCCATATTTAAACATGGCTCTCATGTCCCCTCCTAACCTTCTCTTCTGCAGACTAAGCATACCCAGCTCTCTCAGTCTATCCTCATAGGGCTTCATGGCTTCCAGGTCTCTCACCATTTTGGTCACCCTCCTCTGGACTTGCTGGCTCCCCTCTGGACTTGAGCATCTTGAGTTGGGAGAATTTAATCTGCTATAATTGATCTCTGGATTTAGCGCACTCCCTTTAACTTGTTATTATCTCAGGGTCATGCAGGGTGCCTTGGAAGTGTCTCGTGAGAGGGCAGTTAGCTCCCTGGACAAGGGAGCAGCAAAACCATGCCAGGTTTTAGCCAAGACTTTGAAGGAGCTGTCCAAGTGCTGAAACCCATTCCTTCCAGCAAGTTCAGCACCTTGGATAGCTCTTTTAAGGCCAGCTAAAACATGGAGTGTATTTGCTGCCTCTGCAGACATGGGAACCACAAAGCCACTATTGGACTGCAGGATGTCCATAGAAAATTAGAAAATTATAGAATAGAATAGAAAATTAGGCCATTTCTGCACTACACTGTTACAGTGCTATTATTCCACTGTCTACATCCTGTGGAATCCTGGGGTTTGCTGTTTAGGGAGGGGCATTTAGGATTCTCAGCCAGGGAGCTCTTGAGCCTCAGTAAACTACAAGCCCCAGAATTCCACAGGAGGTTGAAAGTGGAATGATAGCACTATAACAGAGTAGAGCAGAAATGGCCTCAGTTACTCAGTATCTTGCCCTGAGCCTTAAAAAAGGTGAGGGAGAGTTCAGCTCAGCACCCCACAATTTCTACAACAGATGATAGCATTTTTCTGCACTTTCAGTTGGGAACGATAAGCATTGCTAATGTTTGGTCACAGTCTTACCATTCCACAACCACAGCCAGACATTCAACCTCCTAAGTGTGTTTTTAATGAGAATTTCTAAAGTTAACAACAGGCATGAGTTGTTTCTTTGAACATCAAAACAAGTTCAGAGCCAACTTAAGCCTGAGTCAAATAAAATGATAACTAGTGAGCTCCTAAACTAGAAATAGGGAATCTGGAGGTTGCCAGATTTTTTTTTTTATTTGTATCCCGCCTCTCCATATGGATCGAGGCAGCGAACAACTTACAGACAGCATGTATTTCTATACATTCTATACATGCCCCCAACAAGCTGGGTACTCATTTTACCGACCTGCGAAAGGATGGAAGGCTGAGTCAACCTTGTGATATTGTGAGATCTACCTAACCAGCTTGGCTATCTGGCCACTGTAGTTCACGTGCATCAGGAACAGCAATATAGATTTGCTTTGTTATTATTTGTCCCCTTATTTCCCACTTTTCCTGCAGCTGAAGGTAGCATGCCTGGGTTTCTTCTTCTTTCCCACCCTAAGTTTACACCAATCCTGCAAGGCTGGCAGAACACCACTGGCCCAGGGGATTATCCGTGTTTAAATATAGTACTTCCACTGCCTCCCACCAATTGTCCTGCTGTTCTTTTAATAGTTAATTAATTGTTAATTGTCATGTGTTTTAGGGGGTTGGCTTTAGCTGGGTTGGTGGGTGGGGAGGATTGGGTATGTTTTTAATGTCTTTTAATGGATAATGTATTTCATGCTGTGTGCCGCCTTGATCCATGTGGAGAGGCGGGATACAAATAAATATTACTATTATTATTATTATTACTATTATTATTATTATTATTTGAAAGTATCATAGAATTTGCAGAGTTGGAAGAGACCACAAGGGCCATAGAGTCCAACCCCCTGCCATTCAGGAATGCATCTCTCATATGGAAGATGGAACAAGCTTGTTTTCTGCTGCTCCAGAGACCAGGACATGGAGCAGTGGCTTCAAACTAAAGCCAAAAAAAAAAAAAGATCCAAAGGCCCCTCCCTAAACTGCAAATCCCAGGATCCCATAGAATGTTGAAAGTGGCATCATAGCGCTATAAGAGTGGAGTGTGGAAATGACCTGTGTTAAAGTCAAGTGGGGGCATGGAGCAGAAGGGTCTCTCCCTCCTAGACCCCAAAACCCAGCCATTGCTCCATGCCGAATGCATGACCCTCTTGGGAGGCACCCAGAGAGCGCCAAACATGACCGGGGTTTCGGGTGGCAACGCAAAGCGACCACCCTCTATGGGCGACTAGGGGCGTCGCTCTATCCCCGCCATCTCTATGGTAAGGGCCTTCGCCTCTAGCCTAGGGGGCTCGAGGGACGGAAAGCGCGTGCGCAATATAAAGACGGAGGGCGGCCCCAGAGGGACAAACTTAACGCGAAGTCTTCGCCGGACGTCCTTTCGACCTCGTACCGAAATGATCCAGGGGGAAAGCGCCTTTGTCCGGCGGCCTCGGCTTGAAGCTTTTGCTCCCGAAGTTCATAGCCGTGGACATGGCGAAGGCGACGATGTTTCTATGTTCTGACCGGAACGCTTCCGGGATCCGGTGTCCAATCAGGCTGAGGCAGCAGAGCGCCGAGCCAGACCAGAGAAAGCGACTGCCGAGCTCATCGAGCGGAGGGTGGAGCCAGGCAGTTAGGCCCCGCCCCTTTTAGAACTTCAAGGCAGGCAGAGCCTCAAAACTGATGAGATGTGGAGGAGGCTCGTGTGTGGACTGGCTTAATATTAGTAATTAATATTAGTAATTGATAAGGAAATAATATTAGTAATTAATATTAGTAATTAATAAGGAATTAATATTAGTAATTAATATTAGTAATTAATAAGGAATTAATATTAGTAATTAATAAGGAAAAACGTTCTGGAAGGATGATGGACCTGCAGCATTTTCTTTAAGAACTGAGATACTCTGCAAACTCTTATCTGCCTTTTTGCAGATTTATTTATTTATTATATTTGTAGGTCATTTTTCTCCCAGAATGGGACCCAGCAATAAATTAAAATGTTAAAACATTTAAAACAGTTAAAAACATTCAAGGCTTTTAAAAATCATTTTTTAAAAACACCCTAAAACAATATTTGAAAATTCAAGACTTCATAGCAACATAAAGGGAATTACATTTCATCATTATGGTCAACCATTTCCGCACGACACTCTTACAGCGTGATGATTCCACTTTCAACCTCCTATGGAATCTTGGGGTTTGCAGTTGAAGGAGGAAGCAGTTAAAATTCTCAGCCAGAGAGCTCTTTAGCCTCAGGAAACTACAAACCCCAGAATTCCACAGGAGGTTGAAAGTGGAATGATAGCACTATAACAGTGCAGTGCAGAAATGGCCCCAGACTCAGTTTTAAAAACTAGAAAGGCATGGACTGGCTTCCCTTGCTTTTCACTTCACTCTCCCTGGGAAGTTGGGTTCAAGCTGGACTCTGGCCATTTCCGCACTAGATAGTTATAGCGCGATGATTCCACTTTCAACCTCCTATGGAATCCTGGAGTTTGCAGTTTTGGGAGGGGCCGGCTGGAATCCTGGGGCCTCTCCCGAAACTGCAAACCCCAGGATTCCATAGGAGGTTGAAAGTGGAATCATTGTGCTATAACAGTCTAGTGCGGAAATGGCCTCTGAGTTGAGTAACCATCTCTTCCCCTATATAACTCACAGGTTTGTTGTGAAGCTACAAAGAGGGGAAACCCTGGACATATCCGCACGACACTCTTACAGCGCGATGATTCCACTTTCAACCTCCTATGGAATCCTGGGGTTTGCAGTTTTGGGAGGGGCCAGCCGGGAGAAAGCCTGGGAGAAAGAGAGGGAAAGAAATCCAGTAAACGATTGTGCAAAGGGTGGAATTTTGGCAGAATCAGCTTGTCCGGCAGGGATGTGAAAAGCTAAATCGGCGTATATGGAGGGATGCCATCCGGTGAATCACCTGGATGTGGCTGTGCTTTGGCAATGTTCCATTTGTTGCATAAGATCTATAGATATATTCGTACCAAAACCACATTGGGATTAGCTTGTCGTTACACTCAGCATTTGAACAAAATGCTTTTCAGAGAGAAATGTTGATTCCTCTCCCCCGACCCTTGAATTTAAAATTCTCAGCCAGAGAGTTCTTTGGCCGCAGTAAACTCCAAACCCCAAAATTGCACAGGAGGTTGAAAGTGGAATAATAGCACTATAACAGCGTCGTGCGGAAATGACCGTTGGAGAAATACTACCTGTTACCACCGGTACAGTTGGCTCTTTTTCATTGTTTTTGCTCGTGATTGCTTTCCAAAATTCAACACTGTTAAGTAGAAAAGCACGGCTAGTTATCTAACCGTGAGCTTATGTGACCTGAAATACAAGATCCTTTTTATATTGTTCCTGTGACTATGAAGAATGGATTTGCTGGGTTTCTTTTGTTTACCGTAATGCAATAGTAGTTCACCGTATTATTAACATTTACCCGTAAGCAGGATGTACGGTACTTTGGAAGGGTTATGTGGAAGAGAAAAATACACCGTTTGAGAGTCGCTGAGCCAACCTCAGCAAGCAGTGGATTTTAGAAAGAAATGCAGCCCAATTAACTTGGAATGCTATTTTCTCAGTTAATTAAAAGGACTTTCAAAACCAAATAATTAAAATTTGCAGCGCTGTTTAGTATTATTGAAAAACAGTGGTGGGATGGTTAGTATGACAGACTAGAACTGCAGAAACCTGAGTTGAAACCTGGGTTCCAGTTACCGTTTCTCCACTTATACCGTTTTCGCACTAGATAGTTATAGCGCTATGATTCCACTTTCAACATCCTATGGAATCCTGGGGTTTGCAGTTTCGGGAGGGGCCAGTCGGCCCCTCCCGAAACTGCAAACCCCAGGATTCCATAGGATGTTGAAAGTGGAATCATAGCGCTATAACACTCTAATGCGGAAATGGTCACAGCCTACCTTGCAGGGTTGTTTCCGGAATGTTGATATTCTTTCTACACCACCTTTGGAAAAGAGCAGGGCAGATAACATAATAACATTAACTATGTCAGTCTATAAATCAGCTTGTATTACAAAATAATAACCCTCCAGAAATAGTCATTTTAATAAGGACATGGATAAAATATGTTAAATAAACCACTTTTCTGGCTGATACTGTTTTTGATTACACTCATGGGAAAAAATCAGAATCTAACTGTTAAGCATTATTTGTTAAAACAACTCTATAGAAACAACATGAAGGTGTTCTGTCATGCTACACAATTATAGCACAATGGTGGAATCCTAGGATCTGCAATGTTGTGAGGCACTTAAAATTCTCTGCCAGAGACTTCTAGTCCTTCCCCAAAGTACAAAGGACAAAACCCCAGGATTCCAGGCCATGCAGCCATGGCAGATCAATTGGTATCAAAATGTTATATGATTGTGTAGTTTGAAAGAGACCAAAGACACCTTTGTCCCTGGGACCAGTTAAGAAGAAACAGTGAGTGAATAAGATCTGATCACCCATCTTGAGCCATTTCCGCACTAGCCTGTTATAGCGCGATGATTCCACTTTCAACATCTTCTGGAATCCTGGGGTTTGCAGTTTCGGGAAGGGCCGTCTGGTCCCTCCCGAAACTGCAAACCCCAGGATTCCAGAGGATGTTGAAAGTGGATTCCAGAGGATGTTGAAAGTGGAATCATCCCACTATAACAGGCTAGTGTGGAAATGGCCTTGATTAAGTACCAGAATATGGGAGAGAGAAATTGCAAATGGAAACTTTAGCCAGCCCTGAAACATTCACAGACTCTCTGCATAACCTCACCAACCAGTAATAATCTTGTTTAGTGACTAGCAATCTTCTAAAGTTTCTCCTAATAGCATAGTTTGCTTTAAACCATGCTACGTGCACCTAAGACCATTAATGGCTTGGTTTTTCCCAAGGGTGTAGAATTAAGCCTAGGCATGTTCATTTTTAAAATTAAAATTAGAATTAAGAAACAACTGGAGAGATTATTTCCACCCACCACATCTGAAGTATCAAGAAATCCCATCAACTGGCAAGAGTTAAATAAAAAAATAATAATTGTGGACGGATGCAGGGTGGGAAAATGCCCCACTTATAATAGAGGTCAGGGGCTTCCATTTTAAGGGCTGTAAAGTGAATACATTTTTCTAACACCAACAAAGGGGTTCCAGAGGACTTACTATGGTCTGGCAATGAGCATTTCAACCTAGGACTCATTGCCTCGAAAGAGTTGTTGTGAGGATGAAAGAGGAAAGGGGACAACCTTGTTTCTTGTCCTTAATTCAGGGAGCCCTGGTGGCGCAGTGGTTAAATGCCGGTACTGCAGCCACAAGGTTGTGAGTTCGATCCTGCCGGGCTCCAGGTTGACTCAGCCTTCCATCCTTCCGCAGGTCGGTAAAATGAGTACCCAGCTTGTTGGGGGCAATTAGCTAAAACACATTGTAAACCACAGACGCTATTTGTAATGTATAATTTATTTCATGTTGTTCGCCGCCTCGATCCGTGTGGAGAGGTGGGATACAAATAAATAAATATTATATATTATTATACGTTAATTCTGTGAAGAATGGGGCTGGCCCTACCATTAGGCAGAGTGAAGCATCTACCTCAAATGGAAGATCTTGGGAGGCAGTTGTGGTTGTTGTCTGGTTGTTCATCATGAACTCTTGAGCTGTTCTCCTCTGTTAAAGACAGAGCAATGTCTACCTGCAGTTTTCCTGTATACAGATTGGAGAAGCAGGGCTGTGGAGCGCTACACCAAAGTTTCAACTCTGATTTCTCTATTTTATTATCCTCCAGCTCCAGCAACTTCATAAATCAGCCACTTTGGCTCCCATATGGGAGAAAAGCAGGCTATAAACTGAACAGATGAATAAATGGCAAATGTATACTAAATAGTAATAAGAAATTTACTGCAGTAAAATGTTCACCCAAGGTATTTCATCACCACCACATGAATCATCAGGCTCCTTAGACTAATAAAACATAAAATATATTTATTTGATTAAAATTTCCGGACAAGATAACTTTCCTAATTTCCTATGAAAGTAAATATACAACAAAGGGGACATGATAGCCATAGCAAACCCCAGGATTCCAGAGGATGTCGAAAGTGGAATCATCGTACTATAAGAGTGTAGTGCAGAAGAGGCCTCAGTTAGGAGCCAGGTTCTGAAGCAGGTAAACTTCAAAAACTTCTCTTTAAAGAAGGTAAACCTTCCAAGGAGATATACTTTTATTTTCCCATGTGCTTCAGGCAAACACTAACCTTTCTTTGGTGACGGGAAAAGCCTGCAAGACAAATGGGATCACAATGACTAATGCCTTCGCCACTGAAAAGAAAAATACCAAGGAAGCAAAGGACATTAACTTGCTGAAGCCACACCTGCAGTTTTGCTAAAGCAAGTGCGCACCACCTCGCCCAGCTGTCTCTTGATGGGAAAACAATGTTTAACATGTCCTGCTTAAACTACACAAACCTCCTCTCAACTGAAGAAAGACGTTGGCCGTACACACATAATCCGCCCCAAATTTTTATCAGGTGTAGTAGGCTTAAGCCTAAAGCAGAAGTCACTGAATGAATGCATTGATTGTCCAAACTCTGGTTGTGCACAGGCCTCATATTTTCCTCTCCTTAAAAGCATTAAGATAATGTATAGGTTAATCTGCCCTCGGGCAGGATCCAAGTATCTGACACACACAGGGATTAATTCCACCTATGACAAACACAACCTTATCATGAGTGGAGGAACCAGTGTCAAGAAACAAGAAAGACATCAATGTTCTCCAGATCTTTTCAAGCTTTCTGTGAAGCGTAGCGCATTCTTACGTCTATGCACCTGGATTGTGAGTCCCACAGTCTTCTATATGGCTCACTCAACCAATGCATAACACTTCTTAATGGATTTATCACAACTGATCTACCCATTACACAGAAATAGGGCAACAGACCGAGGTGATAGAATGCCAAGCTGTAACACTGCAGATACCAGAAAGAGATTGCCGTTTTCTTTTTGCCCTGTTTGTCATAGCAATCATTTTGGTTAAAACCAATTAGTCCGTGGGATGCTTCCCAAAAGTACTCTTTGAACACCTGGCTGCTCCGTATTTGAAATGTTTTTTGGCATCGAAAGAAGTCAGTGTTTTTTGCCAAATCTGTTCTTCATTTAAATGATGTGTATTTCCCACAGACAAAAAGTAGTAAGAGGACTCTAGTTATGATCTGAAAATTGATCTCTTTCCGCACTACACTGTTACAGTGCTATTATTCCACTTTCAACATCCCATGGAATCCTGGGGTTTGCAGTTTAGGGAGGGGCCGTGGAGGCTTTCCTTTGAAGGATTCCATAGGATGTTGAAAGTGGAATAATAGCACTATAACAGGGTAGTGTGGAAAGGCCCCTAGAGTTACAGGTCTGTGAGTGCTCTCTATTTAGTTAGATTGTGTAGCAGCAATCATGGTACTATTGCTGCCGTTGTAAATGCCCTCCCCAGCCCACCTTAACAACCAGCAGCCTCGCTGAGTGAAGGAGATTTGTTCAGCTGCAAGGGTACAAGGAGGATGAACAGACCTCCTTCTCTTGATGCAACTCTTGGCTGTTAATGTGGACCAGGGGGCTCAGCCGGGGAGGCTTGATTGTGCATTTGTAACTAAGGCCATTTCCGCACTAACCTGTTATAGCGCGATGATTCCACTTTCAACATCCTCTGGAATCCTGGGGTTTGTAGTTTCGGGAGGGGCCAGCCGGCCCCTCCCGAAACTGCAAACCCCAGGATTCCAGAGGATGTTGAAAGTGGAATCATTGCGCTATAACAGGCTAGTGCGGAAATGGCCTAAGTCAGCAATGTAGGATACTAGTGTACGATGATGAGGTTGATGATGATGATGTCACCAGACAAATTTCCCTGGACAGACTGTTCCATAACCAATGGGGTCACTACCGAGAAAGATTCTTACTCACTCCCAACTACAGGCAGGCTTCCACATTTGCAGGGTTCAATTTTCATGGATTTGATATTTGCAAGTTTCTCTAAGCGCTGCTCATCCACCTGCAGCACTTCTTTTCCATGGGAACCTTCCCTCTTGGCAGTTTTGATCAGACCACGCAACCCTTTAAAAAACAGCCTCTGTTGGAAGGAGGTGCCTGATGAAATTCAAAGAATTTGTAAGCTGAATTTTTAAATGAAACCGGAGCTTTATTTGTTAAATATGTTAGGGCAACAAAGGGAAATAAGACGTCATCAGAAGATATTACTATATTTAATAACTGCGGCAATATGTGCAACACTGGAAAGAAAAGAAATATCTTGATGTAGAAGAATGGGAGTGAAAAGTTCTGGCTATGATAGAGATGGAAAAATTAGCATTTTCTTTGAAGAACAAATCTATCCAGAACTTTGAAAAAGAATGGAAAGGAGTATTGGATGGGGTAAGGATATAAATGTATAAGAAATCAAAGAAGAAATAATGTAACTGTTCTTCTCTCTGTAAGATGGAAATTATGTTTGTATGCAATGGAAACAAGCAATTTCAACTGGAAGATTTAGCCTGGAAGTGCGGGGAGGGGGAGTTTATTTTCGAGATTAAACTTTTAATAAAAATTATTACCAAAAAAAAAGCCTCTAATCTACCTGCTCCTCCTCCACCAGCTGCTGCTTGGCCAGCTAAGGATGGATCTCAGCCCAATTTCTCCGTACTGCAAACCCTTTCCCGATGCCCCCCATACACCCAAGGAAGGAGATGGGCAAGAGAGAGGAAGTATAGGGCCACCGTGCCAACCTACCCCCTTTCCCTCTCCTTTCCCTGACCTGGTTTGGACCCTGGGTGTCCATTCTCAGCCTCCTTCCCACAGCCACAAACACACACACACACACACACTTTTGCTATTTGCAATTTTTCCACTTGTGCAAAGGTTCTGCACCCCTAACCCCCAGCAAATGTGGAGGGCTGACTGTGCCCTCCTGGTTGCAGAAGGAGGAGGACAAGGAGAAAGGTTTCAAAATGTTTGAGTTTTCAAATTCCAAAACTCAGAAGCGTCCAATTCCATGCATTGCACTGAGGAAGAGATGAGGTGAAGGGGGTTCACAGAGCTGGCAAACACTCATCACTTTTAAGAAGAAGCCATCCCACCCACACTAATGGAAACCAAAAAAAAAAAAGAGGTCTCGTTTTGTTTGTAGGCATGGGCGTGTGGTCAGGCAGGGAAGCACGTAGGCTAGCCATGAAGTGCGCCAACACAAAACAGAAGCGTTTTCAGGACAGGAATTTCTTGTCATTACAGCAGCCCTGCATAACCTCTTGTCACTGAAACATCCCTCCTCTGTGTCCCCCCCCCGCCAAAACCTTTGTTCGAGACCATTTCAGCTTGTGAGGGAAAACATTCTTCTTGTCGCTCACGGGCAGAGGGCCAAAACGGTGGGTAGGAATATGGGACGCGTACTTCTAAGAGTGAAAGGTGAGCCTTTCCCTGTTAAATCCCATGTCAGGCTGGCTTATGACTGATTGTTTTAAAAATACAGATGCAGACAAACACACACAGCCGGGCCAGCCCTACGGTTGGGTTTGGTGAGATGGATGCTTCAGGCAGCAGATGCTGAGGTTTTGGATGAGAGAGCAATATGTACCAGGCAGCCTTGGACATCCCAGCATCCCTCAAGCTGGTTTGCTGCCCTCAGATGTGGGGAACGCAGTGGTATAGTTGTAAATTTCAAAATAGAGTTATACCTCAGTTAATGAAGTACCATCCTCCCTCCCCATTTGTGAGTTTGACCTTTGCAAATTTGATTATTTGTGAGGTACATGTGTTGCCTCCCATCCCTTCTCCTCCTTGCCTTTTGCCCAGGCACGCATGCCTTCCTCCTCCATGCCTGAGCAATAGATAAAGAAATGTGGGGGGAACACTATGCATGGAGAAGGAAGTTGTGAGTGTACCTCCCCCCCGCCGCATATTTCCTTGCCTTTTGCCCAGATGTGGAGAATGTGCACCAGAGCAAAAGGCAAGGAAGTGGGAGGGGAGAACACTGTGTGTGGAGAAGGAAGGCACGTGCCCCTAGTATTCCCTTGCCTTTTGCCCTGGTGTGCATACCTTCCTTCTCCATAACCTGGCAAAAGGGAAGGGAATGGGAAAGGGGAGCCCTGGAAGGGAATGGGAGGCAAAGTTAATTCTTGGTTTTCTGCTTTTGCAAGGCTTCTGCCTGCGGAACCCTTGCAAAAGTGGAGGGGCTACTGTAGAGGTATTCCTGGCCATTACTTCTTTAACCAGAGCTTTGCTACCAGAGCCAGAGGTAAGTAATATAGAAAGTATCGGGCTAGGCTCCTAGAGCACAAAATAGAAGAGCCGCTGGAATGTGTTTCAGCAAACTTTTCATTCAAAGCTCATCATGTGCACGTATGAAATGAGGCAACCAGAGCTCTCAATTTTAGCCCCATTGTTACCTCCTCACAACAGCTTTGTAAATAGTCATTAATGGGCCAGTGAGCTCCTTTCCTGGGACGGGAAGACTCCCAAGGCTGTTTTTCGCACGAGTCCCCACATGTAAGACTGGGGCCATTTCCGCACTAGACTGTTATGGTGCTATGATTCCACGTTCAACCTCCTATGGAATCCTGGGGTTTGCAGTTTCAGGAGGGGCCAGCCGGCCCCTCCCGAAACTGCAAACCCCAGGATTCCATAGGAGGTTGAACGTGGAATCATAGCACCATAACAGTCTAGTGCAGAAATGGCCTAGGAATGTTGCCATTTGAGTTGTCTTCAAAATGTCTTCTTTCCAGATAAGAAGTCATGCCTCTTGGGTATGTGTGAACCTCAGTACTTGTCATGCCATTGAACCCAGCACCAGGAATCTCATCTTTTGTGGAAGAGCTTGAGGTTGAACTCCCCACGAGCCCTCAAAACTCTAGCAGTCCCACCCCCAAGTCCCAGGCCCTTTCACACTACACTGTTATAGTGCTATAATCCATTTCTGCACTATCGTGCTATTATTCCACTTCCAACATCCTGTGGAATTCTGGGGTTTGTAGTTTACTGAGGCCAGAGTGCTCTCTGGCTGGGAATTCTAAAGACCCTTCCTGAAACTGCAAACCCCAGGATTCCATAGGATGTTGAAAGTGGAATAATAGCACTATAACAGCCTAGTGCAGAAATGGTCTTAAACTACCATGACAACATCCTGTGGAATGCTGAAGTTATAGTTTAGTGAGACCCCAGAGCTTTTTGACCGAAAATTCTAAATGCCTTTCCCTAAACTGCAAATCTCAGGATTCCTGAGAATGTTGCCATGGCACTTAAAGTGGAATCATAGCACTATAATTGTCTACTGTTAATGGACTCCAGCAGATGCCTCAGGAGCCCTTGTTGGTTGGGAGGCAATACAGAAATACATTAAATTGATGAGAAAATGAAAATAGACAGATAGACAGATAGATAGATAGATAGATAGATAGATAGATAGATAGATAGATAGATAGATAGATAGATTCCAGACAATTTTTACCAAACTGGCTCCTATCTTCATCTATTTTCACTGTGTATGATCTTGGCTACACTCTTTGCATCTATTTTGCATTCATATTCACAACTGTTCTACCAAGTTTGACTTTTGGTTGTATTTGGATTTACTCTGCCACCAAGTAATCTCAAAGCTGCATCCCAACAGAGCATCTCTTTTTAAAAAAGGAAGGAAAAGCAATTCACAGCAACACAGAATTCTTCAACTACTGCCAGAGACACATGAGGCTTGTACAAACCTTTTCACTTTATTATACCTCCTCTTTCCTTTCGCACACCTATCCTAGTCTCTTTGGGGAGCGGGGACGGGTAGTTTTTCATGCCTGTCATAAGCGGCTCTGGCTTCCAGGCTCACAAAAGATCTGCAAAGCCAGGAATTCAGTTTGTCTGCATTCTTTGGAGAACTGCAAATGTGGGAGAGGGAAAGCTTGTCTTCCATATTTAAACTCCTGTTGAAACCTTCCAAGTCAAGCATTACCAAAAGATAAATCATACTAGGCCGAAGCGCCAACCACAGTGAAAAAACGCTGCCGGGCATGGCCTGAATACGAAATGAAGAAATCAGATAGAAAATGCTAAATAGAAAGTGTTGAAACATGATCATCAGCAACTAAACATGTCTGGCCGCTCGGCGTTCACCTGGAACATGGGGTTCAATAAGCTGTATTTGGCTGCTGTTCCATATTTTCCTGCTGTTCACTGTCAAAGGTACAGCCGAACAACACACAGGTGATAGAATAGGGAGAGATTCAGGAAGCCTCACCGTCTAAGGCCATTTCTGCACTACACTGTTATAATGCTATTATTCCACTTTCCAACATCCTGTGGAGTTCTGGGATTTGTAGTTTACTGGAGCCAAAGAGTTCTCTGGCTGAGAATTCTAAGGACCCCTCTCTAAATTGCAAAACCCAGGATTCCATAGGGTGTTGGAAGTTCTTGTTGTTAATTTTGGCCTGGCCCTCTAAGCAGTGGTGCAGGAACTCAGTTCTGGGTTTCAGTCAGAACTTTAAAGGAGCAAAAAAAGCGCCCTTGAACCTCAGCCCCCAGATAACTTCAGCACCTTGGATAGCTCCCTTAAAATTCAGAGTAAAATCCAGGGCAGGTTCACCGCTCCACTGATATGGTAGCCCCCAACTGACACTGGCAGGGACTTATATATCTACACCACCCTCTTCCAAATGGCTATCAGTGCTCCTGATCAATAAGTGCCACTGCCACTGGCGTGTGGATTTCTGCATCCAGAGGCAACTAGTCCTGTAACCTGAAACCTCCTTTACTTTCCAATCAGGAACTGCTTAGACCACATTCTCCAGAAGTGTTTAAAGAGGGTGGGGTTACAACAGCATTTGCTCAGACTCTTGGCACAGTTTTTGTGGCAACTGCAAACCAGAAATATAAAGCAAAGGAGGGCTGGTGGCGATCGCTGCCAGCAAAAATTTTTTTCACCATCCCATTATTTCTGGGTTTTTTTTCCCTTTAAAATATGGCATGGCTCAATTTATTTCTCTCTTATCCTGTGCCCATTTGCCTGCTGGGTATACTGATCATTTTGGCTTTGTTTTATTTGCCAAGCGGCTCCAGAAATGCGGCTTTTGCATTGCCTCCCGGACCAACCCCTCTTCCCATCATTGGCAACCTGCATTTACTGGATCTCAAAAGGCAGGACAAATCCATCCTGAAGGTAGGAGACCAGGACAGCTTCCCAAACTTTACGCTAAAAATCGCTTTATCCTAGTTCCGTAAGAATGTTATTCTCACTTTCGTAGTCTAGCCAGAGGTTAACTGAACCAGCAAAGGTTCACAGCCTATCCAAGAATCTAGGACTAGCAAAGCATCCTTAGATAACATGGTGCCTTCCAAGTTGCTTTTTGCAGTTGCATGACTGTGATTTTATCTATGGTGATATCATTCCCATGTTTAATTAGTTTGTTCAGAATTGTTCCCGGAGCACCACTTTTCCCTGAGGAAGATGGCGGTAATGACGGTGGCGCTGATATATTCATTATCAAAAGAATTATAACTAATTATTAATCATCATAATCTTTCTTCTTCCCCTTCTTCTCTTTCTACTACTATATGCATATTCCTCAGTTACTGAAGTAGATTTGGTCCTGAGCATTACTTCTTTAACAGAAAATTTGGTTCCAGAGGCAGAAATAACATGGAAAGAACAGAGAGCCGTTCCTACACACAAGGGGGTGGAAATTATCAGTTTGAACATGTTTCAGCAACCCTTTTTATCAACAGTATTTTCAATGACATGCACATTGTGAAATGAACACAACCAGGGTCAGCTAAGCCCTGCAGAAGTATATGAAAACATCTGGAATCTTTACTTGAAAGCATCTTCCAAAATGCAACCAAGGATTATTATTTTTTCCACCTTGACCAGCCTCTACTTTTCTATTTTGGTGGCTGAACTTCCAAATCTATGCTTTTTAACATATCTGGGAGAAGCTGGTGAGGCAGACTTATCTGCTCTCTCTTTCTTTTGCCCCTTTGTTGTTCATGCATGATCAGTAAAGGATTCCAGAAGCAGCTGCTGTTTGACATGGTCCGCTCCAGAGTGGCACACACAGCTACAGTAGGATTGGCGAGAGCAGAATCCTGTCCATTCCCAGCCCAAGCCTTATTGCATTGTTTATTCAAGTCCCAAGACTGAAAGTCTGTAATTCTCCAGCCTTCATTTGGCATCTTTCCCATGCTGATGCTGCTAAAAGAAATCAAGCTACACAGAGGACAAGAAAGAAAAAGTGGGGGCTGGGTGGGTACAAAAATACTCGATAAAAGGAGCTTCTTTGTCCATAGCCTGCAGGGCCGTCTTTGGTCACTAGGTGGCAGACTTGTCAAACCATCAGTGAAAAAGCTGCAGCCAGGGCTCACATATTCATTTTTTCAGAAGGCTGCTAGTTAACTCTGTGTGGGTCAGAAGAACAGTAGGGAAGACAACATACTGGCTGCAACTGCTGTTCACCTTTGCAGCCCCCCCCAAACTTTTCAAAAGCGACAAATGTGCATATTGTCATTTGATTTCAAATTTAAAAAATATATTTAGAATAATAAGGACACAAAAATTTCATGAACACAAACAAGAAAAGTCTGGTATTCAGTTTAGGTGTTTCAGAAGTCTGCTGTATATTTGACGAGGAATTGGAGGAGATGATTTTATAACCGGGGATGAGCTTTCAGTTATATGTTATTTTAAAGTGTATTTAATCTTTTAACTACTTTTAATGTCTTTAAGGTTTGCCATGTTAATGCATTGTTTAATTGTTTTTAAAATAACTTTTACATTGATTTTTTTTTAATCAAAGGTTTGTATAGTTTTTAATCGGCATTGCTTTTAAATATATTGTAAGATGCCTCAAGTCCCATTAGTGGGAGACAGGCGGGATATAAATGAATGGAAGAAGGAGAATTAAAAGAGGAGGAAGACCTGTGTGTTGGAAAATAACCAACAAAAATGAAGAATGGAGGGGAGGGGAGGAGAATGAGCAGAGAGAAAGAGAAGGAACACTGGGCTGGAGGGGAAAGAAGAGTGAAGAGAGAGATTGTGCGGGACAATGGGCAATATTTTTATATTTGTGTTGGGGAATGTGCAATATTTGTATTTGTGTTGGGGAATGGGCAATATTTTTTATTTGTGTTGAAGAATGGGCAATACATTTTCATTTGTGTGGGAGAATGGGCAATGTTTGTTTGTTATGCTTGGATCCTGCACTGGCCATTTCCACACTAGCTTGTTATAGTGCGATGATTCCACTTTCAACATCTTCTGGAATCCCGGCTGGCCCCTCCTGAAACTGCAAACCCCAGGATTCCAGAGGATGTTGAATGTGGAGTCATCGCGCTATAACAGGCTAGTCCAGAAATGGCCAAGGAGAAGGCTGGAAATAATTAGATAATAGATAGACAGACATTCGAATTATTTTATTTATATCCTGCCTTTCTCCTGGAGTGGGAACCAATGCAGCTCATGCGACATTAAGAACAAAGCACTCTTAAAAACCTATTTGATTCAAAGATTTTGAAAGAATCAAACACATCGGTCCCTTAAAAACACCAAATCTCAACAGTCAAAAGCACGTTAAAGCACAGTAAAACAAAAAGATGAAAATATAATATATCCTATTCAAAAAGATCTTTCTGCCATAGTAACTTAAAAGCCAAAGGCCTCCTTGCATAGAAAGTCTTTGCCTTTGAGGCCCCTCCCTGAACTGCAAAGCCCAGGATTCCATAGGATGTTGAAAGTGGAATAATAGCGCTATAACAGTCTAGTGCGGAAATGGCCAATGGCAGAGAATAAGTAATTAGGTTTGGAGGAAGGACGGCACACCAGCATAGGTGGATGGGTGAGTGGAGAGGAAAAGTATATAGATGTGAAGGAAGGAAAGCACACTGATGGTGTGGGAGATAAAAGGGTTTCTAAACTGTGCAAAATTGGATTTTGCTAAATAAAGTCCTCCCATATCTATATAACTCTTATCTGCCCAGCTCCACCCCTTCCTTCTGTTCCTTGGTCATATTATGGAGCTGTAGGAACTTGCATTCATGAAAGCTGTTCATTTGGTTATCCATTTACTCATTTTCTCAGACCCCACCTCACACAGTGGCTTACGAGCACTAGTAAAAAAGACCCTGCCCAAATCACAACGCCCAATTTTGTACCAAAAGCCCTTCCAAAGCAGTACTAAAACAACAGGTAGGGTCCAAATCCTTTATTTCTTTATTTAAATAGGCTCCGTGAATTGAGGCGGGAAATGAAAGGCAGGAAATATCTTTACTGTTCAAGAGGCGCAAAGACAACTCTCTGCTGTGTTAACAAGTCATTCAATATCACTTACCATTGTTTGTAGATCTCATCCAGATAAGGAAACCGCCAATCCGGGAGAAGAGTTCAGGGCTTTTCTCTCTGCCTTGAATTTAGTGCAAAGTCCTACTGAATTTACGTGTGTTTTCCCAACAGCATGCTCCCTCTGCCCACCAGGCTGGGTTTTTGTTTCTTAACCTTCAAACATCCCGGCTGGCATCCTGTCCGTGACATAACACATACCCAAATCGTGCTGCACATGCAAGGCAATGGACATACTCTGCCGACAGCGGCAGAAGCAAAGTTGCGCATACAGCCCTATCACTCATTTTGGTTGTCCATTGCTTGTTGCGTTCGTACACTGCAGCTCCACATTTGCACAATCCCACTCAGTCATCAGCTGGCGTTGCACAATGTTGCCATTCTGCATGGAGGTCGTGCGGTACTGGCGTAGTGTACCTCCATGCTATGCTATGTTGGATTGCAGCTACTGATTTTTTTTTTTAAAAAAAAAATAACTAGCAGAAGGAGAATAAGCATTAAGGTCATGGATTAGGACATTACTGAAGATCTCTTATAGATCTCTTATGCTCAGTTTTCCTAATGCACAGCTCAGCATCAGCTGATAGCTTCCTCAGAAACCAAGGAACCCCTGCTGTTGCCATCTTCCCTAGACAATAGCTCCGGGACTTACTGCCCTTCCCATACTGCCATCCCTTTCCTTATGTTTTGTGTCTTAGGCCATTTCCACACTAGACTGTTATAGCGCTATTATTCCACTTGCAACATCCTATGGAATCCTGGGGTTTTCAGTTTCTGCAAACTGCAAACCCTAGGATTCCATAGGATGTTGCAAGTGGAATAATAGTGCTATAACAGTCTATTGTGGAAATGATCTTAGTTAGGTTGTACACCTGGGGACAAAGAATTGTCAAAACCTTTTTGGCTGACAGGTGGGGTACAAATACTCTAAATGAATGCACAGGTACGTAGAGAGCGGGTGCTACAGATGAAGATGCCTGCCTAGAGTCACCACTTGTCACCACCTGCCATCAAAAGCCAACAAAAAATAAACATAACTTGAACTTTTCAGAAATGACAGAATATTCCATATCAAAACATCTCTTAAATGTATTTGGGGTTTTTTTTAAAAAATTGGGCTGGAATTCACAATGTAACTGATTCATATTCATGATCTTTCTGTATTCAATAGCGTAGGGAATGTGCAGGAGTCATAACAGTCTCCTTCTTTACTAGACAGCAGCTGCTCTGTGTGACAGTGATCTGTTCTCTTGTTAATTGAGGTACAGCAGACCGACATTTCCAACCCCGCTCCTCTCCTGTGAGCCATCTTTGGTGCAAGGAAGAACTGTGACAAAGACACTGCTTTTGACTAGAGATTGCTCACTGGAGGGGGGTGAAAACATTTGTCTGCTGTGCCCTGAGTGACACAAGAGTAGACCCCCATTGCTTGCAGCAGCTGCTGCCTATTAAGTCAGGATGGCAGGGAGGTTGGATCAGCAGACACCACAATCTCAGCCCAGGTTATCAGACGAGTTATGCCTCACTCCAATTCACTGGTAAATCTAGTAGTAATAAAGCTGTTTTTCTTTTCTGTTTTTGTTTCTGGGTTGCGGTTTTTTAAATTCTCGGAGCTGTCATCTTATTAAAGGACTTTTTGTTTATTTCTTGGAAAGTTGCAACAACTTTCAGCCAAAAAGTAATAAATGCTTAGTTTATAGTACATCTTAGATAAACGAATGGCTGTCATAACTTGCTGAGAAGAGTAAATACCTGCCTGTCTTGCAGCTTGCCAAAAAATATGGGCCGGTGTTCACCCTCCATTTTGGATTCCAGAAAGTGGTAGTTGTGACCGGCTACGAAGCCGTGAAGGATGCCCTTGTGAACTTCACTGACGAATTTGTAGACAGGCCGTTTATCCCGATATTTGAACAGATTCAGCATGGATACGGTAAATGAAGAAACAGGTTGGGCCCCATTCCTGCTTCTAATCATGCAAAAAAAAAAAAAAAAACTTTTATAAAGCCCCTTTTAAAAACTTAGATGCCTCGAAATGACCTAATTTAGTTTTCTGTGGGGCTCTAATAGTTTATGCCGATTATGTCACCCTTTTATATCTTTATACACAATAAAGTTTATACACATTGAAAGGTGAGATAACTGTGAGGGTCGGCCCTACCGTTAAGCAGAATGAATCCAGCTGTCATGAAAGAGCAGCAAATTCCTCCGTGGTTAGTTTACTGGATTTGTAGTTTTACTATCAGGGAGTGGCACTTGTAGGATTCCTACTTCAGGTAACATAGTGACTTGGCCAGTTTTGGGGGTATGGTAGCCCTTGATTTTGGGCTTCCAGAGGTGAGATAGAACCGTGCGCTGTTCTGTCACAGGCAGCAAAATGTCTTAGGTTGGCTGCATAGGCTATCCGCATAAGATAGCGATTAAATTCTTTACCTGTGTCTCCAGTGCACTGTCCTGGTATGTATGAGAATGAAAGATAATCTAAAAATATTTAAATTTGGGGACGGGGGGAATCCTACCTGCCTTCGAGTGAAACCAGGTTTTGTCTCTACCCCAATAGGGGTTTTCTTTTCTACTGGAGAGCTGTGGAGGACAACTCGGAGGTTCACCATGTCCACCATGCGCACTCTTGGAGTGGGGAAGACGCTCATAGAGGAGCGGATTCTGGAAGAACTCAGTTTCCTTGTCGAGGACATCAAGTCTTTCAAAGGTGAGATGGGAAACCTAGGAGGTTAGGGCGATCCCTGTGCTAGCTCTTGAAGCCAACAGATCCTACGGCCATTGGCTATCTGAGCAAAATCAGAAACGTAAAAACTCCGGTGGAACTGTGGAAGCTGTTTCTTTCAACATTATCTCCAAATCAAGGGTGGGAAAGGTGTGCATACATCACACTAGGGATAGCTGGTGTCCTGTCACACAACATCTTTATACCACTATGATTCCACTTTAACTTGCCATGGTGATATCCTATGGAGTCCTGGGATCTAAGGAGGGCTGTTTAGCCTTCTCAGAGACCTCCAGTGCCCCACTGAACTGCTAATCCCAAAATTCACAGCAGTCAAAGCAGAACCACTGTGCTTTCCTTCTGTCATGTGAAAGGACCCCAGTGCTGCCTTGGTCAATGGGAAAATCAATCCACTCTGAGTTTTAACCCACACTTTAAAGGAGCTATCAAAAGTGTTTAACACAGCAGTTCTTAACTTGGGGTCTGTGGACCCCTAGGTGTCCACAATGCCCTCACTGGGGGTCTGCGAAGGTTTGAAGAAGTGGTATGAGCTTTCACAGTTAAAACAGAGAGCTCATTTCTGCACTAGCCTGTTATAGCGCTATTATTCCACTTTCAACATCCTATGGAGTCCTGGGGTTTGCGGTTTAAGGAGGGGCCTTTAGAATTCTCAGCCAGAGCACTGAGGGATCTGCCTAAACTGCAAACCCCAGGACTCCATAGGATGTTGGAAGTGGAATAATAGTGCTATAACAGGCTAGTGCCGAAATGGCCACATACACACAGAGAGCAGCTGATATGTTTCACCTTTGTAGTTCCAGCTGCTGACCCTTGATTTTTGCATTTGCTATTCTGAAAAATAATCGTTTGACTGAGTTTTGCATATTTTATTTTCGGCTTCCTCTCTGAAGGTGAACCTTTCAGTCTCAGGACTTTTAACATTGCACCAACCAACATTACGTTTGTTCTTCTGTTTGGGGAGAGGTTCGACTACAGGGACCCAGTGTTTGTCACTCTGCTAAAACTCATAGACGAAGTGATGTGTCTTCTTGGGTCACCATTCTTGCACGTAAGCACACTTTTTATTCCTATGTGGCTATTACCGATCACAGGGGCATAGGGTGGAGTGTAGATAATCTTCTACTTAAAGGATCTCTACTTGAATCCATGTCTTGTTTAAAGCAGTAGCAGCTGATGGTTTCTGTGCCACTAGGAGTGGGAAATCTCTTCTGGGTTTTAGTCTGGATCTTAAAAAAACTATGGCCGTTTCCGCACTACACTGTTATTGTGCTACTATTCCACTTTAAACATCCTATGGAGTCCTGGGGTTTAGGGAGGGGAATTTAGAATTCTCAGCCAGAGAGCTCTTTGGCCTCAGGAAACTACAAAGCCCAGATTTCCACAGGATGCACTTTGTTCCTTTGTTGAATGGGCCTCTTCAAGTTAGGATAACCAACAGAATATCAGCTGCATACTTGTTTTTACCTTTCCATCTTTACATGTAAATGAACATATGCAATTTTATGGAAATATGCATCTGCTTTTGATCTCTTGTCTGTGCGTTTTTAGTACGCTCTTCTTCAAGGCAACTAATATATATGTTTATCTTTCTTCCCTTCCGTTTTCTATGTTATTATTATTATTTGCTCCTTACTAGCTGTTCAACTTCTACCCGTTCCTTGGCATTTTTCTCAACACCCACAAAATGCTACTCAAAAAAGTCGAAGATGTCCGTGTCATCATCCGGGATTACATGAGGAAAAGCAGAGAGGATGTCAATGCCAACAGCCTCAGAAGTTTTACCGATGCATTGATCTTCAAGCAGAAAGAGGTACAGTTGGCCCTCCACGTTTGCAGGTTTAACTTTCATGGATTTGATTGTTTGTGAGTTTCTCCAACCCCTGACCATCCCCAACTAAAGCCCTTCTTTTCCAGGGAACATTCTCTCTCAGCAGCTCCAATCAGACCAGTCAGCCCTTTAAAACCCACTTCTGGTCTTCTCTCACCTACTGCTTAGCCAGCTAAGGATGACTCACAGCCCAGTACCCAATGCCTCTTCCAATGCCCTCCCCTACCCAAGGCAGGAGATGGGCAACAGAAGGAAGTATAGGGGCACCATGCCAGCCCATTCCCTTCCCCTCGCCTTTCCCTGACCTGGTTTGGAGCCTGGGCACCCACTCTCCTCACCACGCCTCGGCCTCCTTCCTGCACACATTTTGATATTTGCAGTTTCTCCACCTTTGTAGGGGTCCTGCACCCCTAACTCTGTCGAGAGCTGACTGTATTTGTCCGACTATGCTAGACCGCAAGTTTATTTTTATTTTTTATTTTTTTAATAAAACACAAACATTCAATTGTAAAACAGATAAAATACCAAAAGAAATAATATAAATATAATATTATTATTATAATTATTATTATATAATATAATATAAAACAAACAGACAACTACATGTAATCAAACTATACAAACTTATAAAGCAACATTAAGAGAAATTCCAAAAGCTTTTGAAAATGAGAAGTGAGAAGTTTTTTAACTGAAGTTTAAAAATAACAAGGGAAGGAGCAGTCTGCAAATGTTCAGGAAGGCAATTCTAGTTGCTGGTGCCAATTTGAGCAGACCCATTGAATCAGTTGCTGTGTGGCAACTCACCACTTATGTGTTTTGGAGTATTATGAGTTTCATTTCTTTATGATATTTTATGCAACTTACTATTTTCTATTTTACTAGTTTTCAGGTTCATTTATTGTATTCTTCCCCCTCCCCAGTGGTTTGCTGTAAGCTGCTCAGAGAACTTTGCTTATGAGGTGGCATTAAAATGTGATTCACTCATACATATATTACAAGTTTAAAGTTTAAAGGCACCACAACGTGTATGGTTTTTTTAAACAGGATGTTAGCTGCCTTGAGTCTCGTGATTGGAGGAAAGGTGAGCTAAAAATGAATCAAATAATAATAAATGTCTACCCTGTGCTCATCTTCAGGAAACGAGCAAGAAGGACAGCCTTTTTCATGAGGACAACCTGGTAGCCTCCATCCTGGATCTCGTAATGGCTGGAACAGAGACCACCGCGACCACACTGCAATGGGTGATCCTACTGATGATGAAGTACCCAAATATTCAAAGTGAGCTATCTTGATTTACTTGGATGACTTATTCTTTCTGTTGAAGAGAACTTGGTAGGAGGTGGATCAACTCCTCCTGATTGTTCTCTGGGTGATTTGCTGCAGATCAGTGGGTGTTTCTAACTCCCGATTGTCTAACAGTAGCAATAGTTTTTTAAAAAAATCCTCCTTCCCTCTCCAAAATTAGTTCTCTGGGGGAAAAAGGATCAAAGACCATGGAGTGGTTTGTGAAATTGATTCTGGTATTGAGCACAAACTTTGTAGCTCGTCTAAGTTGGTCGTTTGCACCTTTTGCTGACTGGTGGAAATGAGGATTCTAGGGGAAAGCAAAGTACTGTAGATCTTCTGAAAGTCCAAGGCTTTCCTATCCGTACTATGGAGCACAGGAGAGTCAGTGATGAGGAAGATGGCAGACAAATAATATTTGGAGGACCACAAGTTACTCATCTCTTGAGTTCATCATCTCTGTCCTACATATCTGGTAGAACAAGGAGTACGTTACAACTGTGTAAGAAGCAGGGAGGAGAGATCTTTGGATATATTGGTTAAATTTAGTTAGAATGTTTGTAAGAGAGAGAGACTTCAACATGTTGCTGTGTGCCTTCTTGTTGTTTCTGACTTATGGTGACCCTAAGGGAAACACGTGGCAGTGGTGTATTTCTCCATGGCAGGGGGTTGGACTCAAAGGAGCTTGTGGTCTT
The DNA here is from genome assembly GCA_948474755.1 of Ctenosaura bakeri. Lineage (NCBI taxonomy): Eukaryota > Metazoa > Chordata > Lepidosauria > Squamata > Iguanidae > Ctenosaura > Ctenosaura bakeri. The sequence goes on along the minus strand of CAOLHI010001113.1, from coordinate 665,880 downwards.
CTCCACCTCTAAGATTCTATTATTCTATCTGTGTGTGTACATGCCTTCAAGTTATCTGTCGACTTATGGCAACCCCATGAATTTCATTAAGATTTCTTAGGCGAGGAATATTCAGAAGTGGTTTGCCATTGCCTTCCTCTAAAATATAACCTACAGTATCCAACATTCCTTTGTGAGCCCCATCCAACAATTAACCAGGTCTGGCCTTCCTTAGCTTCCGAGATCAGATGGAATCTGGTGCCTTTGGGGTATTTAGGTCTACCACTTATTCTAACCTTGTTTTCAAATGGCCTGCTGAAATTCTTCACCTATCTATGGAATGAAAAAAAGAGGAGGAGGACTGTTTTTATCCAGTTTCTCTTGGCTTAGATGAATGTCGGGCAAAGGCAGGGACAGCTGATGATCCCACGGTGAATGGGACAATGGATTCAAGCTTTAAAAGAGCTGCTCAGGGTGCTGGATCTGTTTTCAGGCTAGGGTTCAGTACCTTGGATAGTTCCATTAAACATTCTATAAAGTGGATTTTTTGAGGGAAGAGAGTTTTGCACAGTATATTTAACTGTGAATTTGCATGCAAATACTTATGATATTGTTCTTAAGTTACAGCTTTGAATGTGCAAGATGCCTTGGGGATCCTTTTTGAGCCAAAAACAACTCAGAAATCATTTTATAAATCAATAATTACAAGCATGGAGCTCTGGGAGAAAAATGGTTCCACTGCAGAATGTGAACACATTCCTTTCTTCCTTCCCCCCAAAAGTCAGCAGAAGGAGGGGAAATTTGCAGATGCAGAAGCCATTGCTATCTAGGGGATTCTGGGAGCTGTAGTCCAAGAAGAAACTCCTCCTAACGTTTGCCAACTCTGTTTTGTGTGTTTTAGAGAAGGTTCAAGAGGAGATCCGGCAAGTAGTGAAACCAGGCAGCTGGGTCACGTATGAGGATCGGAAACACATGCCATACACCAATGCAGTGATCCACGAGGTGCAACGCTTTATCACGCTCCTGCCCCACGTCCCACGCTCTACGTCAGTCGACACACATTTCAGGGGCTACTTTCTTCCAAAGGTAGCCACCTCTGAAGGCAGCTTCTACTTGCTAAAAGAGACAAATATTTAGCCTCAGTTATAGTGCAGGGTTTGGGCAAGTTAATTACTTAGGAAAACTCTCAGAATCCCACCGTCTCCCTCAAGACAAATTATTTCATCCAGGCCGTGCACGCTCTATGGTTGCACTGTTCCAAATTATTTTAGCTGCTCTTAAATTAATACATTTTAAAATCTTTGAAAATTGTTGTGATTCTTTGTTGTTTTAAACTGACTTTATTGGAAGCTGCCCTGAGATCTTCAGATATAAGATGGGGTATGAATATCTTAATAAAATAAATGATACATAAAATAAGCTTACCATTTCCTCACTCTGGTTTTGTGTGTTCCAGGGAACGATGGTGATTCCTTCACTCACTTCTGTGCTCCTCGATAAGAGCCACTGGGAGACCCCATACCAGTTCAACCCAAACCACTTCCTTGATGCCGATGGGAAATTTGTCAAGAAAGAAGCCTTTGTCCCCTATTCTTTAGGTACCAAAACAGGGTTGTTGGTCTTCAAGCCACAAATCTGTTGGAAGGGTCTTAGATCCAGACCTTCAAACAAGCTAGAAGGAAGAGAGGGAAAAATGCATACAGTTTCTCTGGCCATACAGTACTCCCCCACTTATCTATGGTATTGCTTTCTCCAGTTTCTGTTACCTGGGGTCTAAAAATGTTAAATGGAAGATACCAGCATCCAGATGATGGCACCCAGGTGGTCTACTCCTGCTAGACAGAATGGCTTTGGCATCAGTGGGAGTAGCAGAGACCAGAGAGAGCTTCATATTACTAGATAGTATGAAGACTTTCCATCATCTCTGTAAAGATAGAAAGGGTAATTTTGTTGATGCCAGACCAATTGCTACCTTTGCAGAGACCATAAAGAGGCTTCCTGCTACTGGACAGCACGAAACTTCTCTATAGTCCTGCAAAGCTGGAAAATTCAGTATTATCTATGGTCTCAGACTTCTGCAGAATATCTTGGAATATCCCTCCCAAGGATGGGTTACTGTATAATACTTTGATATGGGTGGGTGTGTTAAGGCTGTATCTTAAAATCATAGAATCATAGAAACTTAAAGTTGGAAGGGATCACCGGGGCAATCTTGTCCAACCCTGTCATGCAGAGTTAAAGCATTCCAAAAAAATGCCCATCCACGCTCTATTTAAAGACCCGAAAAATCAAATTGCTCTTATAATGACGAAACTCCTTTTGATGTTTAGACGGAATCTCTTTTCTTGTTGTGTCAATTAATTGGTTTGTGTTCTTAAGAAAATTCTCCTTTAGGGATGAAAGTGCACAAACAACGCATGCAAATTTTGCACAGAAATGAGTCCTGAATTGTGAATGGGCTTCAAAAAGTATATTGCTTCTCAAGGACTTCTCAAAGAAGAAAATGGCTAAAGTTATTTATTCAAAAGAAATTTTGGGCCTTTCCGCACCACACTGTTATAGTGCTATTACTCCACTTTCAACATCCCTGTGGAATTCTGGGGTTTGTAGTTTCCTGAGGCCAAAGAGCTCTCTGGTTGAGAATTTTAAATGCCCCTCCCTAAACTACAAACCCCAGGATTCCACAGGATACTGACAGTGGAATGATAGCACTATAACAGTGTAGTGCGGAAATGGCCTTAGCGAAGAATTACCTCCCCAAATATGGGTTGATTTCTGCAGCTTATCTCCTGCCACAAGGTCACTCTTTTCAACAGCTGCAACCTGCAGGGAGTTAACTCCTTTTGTCCTTGCTCCTGCAGGTCGCCGGAACTGCATGGGCGAAAGTCTGGCCAAAATGGAGCTTTTTTTGTTCTTCGCTGGCCTGCTGCAAAAATTCACTTTCCAACCTCCGCCGGGGCTAACAGAAATGGACTTGGACTTGAACGTTCCTAAGACCACCTTCACTTTGAGACCCCAGCCTCAGCTGACCTGTGCGGTTCCCCATGACTGAAGGGGACATCTCACAAAACAGATCTTGTGCACCGGGGTCTAGGGGAAGAGGCACCACTAGAGTAGAACTTTGTTTGCACACACGCCTTTGGGGAAAGTTTTGCAACAGTCAAAAAGTTGCCCTTTGGTGTCACATTTAGGCCAAGAGAGAGAGAACCAAATATGACAACTTTACCTCTCACATGCCTGTTGCATTCACCATTCATGCTTTTAGGGGCACATGTAAAAAAAAAGGATAATCCAGTAGATTTTGTATACTCAGCTGTTGAATAAAACCTCTTAGAGGAGTTTATCGGGTAAGACGAGGTGGGCAAAATGTGGCCGCTGAAACCTGCAGACCCCAAATTTAAAGAGGCAAACAAATTTCATGTGGGTTTTTTGTCCACAACGGGGCCATTTTGCCCCCATCCCCTACTTACCAAAAAAGAGAAGGATCACCCAAAAATGAAAGCAGAGGTGATGTGCTGTGGCGTGATGTCACTTCTGGTGTCCATCATGATCCTTGGGCCTGCCAAGGGGTCTGGGACCGAAAAAATGGCCCTCCCTCCCTCCCTTAGCAGTTGCCCCTCCCCTGGAATAAGAAGACAGATCCTCTTATGGGGTAGCAACAAAGCAGAGAGTAAGACTAAATGGCCACTTTGATAATGAAAGGATGTGTGTGTGTGCGCGCGCCTTCAGGTTGCCTGTTGACTTAGGGCAAACTCCATGAATTTCCTAAGGTTTTCTTAGCCAAGCAATGCTCAGAAGTGGTTTTGCCAGTTCCTTCTTCTAAAATGTAGCCTACAGCTGGTGGTATTCTCTGACAGGCTCCTATCCATGTACTAACCAGAGCTGACCCTGCTTAGCTTCCACGATCAAACAGGATCTGGTGCCTTTAGAGATTCTCCTAAAAATCTCTGTTGGAATGGTTGTCCTGCAATTTGTTTCTCAATGACCTAGGGCCTTTCTGCACTACACAGTTATAGTGCTATTATTCCACTTCCATACCCTGTGGAATTCTGAGTTTTGTAGTTTCCTGAGGCCAAAGAGCTCTCTGGCTGAGAATCCTAAATGCCCCTCCCTAAACTGCAAACCCCAGGATTCCATAGGAGGTTGCAAGTGGAATAAGAGCACTATAACAGTGTAGCATGGAAAGAGCCATAGAGTTAGTCATGAACAATGAAGTCATTGGGTTTTCTAGTTAAACCAAGCTGGGACTTAGAATTGCCCCCAAAGGGTACGTGAGCAATAAAGTGGCGAGTGGAATTCCTTGTAAGAATCAAGGGATGCACACAGAAGGGGGAAACTTAATTTCATATGTAAACAGATGCTGACTGAGCTGGCAGTGATGGGCCAGGAAATGGATCTTGCAGTTGCAGGATAAAAAATGTTGTCCTTTACTATGCCACAGCTGGGGAAAAAAGGTAAATTCCATCAGAAATGATTAGGAAGAGAATTTTAAAAATAACAGAAGCTGCTAATATGAGCATAAGCTTTCAATATGAATCTATGGTGCGACCATGTTTGGAATACCGTGTAGACTTCTGATTGTTACGTCTCCAAAAAGGGATACTATAGACTTGGAAAAGGTACAGGAGGTGGCAAGCAGAAAGGTGGATGCGCTGGTGGATGGGTGGATTCCCCCATGAAGAAAAAGGCACAGTGTTCGGAGTTTTTAAATTTAGAACGAGGTTGGAATCCTGCAGCCCTCCAGTTGTTGCAACTCCCAGGAGCCATACCCGACACAGCCAGTAGTAAGAAATGCTAGGATTTGTAGACCATCAACATCTGGATGGCCACATCTGGCTTACAAAAAGGCATTTGAGATATTTTAATGAAAATATACTATCTTGTTCTCCATTATTGCTGCCACCCAGTGGTGCCATAAATTGTAGCAACACATACAAGACACAGCCCCTTCCAGTTCACAAGGACCATTGCCTTCTTGTGGCCAATCTATGCCATAGCAAGCATGTCCTGCTACTTTTCCTGGCTGCTAACATATGCTATTCTGTCCATATTGCTACTGCTACCGCCTTTTCCCGTTCTGTGATTCCTCCTGCCATCAAAGACTTTCAAACTGCAGCCGCCATGCCTCTTTCACATTATTTCATATCATAAGGCAATTGCAATCCTTCCTGCATTATCACCGAAAACATGCCAGTGGGAAAGAGAAAAGGAGAGACAAAGTCCCTTTGCAGGTGTGATGAGGAAAGAGCATTGCCTAGCCAGCCGTAGACATGCTTGCAGGGGGATAAGGAAGGAATGTTTTGTGCGGCAACAACTGACTGCCAGAAGACCACAACTGCAGGAGATTTCTAAAAAAGAAATGTCCAGAGGACAGCAACCAAAAAATGGTAGGAAGCCTGGAAACCATGCCCTATGAGAACCTCCTCTTTAAGATGAGGATAGTCCCTTCTCCATATTCATGTTTGTGTGTGCTTACCAACTCCGTAGCCCCAGAGATTTCTTGCTAGTATTGTTGTTGTTACATGCCTTCAAGTTGTTTCTGACTTATGGTGAACCTAAGATGATCCTAGTACGGGATTTTCTTGGTAAGACTTATGGCCACCCTGAGACAGCCCTATTACAGAGTTTTCTTGGCAGGATTTGTTCAGAGGGGGGTTGCTTTTGCCTTCCCCTGAGGCTGAGAGAGTGTGACTGCCCAAGGTCACCTAATAGGTTTCCATGGCTGAGCAGGGATTTGAACTCAGGTTCCCTAGAGTCCCAATTCCCAAATCACTATGTTGTGCTGACTCTCCTTGTGTTTAATACACTGGTATTAAATAGAAGGACCTATCCTAGAATTTTCCACATAGTGACAAGAAAAAAATCGACTCCTTTATGTTTCACTTTGTTGGGATTTTTATTTTCTATTTGTTTACAACTTGCTTGTACAATGTAGGTGATGTCTGAAAGTTGCCCTTTAATTTTTCCACATGTGAACTCATGTGAACTGTTTAGAAACATAATCTGAGCCGATATAAGAAACAGTTATTTCTGTGTACCTTGGAAAGCCATCTGTGCATAAAGCAGGTGCTCTCTTATAATCTCTTAGGAGAGATCTACAGTGAGCTAGAACCTAGATTTTGGTAGCACGTATTTCCAGCAGCTACAATTATACAGTGGTGGCAGCTGCTGGACCCTCTTGTATCAACCTGTTGACTGTGCTGGCCAGAATTTAGTGGTGTATTTCTGCTGGATCCATCATAAAATTGTAGAATCATAGAGCTGGAAGAGACCAAAGTGACCATTGAGTCCAACCCCCTGCCATGCAGGAACACACACTCAAAGCACCCCAGCAAATGGCCATCCAGCCTCTGCTTAAAAACTTCTAAGGCAGCATATTCCACCATCAAACATCTCTTACCATCAGGAAGTTCTTCCTGATGTTTAGAGGAAATCTCTTTTCCTGTAGTTCGGATCCATTGCTCTGTGTCCTAGAGCAGCAGAAAACAAGCTTGCTCCATCTTCAACATGACAGCCCTTCGAATATTTAAACATGGCTATCATGTCACTTCTTAACCTTCTTTTCATCAGGCTAAACATACCCAGCTCCCTAAGCCGCTCCTCATAGGGCATTGTTTCCAGACCCTTCACCATTTTTGGTCATCCTCCTGTGGACATGTTCCAGCTTATTTATTCTTCTTGAACTATGGTGCCCAGAACTGGACCTGGTATTCCAGGTGAGATCTAACCAAAGCACTTCCACCAGAATTAGCAGTCACCCCCCACAGCCACTGAAAATTGCTGGGAGGAAGCTGGAAGATCTTCTGGATCACTACACCACCCCGGCTCTTCCCCAGAGACTACAGGTATCTAAAGGTACAGACCTCCTTGGACATAAGTTGGGCAAGTCTCAGGAAGCTGAGTGAAGTCTCAGGGGATGGCTGTACTTTTCCAGATAGACACCAAATTAGGAGGGGTTGCTAATGCATCAGAGCAAAAGACCAGGATTCATAGTGACCTTGACAAAATGGAGAGTTGGACCAAAACTCACAAGATGCATTTCAACAGGGAGAAATGCAAGGTACTCCATTTGGGGCAGGGGAAATGAAATGCACAAAGACGTCTCATGACACCTGGATTGATAACAGTACCTGTGGAAAGAATCTAGAGGTCATAGCCAATGAGATTCTGATACGGTGGAAGTATATTCTATGTCGGGGTACTACAGTCATCCGTGGCCCTCCTGGGCCAAAACATGCCCTCTCCCTAACAGAGGAAAGGTTGCCCATTCTCTGTGTAACTCCAGATGCTCTACCTTGCTTAGCGATGTTCCTCAAGGGGCAACCAGCGTTCCCCGCCCAAGAGTCTGTCATACTTCCTGAGAGTGCAGAAGTAAAAGTCAACAGCTGGCATTTATCAACCTTGGCTTTCCCCACAATTCCCCTCCACATAAGGGGTTCACCCTCATGGGGAAAACACGCAAATGCCCCAGGTGGCATGTTAGATCACTTGCTCAAAACAGCTGACACTTCAGAGATTCCTGCCAAGCAAGAACCTGATGCAACCCGCAACCCAATGCAAGCTGCTATGAGTCTGCAAAGAACTTTAGAACACACACAGACACAAAAAAGGGAACAGAGGGTGTGCCTATGTCCAAAGAGGGCAGGTATGGGAGGCTACGGAGCTCCATTAGCACTCCAGGAGAACTTGGTGGGGCAGCATTCTCCACCATACCCTCCCTACTAAATAAATAAATAAATATTGACACCCCCACCCAATACCCTCCAGGAGCATGGGGCATTTTGCTACCTTTATGTGCCCCTGGACCATTTTGTCAACAGGAAGTGAACAGAAAGGGTATCTCATTGCTTGTCTCTTTAGAACATGCTGTATGTAGTCCTTGGGACCTCTTAGGGCCTTTTCACCCTACACTGTTATAGCACTATTATTCCACTTTCAACATCCTATGGAATCCCTCCTTTTGTAATTTAGGGAGCAGCATTTAGAATTCTCAGCCAGAGAGCTCTTTGACCTCAGTAAGCTACAAACCCCAGAATTCCATAGGAGGTTGAAAGTGGAATAATAGCACTATAACAGTGTGGTGTGGAAAGGCCCTAAGTGTGGCCCTTATGCCCCAGAAAGTCTCCAAAGCCTCCAGACACATACATCCATGTATGTATGTATGTATGTATATCTGGCTGATTTGGGAGCAATTTCTCCTCTCCTCAATGGCCAAAATTGTCTAAAACTACCTAAAAATCCACTGGTTTAATTCTCCTAAACCCTCATCCCCCACACACAAAGGCCTCCAAACCTTCCAAAAATACCCCCAGAAGAAAAACATGACTGAAATTCAGCCAAAATAGAATCTGGAGCTGATGCACTGAAATGTGCCAATGTAGGTGCACTGAAATGTGCTGGTGTAGGTGCACTGAAATGTGCCAATGTAGGTGCACTGAAATGTGCCAATGTAGTCCACCAGGGAGCCGCAGGGAACTAATATGGTCCCTTGTCCTCTCCACAATTGCCCAGCCTTGCCTTAGACGTCACATTCTGTTTCTAGCTCTTCCAATGGGACTGGCTGTAGTATGACTATCCTAACTATGGACACACACACACACACACACACACACACACACAGAATGTGGAATATTTTCCAGGGGGAAAAAATAGCATTAGAAAATTATCCCAATATTTGTGAGAAAGAGGAACTGTTACAAGTGGCGCTGTAGCAGGGACAAGGGATTAAGACACTCTGTGCCCCGTGCAATGACCCCGATTCACTGGTGTGTTGAGGCATTGGTGATTTGTGGAACAAAAAGTTGGCCACTGGGGGCCAAACTATGCCTCAAAGGTCACATCTTGTTTGGCCTTCATTATCCAGTCCGAATGAATGAAGAACAACCAACGATTTGTTTGCGTGGGGCTTCTTACCCCAGATTTTCCCAAAGCACCCTCTACTGAGAAAAGAATCCGTTCCTGTAAGTAACTTGGGAAGCGACTGAATCATGTCGTGTTTGCAGCCGGTTTCTTTGCTGTCTGGTCGGCTGGTTGGATTTCAACCACAGGAGTTTCCATCCCCCTGGGGAGGGTGCCTCAAGCCTCGGGGGGTTTCGGTCGACCATTTTTAGAGCCCCGGCAGCTTCCCTGACACGGCTGGTTGCCTTCCTCAGTTGAGTCAGAAAACGACTCGGTCTTTCTCAGGCCTTCTCAACCAACTGTTACCCAGCAGGGACGTGCGGGCTGTCAACCGCTTCCCATAATGCCGTGCCGCGTAATGGGTTCCCATCTCTTTGCTGATGGGCAAAGGCTGCAGACAGAGATGAATCCTAAGTCATGTCACGCCAGGAGCTGGCCATCAAAAGAACCTGGGCTTATCTGCAATCCTTACAGCTGTTGCTGTGTGCCTTCAAATAATTTATGGCTTAAAGCAAACCTACTGTTGAGTTTTCTGGGGCTGAGATTGTGTGACACATCCAAGACCACCCAATGGGTTTCCATAGCCAAGTGGGGAATCAAACCCTGGACTCCAGGATTGTAGTCCAGAGCTCAAACCACTACACCATTCTGGCTCTCAATCCCCACAGTAAATGGGTAGAAATGAATTTTCCCAGCAACAATAGATTCTTGTGAGTCATCTCTCTTGCAGTGCAAAGTATCTGAGGTGGGTGGCTTGGGCTTGACTTGGCCATTAAGGTCCATCAGCTTCACAAAAGTCCTGTTCCTCATGGAGAGGACATCTGGTTGAACTGGATCACTGAAGAGGACCAATTCATCTGTCTGCTCCTTTGGACTCCTCTGAGGGATATGGAAAGTAACACTAAACTGCAAACCCCAGGATTCCATAGGATGTTGAAAGCGGAATAATAGCGCTATAACACTCTAGTGTGGAAATGGCTTGTAACTCTAGAGACCAGGGTTCGATTCCCTGCTCAGCCATGGAAATCCACTGGGTGACCTTGGGCATGTCATACACTCTCAGCCCTAGAAAACCCTCTGATAGGTTCATCTTAGGGCTGCCATAAGTCAGAAACAAGTTGAAGGTACACAACATCAACAACAACTGTGTCTGAGAAATGATGCAAATCATTCGTTAAATGATGCAAATTTTGGTCACTAACATGTCATAAACAAAGATAGTTGTATTTTAGGGATGGGCTGCAGATGACACACAGGGCAGCTTCTAGTAGAAGGTAGAAACCTATAAATATGTAAAGAGATCTACAGGTTTTTGATATAATGTGGTGCTTGCTTGCCAGTCCCTTAGTTGCACAGTGTTATTTTAAAAAGCTGGTTTCTTGCATGTCACATTGATGCTGGAATAAAAGTTGTTGGCACTCTGGTGGAAACTCTTGGGTGATTCCTGTCCATGAATCTATACCCTCTAATAGGCGAAAGATTTATACGATCTAAAGAGAAACCAGAGTATTAATCTATACCCTCTAATATGTCACAGATGAAAACCGGACACATGGGCCAAGCAAAACTGAGTGCGGTCAAGATTGCAAAAATTATTAAAGAGGGAAAATGCACAAGCTAAGAAAGGTTGCCACAGTTTCCTTTTGCCTCAGCCTGCTGGGAAGGACAAAACTCCATCCCTCCTCCTCCCCCTGCTGAGTTCATCTAGTGCAAACTACTTTTGAACTTTGAACTCACTTTTCAGCAGCTGAAGTAAGTTGAAGGGGAAGAGGGAACGTAGGAGGAGGAGAGAGAAACAGGGGCATTTTAAAAGCAGCTAAAGAAGTGGGATTATGAGGAACACCTTAGGGAGCTGGGAATGTTTAGCCTGATGAAAAGAAGGTAAAGGGGTGACCTGATAGCCATGTTTAAATATTTGAAAGGATGTTATGTTGAAGATGGAGCAAGCTTGTTTTCTTTTGCTTCAGAGACCAGGACATGGAACAATAGGTTCCAACTACAAGAAAAGAGATTTCCCCTAAACATCAGGAAGAACTTCCTGACGGTAAGAGCCATTCGACAGTGGAATATGCTGCCTCGGAGTGTGATGGAGTCCCCTTCTTCGGAAGCCTTTAAACAGAGGTTGGATGGCCATTTGCTGGGGGTGCTTTGAGCACGTGTTCTTTATGGCAGAGGGTTGGACTCAATGGCCATTGCGGTCTTTTCAAACTCTATTATGATTCTATGATTCTAACTGAGAATTCCTTCGGGTGTCCCTGAGAATTCGGGATAGTTGGAAGCCATGTGAATTCAATATTGCCAGATTATATCCGATAAAGAAGATGCTTTCAAGGTCAGGGCCTAAGAAGTTAGAAAACTGTCTCTAACAGCACCTATACTTTAAGTAACTTCTTAAAGCTCAAGGGACAGGGAAGCCCTGGAACCTTGAGTCACTAGAGGTGAAGCCCTCCTGAGTTAAAACAACTTTGCCAGTTTCAAGTCCGGTACTGTGGTGAAGCTAAAAACAGAGAAAAGAAATCCTCCCTTTGCCACAGATGATAGTTTCAGAACCCCAAGGATGCCTCTTCCTTCCTCCCCCTCCAAAAGACAACTCCCTACAAAGTTGACAGATGGCTGGCTGAATCGCCAGGCTGTATTTGTCTTTCAAAGAGAGGCCCTTTCCCTCTCCGCCTCTCCCTGCAAGCGTTCGCAGAAGAAAACATGCATGTCAAATTACCTTTCCCTTTAAAGTCCTTCCTGGGTAGTGTGATGTCAACTGTTCCAGTCTAGCAGGGAGTGTCCCAGTTAATCTTCTGTCCTCCCATTTTTTTTTTGCAGCTGCTTTTAAAATATCCCAGTTTCTCTCTCTGCCTCCCACTTTCCCCTTCACCCTCTGCTTGCATCAGTTGCTGCAAAGTGCAAAAATCTCAGCAGAAGAGAGAAAAAAAGGAGGGAACAGAATCGTGCCCTTCCCAGTAGGCTTAGGCAAAAGCAATCTACTGTACCCTCTCCTGGCTTGTCTGATCTTTCTCGTTAGTTATCTTTTCCCATCCTGGACAAACTCTGATGTTGCTGGCCACCTGGGTTTGATCTGCAATATTTTGGGGATAGATCAATAACAAAAAGATTTATAGCTCAGTTTTATGAATATCTATCTGTTGGAAAATTCTTTCTCAAGGATGGGAAATATGTGAGCCTCCAGACATTGTTGGACTGCAATATTCATTGGTTTTGATAGCCTAACCAATGAGATAGGAATTCCATGGAGTGAGCTGTTTCGCCCATCTCTCTCTTCTGAAATCAGAACTGAGGAGTCTTTGTTTCTGCAAATGTTTTGTCCTACAAACCTCATCAGCCCCACCGAACAGGACCCAAAGGGATTGTGGGAGTTGTAGTCCAAAACCATCTGAAAGGCTGAAATCCCCCACTAAGTTCAATGACATTCATCACCATCACCATTTCCACACTACAGTGTTAAGGTGCTGCTGTTCCACTATCAACCTCCTATAGAATTCTGGGGTTTGTAGTTTAGAGAAGGGCACTTTGAATTCTCAGCCAAAGAGCTCTTTGGTCTCAGTAAACTACAAACCCCAGAATTCCACAGGGCATTGAAAGTGGAATAGCAGCACTTTAACACTGTAGTGCGGAAATGGCCCGTGTAAGTGCATGTAAACTTTGCCATATTCAGTGAGAGGAGGGAGCAGAATCTTGCCCTTCCCTGCAGGCTTAGGCAAAAGCAAACTGCGGCAGCTTCTCTTGGCTAGTGTCTTTTTCTTCATTTTGCCAGCTTGACCACATTTTGGTGTTACTCAGCCACATGTGTCCCAGGTTTCTTCTGTGAAATGTTGGCAGTTATGGGAATGAGAGGCAAGGCTCTTAAAGTGGGTGCTTGGTTTCACATCACCTGGGCACTTTGAGCGCCCGCCACCTGTCATAAAGGTGACCTAAATATCAAAGTAGCTGAAGCAGAAAGCTCAAAGAATGGCACGAGAGGAAGGAAAGGCTTCCTTGAAGGTGAGAACACAGGTGGAGCCTAGAGCTGTTGTACCAAAGATCCCTTCATGAGCTTCCCATCACCGAAACACCTTGTTCAAAGGACTATGTCAGATCACTTTATGCGTATTGTAGGCAATAGTGAAAACTACGGAATTTGCTTCTGCAAGATATTGTCATGCTCCCGCTAACCAGAGCTTTTTGAAAGGGATTTTTTCTGTTCTACATTACAGCATTTTTAACTGCCATCAAGTTGACTGATGGAGACCCTATGGAGGAGAGACTTCCGAATTACTCTGTCTTCAACCACCCTGCTCAGAACTTGCAGATTCGAGGACATGTCTTCCTTGATTGAGTCTACCCATTTGTAAGGTCATTTCTGCACTACACTGTTGTAGTGCTATTATTCTACTTTCAACATCCTCTGGAATTCTGGGGTTTGTAGTTTCCTGAGGCCAATGAGCTCTCTGGCTGAGAATTGTAAATGCCTCTCCCTAAACTACAAACCCCAAGATTCCACAGGATGTTGAAAGTGGAATAGTAACACCATAACAGCCTAGTGTGGAAATGGCCCAAGATGGCCTTCCTCTTTTCCTACCACTTTCTATCTTGCCAAGCATTATAGGCCATTTCTGCTCTACACAGTTATAGCACTATCATTCCACTTTCAACACTCAGTGGAATTCTGGGGTTTGTAGTTTCTTGAGGCCAAAGAGCTCTCTGGCTGAGAATTCTAAAAGTCCCTCCCTAAACTGCAAACGTCAGGATTCCATAGAATGTAAAAAGTAGAATAATAGCACTGTAACAGTATAGTGCAGAAACGGCCATTGTCTCCCTAATTAGAAAAGATGTAGCATTGCAATCCTGAAAGTCTTGGTTCCACTACACCACTATTCTCCTTAGGCCAGAATATGGCTAGTATAAGCTGGAGTCAGGTCTTCTCATGATATAGCCAAAGTATGATAGCCTTACTTTAATCATCTTGGGTTCTAGGGAGAATTCAGGCTTGATTTTGCTTTAGCAGCCCTTCATTTGTTTTTGTAGCAGTCCAGGGTATCCGTAGGACTCTTCTCCAGCACCACATTTCAAAGGATTTTCCTCCCATCAGCTTTCCTCACTGTCCAGCTTTCACAACCATACAAAGAACACCCCCCAACATTTTACAGATGAAAACCAAGACATCATGTGGCCAAGCAACATCAGAATGTGGTCAAAGTAGCAATGGTTATTAATGGGGAAAAAAAGGGGCAAGTTGGGAGAGGGGACAGCAATTTGCTTTTGTCTGAGCCTACCGATTCTCCCCCCCATCTTCTCCTCACTGCTATTTAAACCCTACTGCACACTGTTCTTCCACAATGAACTCAGGCCACTTCCGCACTAGCCTGTTATAGCGCGATGATTCCATTTAACACCCTTAACCCGGGGCAGTTTCGGGGGGGGCCCGGGGCGGCCCCTCCCGAAACTGCAAACCCCAGGTTTCCCAAAGAGGAGTTGAAAGTGGAATCATCGCGCTATAACAGGCTAGTGCAAAAAATGGCCTCAGTTTGCAGCAGCTGAATTAAACTGAGGGAAAAAAGGGGAAAGAAAAGGGTAAGGGGGGAGAAGTTAGGACTTTTTAAAAGGGAAAAAGGGAAACTGAGAATTAATAAAACTATCCCTAGCAAATCAGGACAGCTGGAGGGTAAGATTATAGAATTTTCCATATACATGGGGACATTGACCTGAAAATATTGAAAATCCAGGGGCGATGATGATGATGATGATGATGATGATGATGATGATGATGATGATGATGATGGCATCCCACTTTTTCCCCAGTCTAGGACTAAGACAGCTACAAAGGTTAAAAAAACCCAGTTTTAAATCTTCTTATCACAGAAATATGCAATTAATTTATGCAGTTTTTTTTAATGCAATTAAACTATAAAAGAAAAAAGAACCATTAACTCGTTTTGTGGAATATGGGTCCTATTTATTAATTATGCTCCACAATGACTGCCAGTGCTGTCCCTCTGGTTTGAAAGGTAACTTATGGCAATATTTACTTACTAATTACAAGTTGCTGTAATTAATTTAGGAATCGGGGGAGGATGTTGTGATTTTTGTGTTTCTTGCCACGTGTGCATCTTATTTTTCTGTTTAATGTTTTGTTTTAATTTTTAAAAACTTTTTGTAATTGTAGAAAACATTTAGAATACATTTTTTCTGCATGCTCATACAGTGTTTTTAAAGTAACTCATTCTTCTTACTTGTTTTGGTAAAAAAAAGTTAATTCATTGCATTAGTTTTCACATACTTGTTACTTTTCCCTTATTTTCCGTTACTTTTTTTGGAAAAGGGAAAAAAAAGCCCGAGAGCTGATAAAATGAATGACAGAAAAAGTAAAAAATGACTGTCAAAATGTCTTTCTTAAAATGCACTGAAAAGGATCTTTTAAAAGTAACTAGAAACTGTTACTTGTTAAACTAACTAAAGCAATTTTGTTTTTTTTTTTTGTTACATGGTTTTTCAAATATAGTTTCAAAAAAACCAAACACAGTAACTGACTACAGGCAATAGTGTTACTGGTCACTTAGGATTTCCAAGCTCTGCCTCTTAACTTTTGCTGTTTTAAAGGGGACTTTTTGACATTGCTTGGCCATGTGTGTCCCAGTTTTCATCTACGAAATGTTGAGGAGTAGGGAAATTTACCCTCCCAATTGTGGGGAGTCCTCCATGTTTTATTGTTTTAGGATAGCAGTAGACTGAGGAAATAGTGATAGTAGGCTGTTAGCTATTCCCAAAGGGGCCAACCATTCCTTCTGGCTGGAATTTCAAAGGGGAAACCCTTTGGCATGATGAGTTTGTTCTTTTACAACTATCTTAGGAGAAACTGTCTGTTAAAGTGTAAGGTGGGGGAAAACTTTCCATTCTCAGCTTTAAAGTTGAAGACAGCATCCCTTACTATGTTACAATAAATCTTCTATTAAGTTTGTTGACCGTGTAAGAGTGAATCTGTTCCTGACAGAAAGCTCGAGAATCCTTTCAAAAAATGCACCAATTGATGGACCAGTCGATTACTGAAGAAGAGCAAGGATCTGCAGAATCTGATGGAGCTACAGAAACTGAAGTGCCCCTGGGGTACCAAGACAAAATTGCGCCTGACCGAGGCTATGGAAACCCCCACAAGCGGCCCCAAAACCCGGGTCTGGGGAAAAGCCACATACGTCGTTGAGACAACGCAGAAGGGCTGCTCGATGGGGTACATCAGCAAAAGACCTATCCCTTTTGGAGGAGATAAAGCAAATGGAAACCGAAATGGAAAAAAAAAGATGAGGAGATACTCGAACTCAAGACCATGGTTTTCGCGAGATGCGCATCCGTCCCTCGCAGACAGGGAGATCACCAGGGGGGAGAACCACGAGCGGCTGTCTCGGCGGCAGGCACCCCTGGTCCGCCCCAGCAACCAACAGGGCACACGCCAGCGCCACTGTTACTCAGAAATGTGGGAGACCTGAAAGCGACCTTCAACGGGAAGGGGGAGAAACTCTCCTTTTTTTTACTATGGCAAACAATTTCAAAATTGATCACGGCCATCTATTTCGGGGGTGATGCGGCCCGAATTCGAACCTAAGCCAGAGGATGAAAAAGGGTGGAGCAGACTGGGTAGCGAACCTAGATCCACCCCCCACCCCAAATGAAAAACTGAGCTCTTCATGAACCATTTTGGGGAACGCTTTGAAGACCCCCATTTATTGGAAAACACCAAATATCAACTGAAACGAATGAAACAAGGCAGGAACGATGGGGGGAACGATTCCCGTGAATTTAGAAACCTGGCCACCAAAGTCCCGTGGAGTGATAAAATTCTAATTGAGTTATACAAAGATGGACTAAATCCTGATATTCTACACGGGTGCTTAATGCAGGCCAATCCACAGACCCTGCTAGGTTGGGTCAGCCCACCCTACTTAAATGGAAGGCATAACCCAAAATTTTCAGCCAACCGACAAAGACAAGACGTGCCAAAACGACAACCTCCCCGGTCCCACCGTCCTCAATGCTGAGGAACGGAAAAAAAGTCTCCGTTTGGGCATGTGCTTTAACTGTGGAAAACCGGGCCACCTCGCCAACACCTGCCGCGGAAACCAAGCTCCGATGGGACTAAGGGAGCACGAGCAGACCCAAAGGATATAGAATTCACACATCAGACAGCGGCCGCCAAACAACCATTTAGACGCACTTCTAAGGACCCTGCAGCGGCGACAGGAAAACTCCTTTCCCGATGATGAAACCACCTCTTCGTCCTCATCTGACATAGATGGAGATTCTAAACCTGACTGCGATGACGGGGCAAGGGGGGGAACATCTAAAAGATTTTTAAAATTCCCCATTTCTACGCCACGGTTGCGATTAGTGGCAGCGATGGGACTTTGCATGTACATAGGGCATTAATTGACTCTGGCTGCTCCAGAATTTTGTTACACCCCAAATTGGCCAAACAATTGAAAACTCTTTATGAGCCCTTGGAATGCCCCATCAAATTAACGCAAATGGATGGGACCCCCAATACGGGGGGAAGAATTTGGAAAATCACTAAGCCCATCTCATTTCAAATGGACAAAAACAATTACAGCATGCGATTTCTAGTTCCCAAGGCGATGCAGTTCAAATTGGTCTTGGGAATCGATTGGCTTCGTGAAATAACCCCCAGATAAACTGGACTGCTGGCACTATGTCCTCTTCAGATAAAACTTTTCTTTTCCCCCCATGAAGAATTGCAACAAATTCCTTCACACTACCGAGACTTCCAAAAGGCTTTCCACGAAAGGGAGGCTGACAAATTGCCTCCCCACACGGACTTTGACTGTAAAGGGAAATTTAGTTGACGGGGCCACCCTGCCTAAACCGAAAATTTATCCCATGAGCCCCAAAAAAAACTCCTTGCTCTCAAGAAGTTCCTAAATAAAAACTTGGCTGGGGGCTTTATCAAGCCCTCTACAGCCCCCACGGCGAGTCCTGTCTTTTTTCCGAAAGAGAAAAGATCCCAGCGCGGATCCGAGACTGATAGTTAACTACTCTGCTATTAACCAGGTTATTTCCTCCAATTGTTATCCCATACCTCTGATACGGACTGTTTTGGACCATCTTGTTCAAGGAAAGAAAAATTTTACCAAACTTGATCTTAAAGAGGCTTTTCATAGGATTAGAATGGGCCCCCACTCTGAGTGGCTACCACCTTTGCAACTCCTCTAGGTAACTTTAAATGGACGGTTCTTCCCTTTGGCTTACAATCGGGGCCATCTGTGTTCCAAATGTTTTTGAACACCATTTTCCATGACTTGTTGTATCAGGGGGTTCTGATTTATCTGGATGAAAAATTTTTTTTACGCAGATTCCATGGAATCTCATGTGTCATTGGTTCGTAAGTGTTACGAAGGCTTATAGATAACAACCTCGTGGTTAATCTATCTAAATGCCAATTTGACACCCCCAAAATTTTGATTACTTGGGATATAGGATTCAAGATTGTTCACTTAAAATGGACCCTTCGAAAATTAACTCCATTTTGCAATGGCCCGTCCCTAAAACTGTGAAGCAACCCAGCAATTTTTCTTGGTTTTGCGAACTTCTACCGGAACTTTATTGAGGATTTTGCTGCCATAACGCTTCCACTCACCAACCTTTACGGAAACCTAAAGGATCCACTGGGGGCAAGGCGCATAGACTTTGTTGGTCCCGAGTGTCAATCGGCGTTTCCCATTTGAAATCTAAATTTACGTCTGAGCCCTTACCCCTTTTTTCCCCACAGTACGAAGCAATTCATTGTGCAAACGGATGCTTCGGACTTTGCCATGGCAGCCGTTTTTTTAAACAACCCCAAAGGAGCACTCAGGCCTTGTGCTTTCATTTCAAAGAAATTTTCCCCTCAACAAGCTAATTGGCCTATTTGGGAGAAAGAAGCCAAGGCTATCCATTTTGCGCTGTCCTCTTGGCGTCATTTGCTTAAAGGGGCTCATCCCCTTTGAAGTTTGGACTGATCATAGGAATTTGCAACCCTTACAGTCTGCTAAAAAACTTCCCCTAAGCAGGCAAATGGGCTGAATTTTTCCAGAGATTCCAATTTAAAATTGTTTTCAAACCTGGCCGAACTAACCAACTGGGGAACCTCTCCGACTTCCCTGTTTTGGGAACCCCCTGCTGCCCTCCCACTCCAATACCTTGTTTCCTGCCTCCTCTCTGGCTTCTCAAGTGACTACTCGTGCATTAGCAAAGACAAGGCTTTCTGCCTCCTCTCTTTGGCCCGCTCCCCGCGATGCTATCATTCATGCAGCGCATGCAGACTCCTGGCACCGGCAAACAAGGAAAAAGAATGGGTTCAATCTCCCCTTTTATGGCACCAAGGTTTACGTTCCCCCTGCTGCCCGCGAGCAGGTACTTCATCGTTATCATGATTCCAAACCCGCTGGACATTTTGGGTTTTTGAAGACATTGCACGCGATTCGCCGCCTTTTTTGGTGGCCTATTAAACCCCCCCGGGCAAACTTACATTAAGCAGTGTGCCACTTGAACGTTTCTAAGTCGCCCCATCAAAACCCGGGCCCCTTAACCCTCTGCCTGCGCCTGCTAGCCCCGGTCGGTATCGCATGGGATTTTATTGTGTCTCTTCCCTCTTCACACGGCTTTCATGTTATTTGGGTTGTTACTATCACTTTTCCAAGCAATGTCATTTTGTGCCTCTAAAGAAACTACCCCGTGCACCAGCTGGCTGACCTGTTGTTAATCATGTATGGAAACTTCACGGACTACCTTCGGTGATCATTTCGGACGGGGATCCAATTTTCACTTCCAAGTTTTGGACTTGTCTACTGAAAACCCTGGAGTCACTCAGAAACTCAGCAGTGCTTATCACCCTCAAAAGATGGCCAATCTGAGCGTGTTAACAAATCTCTTGAACAATTTCTTAGGTGTTTTGTTTCTGAGAACCAGAATGATTGGGCTCCGTCCTTCCGTTCGCTGAGTTTGCCATCAATTCTGCGGTTCATACCTCTACTGGAAACCCCCCTTTAAAAGAGTTACGGTTCCTTCCTTTTTTTTTCCCCCCCCCTCCCCTTTTCTTCCCCCGTCCTCCTTCTGTTTCTGCTTGGGTCTCTAAATTTTCTGGCATTTGGAATCCGTCTCAGATGCTATACACCGTAAGCTTCCCACAAACGTTTCGCTACCGTAAACGGCAGCCTAATCCCCTTTACCAGCCCGGGGATTTGGTTTTCCTTTCTTCTAAGAACATTTCCTCTCCTTCTCCGTCTAAAAAACTTTCCCCTCGTTTTTGGACCTTTTCCTGTAAAAAGGGCTATTAATGATGTCTCTTTTAATTACTCCCTTTTCCCTAAGGCTATTCATCCTGTTTTTCATTCCAGTTTGCTGAAGAGGGCACCTTCGCTGACTTTTTCGCCGGCTGATTTTCCCAACGCCCCGACACTTGCTACTGCATTCATATTACTATTTAGTTTTCTTGTCTTTTATGTTGTGAATTTTCAATTTTGTGTATCTTTATGTATATATTTTTTTAAAAAAGTGGGCAGGATGTCGGGAGTCCCCCATGTTTTATTGTTTTAGGATAGCAGTAGACTGAGGAAATAGTGATAGTAGGCTGTTGTTTTCCCGGCGCCAACCATTCCTTCTGGCTGGAATTTCAAAGGAACCATTTGGCATGATGACGTTCGTTCTTTTACAACTATCTTAGGAGAAACTGTCTGTTAAAGTGTAAGGTGGGGGGAAAAAGTTCCATTCTCAGTTTAACGTTGAAACAGCATCCCTTACTATGTTACAATAAATCTTCTATTAAGTTTGTTGATCCGTGTAAGATGAACTGTTTGACACCAATGATTTTTCTGCAGTCTCCACATTTCTAGCATTGCAGTTCAGCATTTAGAAATGCAATTAAGACATTAAAAACAAAAGGGTATAATAGAATTCTACAAAACACTACATCAAAACTTCATGAACCTACTAAGGCCATTTCTGCACTACACTATTATAGTGTTATTATTCCACTTTCAACATCCTTTGGAATCCTGGGGTTTGCAGTTTAGGGAGGGGCATTTAGAATTTTGAGCCAGAGAGCTCTTTGGCCTCAGTAAACTACAAACCCCAGAATTCCACAGGCCATTGAAAGTGCAATAATAGCACTATAACACTGTAGTGCGGAAATGGCCTTTTTCTTCTCTTCTCCAGGCTAAACATACCCAGCTCTCTAAACCAGCCCCAAAAGCCCTGGTTTCCAAACCTTTTACCATGTTGGTTGCCTTTCCTGGGCACCTTCCTTTTGAATTGTGGTACCCAAAACTGGACACAGTATACTAGATGATGCTGGACCAAATATAACCAGAGTGGCATTAACCTCAACCCTACTCTTTTTTTGGTTAGGCTAAACCCTTTTTCCTTGCAAAGGCCTCCAGAAAACAATTGTCTTTGAAAGATGTGTGCTTCCTTTAAAAAAAAATCTGGTGAGCTGTTTTAAACCTCTTGATTTTACTGATGGGGCTGGGGTTGTGTTGAGGGACAAGAGAAACAGCAGCTGCCTTACCATCTGCCTCAGGTAATGGAACAATTGTTGTTGTCGTATGCCTTCGAGTCATTTCCACTTACGGTGATGCTAAATCAAACCTATCACGGGATTTTCTTGACAAGATTTGTTCAGAGGCACTTGTTTTTGCCTTCCTCTGAGGCTGGGGGTTGACTTGCCCAAATACCCAAAGGTTTTCCATGGCCAACAGGGATTGAATCCTGGCTCTGGAGCCGTAGTCGAACGCTCAAAGCACTAAACCAGTTCAAAGTTTTCCTCTTCAGTTAAGTCCTTACAGCAAGATCTAAGTACATTTACTCAAAAACTGCTCCCCTGAAGCTCAATAGGACAGATTCCCATGATCAGGGATGCAGCGAGTGCAGTTCCCATCATCCCTCACCACTGCCTATGTTGGCTAAGGAAGGCTAGAGTCAGCCAACTTTGGGAGGTTCATGTTTTCCTCATCTTGCTACCTAACAGCAGTTCTCAAATTTTAATCCTCTAGATGCTTTGGACTTCAATTGCCTCATGGCCCAGCCAATAAGGCTAATGGTGGGGGATACTGGGAGCTGAAGTCCAAAACATATGGAGGGACAAAAGCCTTGCACACTAACAGAAGCATGGCAGAGGGTGGAAAAGGGATAAATATTTAGCAGGATCCTTCATTCCATGCCCTCCAACACTTCACTGATGAAAATCAGGACACATGTGGCCAAGCAATATCAGAGTGTGGTCAAGATGGCAAAAGTTATTACGGTAATAAGAAACATACAAGCTAAGAAAGGCTGCAGCTACTTGCTTTTACCTTAACCTACTGGGAAGGGTAAGATTATCCTCCCTCCTCTCCTTTCCCCCCTGTTAGTTAAGTGCAAACTGCATAGTTTTGCACTTTCAGCTCAGTTTGCAGCAATGGAAGTAAGCTGAGGACAACAAGGGAAAGAAGAGGAGAGAAAGACTGTGACATTTTAAAAGCCACTGGAAAAGTGGGATGACAGAGGATTAATCAGAACTGTCCAGGTCAAAGTGGGATAGCTAGTTGGGGCATATGCAGTTCTGAAGAAAAGAGAGATGTACCTCCCCATCCTTGAAAGCCATAGTCAAATAACTTAACCCAAGTTGGGGGAATAAACTCAGACCCCAGATAAGCTACTATCTGAGAATAAGGCAATGTATAGAAAATGACTGAGCTCAAATTTTGGGTACAGAAACTGGCTCCATGCTGGTGATGTGATAATGTCCCCCATCACAACTGAGATCTCTTCCACACTACACACTTTACAGCATTTACCATGTAACCACCACAGCTTCATCCTTTGGAATCCCAGGGCTTAGAGTTTTGCTAAATACAGTAGGTCTCCTTTACCCAAGGGGGATACATTCCCAGATTTACGATGGATAACGAAATGCTGGTCTTTTTTTTCAATGAAATGATCAACATAGGTGTTTGCAGAAATGAGTATGCAGCTTGGAGAGAAGGCCCTGAAACTTACGGAACTTTAGAATCTAAGAGAAAGAAAGCTTTGTAGCCATTATGTGCAATCCAAAGCCACTGCACAACCAATAAAAACATTAGCAATGGGTGATCCAGAAGGAGATGAGAAACAAAATATTTTTGGACTGCAATCCAGCATGAGTAAGTGAAACCATGGATACTGGTCCTGTGGGTATGGTGGACCTTATATATTTAGAATTCCCTGCCAGAGGATTCAAGTGCTTCACCAAACCACAAATCCTGGAATTCCATAGGACACAGTCATGGCAGTCAAAGCAGTATGGGGAGTGTGGTGGAGTCTCCTTTGGGAGTTTTCAAACAGAGGCTGGATGCCCATCTGTCAGGAATGCTTTGATGCTGTATTCCTATATGGCAGGGGATTGGACTCAATGGCCCTTGGGGCCTGAACATTTCCGCACAACACTCTTATAGTGCGATGATTCCACTTTCAACCTCCTATGGAATCCTGGGGTTTGCAGTTCCGGGAGGGGCCGGCCAGCCCCTCCCGGAACTGCAAACCCCAGGATTCCATAGGAGGTTGAAAGTGGAATCATCGCGCTATAAGAGTGTCATGCAGAAAAGTTCTATGATTCTATGATTTAAAAAACAGCAACTATTGGTTGGAAAACATGGCAATGACACACCTGGGAGTATTTCCCCTTCTTAAGCGTCCAGGAGGCTTGGCGTAGTTCGGACTGGCAACACACACCCCTCTGGTGTTTTCAAAGACACTGAGTTTTCTTTTCTCCAGAAAGAACTGTGAATGGTGAGTAATGAAGGGCTTTCAGTATCCCCTTGGGGCTGCTCACAACAGGGCCTCCCTCCTCTTGAAGAGTTTGTTTGCCAGGCTCATTTGCATTAAAAGGATGCAAGGGAAAACCCCCAGGAAGCTCACAGTAGAGACTCTAATCAAATCAAGCACTAATAATAAACTTCTCAAGTAGGAACTGAGGACCACAGTGAGTGGCTCAAAGGGAGATGACCTACAGCGAGGAGCAGCTCTGCTAAGGCCAGGAGCGGGTAAAGCGTGAGTACTTTCCTCTCTCTTCCTTCCCCTGCATCGGCTTCTGCATCCCTCCAGAAAACTGTTGAATATTGCAACTCGTTAGTGGCAAAGGATGCCCAGAGTTCTGGCTCACATACCCTCCGACATTTCCCAGATGAAAACTGGGAGACATGTGGCCAAGCAACACCAAGATGCAGTCAGCATGGCTGAAAGCATGAATAACAAAGAGCACGCAAGTTAAGAGAGGCTACAGCAGTTTGCTTTTGCCTGAGCCTACTGGGAAGGAGAATATTTCGCCCTCCCCTCTCCTTTCCTCCCTTCTAAGTTAGCTGAACGCAAGCTACTTTTGCAGCTCGAACTCAGTTTGCAGGAAGTGAAGAGAGCTGAGGACAAATGCGGGGGGCAGGGACAGGAGAGAAACTGGGATGTTTAAAAAGTAGATAAAGAAGTTGGGTGACAGAGGAATAATCAGGACAGTTGGAGCGTATAGGCTCAGCATCTGTAAAACTGCATCATTCCTCCCTCCTTCAGGCTAGATTACAACAGCAGTGGTGGGCCTGACCCTCAGCTTGGAATTGCTACAATTTGGGGCCACAACTCCTAGAATCCTTTAACAGCTACAGGTTTGTTGGGCTTGGAGACAACTCTCAAACTTTTGAGAATTGGCTCCTTGAAAAGATTGCATCAAGTATGAAATTCAAAAATTCCAAGACACAGTAACCCCTGGATTGTTATATTTTCATAATGTCATCATCATGATGCCACCCGGTTTTGAGCAACAGGTTGGGAAAACAGTGTGGGGCCTCCAGGGTTTTGGAGAGGCCTTGACCAAGATGTCTTCAGCGAACATCTGAAGGGAAGCTTGGAAAAGATATGATGATGACAATGATGATATCTATTTGTATCCTGCCTTTTCCCCATTTCAAGACACAAGGCAGCTTACAACAGTTAAACATAAGGTTGAGAGGTAATATGAGACCCATTTTTAAATATATGAGGGGATGTCCTGTAGAATAGCGCTATTCGAATTGGTGGTCCCTGGACCAGTCTGGTTCAGAAGCCATTGGCTGATGGTCTGGGGAGAGTTTCCATGAAAGAAAGAAACAACTCTGGCAGTGGATACAAATACAGTAGCCGTCCCTGGTTACATGAGATTAAAATAAAATCGCTAGCACTCCACATAAGATAGCTTGAGAAGCACTGACGTAGAAGATGGAGCAAGCTTGTTTTCTGCTGCCCAGGAGAGTAGGACATGAATTCATATAACACTGTTAAAAAGAACCTTCTGATAGTAAGAAAATTGTTTGATAGTGGAAGTTACTGCCTTGCAGCATGATGGATTCTCCTTCTCTGGAAATCTTTATACAAAGGTTAGATGGCCATCTTTCTAGAGTGCTTTAGTTGTGGATCCTTGGATGGCGGAGGTTGGATGAGGTGGGCCCTGCAGTCCCTTCCAATTTTATAATTCTGTCACACACACACAGAGGCTTATCCTGCTTTTGCCAAAGTTAGTGCTGCCCACTGCCTTGCCCGTTCCCTCTGGGCCTGATCTGTACAATTTCCCAGAGAGCAAGGGCAAAGCAAATGGAAGACAGTACCTACCCCACAATACTCCAGAGATGAAAACTGGGACACATCTGGCCATGCAACATTGGAGTGTGGCCAGGATGGCAAAAGTTTTTAAAAGATCATGCATAAGCTAGGAGGGGTTGTGATAGCTTGCTTTTGCCTAGGTCTACCGGGAAGCACAATATTTTGCTCCTTCCTCTTTTCTACTGCCTGCTGAGTTAATGGCGTGCAAACGACTTTCCCACTTTCAACTCAGTTGTGCCGCAACTGAAATAAGACCAGGAGAAAGTGGAAAGATGGAAGGAGGAGAGAGAAACTGGGACATTTGAAAAGCTGCTGAAAAAGTGGAATGCTAGAACATTAATGAGGACTTGAGAAGTTGGATAGTTGGAGGGTATGATAATGCTGCTACATCTCCCCCATTTTTCACAGCCAAAGAAGATAGGAGAAGAGGCAGCGAGAGGAATAAAGAAGAGCAGCAGGGCATTAGAAGGCTGATATTTGGACCTCAATTATATTGATAGCTGATGGGTCCAGGAAGTCCTATTATTTTCCCTTCCTTCCATCTCTGAGCAGAATCAACCCAAGGAGCATAAGTGGTTTCTTGGCACAGCAGGTATTTAGGGACATGCACAGAGCTGCCTGTAGTACGCCAGTTGCTTCCAAACACCTCAGGAGCTCCGTCCTCCATTTAAATAAAGAAGTCGTGCAAAATAGTCTTTTCAGGCTGCAGAACTCCTAGCTGCGTGACTGGCACCCCAACTGCCTTTGCACCATTGCAAATGGCCATTAAGGCAAATTTCTGATCAAAGGTTCTTTCACGCTACACCGATATAGCACTACGGTTCTGTAGTAACATCCTATGCAATCCTGGGATTTGCAGTTTAGGGAGGGGTATTTGGAATTCTCATTTTGAGTCCCTGCTCAGACTATGAGCACCAGGATCCCACAGGATGGAACCACAATAGTTAAAATGGAATTATAGAGCTATAACTGTCCAGTGAGCAGGAGACCCAAATGATTCAGGCTCTGAGTCCCTAAAATACCTTAAGATTAGATCTTAGAGCAAAGAAGGTGGTGCAACGATCACCCAAGTCGAAGGACCAAAATTTAGTAAGCCATTTCCGAAAATGGAAGATGCAGCCACATGGCACACGCTCTGAAAGCAGAAAGCCCTAGGCTTGATTCATGGCATCTCAAGTTTATTCATCCAGCAACAGTGGAACATTACAGTACAAAGAGCCACAATGAACCCATATTAAGAGGAAAGGAAGAAAGTGTGATACTAACACTGAGCTCCGCTCAACAACAACATTTTATTTTCTAGCCACCTCTCCCCAAGGCTCAAGGTGAGGTACGCTATAGATTAAAATGCAACTAAAAACACATAATAGATTTTAAAAACCCATAAAACCATTTAAAATATATCAGTTTAAAATGCATAGTTAAAAATTGACTGGGTAGACCTGCTGGAAGAGATAGGTCTTTAGTCCTTTTTTAAAATTCAGACACTTATTTTGCTATCAAATCTCTTCCGGTCGATCATCCCACAGTCTAGGGGCGGCCGACGAAAAGGTCTTCTGGGTGACTGTTGCCAGTCTAGTCCTGGCTGGTGCATTAGAAGCTGTTGGGAGAGTTTCTACCCCAATTGAGAAATGGTCTGTCTGTCCCCTCAACTCATCTTGAGACTGCTAGGGGCCATTTGTGTGTGGCTTTGTACATGATGCCTTAACCCAGTCAAAGTCTCTCGGATATTTTTTAAAGGTTTCGATTTTGGCCCCTCCCGGCCCCTCCCAAAACTGCAAACCCTAGGATTCCATAGGATGTTGCAAGTGGAACAATAGCGCTATAACAGTCCAGTGCGGAAACGGCCCCCAAAAACCTTATGGAGTTCAGTGGGGTCACCCTAAGTCTTGGAGGTGGTGTGAAAGCACATACTTCACCTGGACATTCCTAAATCTTGCAGTGCCTTCTCTGCACGCTCTTAGGAGTCTGGGTTACCAGGTGAAATAAAGAACAGGGCTTCTGTCCTTTTAATACTCAAATAGCATGCCTTTCAACATTTCATGGAGGAAAGCTGGGACCCACGTAAGCGAGCAAGATCAGAGTGTAGTCAAGATGCCAAAAGGTATTAATGAGAAGGACACATATGCTAGGAGAAGATGCAGTAGTTTGCTTTGGCCGCAAGAGCAAGATTCGACCTTTTCCTCTCCCCCTTGCTTGTTAATTTGATCACAAACCTCTTTTGCACTTTAAACTCTGTCTGCAGCAATTTTAGTAAACTGGGAACAAAGGGGGAGACTGGGAGGAGGAGAAGAAAAACTGGGACATTTTAAAGGCAGTTGAAACGTGCAATGAAAAAGGATTAATTGAGGTTGTCCCAGCCAAATTGGGAGAGTTGAAGAGTAGGATATAGAAGGAAGAAGTTCAAGGAACAGCTCCTGAACTTCCCTCTTCTACACATCTATATAGGCCATTTCCACACTAGATTCCTATAGTGCGATGATTCCACTTTCAACGTCCTATGGAATCCTGGGGTTTGCAGTTTAGGGAGGGGCCAGCCGGCCCCTCCCTAAACTGCAAACCCCAGGATTCCATAGGAGGTTGAAAGTGGAATCATCGTGCTATAAGAATCTAGTGCGGAAATGGACTATCAAAGGAGCTCTGTCCCTATTGGGAAGTCGAGGGGAACATTCAAGGGCATTGCTAAGGCAAATCAGAGTGAAACTGGCCAAACCACAGGGACATTACAGCTTTAGATTTTTGCACCGTGACAAAAGGAGACCGACAGGAGGAAATTCATTCTGCGTTTCCCAACTCCGAAAACCCCACGAGCTGTAGAAACTCCACATCCATAAACCTCCTCAAACAGAGATGGAGAGCGGTGGGATGTTTCCACCCTCCCCTCTCCGTGACCTCAGTCGTACACACACATGCACACCCTAGGGTTTAGAAGGACAACCGCAAGCGTGGACCAGAAAGCAGGCTTGTCGTGCTGTGCAGCTTTGGTTTCGACCAGGCCTAATTTTGAGAGCGAGCGGGTGAGAGCGTTCAGACCCAAACAGCATGAGTTGCAACTAGTCAGCCAACCATGGCGTATTCGAGATGACAGAAGCCTCATGTAAGCCTCAAAGAATGGCCCTCTTGTGACAAATTTCTTTTCCCCATCGCAAACCTCATGAACTTGGAGTGTTATTCAGCTGGACCCCAAGGCACGCAACACACAGTCTTAAGGTAGAGACGCACCCAGAACCGTACATCGGAGACGGCCCAAATGTCAAATTACCTTAAGATTTCCCAGTAGCTATTTTCCTTGGTAATTATTTATTAACCTTTTAAAAAAAAAAACCTTTATAGCTGTGTCTACCGAGGCTTGAGGCACATAACTGTCAATAAGGGAAGAATTTAATAAAGGCTTAAAGGGTGGCAGTGGATTTCAAAATTCCCACCCATCAATTCTGCTGGAAAACTCAGAAACTCCTATGATCTGGGGAATGGCATATTTTGGGATGTGTACAGCTAGGACTGTTGACTTTCTGTTGCCCAACTTAGAAGACAATCAGAGGAAAGACGGGATCTCCGTGCCAAGTCTATACCTTTCAGATAAGCTTGTTGTCTACCACAGTTATCATTCTCACAGGGAGATTTTAGACTTTGTGATATAAGGAATTGGAAAGCCCATCCATCATACTGAAAACCAATGGTAAAGCACCTGAGAGTAGATGACCCATGTTTTGGCAGTTAAGGCAGAAAACTAAACTCGCATTCTTTGCTGCTGTTTTTGGGTGCCTTCGAGTCACTTCAGACTTATGGAAACCCCCAAGGTGAACCTGTTGTGGGATTTTCTTAGCAAGATTTGTTCAAAGGAGGCTTGTCATTGCTTTCCTCTAAGGCTGAGAGAGTGCAACACTGGGTTTCCATTGTAGAGTGTCCATTTGAACCCGGATTGCCAACAGTTATCCAACACTATAGTTGGAGACAAAATTGTCATTTTTGTGTGTCTTCGAGTTGTTTCCGACGTAGGGCGACCCTAAGGTGAACTTACCACGGTGCTTTCTGGGGCTGAGAGTGTGTGATGCACCCAAGGTCGCCCAGTGCCTTGGGTCCCCCGTGCCTTAACTGTGGAACTCTCTACCCAAGGAACATAAGCTGGACCAATCTCTAAAAGTTTCTGCTGGGCAGCCAAAGCAGTGCTGTTGCATATGGCATTTTGTGTTTTGAAACAGCTGTTCCAAAACTGGATTCTAGCATTGTTTTTAGACTGCTTTTTGGAGTTTTTAAAGAGTAATTTAATGCATTTTAAAAATGTTTTTATCTTTGTATTGTTCTCACTAGTTTTTACTTGTTCATCACCTCAGGAGCCGTTGTGAGCTGGGAGGCCATGCAGAAATAAATAACAAATAAATATGCTGCGAGAAAGGCAGGATGTTAAACAAACACACACTTAGGCTGAATTGCCAAAGTAACATGAGTTTTAAAAGATAACCTACTGAAGATTTTTTTTCCCCCAAAATATTGGAAGCTATGTATGGACTTTTTGAGCAATAAGAAATCTAAGGATGTAATAATTTGCAGCTGTAGTTACTAAGAAGGAAGCAGTGTGGTTTAGTGGTTTGAGTTATGGACTATGACTCCGGAGGGTTCAATTCCCTCTCAGCCATGGAAACCCACCAGGTGACTTTGGGCAAGTCACACACTCTCAGCCCCAGAAAACCCCATGATAGGTTCGCCTTTAAGAAAATGTCATTTCTGGGAAAGAACCAGCTAGAAAATGTAAATGTTGTTGACTTTTTAATGCAGTCTCCCGTTAAATTAATTTATAACTTCCCCCTGTAATCATGCTAATGCTGTAATTCCTACTTAAGCCAATCCGCTAAGTTAAAAATACACATAATTAACTTGCTCCCTTTGTTAGGAACTTTCTAATTAAATTGATTAATTAATGGATAACGTAATTTGTTAATTCCTGTCGTTGACAAGGACTCGCTTAAGACGAGCAGGGAAAGAGAACAAGACACAGATTTGTATACCGGTTTCGATGTTGGGCTAAGACTCAGGAGGCCACGGTTTGAATATGAATGAACGTGAACAAATATTCATGGACACTCACAGGGTGATCTTGGGCAAGTCACGCTCTCTCAGCTTCAGAGGAAGGAAATGGCAAACCCCTCTGAATAAAACTCCATGGGAGGCAACCTTAAGATCACTGCAATTCAAAAATGACTTGAAAATAGCAAAAGAAAACAAAACAGCAAATGAGCAGAATTTTTTGTGTGTGTGTGAAAAATAGCCATAAGGCCATAAGGCAGATCTTTCCTTTTGTCTCCTCTCTCTCACACACACACAACTCTTCTGTTAAGAACAGCATTTCGCCCTTGTTGTTGTGTGCCTTCAAGTCGTTTCCTAAGGCGAACCCATCACAGGGTTTTCTGGGCAAGATTTGTTCAGAAAGGGCTTGCCTTTGCCTTCCTCTGAGGACGAGAGAGTGTGACCCATCCATCCATCCATCAATCAATAATTTTATTGTGGTCAATGACCATATTCGAAAATTCATCTACATATGTGATATACATACATCTGTTAGCATTAGCAAAGTATAAATAAAAATATAAATCGTATAAAATATGTAATATAAAACAAAATATAGGTACATATTCCTATAATAAAACCTAAGCATTTACTAAAACCTGATGTGTGACCCATCCAAATGCACCCTGTGGGTTTCCATAACTGACTGGAGAGTCAAACCCTGGCCTTCCAGAGTCCTAGCCCAATATTCAAGCCATACCCCATGCTGGCTCTCCCTTTCCCCAGACATGTCCTCCTCTTCAGAACTAAAATTTCTGTTGGTGTGGATTTTTATAAAATGCCCTGGGATTTTTAAGATGTCTGCTGCTGCTTCACCTCCTGCCCGCCAAAGCTACCTCTTCATTGCCATCTCACTCACTACATCCATTGGGAGAGCCTCAATCCATTGGGAGAGGCGGGATAGAAATAAATTTTATTATTTATTATTATTATTATTATTATTATTATTATTATTATTATTATTATTATTATTACATTGTGAGCTCAACTATGAGAAAGGATAGAGGACAGCCTGCTGGAGCTGTTTCCGCACTAGCCTTTTATAGTGCTATTATTCCACTTTCAACATCCTATGGAATCCTGGGGTTTGCAGTTTAGGGAGGGGCCTTTGAGGCCCTTCCCTAAACTGCAAACCCCAGAATTCCATAGGATGTTGAAAGTGGAATAATAGCACTATAACAGGCTAGTGCGGAATGGCCAGAGAGAGAGAGAGAGAAAGCAACTCAGGAAACAGACTTGGAAGGGAAGGCGAGTTAGCTGAGCAAGGTGGTTGAGGGAGCCTCCAACCTTGCAGAGAAGATGGAATAAGGTGGCTTGGTGGAGCAGATGAGGCAGCTGATGGAAGAAGGTGGGGAAGGGAGAAAAAGAAGCCAAAGTTGTGGTTATTTAAACACAGTGAAGGTTAGGAATATTAGTAAGTATCACAGCTTATCTTGTAGGGGCATTCAAAGTGAGAGTCATCAGAGCAACTTGGGGCTTGAAGTAGTCAGTCGGTAGATGTGTCCTCTTTCTTGCTTTTCAAAATATGGTAACTCTCATGGCGCCCTTACTTTGCAACGCCTCCTCTGTGAAGATTGGCATCCGTTCTGGATTCTTCTGAGGGCTAAATTTTACCTCCCTGTTTGAGCACTGTGAGAACTCGCCCAATGAGATTGATGGTTCCGTGGTGACTGGCACACAGCTCTCCAAAGAGATGCCAACCCCTGTACCCTCTTGTCCCTGGAAACCTCCTGGGCAGAACAAGAATAGCAGCTGCCACTGTTCTGGGCTTATGCAAAGTTCGAAGGGCAGCCTTCTTATTGGCGAAGCGCTAAATTTTCCACCCTCTTGTGGAACTAAACTTTTTGACTAGTTGTTTTTCGGGGAGCGCTTTCTGTTGTCAGATAAAGGCAGCTGCAGGTGGCGTCAGGTTGAGGGCAGGACAGAGTTGGGGAGGTGGAGTAGGAAGAAAGAAGCATTTTGACCTTTCCATTCCCTGTTATTTGCCCACCATCAAGTCACGTATAGAAATACATGCTATTTGTAAGTTGTTCGCCGCCTCGATCCATATGGAGAGGCGGGATACAAATTAATAATACTTTAATAAATTATTATTATTATTATTATTATTATTATTATTATTATTATTATTATTATTTTACTTCTGGAGAGATATGAGGCCTTGTAGCCTTCATCTTGGGCAAGTTGGGGAAGCAACAGGTGCTTGGCGGTGCCATTTTGAACAACCGCAAGAAGAGATTAAAAGTTTGTCCGCTGGCTCAACGGAAATCACCTGCAGTCACTCTGTACCAGCCTTTCTCAGCCTTTTGACCCTGGAGAAAGCCTGGAAATATATAGTTTCCAGGTCTGGAGGGAACCCCTGCAAAAAAAAAAAAAAAAGATTTTACCTATTGCTCAAAAAAGGATTCTTTTTTTAAAATCACTATCTCCTGCAAAACCCCCAGTGATTTCTCAAGGAACCCTAGGGTTCCAGGGAACCCTGGTTGAGAAATCCTGCTCTATATAATAAAACAAATATACATAAATGTATGATAAAACATGATAAAACAATCTGCTGGAGGTCATCAACCTGAGCGAATCACACAGCTTTAAAGCCAGTTAGCACCGATGACAGAACAAAGTCCAAAACTAGGCTGAGCCAATGCTACCCACCTGCCTAGGCTGAGTCAGATCAACAGAAACCAAGCTAAAATGCTGAGACAAAAGGGAAGGGAAGTGACTGATTTCCAAAATCAAGCCAGAAAATCAGTCAGAACAAGAAAGCGCCCAGAGAAAGTTCTGAATGATGCTTCTGCTAAAAAGCAACTGAGGGTTTAGACAGGAGCTCATTAGAAGGGCACATGAGGATTGGGCAGGTATCACCAAAATGCAGTGATGAAGACTCGACTCGATTGTCTCGGACTCAAGTCAGACTTAAGTCACTTCAGAGACTCGACTCAGACTTGACTCGGCAAAATTTACACACTGACTCGACTGGACTTGAGACTTGCATATTTTTAGTGATTGACTTACTGCCCTTGGCTCAGAAACATAACACATTCATCCAGAATCCTTACAACTTACTGGTTACATGACTATCTGTCAAAAGCCCAAACTATGGACACATTTCTGAGATGGAACAGCAAATGGTTTAGGTGATGGGCTTGAGGTGGAGTTGAGGTCTGCTCAGCAGCCTGTCCCCAGTACATATAGGAGGAGCTTTCCAAAACTTTCCCAAAGAGCAGAAGGCAAGACTTGTGCCCAGAGTGCAGGGTGCGTATCTCAGAGGGGAACAGAAAATGTGTTAGGCAGTGATCTTGAGGAGGAAGGATTCTTCCTTCTAAAGCTCCTGAAACTTCAGTAATGGGGAATAAGAAGGATCCTTTTCCCCACTTCTGAAAAGCCTCCAGCTTTGCAAATGGGAAGAAGAAGAATCCTATTCCCCACTTCCAAAGCTGCAGATGGGAAAATCACAAAAGTAGAAGCCTGACTCTACTTAAATTGTTAAAACTGACTTTATTCTACTCTGTCTAGAAATTCTGGAATACAGGTTGGGATATAAAGTTGGTTCTCAGACTTGACTCGAGACTTGACTTGAAAGTATCTTGCAAGGACTTGAGACTTGATTTGAGACTTGAAGGTAGAGACTTGAGACTTGACTTGAGACTTGGAGCAAAAGACTTAAATACATCACTTGCCAAAATGCATGCTGTATAGCTCTAGAAGGATCCAAGAAATGCATCACACATGAGCAGATAACCCTTTTGTGTGAGTCAGTGAGATCACAAAGAAGAACCAGCGTTCCCAGTTATTATGAACCTTAGATTTTCTTCTTCCACAGTGTGGATGGTGTCATTTCAATGGCATTTCTTTCTTCCTGTTTTCTCCTTCTGCAGACCTTGCTTCCCCCGTCTCCCCATGGCTCCCCAACGGACTGTCCAATGCTCCAAGGACCAGTACTGGGACCTGCTCTTGCAGAGCTGCAAGTCCTGCAGCCTTGCCTGTCACCCTCTCAAGTTCAAAGGATGTGCCGACTTCTGCCGTGAGTGTCTGGAAAAGATGTGTTTGATGGTGTTGCAAATGTTCCGGGCAGCCCTGGGCAATCATAATGGTTCTTCAGACAACATTTGGTCTCTAGGCAGAGGGTGCCACCCTTACAGAGATGGCATTAAGAGTCCTGATGCCCAAGGCAGAAGGACAGGCCTACAGCTGCCACTTTCTCTCCTTTCCCACCGATCTTGCCTCTGCTGTTCTACTCTGGACCTGGAATTTTTATATGATCTGGACCTGGAATTATAGGTCGGGTGGACCACTTTTGCCCCTAGGTGGCACCAATGCTACCCACATCAATCTGCCCCTTGAAACAAGAGGCTCATTCTGCCCCATTGGAGGGCCAGCCCTGTGTCTTTACACAGATTACTGTCTGATAGCATGCACTATCAACAGTTTCTAGCAGTCATATTGTTCCCTTTGGTTCTACTCCCATTAAATGTTGCACCAAGAAGGAGGACGTGGATCGATGGATGGACACAACTAAGGGCTCATTCATACAACCCAAATACAGCATTATTATTCCACTTTAACCACCACAGTTCTGGTGCTGTAACATCCTGGGTTGTGTAGTTTGATGAGACAGAAGAGCTCTTCAGCTGAGAATTGTAAATGCCCGTCCCTACCTTGCCAGTCCCAGGATTCCAGGAGATGGAACAATGGCTGTTAATGCAGAACCATAGCACCATAATTCTGTAGTGTGAATGAGCCTCAAAGATTTTCCAGAATCCCCTAGTCTGTGTTGCATTCCTGATGCTCAGCCAGCCTTCCCCAAATCCTTCTTTTCTCTCTTACTCAGGCTGCCAAAACCTAAGAGGAAACCTGTAATGTATGAAAGGATTCCAATCTGGTTTACTAACTGATTTATTTGCAGTCTAGGTCGCTCAGTTTTCCCTTTGTGAGCTCAAGAAGGCACACACATCCTCACTTTAACTTTAACACCACAGTCCTGTGAGGCTGAGAGAAACTGGCTAGCTCAAGGTCACCCTGTGATTTTGGGGGTACGAGAACCTGATTTCTCAAGCCTCAGATTGCAGTACCACATTGGTTCTGTTTTGGTACTGCAAACAAATTCTGAGGAACGTGTGCTCAAAAAAGCAGCCATTGTGATGTGAATGTTGGACTAAAACTCTGGTTCAAATCCCTGCTCAGCCGTGGAAACCCACTGGCGGATTTCGGGCAAGTCATGCACTCCCAGCCTCAGAGGAAGGCAAAGCCTCTGAAGAAATCTTACCAGGAAAACCCCATGATAATACCCTAAATGCACCAGATCTTGTCTGATCTTGGAAGCTAAGCAAGGTCAGTTCTAGTTAGTATTTGGATGGGAGACTGCCAACAAATACCAGATGCTGTTGGCTATATTTCAGAGGAAGGATCTGGCAAAACCAACTCTAACTGTTCCTTGCCTAAGAAAACCCTATGAAATTCATGGGGTCAGCATAAGTTGACAGGAGACTTGAGGACACATAAATACGCAGAGGTTCGCTTTAGGATCACCGTGACATAAAAGAACACCACAACATTCGCTCCAAAGCACCCTTTCCCCCAAATTTTAAGACAGAGTATTTTCTCCACCCAAATGAGTTGCTTTTTTGCACCTGGCTTCACTCGGTAGAGTTTGAGAGCTAGTAAAAACGTTATCTTTTAAAGGAGAAAATCTACAAAATCTGAAATCCACCATCCCACTCCAAAGCACATCTTTAAAAAAAAAAAAAAAAGCATTTACCACCATTTCTCTCTGCTAAATAGCTTGCAACATCTCAATAGCACAGCAGCCATTGTGCTTGAGAAGTGTGAAGATTTAACATCTGTAAGGGTTCAATCCCCTTCTTTTAAAAACAAAAAACAAACCTGCATAAGCAAGCCAAGCCGGATGGCAATCCAGATGCTCAAAGATACGGTGGATGGAGGGGAGGGGTATTCGGCTTCCAACTTTAGCCAAACTCAAGGATGCTGCTGTTCCCATGACTACGTGATCTGGGAACCAATCAACTGCTGGCTAGTCAAAGATGCTACGAAGTGGGCCTCTAGGGAAAGATAATGCACTCTCTCTCCCCTCTCTTTCTGCTTCCCTTTATTTGATACAATGGATGCAATCTCTGCCTGTCTCTTTCTCCAGGGTCCATGGACTGCAGCAAACGCACAGGCTTCTACTACGACAAACTCCTTCGAGACTGCATCGATTGCTCGGGCATCTGCGGGCAGCACCCCAAAGAATGTGAAACCTTCTGCCACAGAGCGAGAGCCTGGAATGTGCCCGGTATACCCTCAGCGGGAAAGCAGGGTGTGACTCTCCTCTTTGGGAGTTTTCCTTATGAGAATATGAGACACACATGTGCTTCTGGGCACAAAACAGAGATTTTTGAATACCACAACTATAGATCAGTTAGAGCAGTTCGGCACTGGAAGCCATGGCCTAGAGAGGACATCTTCAGAAAGAGGCTGGACAGTTACCTGCTGGGGAGAGCTTTAGATGGAGCTCCTGCATTGAGCAGGAGGTTGATTTGATAACCCTTAAGGCCCCTTCCAACTGTATGATTCTGTCTACTTCACCCTCATGCCTCTCCAGAATTGGGTTGCAAAGCTTCTCTGTTAGAGGATCTTTATAGTATATGGAAATTCCAGGGGACAAAGAATTCTTCGCTTTTCAGCTTAGGGTCCAGATTAGAAGGGAAAAAGAGAACCCAAAGTCATTAGATTCCATCCTGAACCAAGTAGTTCAGATTTCAATGGGTGGATCATAGGGACATCGCCTTATACTTTGTTGCTGTGTGCCTTCAAGTTGTTTCCAGCTTATGGTGACCCTAATGCAAACCTATCGCAGGGTTTTCTTAGCAAGATTTGTTCAGAAGCGGTTTGCCCTTGCCCTCCTCTGAGGCTGAGAGAATGTGACTTCCCCAAGATCAACCAGTAGGTTTCTACGGTCAAGTGGGGATTCCAACCCTGGTCTCCCAGAGTTGTCAAACCACTATGCCACATAGGTTCTCAGTTCCCTTATACCAGGTCAAATTATTTGTCACTCTAGCCCAACAATGCAATGCAATGCCATGCAATCGGCAGGTCTCTAGAATCTCAGATAAATGTAGTCGCCATTATTTACTCTCAGGACAGAATCTAGGAACCATCTACATATAAGATATGCTTTCCTGATTTGCTAAACTCTCATTCTAGGACCCAGTAGGGAGGGGGGGTTGCACCAAAGAGTTTAAAAATTCACTCATGTATTAAATGTAAATGGCTCAAAGAACAGCAGTATATTCCAAGAGCATCTGTTGTACTCACTTGCTATCTGCTTCGATGCAGCCTGGGTGTGGAATTGGATTTTAATAATTTTCCAGTTGGGGTTAAAATCTGGGGTTCCTGAACCCTTGAGAACATTTGCAGAAAGTAAAACAGCAACTTTAAACTTGAGCTTTCCAGAAAACAGTGCTGCTTTTTGAGAAGCCCAATAGCTTTCTCCAGAAAGTTATGCAATTTCCCATCTTTGCAAGGGAAACAGTTTCTGAGCGTCTTCACACATCTCTCAGGAATAGGAAAATAGAGTGACTATCCCCGTCACAACCAGGGCACTGCGATCAACATAGTCCAGCCAACCTGCCTGCTGAATTATCCTTGTTGGTTGATTGATTTTCAAAGGGTTGCTAGTGGAATCTTTGGCCTTTCAGCTGTATTGGACTCTTCCCGTAGTCTCTTATCATGTTGTCCGAGGTTTCTGGGAATTTATATCCAAAAAGTTCTGAAGTTCCCCACTTCTTAAGTCAAAAATATGTGAGTCTCGGATCATGTTGTCTGAGGTTTCTGGGAATTTATATCCAAAAAGTTCTGAAGTTCCCCACTTCTTAAGTCAAAAATATGTGAGTCTATGGCCTTCATCGAACTCATTTAATTGTTTGTGGCAAGAGAGTCAGTGTCTATAACCAGAAAGCCAGGGAGAAATGAAGACAGGCTCCCAGAGCAATTGTGACGTGTAGTCTGGCAACATGGTGGGCCCAACTGTCTCCCTGCTCTCTTCTAAAAGGCATCCTGCTGTCAGATTGACAAAAATTCATCCCTATACTTTGCAAATCGGGGCTGAATTAGCTCCATTACAACATGTAATTGGATTTATGGAGTTTGACGGGTCTCCTAATGGTGACTTGCTCAGAGGGCTTGGAAAAAGAGACTGAACCAATTAAGAGAGGTGGAGTTGAGGTGGTATTAAATGAATGGGACAAATAAACAAAATATGTTATCACAACAGAGAGTTCTCACGTAGAAAACTCCTCCGTTCTTTGCAACTCCATTTGGAAGATTGCTTCCATCTCAGACAATGGCAGGCTTAAAGATATTTTGTTGGGCGGGAGGGCTGGCCCAAAACATTGTACAGATTGAGGCAAAAGAGTGAAAACAAGCCTTTGGAAACGGAGATTACCAAGAAAAAGGCTTTTTTTTATGGTGCTGAACTGTAGACTATATTTCGGAGGAAAGAATGGGCAAAACCACCTCTGAGCATTCCTTGCCTAAAAAAACACTATGAAATTTACCCTATGTCAAAACAGGCAACTTGAAGGCACAAGCACATATGCTGTTTTTTACTCTTTGTTTTAAGTTTTTAAATAGTTTTAATACTGTTTCTAAACCCTGTTTTAATCTTAATTTTGTACAGTTTTAAATATATGTGTTTTTATTGAATGTTCTGCCTTTTGATATGCAGATTTTGGTCCCAGTCTGGGAGAAAGGAAGGTCAAAAATAAAGAGAAAGAGAAATGGATGGATGGAAAAAACACCTCCTCTTGCTGAAATCAATACTTCGATTTGAGGCAGAAAAACCTCATAAGCACCCGTTTTCATCCCTGGCATAAAAATATAGTAAAAGAAATAACAGTTACCCTTTCTTGACACTACAAACCTCTCGCTCAAAAAAGCTTTACACTGTACCTAACGGTAGGGCAGGTACCGCCAGCATCAGAGTCAAAGGCAATGACAATCAGATTGCTTTCTAGATGTTGTTGGACTACAACTCCCAACATTCCTCAACACTGGCTGTTGCTGGCTTTGGACTGCTGGGAGTTTATTTCTTAAAATATTTTTACCTTATGCCTTTTATCATATGATCTCAGAGGGGCAAACAGCTAAAATGACATTTTAAACAATGAAAATCAATCAGTAATATTTAAAAACAACCTGTAAAACAATTCCAACAAGTTAAAAGAGCTTTAAAGAGAGTTGAAAATTTGCACATGCTTAAATTAGGCCTTGGGAAGGCACACTCTCTCAGCCTCAGAGAAAAGCTATAGCAAACTGCCTCTGAACAAATCTTCCCAAGAAAACCCAGTGATGGGTTTGCCCTTAGGGCCACCATAAATCAGACCGACATGAAGGCACATAACATCAAAGTAAAAGGCAATGGTTTATGATCCACTCACCAAAAATCTGAACTGGCATTACTGGGGTTTTTTTTGGGTGGGGGGGGGCTGGAAATCTATTGAATTTGGTACATCTCTTTTCCTTTCTGGCCCCTAAGCCAAACCAGGAAAGAGTAAAGAACTGTTCTGTTTCTGCTCTAGAATTTCCATACATATCATCTGACAGAGAAGCTTTACAAATTAATCCCAGAGAGGTTTGGGGAGAAGCGATCTACAGTAACTCTGTGATATACAAAAAGCTCAGAGGACTTTAATAAAAAGCCATGTCTTAACCTGGATCAAAAAGAGAAACCAAGTTGTGCCTCCAAAAGGAGGCTATTCCACAATCCGGGTGCCACAGCCAAAAAGGCTCTGCCCTTTGTGCTCCTCTGAATCATATTGTCCCCTCTGGTGGTGATCTAACATTATCTGGAAGACCCCACTTCTCACCCCTGCCGTATACAAAACCAGCACCAAAAGCTTCAGAAGTTATGCCAGGTTTTTTGGAGTAAACACCTTTTAACTTAGCTGCTTCCTTTCTCCCTTCCCACCCTCAGATGGACTCACAGAGGACCCCCTAACCTCCGTTCCTGTGCCAGCTGCTCTCCAAAGTGCCCAGTGCAAGCTGGATCCCACTTGCGACCCACGGATCTTCGTCTACATAGGCCTGGGACTCTGCCTCTCCACGCTGTTCTTTCTGCTCTTGACTTGGCTCTTCTTTAGAAAGCGAAGGGAAGAGCTGGCTTGCCAAGCTAGCCCTGTGGCTTGTCACAAAAAGGGGGACAATCCGAAAGGTAAAACATGCGCTATAATTCCATACAGGTTACAGAGCTGGGATTTCATTCCTCCGCACCCCAAAGACAACAGTTACATGGCTGTCATGGCAAAGGCTGGTTTATTTGTTGTTGGGTAAGGCCAAGTCATTTCCGACTTACTGATGACCCTAAGGCAAAAGTATTGTGGCAAGATTTGTTCAGAGCGGGTTTGCCTTTGCCTTTATTGAGGTTGAGAGTGTGTGACTTGCCCAGGGTCACTCAGTGGGTTTCCATGGCCGAGCAAGGATTTGAACTCTGTTCTCAAGAGTTGTAGTCCAGTGCTCAAATCACAACATTGGCTCTCTGGTTCTTTTATACACATGGGAAAACTGGGGAGGTGGAAAGAGATATGTGACTGCAGTTTTCATCAGATCATTAATCTCCCTGGATTTTAAGATCCTTGAGAGATGGCCGTCACCTTTTCCTGCGGCTACTGGAGGGAGGTTTGACAGGAATGAAAGTGAAGATCTTCTTGGGGGCTTGGAACTCCTTGCCACAGGAGGCCAGACAGGCTTCTCCTCTGATGCCTTCATGTTCAAAAGACAAAAACACCTACTTTGCCAAAAAGGGAAGGAGAGCAACCAAGATGATCAAAAACAGATTCCACCTGAACCTTAGGAAGAACTTCCTGATGGTCAGAGCTGTCCAGCAGTGGAATATGCTGTCTGGGAGTGTGGTGGAATCTCCTTCTTTGGAGGTTTTTAAGCAGAGGCTGGACAGCCATCTGTTGGGAATGCTTTGATGGGTGTTCCTGCATGGCAGGGGGTTGGACTGGATGGCCCCTGCAGTCGCTTCCAACTATATGATTCTAAAAGTCTGGAACCCAAGCCTAACAAGGAATGACATAGGGAGCAGGGTATCTTCTGGGACTACTTCCATTCTCATGCCTGTGGACTTGTTTTTCAGATCGTCTAATGGAAGAAGGAAGTATGAATAGTGGTTCCAGTGGCAGTCAAACCCCAGAGCCCGTCGAGACCTGTGGGTTCTGCTTCCCCGAGGCGAGCCCTGCCGTTCAAGAGACCAGGGCATGCTACAAGACTTACCAACCGGGAACACAGGGGGACCTTGCTGTTCCAAGAAGCACAGGAACAATTCCTACCCCTGAAGATGGCCACTTCCAAATTATATGCTCTCCCTCACAAGAGAAGATGCAGATGACTTGAGCTGGACTGTGAAAGGGAACTAGATACTACACAAATGTGTCTCTACCACTGTGTCAAGAAAGCTGCTTGAATCTTTCAACCTTCTTTCCACATCCAACTCCAGGGTATTGCCTTACTTTAAATGTCAGTTTGTACAGTCCTGTAAGTGGTGGGCAAAATGTTTCCTAATTGTTCCACTTCAAACTGTACTGCAGTGATAACGGAGATGTGCCTGGCCAAATTCTGCCCCTGTATACAGAACATCAGCCCTTCAAGGAGGAGGACTCTATAGCCTACCCTTCTCCTTGGCACACTGATTTCTTGAAATTACATTTTTTGCTACTTATGGAAGCCCTCCACCCCTGGCTGCATGAGCGGATACAATCTCAAGAGGAAAGCTTGGTGTGTCTTTCTTATTCAAAAACCAAAACCAAACCAGCAACCAGCTGAAACAGTGAGCATCTATGAACACCACACTCCTGTCCCAAAGCAATGGTACCATGTGCACACACAGGAGCACCTGAATGTAATACTGTATCCACCCTTCTCCTGAAGAGAATTTGAAATAAAGGTGTTTTCTGCATACACATAACCATAGTTATTTGTGAATGTTATTTGTGATTTCTAAAAAAAACCCCAAAAAGGGACATTGCTTAAGAGTCTAAATAGCCAGTGGTTAAAAATATGGGAAGAGACCTTTTGGATCGAGCCAAAAAAGACTCCAGTCCAGCATCCCATGGCCTTATATAGTGGAGACAGCAGATGCTGAGATGAAAGTAATGGATAACAGTGAGTTGGGGGAGTAATTATGGAAATCCCCAAGGCATTCCTTCCAAGGAAGTTGGAAACTTACCTTTTGAAAGGAATTCTCATCACTTGTTCATTGTGTTCAGAAGACAATGCATTGGCATTATTAATTTTGATGGGCAAAGGCAAGCTCATCAATCTGCACTGATTGTTATTTTTGATATTAAAAAAAATATCTTAGGACTGATAACAGAATTGCACAAAACTTGAAAAATTCCTGACAATTACCTGTAAAAAGTGCAATAATAATTAAAAGTAACTAGAAAACATCACTTACGACACCAATAAAGTTCATACTCCTTGCATTCCTTTTGGAGTGCCCCCTTTCATCTTTGGTACCCCCTGCAAAAACAATTTTGTTACAGGTAATTTTCTTATGTACAGCAGGAGGCAGGTGGCGTGGGGAGTGAGCAGTGGCAAAGTGCTGGAGGGAGACATTGCATGTGCTCCATCGGGTTTTGGAAGGAGAACTGAGAGGATAGTGCCACCTTGCGCTTTGATTCTGGCACCAAAATGTACTTGGCTTCTCTGTCTGCTTCCTGAAGTGGCCAATCTGATGTAGTACCAGGGAAAAGCAGAGCTTGAAGACATGCTGGTTTCAAGCTCTGTTTTTCCCAGACTTATTTTTTGGACTCCAGCTTCCAGAATTGCCCAGCCAGCCTGGCCACTGAGTATGAGTTATAGTCCCCTAAAAGTGACTTTTCTTTGTTCTCAACATGGGTGCTCCAGTTAGCCATTTGGGTCAATTAGCCAGTGACAGATGTGGCCTTCTCTATGTATTTGTTTTGATTTCCTGGTAAGCAAGTTATTTCCACTAGAAATTCTACCTTGAGTAATTCTCATTGATGTCACTGAGGCCAACTCACAGACTTCGTGCACTGAGCGCTGCAGCTAGATGGCCATTCTCACCTTATCAGAATGTTATGAAGAGAGTCATTTTCAATCAGGTGATGGAGAAAACCCATCACAGAAACACTGCAGGCTTTCCCCAATCCTCCAGGTGCCATTAGGTCTTCAAATCATCTTGCCACAGAAGGCTTCATTATACTCAAACCTCCTTTACCTGCACTTCCTGTAAAAGCCTCAAAAATCCTCCTGAAGGAAGATCTCTAGGGATGTAGTGGCTCCAAAGAATCTTGCTTCAGTGCCCAATTATCCTTCCAAATTAAAATGTTTTCAAGACAGCAGGGCTATGGTCACAGGTCACTATCTCCATTGGTTTTTGAAAGCTCACAGAGAATCGCTACAGAATTGAGGCCAAAACTAAGACATTACAGGCAAAATAAAAATACAGCAGGCCTTTCCCCATCTTCCAAAAAAAGCAGCAGAAGAGAAAGTGATATGAAGGGGGAAAGAAGCAAAGTTAATCTGCATTCATATCTACAGCTCCATCCATATATCTGGAGCTCCCAACCAAAACACATGGAGCAAAGAGTATTCATGCTTTTCTGCTTCTCATTGTTCCCCTTTTCAGAAAAGAGACAACTGTGGGGTTATCTACATGTGTGAATTACCAACATAGAGGTAGATCTTCATAGTCACTAGTTAATATATCCGGTCTCACTTCAGCCAGGAATGTGGAATGTGAAAGCAGGTTTTGTGTTGCTATCATTACTTGCTGCCAAGTCAGCTTTGACTTAAGGAGACCCCCTGAACCAAGGACCCCCAAGATCCCCAGTCATTCACTGCCCTGCTCAGGTCTTGTAACGTCAGGGCCATGGCTTCCTGGATTGAATCAATTCACCTGTAATGCAGTCTCACACTTTTCCTCCTGTCTTCCAGGTTACCAAATATCACAGTCTTTTCTCATGAGCCATATCATGATACGTCCAAAGTAAAAACAGCCTCAGTTTAGTCATCGTAACTTCTCACGAGATGCAACTTCCGGCAGTCTGTTCATTTTCTAGCCTCAGCTCCCTTATCTCCAATATAGGAATAATAATGACTTCTTTTATCCAGTAGCTGTCAAGACTTGCTGACGGCCAGATGACGTCTTGCCCTTCCCTGTTTTCAAAGATGCCTCCCCATCTTGTTTCTCATTTGTGGAAAGAATGGATCCGTACTATCTTTTCTCCTTCAAGAAAAAAAGAAACGCTTTGGGGACATGCGGAGTGAATTTATGGTTCTGGGGAACAAAGTACCTGCAGTCTCCTTCTCAAGATTCCAGCCCTTTGTGGATGCTTTTTCTTGATTACGATGGCGATA
This sequence comes from Ctenosaura bakeri, assembly GCA_948474755.1. NCBI lineage: Eukaryota > Metazoa > Chordata > Lepidosauria > Squamata > Iguanidae > Ctenosaura > Ctenosaura bakeri. Next base: position 620,949 of record CAOLHI010001113.1, on the reverse strand, counting down.
GGTAAGAAGCAAGGTCTATATCATCTAAATATGTGCAGCACTTTGATGCCGCTTGAATGGTTCCATCCTACGGAATCCTGGGATTTGTAGTTTCATGAAGTATTTGGAATTCTCTGTCAGGAGCACTAATAGTTCACCCTACTACAAATCCTAGGATTGCATAGGGTGCAGCCATGGCACTTGAAGCAGAATTAAAGTGCTACAGTTGTGTAGTGTGAAAGAGATGCAAGTCACATGATTGCCATGTAACATGCAGCCTGGCCTCCAAGATAACGTATGGAACAGGCTTTTAAAATGGGAAACCACATCATATACATGGGAAGCCTTGCTATCACTAAAAGGGACCACACCCCAGTTATCAGAAGACTACAAACATCAGTCATAACTGTGGGCTGAAATACTAAGCATCTGAAAAAATGTTGATTACCAGTGTATGTAAAACCCATAGCCAGCCTGTGTCCCCGAGAGCAAGTAGAAAGTAGTGTTAAGGTTGCCAAGATGCTATTTAATTTCAAGTTTCCTCATCCTCGGGAAGGCCTCCCTCTGGTTACCAGGCAACTGGAAAATAAGTGGTACCCAAGCATGTGAACAAATGTTGAAACAGCACTGGAGAAAACCACAGTGCTCCAGGATAAAACACAACCTATGCTCCCCAAATTTCAAACATGCTCGACTTGTCAGGAATGCTTTCAATGTCACGACAGATTGGAGGGGTGAGAAAAGAGGAAAGAAGGGCTGGGAAAGGCAAAAGCAGACGACGTCTCCGGCATCTGTCAGGTACAGTTAAAGAACAGAACAATTGGAACATATAAAAGGGATATAGTCATCAATGGTACAAGTTTTGATTTCAAAACAAAACAAACGTGACCGGAGAAGGGCAACTGAGATGATCAAAGGCATGGAAACCAAACCTTATGAGGAATGACTTAGGGAGTTGAATATGTTCGTTTTGGAGAAAAGAAGACCAAGAGGTGATATGATAGCCATCTTCAAACATGTGAAGGGATGTCATGCGGAGATGGAGCAGGATTGTTTTCTGCTGCTCCGAAACTAAAATGTGAACTAACAGATTCCAATTAAAAGAGATTCCACCTAAATATTCGGAAGAACTACTGTAACAGCTGTTTTGACAATGAATAGGTTGCCTCAGAAGATAGCCATGGAGGTCTTCAAAGAAAAGTTGGATGGACATCTTTCAAGACTGTTGTTGCATAGCCCTGAATAGCAGAATGGGGTTGGACTAGTTGGCTCTTGTGACTCTTTCCAGTGCTAAAATTTGGATTCAAAACATGCTCATAAAGGAACAGCATGATGCATTTTAAACATTTTGCTGTATTACCAATACAACCTACCAAAGACTGAAAATAATTGCTCCTCCTCCTGAGTTATGTCTGGAATTCTCATTCTGGTGTTCGGACACCTTAAACTCCTCGTACTCTTTCACTGTTGCACCAAGGGAGTAAACTGCTACTGGTATTCTTGCACGTCTTCAGATCTGAGACCTGTACTTCTGAACACAACTGGGTAACACTCTAATGTTGCATGCCTTCAAGTTGTTTCCAACTTACGGTGACTCTAAGGTGGACCAATCACAGCGTTTTCTGGGGCTGAGAGTGTGTGACACACCCAAGGTCACCCAGTGGGTTTCCATGGCCAACCAGGGAATTGAACTCTGGTCTCCAGGGTCATAGGCCATTTCCACACTACACGGCTATAGTGCTATTAATCCATTTTCAACCTCCTATGGAATTCTAAGGTTTGTAATTTACTGAGGTCAAAGTCCTCTCTGGCTGAGAGTTCTAAATGCCCCTCCCTAAACTGCAAACCCCAGGATTCCATAGGAGGTTGAAAGTGGAATAATAGCGCTATAGCCATGTAGTACGGAAATGGCCATAGTCAAACACTCAAACCACTACACTACACTGGCTCTGCCTATCTCTAAATAACTCCAAACTGAGATTTCAACAGTAACTTACAGGGAAGATTAGCAGAAAACAAGAACATAAAAATGTAAAATCCCATGCTGGTTCACAGTCCCCCACTGGGGACTGTATTTTCAAACCCTTTCCTGTTACCTTAAAAGATTAACAAAGCTATTTGATTAGATGGTTGAAAGCATCAATGTGTAAGTACCAAGTTGAGCATTTAAATAAATAAGTAAGTAAGTAAGTAAGTAAGTCTGCTGCTGTTGAGAAATGCTATTCCCAGTAGTCTGGGATAGCCAAACGTAGTTGTGTATGTGCATTACAGCAAAGCCACTGAACACGGAGTTTCATGAGAATACCATGCTTATAAATGCTACCAAATGCCTGCCAATCCATCAGCCTACAGACATTTCCTTTCAATCAATATGTTGGCTGCTATCTCCTTGTAGCTCCCATGCATCTCCCCATCACCAAGAGAAGCAACGAGTCAGTCATTGATGCAGTCATGGGTTAATGGCTACAGCCGTTTCCACCCTCACAGAAGAAAAAGATCCATTTCTTTGGCATCTAGCTATAAAAAAAGAAATAAAGGGCTTGAGGGAGGAGAAGGGGGGAAAAGGCCATTTTCTATGGTACTACCCATTGTTCAACCACAAGGTGGTGCCATATCTCCACTAAAAAAAAAGCTTTGCACTCCATCAGCCAGGAAGCGGTATAAGGACAACTCCTCTTCCACTGCAAGCTTGCTGCATTATTTAAAGGGAAAAAAGAAGACAGAATTACAATAACCAGCCAGATCTCCCTCTCTCTCTCAAAGGATCCCTAACTCATCTGCAGATATCAAACTGTCTTTGCTTCGAGTAATACCCAAACCTGCATGTCCAGATAATCACCATTAGCCCACATCTGCAAGGAATCTTGGAAGTACAAGAAACCTCAGAGGCACTGTAAACCCATGCAGAGTTTTACTCCCAGTTCTGCCAAATGCATTTTAAACGTTCAGATGAATCTGTGATTTGGCTGTGGCAAGGCCGCAGCTACACACTGCCAATCTCTTTATCATCGAGACCACTGACTTTTTCTGGTATCATGCAGACAGGAGTTTGCAGACTCCAAAGCATTCTGCATTAATCCGGCCACTGAGGAGCCCACAGGCATTGCAAGAGAGAATTCCAAGTGTTCTAAAGAAGACACTGTTTATGCAGCGCACTGGCTATGCCAGCCTTTCTCAATCTGGCACGTTCTAGGTGTGTTGTTCTCCAAGTCCCACTAGTCCCCAGCCAACATAGTCCTGAGCACTGGAGATGATGGGAGCTGTAATACAAAACATTTGAGAAGTACCAGGAAATCTGTCTTTGGATGCACAACAATTCTATGAGGATCAGGTTAATGTTGCACAATATATGTTCTGAACTCCCAAATTCACGGCAAAACTAATAACAGAAAACTGTTTTGTGGGCCACTTCTGATCTCCTCAGTGAGAAAGTTTTTTTTATAACAGCCCAAGAATCCTCAGAATAGAGCTTGAAACCTTCCCTGCCTTAGAGTGTTGAGAGCCAGCACAGGTGTAGTGGTTTGAGTCTTGGGCTACAATACATTCCCCGCTTGGCTATGGAAACCCACTGGGTGACCCTGGGTGGGTCACACAATCTCAGCCCCAGAAAACCCTGTGATAGCTTTGCTTAGGGTCACCATAATTTGGAAACAACCTGAAGGCATCCAACAGCAACATTAAGAGTGTTCAGAAGTACAGGTTTCAGATCACCTTCAGCTACAGAAAGAAAATTTACGTCAGAGTTTGTGAGGAAGCAGAGCAAGAAATGCCCTTGTCATCTTCAAAAACAGAAAAACTCTTTGTCTACTTTGACCATGTTTAATTTTCTCGGGACACCAGCTGCCTCTGCACTGTTCCTCCCAATTTCCAACTGGTAAAAAGCTGCCGGATTCTGATAACTGTCTCACAAACACCTGATGGAATGGATATTTCGAAGGAGCTCTGTTGATACTGGAGAACACGCTTTAAAATAAAATAAGAAATGAAAGGTTTTTACAAATGTAACAGACATCTGAATGACACCAGATTCAACCAGAGCCACTGCCCATCTTTTTGTGTCACTTTACACAAAGAAATGTTAAACGGGATGTAAAAACAAAGGCAGTTACAGCACCAGTTCTTGTTGTTACTGTGTACTCTTCTTTTGGTAAGCCATGCATTCAGGAGGGGGTTTTACTAGGCAAATAAGCCTTTTTCTCCATAAGCAGTAAATCAAATGAGACCCCGCCTCCTGGTTATAAAATATACAGCCCATGTGAAGTCCCAGCCAGTGTCTAGACAGTAAGGAGGGGGCGGTGGGGCAGGGGGAGAACATAAACGCATCTGTGACAAAGCAGAAGCAAGCAACGCTTACCAGGCTCCCAGAAGGTAATGTCAAAGCCAGGAGGCTTTATATAGAGAACGGGAGTGATATATGGGAAAAATTAATATATCTGAGAGATAAGGGACCAATAAAAGCTGAGCAAGTGGGAAAATCCTTTGTTTACTCAGTGTCTGGTGTCAAGGCAGAGGTGTCCAATAGTTGAAAATTAATTGCAACAATGGCACCCAGTCGTCAGAGTTAGCAGATGGCAGATTCTTCAATTCCAAGTGTCTCATGAGTGCAATATTTCTCTGCAGATGAAGGCTGGAAAAACACCCAACACAACACTGTCCAGAGAGAGAGAGATGAGACTTATTCACAGTATTCCGGCCCCCCCCACAAAAAAAGGTAAACAATCAAGACCACTTTTTACAGTATAAAGACATCAATTCATTCATATTTACTAATGGCTGAAAATGTGAATTTCATTCTCATCAGGCAATAAGGATGAACAAAAGATGGGGGAAATTAAGAAAATATCTATTTATATAGAAAATGGCGACAACAAAAAGAGCCTGTGCGGACACTTTTGATGAGCAATCACAGGTTCTTCTCGTAAGTTACCTGTGCAAGCAGCAAGAGGCATTCTGGGAGGCCTCACTCAGTATTGTGACTCCGGCTCCACAAATCCAGATTACTTTTAAAGCTTGCCAGAAAACAAAGAGCCTGGTAATTTCATACTGTATTTATTTAATAACTAAAATTCACAAATAAAAAGGTACTTGCAAAGTCCATTTCGTTGCGTTGTCCCAATTCTCCTCCATTTTACTGCTTTCAGACCCATATGTGTAAAAAAAAAAAAGGGCTTGGATTTTCTTTTCTTTTAATTATAACTGTTGTATGATTGGTCAAGTTGGAGCTGAAGCACCAATGGAGAAGATGCTTTATGGAGATGAGAGTACACCCCCCGGGCCTTCCCACACACATTTCAGAGGAACAGAAGGAGATGTACCAGCGTCTGGACTCCTCTGCTCTGATTTTCCCCCACCCAGAGCCATCTTTTGCATTATTATATTTCTTCTCTCAAAGTCACTGACTGTAGCCTCTCTTAACAGTTCCCCCTCTTCTGTCCCTGCAGGACTGCATACACGGTGAACATTGTTCATTTTTTGTACTCCTCTAGGCCATGAGCCAGCGGCAAGCAGGTCCTGTCACAGCTCAGTGCTAGATGTCGAATGGGTGTCTTTTTTATTTCAGGTAGGTTTGTGTGTCTTTTCAGAAGGCTGCCATTCCTTTTGCTTCCTTACATTTTTCTCTCTCAAGCTGCTGCATAAGGCTACTCGTATTCCAGGAACTGTTTGTGATAGAACAGCAAATATCTAGAAATAAATGGAAGACAACAAAAACGGTAATAATACGTAACAAAGCTTTGCTTTAATGTTATCTGTTGCAGCTGGCTCCCTCCCCTCAGCCATTTTAAAAGCAGAACATTTTCTTATAAGGCAGGAAAGATCCCAGGGAGGTGGTTTTGCTAGTTGGCTGGCACACACTCTCACACTCTCTTTCTGCTTGTGGTCATGCTGTGACAGTCTAAATAATTTAAAGGCCATGACTCATCATGGTATGCACGGATCTATTCTGGATCCACACTAGACTACTTAATGCTTGAAAGCAAAGCAAGGTTTGGTCAAGTTTGGTACCTAGAAAGAAAACCTAAAGGAAGGGCTCAAACTACAAGTATGGCAACTCTAAGTCAAGCGGGGGGGGGGGAACCAGGGAGGGGAACTGTGTGGTAATCAGGCTTCTGAATGCTGCAAGGAGCTTCAGTCTATACAGTTTTTATGTTTGTGTACATTGGTGTTGCCTAAATACCTGACAGCCAACACTAATTTTCCTTGAATTAAAACCAGGAGGTACAGTTAAGGTGGTTCACTTTTAGAAGCAAAATAACAGAGTAAACAATGTCCATTTCCATTTTGAGCTTTAAATGGCTATTAAATCATATTAGAAACTTCTGACTAACATATGTACCACTTGTGCATCCTGTGAAGAGTCAGATGTAATTTTTTAAAATGAGAATAAGACATCAGGCTTCATCTTTTTGTTAACAAAAATGAATATCAAAAACAGAGGCAATTCAAGATTGTTTAACTGTCATGCGTCTTTCTTCTCACCTGTACAGCCCTCCACTGACAACAGGAAAAAGCATATTGTTATCTTAGAAAATACAGCTTTGGATGGTGAAAAGGATCACATGCTAAACCAATTATAAATCTTGGATGTGGTCTGCACAGTTACTACTACCAGGGCTGAACATATGTCACAATTCTGTGAGAGCGCACGAAGACAGCAATGTTTAGCTTTCAGAGAACCTCAGCTTTCATTTAAAAAAAAAAAAAAAAAGCAAGAAAGGACAAGCACTAGTGGCTGCCAAGGACCTACTTGATAACATATATAAGAGTATGTTGTCCAGGAATTTAGAAACAGAAAATCGTTTGTGATTGGGGTCAAGTCTGTCCCTTGACAATAAAACCAGATTCATGCAAATTACATAAATAAATAAAATAACCCCATAAAATAATTTAAAGACAAACCATGCAGTTTCTTAATCTGCGTAATATATATAGGCTGTAGAGCTGAGCTTTTCAAGCACTGTATCTGGACTGTTTGGGAAGAACCTTTAAATTCTGTTAAATACTTGAAGCTGATGTTATACTGGACAAAAAAAAGCTAATGCAGAAATAGTAGATACAAAAGAAAAGATGTGAAGATTCTTCCCACCTGCCCTACAAATCAGCCTGAAACATACATAATGTTTACCTTACATATTGGCACCATGGGCTTTAAAAATATTTCTGCAGCTTAGTTTTTAGCCATCTCAATGCCTGCAGGGCAGGCTACAACTTTGACTTGTATGTTCCTCTCTCTTCTTCCTTATCTAGACTTTGGTGCTTTTTACACATCACCATCACTCTGAAGAGAGAATGATCAAAACTTTTATGAGAGGCTGCTCTTCAACAGTATTTCATACAAGACCTACCCTTCACTGTCTAGTACATCCTTAATGCTCGCCTTGGTGATGATGGCATCGTCACATTTGAACCACTGGTCTTTGTGTTGCCGAATGAAGCTGGTATAGTGCCCGCTCTCCAGGGTTCCCTGGTGATTAACTACTGCAAACAAGGAATACCTAGTGGAGGAAGAAAGAACAATTAGGTTAAAAGACAAGAACTCAGTCCTTGGAATAAATGTCATTTAAGTCTTTATAAAATTGTGCCTAAGCATGACATCTTCATATAGGTGTTTCTTGCACTCCGTAGGTTCAGGCCTTTGGGAATTAACAACAGTATTTTGAAAAACCAAAGTTCTGAAAGTAACTACACTTTGCAGAAAAAAGCATGATACTCATTTTAGACTGGGAATGTAATAATTTTCAGAGACCTTCCTTTTAAATAAAACATTTATACATCCTGACAAGCCAGGGTGCAATCTGTTGAAATCTGGGTTGTTGAGACATGTGAACCTGTCTCTGCTAACAAGTCACATTTTATTACTTAGCCTCAAACCACAATATAAATTTAAGGTTTGTTGCTGACTTACAAACTCTGGTTTGTTTATACCAAGGCTTGTTGTGACATCTAAAGTCACAATTAAGGTTTGCCCCTGAGTTATTTTTCCTGAAACAGGAGCTTGCGTCACATTCTTCAGTTTACCTACTACCTAAAAATGAGCCTTCTGATCACTTTGCTTGTGGAGCAGGGATAGGGATTGCTCCAATGTTCTGGAATAAAATTCCCACAATCCCTTACTGGCTGAGGTTTCTGGGAGCTGAAGTCTAAAATACCTGGAGGTTCTACAGCATTGATACCCACACTTGTTCTCACAATCTCACTAGCAGAGATATACTGCTCTTAAAAAGGAAGATTTAGCTCTTTTCTTTACTGTGGCTTCTAACATACATTGTTAAGTCATGTTTGCACACATCTGAGTATAACAAGAAATGGGGGAAGTACTTTTAAAGCATCACATTAGTTGCTATTGCAACATTCAGGGGTAATAGGAAAGGTAACTTGTGAGGTATAGTCTGACTCCTGCAAGAGTTCTTAGAAATACTTACATTGCCAGTGATACTTTACAAAAGAAATTGTGAAATTTTTCATACTCTTTACTAAAGGCTCCCACCTTCTTCCTGTATCAGTGGAATTGAGTTAAAATGAGCTACACAAATTGCTGGGTAAACACAGAGCAAGCTTCACTTTACAGAAGGAAACTGTAACGTATTCCATTTGGGCTGCTCACAAACACTTGTTTCTCCTGCTGCCATCCACCTATTTGCAGCTCCTTCTATTTGCACTGCTTTTATTAGTTCTTTAAATCTGGGACGAGCACTTTCACAACAGCAGCTCTCTGGTGGCTGTTAGAGCCAATCCAAGCTGTAAGGCGTTTAAGACACTGATCAGCAATGGCGATAGAGATAGATGCTCAATGAGAACACCCTCCCCAATCTGGCACCCTCCTATGATTTTGGACTACAGTTACCATCCCCACTGACCACTGGCCATCTTGCTTAAGGCTGATGAAATTCGTAGTCCAAAATAAATGGAGGGCCACGAGTTGAGGAACATAGTACTAGAATTACAAGTCAGAAACCAGATGCTGGATGCAAGTACTCAGCAATGATAGGGAAGAAGAACGATAGCAGCTTCAGGAAGCAGAACAAGTAGTTCTTGGGGATTTATTTTCTGATCTGGTATACAAGTACAACCCCCAGTGCATATGCTTGTATGCACACACAAAGCTCCACAGGATATAAACTAGATCTCCAGTGCACACTGTAGAATTTATTCTACCTGATCAAAGAGAAAGAACCATAGATTTCAACAATACTTACTTATTATCATTGTTTAGACTATCTGCTGGCTGCTGGTACTGTCCATTCATTCTGCTCTCTTTACTGCAAGAAAAATAAACAGGCACACACGCACAAATATTCAGTGCGCTATTCAGATTAAGCATTATAAACAGCCTTAGGTTTTTTTCCTATATCAAACATTAATTTCTATTCAAAAGACATAACAAAAGTAAGGTTAACAACTCCTCGTTTATGTTCATAGCGATTATTCTTGATAGAAACATGTCCACTGAAGACAAGGGTGGGAAACTTTTGGCCCTCTAGATGTTATTGCGCTGCAACTTCTATCACTCTCAGCACTGGCAAAGCTAGTTAGGGCTTATGAGAGGCGCAACCCATCAGCATCTGAAGAGCGACAGCATGCCCACCTCTCATTTAAGCAAAACACCTGAATATGACACTACCTAGTCAGAAGTGGGGAATGTTTGACTTCCAGGTGTTTTGTCTTACAACCTCTATCTGTCCCAACCAACATGGCAAATGGTAAAGAGCTGTAGGGACTGTGGCCCAAAGACAAAAATTCCCCGCAGCTGCCTTTTATCAACAGCACCAGCCTGAATGACAGAGAAAGGAGTATTACAGTATTGCTGTATTACATTACTACCCAAGACACTTCCTATTAAGATAGCTGGGGTGTACAGGAAAGTTGGTACACTATTAGGACATTGGTACACATGTAGTACATCCATACAAGCTCTGCACAGGGACACATGACACCTTCTCCTAATGGTGGAAGGAAATGTTGAGCCCCAAGGTTAACAGCATCCTTACTTGCAATACTTTGCAGTACTTTGACTTTCCTCCATAGAAATAAATAGCAAATCATTCTCCTCTATAGGACTAAAATACAAGGAACTATATTAGGGTGGGAGCTGTGCCCTATCCAAGCTGATTACGGTCAATCAGAACCAAGTTTCCTTTATATCAGCACAATAACAAGTCAGCATAGTCCTGAATTCACAGTAACAGTGAAGAAGAAAAAAGACTCCTGATTCTTTCAAGGAGAGTTTTATCCAGAAAAGCTTCTGAACCACTGAACCAAGATGGGCAGGTAAGGGAAAGGCTTGTGAAGAAGATGGCACAGAGTATCATCATAAATCAATAACTTTTTTTAAAAAAAATCAGTTTCTAAAACCAGTTGTTGCAAATGAGGCAGGCTATAGATAAAATTCCACGCCTCGGGCAGAATCCAAAGGACAGTACCAGATGTTACACTGGCTCTGCAAAAAAACAAAATGGCACTGGCAGAAAGTATGAGCAGGTATGTATAATACAACTGTCAGCACAGTCTTGAAAGAAGCATGTAAGAATTCTGCCCCCAAGGGAATCTGAAATATCTACAGATCAGCAATTTATTTAAAAAATGATCCCAAAACAAAGTGATAAATCTAAGACTCAACAGTCTCTCACAGAACCTCATATAGATATAATTGGCTTCTATCTCTCTTCACTGGCTGGAAACTACACATCTTTTCAGTGTGAAAAGTAGTTTTGACTAGTTTACACTCATTTAGATGCCTTCCTTTGTAATAGGTAAAAACAGTGCAACAAGATGGCCAATGGATGGCTACAACCATTCTAAAAGTTCCTGCCCATTACCCTCTCACAATGATGCCCTCTATATTTGATGCTTTGTTAGAGACATGCACCCCAGGAAGCCTTTTGTGTTCAGATCATCCATGACAGATTTCATAACGATCTAAGACTAAGGGTACTTCTACATAAATCCCAAAGCTGAAAGGAAGAGAAAATTAATCCAATTCTTTACTGAAAAGAAAGTCTTAATTGCATTAGCCTTCTTTATACTGCTGAACCATTCCCGCTCTTTTTCATTAACACATTTTATGTTTTTGAGTATGGCAACTGAACTACTCTCAGTTTCACAGGTCGCTAAAAATGATGGCAGACTTCCTTGTAATACACAGCAAGCAAAAAAGAAAAAAAAATCTGTAAGCTATGATACTTACATCAGGTACTATTTGAAAAATTTAAAAATGAAACACCCATCTACGCTAGCCATTAATATTAATGTATTCTTAAGCATCAAAACACACAGTTTTTAAGGAGCAAGACATCACCTTATTTCTGGAGAAAACTACTTTTACAGCACCACTATATATTAACTTCAATAACTATATATTAGTAGTTATATGTATTAACTTCAACTATATATTAACTTCAACTAAAGGTTTCAAAACCTTTCCTTTCCTATGGACCAGTACATTTTTACCCATCTTACAATCAGTCTAGTTCACCAGACTGAACTTTTTGCCATGTTTCTTACAACCACCTCATATTTTCAGATGTGAAGAAAGTTCCTTAGGATTCTTAAACCACATGGGTGGTGCTGAGGTGATGCATATTTGTCTGCCCTTTGGCGAATAACATAAAAGCAGAGAAAACGCATGAGTGGATGAATTAAGCCAACTATTAACCAAACACACATTTACTGTATTTTGCTGGCTTATGAGACTCACTTTTCCCCCCAAAAAATACCGTTTGAAAATGGAGCGCATCTTATACGCCGGTGTGTCTTATCTGCCAGCAAATAGTATTTGCCAGTCTATAAATGAGGTGTGTCTTATACACGGATGCGTCTTATATGCCGGCAAATACAGTAGCTATTTATACATGTTTAAACTATTAGAATGAATTTTACACCTTAAAGGGGATGTGGAACTGAACTTGTCTCTTTTTCGGCCCGGGAACTTAATCAAGTTTTGAAATCAGTTTAAATTTAACTATTGTAAAAATCCTGTTACTGAACCATGTTGCAACTTGTTTCCATCCAGGAAGCTTAAATGTGCTAACTTCGTTTTTGGGTGCTGGCTTTATAAAACTAGCTCCAAAACAGTTCCGTATTTTAATACAGCACCTCATGAAGGAATAGTTTCTCACAAAAAAAAGTCCTTCCACATACCTGGAAGCCATAAAAGGTGTCATGTCCAGCTCCAGTGGAAAGGAGACGTATGTAGTGATCTTTCGCCTCAGTTTGGCTGAGTGTTCAAACCGCTAGAAGAGAGCAAGGATTTCTTTTAGAGAAAAGAGATGTTCACACATCTCTGCTGGCTGTTTGCCATAATAAATGGAATGAATGAATGTTCACACATCTTATTGGCTGACTCAGGTGGAAAGAAAAGGTGCTAAAGCTCTCTAAATCAAGTACGGGCACCCTATGGATCTCCAGATGTTTTTGGACCTATCATCATTAGTTATCAGCCATGCCAGCTAGGTTTGAAGGAGCTGGAATGTGACCTCATCTGGAAGGCATTAGTTTTACCACTGCAAGAAGGAGGCACAAATGAGATAGCTTCAGGTAACATTTCATGTGTAACATTTCATGAAGATCTCTCCTCCCAGGAGGAAAGGTGACATAGCATACTAAATGTGAAAAAAAATTATGAAGTTCAAGTCCGTGTGAGAAAGCTTCCAGAACTCTTATCATGTAGGAATGGCTCCCACCCCGCAGCAGACATTTAGACTACTGGCTTAAGTAGGATGTTAAGAATTAGGCATTTAATAGTGTTGCCTCATTTTTAACATTTAATGGTATTAATACTTTGGAAGCACATTTTGATATCTTAAAAATGTTATTATACTCTGCCTTAAATGTTGCAACCACAATGGCAGGACAGGGCATACATTTCTAAGTTAGAAAACAAAATGTAACGTAACACACAAGGTCCCATCTTGTGGTGTCTTGGAAAACTTCTGACGTTAATGAAAGATAACACAGGGCCTCTCCAATGCATCTGTGATGGCTAAGTTCACCCTTCCAGTTATCAGGAAGTAAAAAGGCGACACCTTTAAAAAACATGTCCTACACTGAAGTATCACAGTCTGACAAGAAACAAAGAAGAGTAAAAAGTAGGCAAAAAGAAACAAATTGCTGACACAATGTGAGATGTAATATGTATCATACTTCCAACAACATTTCAGAAGAACACCACAAAAGATGGGAACAGGAAACAAAAAGATGAATCAGCTGCTCTTTAAAAAGGGTAACACCTCTTTCCATTTCTCAGGACTATTGTCCTATTTTCGTTTTCAGTTAATTACTCTCAGCTTACAGCACCATAAGAATTCTCAAGTACCAGACTGGACTGTTTTTTCCTCATTTAAAAAAGGGAAAAAAACCATAGAGATTAGATATCCTTTTTGTATTTCTGCTCATTTTTTTGCTGCATTATTAATATTGTCAGAACATATGCCTTCATAATGAATTTGATATTAGTTAAGCTATAAATAACTTATAGTTTTATTATTATAACAGCTGCTTGAATTCTGCAATATTAGTTCAGCAGCATCTGAATGCTGTTTTGATGCATGAAATATTAAAATCTTAATTCTGAACAGACAAAATGACAAGATGATTCATGGCGAGAGATTCCCCTTTCCCTTTCAACACAGATATGCTGCTTCAGTTTTAGAAAACCATGTTTCTCGTACTCTGGGCTGGGAGTGAACATCTGTAACAACTTTGTATGTTCCTAAAGGTATTAAAAAAAGACAGCTCCTGTACTGTGGGATCTGAGGATGCACATGAGCATCTAAATTCTAACACTGTGACAAAATTGCTGACAAAGCCTTTTGAATGCATAGTGCTTAAGAGCCATTAGAGATCTGTCACAGCTATGTTAAGAATGCATTAAAATCATATACAGGCAGGCACTTGGGAACATGCATAAAAATACTAACAGGTATCTTCGTAACACACTACTGTACAAACAGGTTTGCTTGCTATTTGCAAGAACTACAGAATTAGATGAAGAGATCAAGTTTTAATAGCGAAGACCTCAGCCAGATAAGGCACTTCCTCTTACCCTAAAATTAGGCCAAGTGTTTTCCAAATCAGGTTTTCTGCAGCCAACCACTGCAGCTGCAGGAGAAGGCCACTGTCCTGGTACTTAGACCTCTGGATGGCCTTGCCCAGTAATTTTATGGTACTGTTTATTATTGTTGTGTGCCTTCAAGTCATTTCCAACTTATGGCGACCTTTTAGGGCTGAGTATGTGTGAGGTACCCAAGGTAACTTAGTGGGTTTTCATGGTCAAGCAGGGAATCAAACAGTAGTTCTCAGGGCCATAGTCAAACACTCAAACACAGCTGGCTCTCAAACTTCCATCATTTTTCACTAATGTCTATAATGATTGGAGCTAATGACATTTCTAACTGGAGGCCACATGAGTTGCATCTTTAACCTGGCCAATCCAAGGCCCCATACTACCCATCAATTACAAGGGTATGATGCTGCACATCCCAATTCACATCATCAATAAGCTGAAAATTACCAATATGCTGATGACACCCAACTCTGTCCTTGCCATCTGATTCCCAGGAAACTGTATCAGTATTGAACCAATATCTGTTGTCAGTAATGAACTGGATGAGGGCAAACAAACTGAAACTTAATCCAGAAAAGACAGAGGTGCTCCTGGCCAGCTGAAAGGCAAATCAAAGAACAGGGATTTCGCCTGTGCTGGCTGAGGTTACACTCTCCCTGAAATCTCAAGATCGTAGCTTGGGTCTGAACAATGAGCCTAGATGCCCAGGTTTCGTTAGTAGCCAAAAGTGTCTTCACACAATTAAAACTAGTGCACCAACTTTGCCCATTCTTTGAAATATCAGATCCAGTGATAATGATACATGCTTTGATGATATCCTGGTTTGGACTACTATAATGCACCCTACATGGGGCTGCCTCTGGAACTCAAATTGCTGGTCATGACCTATAAAACCCTTATGGTTTAGATCCAGACTATCTGAAAGACTGTATTTCCCTATATGAACCTGCCAGAATCCTGAGATCTACAGGGAATGGTTTCTTCCACTACCATCACAGGCTCACTTGGTGAGGACACAGGAGACAGGCCTCTCAGTGGCTGCTCCCACCCCTGGAATTCCCTTTTGTGGGAAGCCAGAGTGGCCCCCTTCCACCTCTCAAACAGCTTTTTATTTAAGCAGGTTTTTAATATATAATCACTCTCATAGAGACTTCTTATTAGGATGTGTGCTTTGTTCTTTCAATTTTTACATACTCTTAAAATAATTTTATACTGTAATAATACTGTAAAAGAAGTTACAAGTAAAATAGTCATTTATTTACATACGCGCGCGCACACACACACACACACACACACTTCTCTTTTGTTTAACAAAATTTTTTAAAAATTATAAAATGATACTATTTTAAATGTGATGATTTTAATTTTTCTTTAAAAAATGTATTAGTAGGTTTTTACTGATTTGTGAGGTGCCTTGGGTCCCACTCTGGGAGAAAGGTGGCATATAAATGAAATGAAATAAATAAGCTCCCATCTGTCTTTGAAGAGTCCTCTGGGAACTCAGTTTGCAGTCTTGTGGAAAAATGGATGCCAGACTGAGACCATGAGGTTCTTGGCTGAAACTGTGGCTCTTCTAGCATACAGTGGAATAAATTGCCTCAGAGAGTAGGGCGCTCTCCATTTCTGGAGGTCCTCGAACAGAGGCTGGACGGGCATCCTTCAGGAGTGCTTTAGATGTGAATTCCTGCATGGCAAGGAGTTGGAGCAGGTGGCCCTTGTGGTCCTTTCCAACTCTTAAGATTCTATGATGGTCAAACCTATGAAGCAGGATCCAATTTCTCCAATCATCACATGGCAACTTACTTTGAGATGAAAACAGGCCACAATGGGTAATTTCTTCATAGTGAGTTGTTTGGTAGATTCCTGGTAGCTATGGCAACCACTACATTTGATTTTGGCACTGCTTCCTAGGTGTTCTGGCCTTGTAAACCTGAAAAAAAAAAAAGGATAATCAACATAGGCATACATTTCCCTTCCACCATAAGGTTCTGTTTTTCCATTAGCAGGAAACCACACAAAAGATTTTAGCTTTAGTATCTTTGCAGGTTCCCTTCACATCCACTGTTCCAAAATGGTCACCATTTCTTGGCTTGCACTGTGTGACCTATTATTGCATATTAGAAAGCCTAAAAACATACTGATGGTACAGACGTTTGTACAAATTTACATTCTCTTTGAGGAGCTGTCTACCCACGGTGTTGACCCACATGATACCAGGCCTTCCTACAAATGGTATCACAATCTTAAAACATAACTGCAAAGAGTCAATTTTGGTTCAGTTACTAATTTGGCTATCTCCCACTAAATGACCACAATCATGAAAGAGAGGCCACCATTTGGTCACAAAAACAGGATAATAAGCTTTTGACTAAGTGGCTTTGCCAGTGCAAAATCTTGACCGCTGTAATTGTAATGTAAAGTTAAACTCTGGCAGAGCTTGCATTCTGCTGTATGACCGAAATGAAGGATTCTCTCCTCAAGTCCCAGTGTTGTGAAACAGATCCATGTCTGAGCAGGAATGCTCTGGAAGAAGCTACAAGAGGAATTTAATTCAAGATCTCATTTTGAGCTATTCTTTTTATAGTTTGCAGTCTGTTAACCCAAGATAACTTACCCTTCATTTTGTGTTATTCACAATGCAGTCAACAGTCTACCAAACCAGCTTAGCCGTGAATGCCAAGTGGTTTAAGCAGTCAGTACACATTGACACAGAACAGAGAAAATTCCTAGCTGGGAGTTGCTTAGGTCAGTTTCTTTTTTCTTTTCTTCAGATATTTTCACTTGCTTACTTTCTTCTTCAAATAAACTCAGTCTTTATCACATCTATATAGTCTTTCTGTATAGTTCCTAACCTTCTTCTTATGGATACAAAATTACCCGCTTTAAAAACTGAACGTTTCTCCTCTTGTATCTTGTTCTGTAATGACACTTAGCCTTATTCCTGAAATATCACTAAACATTATGCATCCTTATGTGGAGTTTACCTTTGCTGGAATCTTAATGTACACATTTGTAATCAGCTTATTTCTGATATTACCCTTCTTGACTTGGTTTTCAAGACACAAATAGATAAAAAGGTTGAAAACATGAATATTTGTAAGGGTTGGAATTGTAAGGCAATACTTGGAAGAGGTCTACTTTCTTATTGAAGTAGAGTGATAAATCTGTGTTTGGGCTGGAAGGATTTGGATTGCAGGTAAAGGGCTCACACTGCAAGCTATTACACACAAATGAATTCACTGTATATATTTGCCACTAGAAGCATTTTGGTTGGGGAAGAGGGGAGATGGAAGAAGATTCTGTCCTCAAGAGAGCCTGTGTCAGTAATCTAAACTGGTACAGCTGAAGACTCAGGTTGGCCATTGCAGTAAAACTAAAGTCACACAGAAAACTACAGAGTGCCAGGGCAGGGGTGGGAATGCCAGACGTCACTGAATTACTACTCTCCATAATTTCTGAGCACTGGGTTACTGATAAGAATTGGACCAAAAAATCTGGAGGACCACAGAAGACCAAGACTACTGAAGAGTGTTGTAACTCTTTTGATCCTCAAACCATTACAAGGTACTTCTAAAGCACCTTCACTAAAGTTGATATCATCTTTGATTTTACTACAAACGAACTTTTCTGTAACATGCATTCATTGAGTCCACCTTAGATTGTGAGACCTGAAGTTTTCAGAAGGACAAACATTTTAGGAGGCATGTTTACTGAATCAACTTCTGAATACCATTTAGCCCTACACAAGTTTCCAGCTGGCTCATATGAAGGTCATCTGAAAGTTCCCGACTTTCCTGTGTTGAGGGGAGAAACTTGTAGGGGAAGATGCTGCTTGTGGTTGCAGATAAAGATTGATAGAGAAATCCATGTGATCAGAAGCTCTACTTTCTTAGGTCTCCTGAATGTGTAGAGGTTTATATTAGAATTCAGGGGAACACAAATAGACTTCCTCCCTTCAGGCCTCCATGTTCATGGTGGAAAAGCTGATGAATGAAGGACATGACTGACAAGACAAAGAGACTAGGAGCAGGGCTTGTATATGCATTCACTACACTTCCCCACTTTTAGCCTTCTTGTGAACAGGCTGAATGCATGCACAGGGCTTGCCTGGGCTGGCTTCGTATTATGGAAAAGAGCCTAAGCCTCTTCTGAAATTGCAACCTCTGCCCTGCTCTGCTCAGCATAGCCAACAGCTGTTTAGACACTCCTGCTTCTAAATCTAGACACAGAGCAGTTAGGCTTAATTGTGTTTAGTGGAAACAAGCCAAGTTCAAATCAGTTTAAGAAGCAGAACTTTCTTCAATAATTAACAATAATTAAGATTAACCACAGTTTGGGGCTTAGATGACAAAGCAAGCTGTGGCTGATCTTAAATTAAATGGAAGCTTCCAATCTCCTCTTACAGTCTTGCAGAAGACTAGGGCCCAGGGATAAGAGTACACTCATTTGCACTACACTGCATCATGGTTTAGCATTACATCAAAAGCATCCAAGTAAGCCATTTCATTCTAACATTATCAGTAGTTTATTTTGAAACAAGGATAACACAGTTTAAAATTGCTTTTAGAGTAATCAAAATAAAGCACAGAAATGATAACATTCCCTTTGGTAGAGCATCCCCCCAACCAGTAAAGATGTATTTTGGACGTGGGAGGGTAGAAAGGTGAGTACAGGGAGAAAAAAAAAACCCAGCTGGGACAGAACATAAGAATTCATACAATTATGAATGGTACAGAGATTTCTGTCTGACTTATACTTATATCTGTCTCCTTTTAATTTTCTTAAATCTTATGAAGAACCTAACTTACATTCAAGAATCTGATGGAACTGATGTTCATTGCTATTGCCTGATGTTGACTGCTTAGGAAAGGTGTGCTTATAAGATCACTGGCAAATGGTATAGCCTTTAGTGAACAAGGAATCTAACATTGCATCAGACCATCTCTCTGGAGCAGAAGTGAGTGAGGTATGGTCCTCCAGATGTTCTGTGACTGCAACTCCCAGCATGACTCATCACTGGCTGTCCTAGGGCAGCTGGAAATGGCATCCCAATAACACCTGGAGAGCCATGCTTCACGCACCATGCATGGAGGGCCATGTTCCTTGCACCCCTGCAGCTATCACAGTGAACTCCTTACTGAAAACTTAACAAACATACAGATGTCACATCATTCAAGCACTGATGTGTCACCTCAAGCCATGGGAGAACAACTCCCTTCTCTCTCAGAATAGAAAATCTGAAGAATATAATGGGTTCCTGGGCTGTATAGCATGCTATCACATGCACATTTGCTGAGCTCACTCTGTCTTAAGATAGGCTAGCCCATGTGTTTTGGAGTTAAGAAATTCCATGTAATCCTTTCCATATTCCTGCCAGACTCTCTGGCAAGGAATTTTTCAATCTCCATCTGCAATATTCTCGTCAGGTGGCACCTCAAGAAGATCTACTGAGTGGCATGGGTAGCACTGCATTGGATACAATAATATCATGCCTACTTTGAAAGAAGAATGAAGCTTGTTTGACACTGCTCACATACTGATTTTAGTTAAATCCAAGTCTAGACATGTCTATTCCAATGAATTTCAGGACACACAACTTCTGATGCAATGATTTCTTCTACCTTGTAAGCATTGCCACTGTAAGAAGACTGAAAAGGCCAATGGGTACCAGCTGAAGCTAGTGATCTTGCCTATTTTATCCTTTCCACTGGCTGTTAGCTTGCCAAATTCTTTTCCCTAGTATTATACACCCTTCTCTGTCCCACAGGAAACACCAATTCTGACTATGGAAAAAGAATACGAAGGACAGGAGGATAATCTAGCCAGGTTTACAAAGAGTAGAAAACAGATTTCTGGGTCATGACACACTCTTGATGTTCACAGCTTTGGGTGTCTCTGCAATTCATTATAGAAGGGGCATGTGCCAAATGATGATGAACAGCATTGAAACTGATCCACATCTAAACTAATCAATCAGTCATCAAGTGAAGACACTTGTTCACCTACCAGCTTCCATCAGTTTATGCTACATGCTTAATTTTTGTCCAGGCCTGTTTTTTCTTCTTCTGCAAGTGAACTGAACTTCTCTGCAAGATGATTCAGCAGTTAAAACTGCAGCTGAGGTGCTGTTTTGCTCCTTGGCCATTTGCCTGCAAACTGCTTGTCTGCAGACAAATGGAACAAAGTTAAAACCATCCACTTCTAAAGGCTGTCCGCCACAGTTTGTACCTTCGCAAGCAGTCTGTGAGGGTGGTGGTTCCTGACACGTGGCTCTCCCCATTGACCACACTGCCGTCGCTGCCTGGGCTCAGAGGCCAAAATGGGGTAGAAGAACCTGGCAAGTCCAAACTGATGTCCCAGAACGGATCTATCGTTGTGGAAACACCACTAGGGAGAAAGGAAAAAAAAATCCACTTCATTACAAAGCAATATTTGTGGGGCGGGGATGGGCATGACTTGCATTTCCTCATCTGAAGGTAGAAATACTCTGCATTTTTCAATATGAAGCTGAAGGATGGAAAATAACCCTACAAATTAATAGCCCTGAATGTTTCTCATTTTTAAAAGCATTTTTAATACACAACATTGTAACAAGCCAATTCTAGCACATAAATATTGGGATGGAAAACCCTCTCGACAGCATTTCCTCCTCAAAAAATTTTTAAAAAGGGGGGAGGGCGCTTGGGATTTCACCTGTAGAGGGTGCTCAGACTACAGAAAATATCTCAAACTCAGCTATTTTACGAGCAAATTTTTTTCATGGATATTTAAGAACATCTTAAAAGAGAACACAATTTTAAGTAATTTACGACAGTATCAACCATGACATTTGACTGGCAATAAGAATGTGATCACTCAAATAATGGGGCTCATGAGGTTTAGCTGTGCAGAATTCACTGGGATTCTAACAGCTCATTTTCACTAAAAACAAATACATTTCTAGCGCACAGCGTTGCCAGGGGTAACAAAACAGATATCCAGTATGGTCCACAGTGCCAAACTGTTTACCCACTTCTGGTTACACACTTGCCTGAATATGGTATCTAACATGCCATAACGGAGAGTAGTTAGCAAAAAGCAATACAAATACAATCAGGTTTTCATATTGCAGAACAGCTGGTCTAAGATGTTTTGCTGCTGGAGGTGAAGGATAAGATGTCTCCATTGCCACCAGCCAAAAAAAAAAAATCTACATACAAAACCTGACCTAATTGGCAGTTGAATATTACTTCAACACCAGCTGTCTGCATTATACCTAAGGCCAGCTGGATGACTTAGAAGTCACATGGCAGGCTGTGCAACACATCTTCCTGCCATTCCCTGCTGCCTAGCATTTGCTGCCTAAGGTGGACATCTCATACTGCTGGTCGGGCCAGCTACCTTTGAAGACCCTCACAGATGTCTGACACACATACCAAACTGTAACTAATGGGTTCACCTAATAATCATTAAATAAATAAATAAATAAATAAATAAATAAATAAATAAATAAATAACAAAACAGTGAAAAACAAAATTGTATCCCCACATTTTGCACCCAAGTAGCTAAATATAAAGCTTTTGCAGATTTTTCTTTTATCTTATCATTTTTGTTTTAACTTGTACTCTTATTTAAGAGTGGAAAAATTTATATGATTAACGTTATCTTTCCTCTATCACATCCCTTTGAATAAAGTATTATCATTTACAGACTTTCAGGTTCATGTTCAAGTGCTAACATTAAAACATTGGGTATCTCCAGTATGTGTAGAACACAAGGAGATGGAAATTACCAAGTTATAAGAGTGGCAACGGTAAGTCTCATCAGAAAGTGCCACCAGTTGTCAGGACAGAGTGTATGGTTCTACATCATAGATCCCCAATTGTAGCTAAGAGATTGGGAGTGCTACACTCAGAATAGAGTGAGAAAAATAGTGAGTAAAACTACTACACACATACCACCAACACAAAAATATCAAAAATATCAACATGGGGGCAAAGAGACCAAACAATTCTTAATGTGGGAGGGGAGGGATGGAAACCCCTTATCATCATTATCACCACTTTATTTTCATCCCACCTTTCTCCCAAGATTAGGACTCAAGGCAGCTTACAAATTTCTTAAAAAAATTAAAAGAATATTTAAAACAATACAATTAGAAAGAAAACAGCAATCTCTTTTAGCCATTTCCTTAACAGCCTTAATTTCTAAAATCCTGTCCGATTAAAAAAGTGTTTGCCTGCCAATGGAAAGGCAGCAAGCAGAGGGCCATTCTAGCAACCCCAGCCACTGAGAAGGCCTCCTCTCATGTTCCCATCAACTGTACCTGTGAAAGCGGTGGTGGGCCTCTGCTGCCAGTTCCAGGGCCCAGGCAGACTGATATGCGGAGGTTTAATCTGTCAGTCAGCATGAACCTCAGCTGTGTAGAGCTTTATAAGTTATAACCAGCACTTTGTTTTATACCCAGAACCAGTCTGGCAGCAACCTTTTGGGCTGTTCTTGTCATTCATCTGAACTAAATTAAAAATATTCTTCCATTTGGAACAGCAGAGCTTTCCTTAGCACAGCAATGGGGAAATGGGGTCCATGGAGCATAAACAGCCCTAACTCTATTTTTTTCAGCCCTCCAAGTCCCCAGAACACCTCAAAACCCAACCCAAAAGTTTCAAAAATTTTATTCAGGTGAAAAACCATCCTGAAATAGTACAAGCCACTGCAAAACAGCTTTTAAGACTACAGTTGGTTGCTTGTTTTTGACACTGTTCCACCCATCCAAAACCCAATACATACACATATACAAAACCAAACCACAACTCAACCCCAAAACAGCCAATTTTCTGTTTAAAATTAAACTGGAAATGATGTGACATCAATTTCAGGTTGCCAGAGACTATGGGTGAAAACTGGACTCACTCCTAGGCAGAGTTGCCCACCCTTCCTCCAGCATTAAATACCTCGGGCAGTGGAGACTGGGGGAGGGTAAGAAGTGATGGCAAGATTCTGAAATACACAGGTCTCTTTGTGCTGTATGACTGGTTCTCCGCCCCTAAACTAGTCTGTTACCCTCCGGTGGAGGATTCTATTCTGTCATCACAGTTGAAGCAAAAAATCCCCAGTCTAGTCTAGTCAGCTTCTGTACCTTGAATGGGACTGGCACTTTGTCCTTCACCTCAGGCAGCCGATTGTCATTGCTCAGCCCTACCTAGCCAACTCTTACAATCTGATTTTGAAATTGTCTGCCATAGCCAGGTCTCCATTGGAGCCTTCTTCCTCAAACTGGTGGCTTAAATTTAACAAAAAGTATTACACAAATCCTGCTTTTTTACACTGAGATGGTGTGAAGCGCAAGGTCCTTAAATCAGTTTTGTAGTCTTGTGCATCCAAAGTCAGGTAAGGAATTCTGTGTTCCAAAGCCAGAATTTTGTCTTTGAAAAAGTGAAATTTAAAACAAGAATTTACTTACTGGCAGACTTGGCAAGTGACATCAGACTGTAGTCCACCTGTGAAGATTTGGTCTATGATGCAGTTACAGTGGTTGGGGTTGTTGGCTTTCTTCCCATTATCGTCACCTGAATGTAAGAAAATGAGAAGCAATCATTTCAAAGCCTCCTAATGAGTGCATCCAAATATACTCAAAAAGGCCACACATAGAAGCATCACCACATATGGATAGTTCTTACTCTTTGGTATTGCACCCTGACGTAATTCAAGGTGTAAAATATAAGATGGAAGGCTGCAGAAACAGAAGCCTAACCAAGTGATGAAGCTAACTGAATGATACTGCTCAGTTGCACTGGTCTGAGTGAATGCAGAATGAAGAGTCAACTGATCCAAAGTGTTATTTTGACTGAGCCCATGTCATAGCTTTTGTAGGATAATATGAACTTGCCTCAGTTTTGCACTTTTAATTTAATTAATTTTCTACCTTTATCCCAACATGGGTCTCAAAACAGCTTATAGCACACATTAAAGTATAGCTAAAGACTTTTGTGAGGACAAGGGAAGGGGCCATCTTGGAGACCTCCTTCCATGGGAAGCTAAGCCACTCCTTCCATGCTTTCCTTTTGCTGGCAGACAAAGACTTTTCATTCAGATGGGGTTTGGGCCATTAACTGGTTGCTGTGAAAGGTCTTTTAATGGGTGTGTGTGTTACACCTCCCTTTCTTTTTATATTTTAAATGCTGTTAAACTGTTTTAGTTCAGTACTTGGTTTTAACTTGATAGCTTATTTAATTATTATTAAATTGTTCTTCAGTGTTATAAATGACTGGTTTTAGATCCATTCTGCTTTAATTCAGGCTCTAAGCTACCTTGGATCCTGCACTGAGACAAAGGCAGGCAAAGAAATAAAATGATCTATTACTATTAAGCAGAAGAATGGCTTTGTTTTATTTGTTCCAAGGCCTCCTTCCAGAATAGGCAGCACTGTTAAGGTGGTCAGGAAAATGACTGCTTTAGCCCAGTGTAAAAGGTACAATGAATAACTCATGCAGTTGCTTTTTTTTAAAAAAATCCAACCTTCCCAGGTAAAACGTGATCCTGCCCCTCACTTAAGAAAATTGCACACGCAATCACATGCACTACATAGATGAAAAAGCTGAAGGCAGGCTAGGCAGAAAAGCAGTTATCAACCATTTTTAATAGTCTACAATTCTGCAACATAATCTGGCTACTCTAACATGACTAACAAGCAAAGTCAAGTTCTTCTTTAACAGATAACATTTCTGTAATATTGTCATTAAGGCTAAGGTTACTTAGATTCCTTTACTAAGCAGAATTGTTAACAAAGTTTCAAATCCTGATAAAGCAAGGAATTTTTCCAACTTTAACAATGATTAAAGTCAATGCTAATATGTCTTTAAACCAGAAACAGACAGTAATACACTAACACTGACTACAACTGTAGTTAAAGTTCACCAAATTTCCTGCCATATTAGGATTTTTAGGGTTATCGACCATTTTAGATAAACAGGAACTCCATAAACCTGAACTGTAACTACTGAAATATCCCTGAACCAGTCATAAAGCAGGTGGGGAAGATACATTTAAGAGCAAGCAAGTAAGCATTTGGTCCTGTAACCCACTTCCAATCTCTTTACCCCAGTTCAGAGAATTTTATAAGCTTTAAATGGGTTACATTGTATAATACACTGAAATAACCAGCTAAAACCAACAAGGTATTAGATAAAAATACAGTCCTATCTTCAACTCAGATGAAATTTCCCCTCAAAATATACTGCATTAAAAGATAACTGTTAGTTAAAGGATTAAGAATAAAAGTTCCAATAGACATCCAGAGTTGTTGCTATGTATGCAGGACTTTTTCTGATCATCAAGCAAATGGATATATGCATATGGACATATGCATGTAATAATAATAATAATAATAATAATAATAATAATAATAATAATAATAATAAAAAATATTAATTTGTATCCCGCCTCAAGTTTCAAAAATATTTGAAGACACCCCAAACAACATGACAAATGGCCAAAAATCCAAGTTATTGTAAGGAGTTCCACACCCCTAATTGGCCTAATTTGTGATGGACAGATTTAAGCCAATTGAGAGGAGAGTGTGCGCTAATATTTATTATAACATATTCCTACGGAAAGATGTTGCTAGCTACAAGTAAACTAAAACCTCACTAGTTTATAAGATATCAAAACAGCAGGAGACTTGTCTTGAATTCCAGGTTTTTTTACAAATGAAATACTAAGCTTGCCTAGAATTTCACTTGTAAACAATGGCCTATCAAAAAGGGATTCGAATTTTCAGTCAGAGTAAGAGACTTCACTCAATTGTAAAGAACATACAATAGGCTCTCTGTTCAAAGTTACATTACTATGTCAGTTGTAGAGAGTGAGGCACAGACACACACACATAATACGGGATGCAAAAGCATCACCTTACTGCTTTGATTTCACTTATTTTTTAAACATCATATATAACTTTAAATTCAAATTGTGGTTTCTGCCCATTATTTAAGATGCCCATTCAATTCTGCTTTGGCACAAAGGAACTAGAGTTAATCCTTGCATCTGAAAAGCATTTCTTCCTTTCTAGATTTTGTTATCATCAACAAAGAAGCCAACAAATGGCCTCTTCACATTTCCACTGGCTTCCAGGTAATATCCCTGCTGGATACTCTAGACAGCCATTTCTGCCCACAAGAGAATAAGATTGCTCCCTTTTCAATTACCCAAGTCAATTAGGCTCACTGAGGAGGGGGTCTCAAAAGACTATTCTATAAACTTGTTCACAGCAACACAGAAAGGTATTACCCACTCATTGGGCTTCCCATGACATCTGGCAAGAAAAAAATGAAATTACCACCTACTTGCATCTGTCAATATGAAAAAAAACCAAAAAAAAAAAAAAAACCCCAAATGCAGTATGCAGCATTAAGTTCAACTGATGAGCTTTAAGAGCTCTATCTGCCCAAAAGATGTGGCCAGATGGAAGCAGTTGAAAATATCTTGCTTTCAAAGAACACCTTGTGAGAGAAACAAAAGACTTCCAGGGAGTAGTCAGTAATACTTTATGCATCTCAGTGAAGTGGATTCTAGTCCACAGAAGCTTATGCTTCAATTAATTTGTGTTTGGCGAAACTGCTTCTATTCTGCTCTGCTCTACCCATGTACACATTTTATTCAGGTGAAGTTGTATTAGTCTTCTCTAGATCTGACCCTTCCTTCTGACATGGAATCTGAGACGAAAACATCCACAATATAAACAGTTTTCCTCAGCTGGAATTTAAGTTAGGAAATGCAAGAACAGTAAAAACAGAAGCAGATGAGTCAACATTGCTTTTTAAAAGGGGTGTAACACTATAATGCTTCTGATATACTGGCAAAGAAGGAAAAAATGAGTATGGTTAATGCGTCATCTTCTCATCCTTGTGTGTAAAGAGACCCTATCAGCCACACATCTTAGCCTTACCTTTGCAGTGTCGATGTAGCACATCTAACGCAGCAATGAGGAACTCATGCGCATCCTGTTGCTCGTACCCTGCTAAATGCCGTGCATGCGTCCATACCAGGTGCAATAACCTATATGGAATGTGAGGAGATCGGTGCCCAGAGTAGAACTGCTTGGGGGACGGGGTGGGATGGGGGATAAAACAAACAGTCAAATATTTTCTGTTGTCTACAACAAAACCAAAACGTAACAGCTTTTAATAGTTCGATGTGAAATAATGACACAGATTCCAAGGAAGAAATGTTTAATTTTTGAAACCCACTTTAAAAAATGAATACAATTAATACATGTGTTTTGAGCCTTCAAGTAATTTCTGATTTACAGCAACCTTAAGGTAAACGTATCATGACGTTTTCTTGGCAAGATTTGTTCAAAGGAAGCTTGCCACTGCCTTCCTCTTAGGCTGAGAGAGCGCTACCTGATCAAGATCACCCAGAGGGGATTGGATGGGGATTTTAATCTGGGTCTCCTGAAGTTTTAGACTGACATTCAAACTACTACACCATGCTGACTCATGTTAGCTGCAGACATTTTTATATATTAGGAAAAGTCAGTTCAGGATGAAAATAGCAGAAAGAATGGGAAACTATTGCCTGTATGAATCCTTAAAAAAAAAAGAGTACAGTGATCCCTCTGAAGTTTTTCAGATTTCAGTCCACAAAATCTAGATCACTGCACTCAAGATACAGCATGCACACCTTCCTATATCATTCTTGGGCATTCTTCTACGGTGACCAGCTCAGTAATATGGTCACACAGGTCAGGTCAATAGACTGCTCTGCCATCTAAGCATTTGGGGACTGGTGAGAAAAGGAACTATCCCAGTTGTTAATTTTCAGTTTGCATGTATAAAATGTAATGTATCTAAGCAGGTAGTTCTACTTCCTGCAGAACTTCTCACATCTTTGGCTCAAAAGAACATTGCAGTAATAGAATGCAGAAATGCCTTTTACATACTGAAGGATCAATAGGCAACTGTCAAATGCCAAAAAGAATGACACCAAGGGACTAGAGCCCGAGTGTGGTAATTGAAATCTGCTGACGCAGCTACTGCGCCAATAAATTTCAAGGAGCTGCAGCAATATAGCTTCTCTCTTCTGTCATTTCTTACAATTAGGCCCAGCACTATCCAGACATTTTACCCAATAACATTATCAAAATTACTCCACTGCAGACACTGGATTTCTTTCCCTATTTTTTTAGTGTCATAACTCTTTAGGATGAAAAATAACAAAAAATAACTCTTTAGGATGAAAAATACAGCTCGTCTACATATCCATACTGAGGACGCTTATATTCAGCAGTAGCTTAGTTAACTGTACAGCACCTACTTAGAAAGTCTGAAGCTTTCTAACAGTATAAACTATGGAGTACAGTATGCCTAGCGGATCATGACCACTATAGGTATGTCTGACTCCTAATCTCTGTATATACTTTGGTGGGGGAATCAAAGCTTCCTTTTAAGACTCATTGGTCAGTCTGATTATCTTTTGGTAAACACCAGGCTACAAATGGAGAGACTGAATAAAGAGGAATTTGCTTTCCCTCCTATGCTGCCTCCAGAATCTAGGACAATATGGCTGGCGCATGGATAGTGGTGCTGCTGTCTTATCTGCAGTTATGAGGCTGTAAGAGGAAAGGTACTGAGGCTAGGAGAGTGAACTGTCCTCTTCTTCCTCCTTTGCCATGGCAAAGCAATACACTTGACTTAAGAACCCTGGTTATGCAGTGAGTTTGATCAGACTTAGCCATATCCATTTATCCCTTCCCTGTAGTTAAGGAGGATGGGGAGGGGAGGAGGGAAGGCAGTGGGAGTGCAATCCTATGGCTGGCTCCTGGTTTCTTAAACACGATTAAAAGATCAGTCCTATTATATTTGTAATGCGCTGTTCAGATTGCATAATGCTCCTTCCTTGCATGCACACAGAGGGCAAGAAGGACAGCTAGTCCAAATTGCTGCTCCACAACCAGACCTTTCATATACACAACACTCTTATTATTAACAGACCACAGGCAGAATTTGGAACTAGAATTTAGCTTCTTGGTATCTCTGGTGGCAAATCATGACATGAGGACAACAGTCTTCTCCATCTTTTGTTTGCCAGCAACTGATATTCAGACATATGTCATTTCTGGTTCTGGTCAAGTTGCAGCTTATGGGAAAAAAAAGCTTTAATTTAACTAGTTCAACTAGGCATTCTGTGGAAGAGCCCTTCCTCTGACCTGTCCTGAATCTTCCACCATTCAACTTTATGCCCTCTTACTCTACCTGCTATCACAAAGCCCCTCATACAGTTGTACTGCTGTGGATGGGCAATAAACTGAAATGTTTTATGCTGTAACTATAAAGTCTGTGTATTTATTATAGTTCCCCATATTCCTTTTTTTACTTCAGACAGGACTGCCAATCCTGTCACAAACAAAAGCAATCTCATAAGTGAACTAAGATCCCTAAGATAATTCTATTTGCTGAGCTACAGAAAAAGGACATTCCATAATTCATTCCAACTAATGAACAGGTTCTACAATACTTTAATTGCTTAAAAATATCCCTATATTACATTCTTACAAGAAATAGGTTAATGAGTTGTGCAGGCGCCCCTGCTTGACACCCACTATTTCCCACTTCCTCAATGTTCCCTGAAGAAATTGGGGGGCAAGGGTGGCTAAAAGTGGCTAATCACACTTCCAAAGCCTGCAGGGAAATAATCTGTCATTTGAGGCTGACTGGGATGGTGGTGGAAGATGTGTTTTAGGGCTAGAGATGTAAATCACTTTATTCAGTTCTGGTTTTGAAAAATAACCTGCAAGATATAGGCCCAGGGGAATAGAAATAGTTACAAATGGCCAAATGCACCCACACAACCACGGTTGGCTGTTTTAGGCGTTTTCTTTCTATGGAGAATGTGTAAATCAGTTATGGACATTGGTTCATAATCAGCCAGTAAGCTGTAAATGATCATCAGTTTCAAAGGTTTCCTCTTTTTGTGCATGCTAACAATGGCTTGGAATTCTAATCTGAAAACCATAGTTATGATCACCACTCCCATCTCCAGATGGTACTGTGTTATGATCATGAGAATGAAATCATGCAGGTGAGTTCTGAAGACAGAAAAGCAGAACAGTAACTCCAAACCATTAAAGGTAATGGGAAAGGGTGACTCACCTCCTGAAAAAGCGTAGACATTTCACAGACCAGACATGAGCTGGGGCTTTGCATTTCACATTTGTGTCTGTCGGAGAGGAAGAAATCTCGCAGTAGTGGAGTGTGGGTAAGTGCTTGGACAATACAGTTCATAAAACATGTGTTCCCAAGGTTGATTAGCCCTCTTAGACCTGTTTTTAAAAAATACAGAAAGCAGGACAGGTCAATTTTACAGAACTGCAGCTCATTTCAATCGAATTTGTTGCAATCACCACATTCAGCACACAAAGTTGCAAACTGTGAAATTGTTTTACTGAGGTGGATTGCACTGCTCCAAAGCAGCCGGAAGAGTTGCCTTTTCCAGAGGGAATGTTCAAGCTTTCTCTTCCTCTAAAGAGATTTTTTTTAAACTTAAACCTCTGATATACAGCAGGAAAGACACCAGTATAACACAATTTACAGACACACAGAGAGTTAGAGGCATTTTAAAATGTGTTCAAATACCATGAAGGCTGAAATATGTTCCCACAATTTTCTGACACCTTGGTTCCATCTAATCTAAAAACAACCCACTGTGTTAAAACTGTGCTAATAAATAAAAGAAATCTGCTTTTTTTGCCTCTCAGCATTGAGATGACAATGTCCATTATAAACCAAGTGCTTTCAGTATTAGAGCTCCTCAAACATTTGTCACTTACGTTATAGAAAGCTGAAATACAGATCATTTGGCAACACATTTTTACACACTGTCTAGGTGTGGAACTACAAGCCACCACTGCAACGAACCCCCAAGAACTTCTCCACAACTCAGTTCAATCCTCTGGCCAAAGAAGGGTCTCCATGCATGGTCAAGGAGCTAGCAGTCAAATACTGAAGACTACTGAAGACACAAGAAAGAAACAGCAGTATGGCTTCGTGATTCCCAAACTTGAATCCTCAGATACTGTAGACCACAACTCACAGTACCTTAGGTCACTGGATATGTTGTCTGGCAATGATGGGAACTGTGGCCCAGTATCCTTTGGAGGCTGGGAATTGGTGTTGTATGTTATGCTTCTGACCAGAATTTTATTCCCATTCCTCAATTGCATTTCCACGAACAAAAGTCAGACAATCCTGTCTCAAGATTCCCATTTCCCTCTCTGCTCTCTCATAAGCAGGAAGATATCAGCAAGAGCTTCCCTTTTTCCTTGCCACTATACGCCTGCCTGTCTCATGTTATTATTTAAATATGAAACCAACAGTTCCAAAACAGAAAGAAAATCAACAGACATTCCAAGCTTCTGGGACTATTAGGAGCTTAAAATGTACTTGGAGCATGATGCATTGCCTGTGGGAACATGATTAAATATTCAGCAACCATAGGCATAATGATATCAGTAAAACTGCCATAGAGCAGGATGTCCCAGGTGCTTATATACAATAGTGTCTTACACCACACTTTGTCACAATCATGCTTGTGGAATTGGGGATCATCAAGTGGATGTTTAGTCCTGGCATAAAGACACAGGTAGCTAATAACCTTTGTTTTTCTGCTATCAGAAAAGGAAAGTGAAAATCAAACTGTAATAAGAAAGCCAAATAGCAGTGAAGTTCAAGAGGAGAATCAGGATGTTCAGTTCCATAAATGTTTGGCACAAAATGTCAGTGTAAACAGTTCAACGTAAGGTGTGCAGTCTTTTCAAACACTCAGATGCCTTCTTGTATATTGCAGCTGGGTTAAGAGCCCAGAATATCAAGGGGGAGGAATAAAATCAAATTCCAACACCTGTCCTTCAACTGCCTACGTTCTTTGGCCCCCAAGAAGCTAGAAGGAACAATGCCATCAATTCATATAATCAAGAATGAAATATTTATACTCTTACCAACAAATTCTTTGTTTAAATATTCTAATAGAGGAAGCTTGCATATGACTGGTTTCATTCTTAGAAAGAGATGGGCAATACCGCACATGCACACCCATAAATTTATGTAGTATCTTATTTGTGTACTTTCTAATGTATTTAGATTTGCTGTTGAACACAATGTAAACACTCAGCCTACAGCAATCTCACCTCCAGAATTCACACTCACTGCTGGTGCTGTACAACAGTTCTGGTAGAGATAAGACACTCCTTTCAGAATACTGATGGTAATGCTGGATGCAGAATAATCATCTGGAAACTGACAAATTCCTACCACTCCCTTACGACGTAATATGATGGAAATGCTGAAATTGTTCAAAATACTAAGTGGTCCCCATGATGCACACGAGTATGTTTGAAGAGCCCTTCAGCTTCCCTCAACAGAAGGGTGTGTAGTCTTGTTGCTAGGTTACTGCAGACTAAAAGCAGCATATCACTGTGCTGAATAGCCTACAGAGTTTCAGTGGATAGATACTCAAATCTCCCACAAAATAATTGGTATTAGAGCAATTCTGTCTTTCGCAACTCAATTGACAAGCCACTTCTGGTAGTGAATAGTTAATTGTACTAGTTGATCCATTGTTTGCACCGGTAACTACTACATTCACGTCTTCTCCAATGGCTGTTGTGGTTTGTTTTCATTACAGTCTACAGCACACACAAATATTGCAAATTGTGCAGTATTTAGTTCATGAGTGTCACATGCCATTACTAGAAAAGTTCATGGAACAATATGGTGTAAAGATGCGTAAACAAACAAACAAATAAATAATTTGTTCAGTTTCAAAAACCTGTGTTCAAAAGAGGGGGAGCTATTGCAGAATTCTATTTTTTTTCCTGATAAAACACCAATTTCCTCAATGACAGAAGAACAGGTTGTTTACCTATGTGATGCTTCATCCAGTCACCTGTGAGCACACACAAATGAGCGCACAACCCAATTTGTCCAAGTTACCAGAGATCACAAAGGAGAATATATAACCCAAAATATAGTGGCCTAGATCCAATGGTATACTTTGGTATCCAATACTAAAGGAATCAAGATTTTCCTTCTCTTCCCCTCCAGGCCTCCAGAATGTTTCCCAGCACTTGAGAGCAGGTTTTTAAGGTGGACACTGCAAATTCTGGTGGAAACATCAGAGGTCACCACTATTATGAAAAACAAGTATATCTGCATCAGTTTGGTGCACATGCACTTCTTGGAAGAACATGAGGAACTGACTGGGTAAAAAGGAGGGGATCTAAGGGGCACTTGGGGCACTTGTTTGCAGAAAGACCAGGATAAGTAAGAGATCCAAAAGACTGGTAAGAAACCAGTCACTGCAAAGTTCAACCAACATCCTCAGAACCTTTGTGAGAAGCAGCTAGGACTGTGTGTGGCAATCTCGCCTGCCTGAGGTTCTTACCACTCAGCTGTAAAAGTACTGGGGTTTCAGAATCAGCCACTTTTTCCCTTCCTTCTTCTAAACTACTTTAAGATGGCATCACTGCTTTTTGTTTTCAAAGCATCTTCTGCCCTAGTATTGATTTCTCAAGAAAAAAAGGGAAAGTCAGAAGAAGTGACTTCAAGTGGTAGTAACACGAACCATAAAATGAGTGCAGGTTAAGAGTCCATCACAGCTACCTCAGGGAGATAGAGGTAAAGACTAAAGGTAATGCTTGTTTGTATCTCATGAATCACAATTTTTTTCAAGTATTCTCAAAAAAGCACATATTTACACGTATCTTCTTAGCAAGTACTGAAAAATATGAGATGAGACTACAGATGACTGTCAAGAAACCACAAACCAACTTTCATTTATCACCACCAAGATTTCTAGCTTTCCTCTGTTAACTATTTTTTTCTACGACTGCACCACAGCTGCGATCATCACAGTATAGCAGGATGTTTGAACAGTTTTCTAAAATCTTGAAAAACGTCAGTAAGTAGAACTTATACGGATAGGTTTTGACAGATATTTATTAACACTGTTATGATACACACTGGTTTTGGCCTGCTTTCATGGCAGGTCACTATCATGGTAGGACATAGGAAACAGGTTTTCAAATTAGGTTCATTCAAAACAGAATGCTCTGATTCTAACAAGTCTGTAACATTTCATTTTCTTATTTACCTTCCTAATAACACTGGGGTGTCTGTGTCTCTATTATACTTCTGTTATAACAAAGGTGGTGAACATGAAGTCTTCCAGATTCTGATGAACAAATAGTCTCATCATACCACACCACTGCCCAGGTTGGCAAATGGACAAACATCTGGAGTGTCACAAGTCCCTAGCCCTGCATTAACAAATAATGAATTCAATTCTGCAATACAGACGTGCCCAGGAAGCCACATAGTGAATCTGTGGATTTAGCTGTCTCAGCTAAATGCTCCATTGAGAACAAATTGTTCCAAACATGCTGTAACCTAGGTCCCATTACATTCTGATAACAGCAGCAGAAGTTCCTTCAGTGTTAAATGGGAGCAGCAAGAGGAATCCAAGAGACAAGCATTCTGTGATCATATGACCACCCAATGGATCAATCACACTGTGTAACCTGTAACACAAAATAGTAGTGAACTTTAGACATCATGTATCTTAGCAGGTCATATTTAAAGCAAAATTTGAAACTGAAACTTTTGAACTCACTTGGGAAGAAATTCAAATCAGGGAAGGCACAAGCAGAGTAACTGCAACTAACTTTGAGCCATCACCTGAGGAGAAATCATATATTTAAGTAAGTCAAACATTAAGCAGCAGAACAGCTCTCTAATTAAAGTAACTACTACAATACCTTTCGGGAAGAAGTCAAACCTCATTGTTGTAGGTCAGTAGTGGAACTGGTACAAATTATTGGTACACAGAATTCCTGAGACAGAAACAAAAATACAGCCAATAGAAAACTCTGTGATCCAACAAGAGATGTTAGTTGAAGCAGCAATGGTCCATGTTGAAATTTATGCTATTAAATTAACCACACTGCCCTCTGTACTATGTTAAACATCCACACACTTTGAAGTTGGTGTTGTCGTGATCACTGCAACCAGAGTACATGTGAGTGTATAAATATACTTGGCACACAGTATCAATGAGAGTGCTGCAATTGGAAGTCTGGACATAATTACTAGAGCTGTGGTTTTGACTGCTATTCTCCTCAGTAATCCTGTCCTTTGTTGATGGGACAGGACTGGGAAGCAGGAGTAGGCAATTGTGTTACGACATGTAATTTTTAACATGGAAAGAACAACAGGCTGTAGAGATTTTTTCTCACGTAAGATAACAAGAAGGCAGCCATGATGGCCTCCACTTTCGTCCTTGGTTCTAACCTAGTCTCTTCTGTTGAATATGAGATACAGAGAAACAAGAAAATAGAAGGACATATAAAAAGCATATCCATGTATTTCAAGGCCAGAATAGAAAGAGTAACTTGAGGCATTCCCAGGATTTGTTTGCATCAGTGAGAATTTTGACTCTTTGCACAGCAAAATCCCATCCCACATAATAGATCACCTGAAACATCTCACAAGTTTCAAATGCTATTTGTTGGGTGGGGCATATGTATGTGTTCAATTATTTACCCTGCAACTCAGACAGATTCACACACTGGCATTCCTATTAGTTTAAAACAAATTTATCTCTTTATATCTGGGCTGTCCCATGATGATGCACTACCTTATTTTAGCAGATAGCTTCTTTTTATTTCCAGTTTGATAGGGAGCACCACTGGTTGCTGGAAGAAACTGACTGGATCTGTATTGATCTGGGTTCCAGCCCTGTTTTGGAAAGAAAGCTTCTACCACTTCGATGGACGACCTGTGCCAAGAGAGTATAAAAGAAGTGCTCCCTGCTGATTCTTCCAGATCACTTCAGGGACTTGGTTAATATATAGCCATAGCATCGTTGTGGGTCATATTCTTGACCCAGAAGGACATAATATTTTTCAGTTGTTCTGTTTGTTCCTGCAAAATTGGTCCCAAGTTGATACTGAAGAGGGCTGCTGGCTGCTTATCTGTGGGAACCGGGTAGAATTCATTTCTTCAAGTTTCCGCAGATGCTTTGACCCAGAATTTCCACGCACACTGGCCACTGGCCTTGCCAGCTTGGAATGATGGGAGTCATAGATCATCACACCTGGAGCAATCCAAGTTTGTGGAAGATTGGGCTACATTAAGAAGTTATCCAAAGGTTTAGGGTAAGATATCATACAGTGATAATACAAAGTTCCACCTCTCGTATCTATCATCTGATACCAGGAAAGCAATGGAAGCAATTAGCTGATGTTTACTGTCTATTTATGATAGGAAAGGAGTCAACAATGTATATGTAATCAGAACAGCATAAGTGATGTGGAACTGATGCTGGATGCAGGAGCTCCTGTCTGCTAAAGAGAGGTTTTGAAGGTTCCATTCCTTTAGCCTGGTTGAGAATGAGCTATGGTATTTCAGGAACCTCGTCAAAAGTCTCTTTCTCAAGCTTATCCTGAAAGGTTTATTCCTCAGATTTTACTCCTAGAAATTCCAAATTTCAATACTTTTGCACGTATCAAATATATTGTCACTACAAAACAATACAAAACACAAAGAAGAGAAAGCAGGTCACTTTATAACTGGACTTCATCTCTAAGAGTTCCAAGTTACTTCTGCAAAATGAAACACAGGGTTATATATGCAATCGTGCCAGCTCACAACTGCTACCTTCTTCACATTGCTTACTTTACTTTAGCTAGTATTTCATATAAAACCTGACACACTCTAGATAGTAGTGCATACATTATACACAATAGTCTAGTCCAAATCAATAATCATCACTGGTCCTTGTCTAACAGGTATGTTTCTACAACACAGAATAATGACTGTTCACCATTTCCAATCAGGGGCTGGTTTCTACAAGATGGAATGTGCATTTCTGCCCTTCTCAAAGCATTTAACAGAAGTTGGTCCAAACTGACTCATATGTGTACATCCTTCAATTGTTGATGATATCATGGTAACAATGCATCCCTCATTTGTGCTTCTATAAAGTATCCCAAAGTTCTGACCATATGATGTATGAAGCTGCTATACATTAAGTCATGCCACAGGCCCATCAAGGCCACTACTGCTATCCTGGGTGTCAGAGAGATGCCTTTCAAAGTCTCGAGGCACTTCAGCAAGGATGCCAGGGGCTGGAACCAACATCCTCTGTACACAAAGAAAGTATTTTGCACATTGAACTATGGCTCATCATCTGACAAACGCATATTACTGTTTTGGTACAACTTACGGTTAAACAATCAGTTCAGTGATTAAAGAGGCTCAAGTCATTTCCTCCACCGAACCCGCAGAGTATTTAGTACAGTACTAGAGGTTACAATTGCTAGTCTGTTTACCTTACCCAACAGTTCATGTGCACTGACGTAAAGATAAGCAAGACATTAAACATCCAAAGTGACATCAGAAAGCAATAATATAGTACAACTGCCTGCTTAAGCAGAAAAACCACTATCAGAGCATCTTGATAGATAGTCATGCTTACTTAAAAATCTCTAATGAGGCTGAACTTCAAGCTTCTAAGTCAGTCTGTTTCGCTGTCAAACAGTTCATACGAAGTTCTTCCCAACGTTAGTCAAAATCCCCTTTTTAGGGGATTTGAACCAACTGGTTCAAGTCCTAAACTATGAAACAAAAGAAAACTCTACTGCTCCATAACCTAAGTGAACAAAGTTCTTCAAATGTTGAATACAGCTGTCACGTTGGCTTTTAGTTGTCTCTTTTACAGCCCAAATATACCCAGCTTCTTCAAGTCTTACCCATATGATTTGGTTTCTAGAGGCTTTATAAAGATTTTGCTTTATAAAAATTTCCCATTTAGCTGTTTTTTCTTCACACTTTTTACACTTGCACACACATACACACACTTTCCTTTACCACACGATCCCACAAATTCACTGGAAATTCTGTCAAACAAAATGATCTCCCACCTTTGCCCTTAGCTTGGAGCTGGAAAGCATCCTCAACCTCACACTGTATTTTTAGAAAGACCACGATCGCCTCTAAAGCCCAGCAGGGTGTCACACCCTACCTGCAGGGTCATGGTGACCATGGATTTTGAAAAGCTATCAAGGTCAATCAAATTTTTGTGGATCCCTGATAAACAGTTCAGATATAAAATGTTCTTTTTTAAATCCAGTTAGTGTTACCATGACAACCATCACTTAAAGATTCTTCCAGGCTTATACAGTTTAGGGCTACATTATGGACAATAAGGCTGGCTGTAACATTCATTTATTTTTCATCATTGACTTCTATATACAAGGTTCTCCCCAGCAAAATCTAACATGACATTTTCAGTTCCCTCTGTGTTCATTCTGCTTTGCTCTTCCTCTTCTAACAGGACAACCCAAAGTGTCACCTAGGATTGGTGAGTTATTCAAAGATAGACACTGCATGGAAAACCAATTCAGAGAAAATTTATACAAAAGCAGCTACATTCAGAACGCTAGGCATGCAGTGTTTTGAACTACTCACTATGCATTAATATTCCCAACCAAACAAGGAATCCAATGATGTGCATTATAACCTCCATATTCCTCTCCATGCAAACCATTTCCAACTTTTTTTTCCTTTCTCGATTATAGAGCTTGTAGTGGCTTGTTATCCATAGTAGCTCAATCATGGTTAAGCAACTCCTGAGTGATCCACAGCAACTATAACAATAAATATTTAATGGTTAAACAACTGGAAGGTAACAACAGGATCACATGTTTGTCTCTTCAACAAAGTGTGAATTCTCATGACTGGCATTTATCATGACTAACAGTTAAGCATTAACAACGAGACATTAACTATGGTTAAGGCTAAGCCAGGTTAAACGTATCACCAGTACATGATCCCACAAGCTACTATATTGCTTTAACCATGGCTGAGCAAACCGAAGTGTTACATCTGCCACAGCCCACATAAGACTGAATGTATCTTTGGCATGGAACTTTCAACATTTAAAAAGAATGCAACATACATCATGTTTTGGCAGAAAAAATTAATTTGAACAATAATGGACTTCCATAGGTGACACATACCAATCAAACCACACAGCTGACTTATCTGGAAAGAAGGAAGCAATGATTTATTTTTTAAATATCATTTCTAATCACGATGCAACAACTACACTATCCTCAACTCAACCCAAACTTATTTGTGCAAACAGAAAGCTTCATTTTTCGCATGAAGATACATGTGCAATAAGTGGGACACAGTTTTCCTGACAGTATGTTTGGAACACTCAAACAACTACTGTAGAAATTAAACAGACATACACACCCATGGATATGTGACAGCAAGATGTAAGCATTAACTTCCGTTCCTACCTTACAGCTCATACCAAGCCCTCTACTACAAGACCTGGAGACACTTCAAGTCTGCAGCTTTCAGCAGCACTGTAAATCAATACTAGTGGAGCTCTGCAGTGACCTTGCATCAAACAGTATACCTTCATTTAAAATCAATGCCAAGGCAGTTTAATACTATTGGACTAAAGGCACAGCGTGGCAAGCCTGCAAAAGTAGCCAAGCAAGTCCAACTACTGTAACTAAGGCTGTTTACAACCAAATAGTTCAGATCTAGACAGCTGTAGGATAAAAGACTCAGCCCCTCCCTTTTTTCAGTGGAAGTCTGAGACCCATACCCTCAAGTAGGTGGAATGCCATGTTAAGGATGAGACATGCCTAGTTTCACAAGCACACTAAACAGTCAACTTGAGAGGCCATGTGCTTAGGGGAATCTTGCAAGAGAATGCTTGTAAGTAATGTGAGAGTCTTATACCAAGACTGCACTACTTATCCATTTAACTAGGGCCCACCATGACAAGGAGCAAGTCCCCAAAGGTTTAGGCAGGAGCTCTTCATCTCTCCTTTGAAACACCAGGATCTGAATCAGGGACATCCAAAGCATGCATTCAGCCACTAAGCTATAGCCCCTCACTTCTAAGACGATGTCCACTGCAGCATGTGGGAATCATATATAAACACAAATATTATTCTTTTTACTATATGCAAGTGCTTCCAATTTAATTCTATTCTTAATCCATTAACAAAGGCTTGTTTTTTAAGCAAGAGTGAGAAACCGAATTTTTAAAGGCCTTTTGAAAGGCACCCATTTTGGTGCAATGAACTCCCTGCCCAATGTCACAATTCTACTTTATTTCCTGGTCTATTTAGTAAATAATAGTTAAGGGCATTGAGAAGACACTATTAAGGTTATAAAGCAAAATTAAAGTTATACTAGTTTATAACCATCCTAAGTTTTACACACAGTTTATCTACCTGTCCCTCCTCTGGAAGTTACTTTTCCAATCCCAGCTTACTTGATTTAATACAAGACTCCCTTTGCTCTTTAGCCTCCGAAGAAAAATAGCACAATGCTTCCATAGCAAGAGCTTCAGAATGAGAGAACACGCATAGACATTGAGATATGAGTTTACCCCCTGAAACACTGAGATCACATGAGTAAAGATGCTGAAGAATATTCACTGTTTTTTCTGTTGTGTGTTGTCTCTCACGGCTGGAGAGACTGAAAGTACCTGAAGTGAATGTTAAAGGGCATACATTTTTTCACAGTGGATTGAAACAGCTGTTCAAAAGGAAAACCAAAGAGAGAATGATTATATGAATCTGTGTGTGTGAGCATGTGTGACTGTGTGAAAGATGGACAGTGTGTGTGCATGACCGGGGAGAGAAGCTTTTACAGTTTCATGTATCAGCAAAGCATAACCATGACCTCCTTCCCCCCAAAAATTAGATTAACTTGTGACAATACATGAGGACCATGTGGTACTTCTAATATTATACTGAAACACACTGAGGAAAGTGAAACAAAGAGAAATTCATAGCTAGTTCCTCTAGCTTGATTATGTGCAATTTAGTAGCAAGGTTAAGAATAATGGCAGGTCAATACATAGGTAATTAGGGTAATCCAGTCCTATTCTTTGACAACAAGCAGGAACCAGACTCAGTACTTATATGATGACTAAGTACTTCAAGTGGCACTAAAAACACTGATCATTGTAGAGTGCTTGACTAAGAACCCATAGGATGCCCACAGAATGCTAAGCATGAGAGTGAGGTGTTGCTACTCTCTACGAATGATCATTCTTGGATGATTGAAAGAGAAGCAATCCACACTGTAAGATCCAAGTAGTGAAGGTGTTAAATTAGGATGTCGAAAGACAGATTCTTTTCTTTTCTATCATGCCTTGCCAGTCAGAGAGTTTTTCAAAGTCTCTTCCTTCATTTACTACTCTTAACTCTGAATCTGCAATCAATATCACATACAGTGTCCAGAAAATGACTGTGAACCCAGGTCCAATGTGCGTGCTACACCCACGCATGGATGCTCAGCAGGTTCAGAGGAGACCAGGTGTTGTATGAAGCCTCCACATTCCATTAATGTAATCTGAACCAGCCTTCACAGATAATCATGAAAGGGCTTTTATTAATATTTCCTACAGTTGAAATTGCCTAATATGTACTTATCCATCTTCGAGAATTTCAACATGAAAGGTCTGCCTCTTAAAAAATACACTAATCATTTTAACAGATACTCCCACCTGTATCATGCCACTCCCAATGCAGAGTAAGTGCATTCTTAGGAGTGTCAAAAAATAAAAGAAGATCCTAATGGAAAATTCGAACAAAAGCAAAAGTTTCAGAAATTTAAGTGGGAAAGCAACGAGCTTTTTGGGATGGAGGTGCTTGCACAGGAAAATGAAGAGCGGGAGGAAGAGGAGGAGGTTCCACATGGTTTGGGCTACAGACCTGGGACTAGAATGAAATTCTTGTGCAGATGGTATCTTTAGAAAATGAATTACTCCCACTAAACTGACAAAATGAAGTTCACACCCCAAATTCTTTTTCTGCTCCCCACCTCTGTAACTCACCATATGTTGCATATATATTTTTACCTCTATTCACAAGAATTCAAAGATGTTCCAAAAATGGAAGAAAAACAGACCAACTGCCAGTAGACCATGTATGACAAACTACAGGTCTGGACATACAGTAATATATAAAACAATTCTCTAGCAATTATTGAAAACTCTACTTACAAGACATCTTATTCTGAATTTCTGCAAGAGTTTATTTCAAATATCTAGATAATTTTGACTCTCTTTAACTTTCAGTAATTTGTAATGAAAAATGATCTGTCCCAAGAGGCAGCTGAATGCTCAGTCTTGGCCTCTACGGTAAAGCCTAAAGGTATTGATAAAACAGAAC
Organism: Ctenosaura bakeri; assembly: GCA_948474755.1. Classification (NCBI taxonomy): domain Eukaryota; kingdom Metazoa; phylum Chordata; class Lepidosauria; order Squamata; family Iguanidae; genus Ctenosaura; species Ctenosaura bakeri. Next base: position 578,667 of record CAOLHI010001113.1, on the reverse strand, counting down.
TTAATATGATCCCTTGTGTATAAATGTTACAGGGTGTAACTGTAGCTCAGTTTATAGTGGTGTGTGTGTCTGTGCACCACTAAAGGGAGGCAAAAATCAAACAGAAGTAAAATTGCTTCTCTGTGCTCTGTATAACATAACATTCAAATGTCAAACACAGTGATACAGCCACACAAAGACATTATTAATGGTGCCTGTTACTATAAACTATTATCTATGTAACTGATCAGTTAGCACTTCTAAGGTTTTTGACCAAATGTGGTAAGGCTGGCTGAGCTAGTAACTTCTCTTACCTCGTAAGCCCATGAAAGGGACCGAAGCCACAGGAACTGTGGGAAATGGGCCAAGTATGATACTGGAACTGAATGTGATGATGGCAGGGGAGCAGGGAGAGAATGCACGGTGGTTGTTGTTTTTGTGATTTGAGGATTGTAGGAGTTCTAGACACATACCAAAGGCCCACAGAGTTATGGATCATATCTTTAGCTATCATCTTCACTTCTGTCTGTGACTGAAGGGAAGCCAGCATCAAACAACCAGGTTCTTCAGAGTGAGCCATGGAAATGTTGATGCATACATTCGGCCCTCCATCAGGTTCAACCAACCATGGCTTGAAAATATTAAAAAAAAAAACAACCCTCAAAGCCCTAATGGATACCGAGGGCCGCCTGTACAAACAAGCAGCTGTTGATAAACTGCTTCAAATAGCTTTCTATGGAGTGTGTCACATGAGACAAGCAACTTACATGTTCCCTACTTGCTAGGCAAGGCTTCCTCCACAGACTTCTCCTATGGCAGTCCACACTGGCATAGAGACCTGTCTCATACTAATGGCATGTTGAACATTGTGAAAGGCAACTCAGAGCAGCTTGCAGAGTGTTGCTCATTTACATACATCACCACTAATCAGGCATGTCTGCACATAATGGTTGTGTCTGAATGCCAGATACTGACTCAGCAAATGCTGCACCAAAAAGCAGCAATGTTATAAGTGAGTGGGGATAAGGACTGCATGTGAAGACCCCAAAAATGGACATGTATTTACTGATGGTCTAATTTTCTAGACAAGGGGAACACAGATACAAAGGAACTATTGCTGACCATGGCTGAGACTGTTCAAGCACACTGCAAGATGCAGAGTCATCCCTTGTTTCAAATGTGTCATTCCTCCTAACTAAATTCAACAGTCACTCATTAAAAAGTACAATAAAAGCCTGGTATGGTGCACAGTTAACATTGTTCTTGACGCACAGATGATTGAAGACACATATAGAGTTCCATGACTCATAGATACATCACACAGTCATTTAGTGAAAATATCTGACTGAAAAAAATGTTGGCTTTGAAACTCTTGGCCATATGGAACTGCTGAGATTCTTTTAGTAATGATTTAGTTTAGGAGGATCTTTTAAAAAGCTTCCCAGCAGTTTCCAGAATGCATGAGTGAGCATCACCACTACTTGTGAAGCCTCCAAGATTGCTGGTGAGCTCCAGTAGAACCCAACCCTGTTTGAAAAATTAGTTAGGTTACCAGTCATGTAACATCTTATTTTAAAAGACAGTAAGTACAGCTAGGGGCTTACCAAGAGTACATCCACAGCAAGAAAATACTCGAACAGATTACTGATTAAATTATACTCTATTGTAAAATACAAAGCCACTCCTCTTTACTTTTAAATCCCCAAGTTAACTGCTAGTGGTTACATGATTAAGCGGTTTTCTGTCTGAAGTATATGCATAAGCGTTTTCCAGTGAAGAATAAAGGATAGCTGCTGCGGTTGAATTAATCAGACTTTTCCACAAACAAATTTCATGAAGTTTAAATCTCACTCAGTCTTCAAGACTTTCAGCCAAAGCAAAACTCCCTGCAGCTGAATATTTTTGACTTCATTGAATTTGATGCTTGTAATCTTCAATTTCATGCTCTGCAAAATTTATGTATGTAAATCAAGTTTGTTGGTCTTTTGCTGCTCTGAAGGCCAGGATTTCTCTGACTCAGATCAGAGACCCAAAAATGAAAGAAGCCAAAAAAGCCTTAATCAACTATTTGATTCTTTTAAAGTGGATGCAACAATCACTCCTGAAAGAAGGTTTAATGTATTTTTTAAATACTAAGATTGGTTTAAATCAGGACAACTACACATGCTATATAGAAAACCCAGAGAGACAAAAAAGGAACGCACCATCCACCTAGACTTCCAAGCAGAACACACTCTGTAGTGTTTTTGCCAGAACAAATGCTTTCAGAGTCATTTTAAAGTGACAAAGTGACAAATTCAGCCGTTCATCCTTTGTTCCTCATCCTGTATCTCGACTTCTGTCTTCACCAAATTTCCAATCAAGTTTAATTTCTGCTTTCTCAAGAAAGAAACAGAAAAACGGATTTAACTGAATTATTTAAATGTGGTTTCCCTTTAAAATTGCTTATTTAAGCCAGCCCACCCCATTTTTTGTGGAGTATCATACCGCATCATACACAGGGATTATATATTCTTCCAACAGGCAGGAAAGTACAAAGTAAATTTAGTTCATTCTAGACCCCTTGAGTTAAGTCTTGGGGGTTCCTGGCAACAAAATATATTTACAGGGGGTCCCCAGTAAAGAATCACTGATTTACTATTCTCCCGTTCTCATTATTATCTTTCCTTTCAGAAAGTTTTGTAGTTTTTCTAGAAAGGCATCGTCCACATCTTCAGTATGGCATGAGAATCTATAGAAGAACCACATGATTCCTTCACTCTTTTATACTTTTTACCCAAACTTAATTTCATGCACCAAGGCATGTATCTCCTTGCACATGTGCATTGCCATTTGCATATAACACTAACCCTAATCTCTTCTTGTTTGGTGTATTCTAGTTATGAGTCTCTTTCCATCCTGTTCCAGTAACGCCTGGGAAATATATTTGCCTTCCTGTGTTAAGACTTCCTCTTACTTCCTATGATCCCTGCATTAGTGTCAAGACAAAAGAAACCATGGGTTTTTTTCCTCTCCAGCTTCTTCTTCATTGTTTTTCCTGTCCACTGATGGGTCCATGCACCACTCCAGTTTCCCTTGCATCACTGACAACACAGTCCTCTGTTATTTGGTATTCCTCTATACTACAAAATACTGTCTTCAGGATTCAGATGAAAGACCCCCTTATCAAGTTTCCAAGCTCCTAGTAAATGTGCCCTCACCAACATTGTGAAGTACAAACCATTTCCTGCCAGAGGTCCCGTGCAAGTGCAAACTGTGGTCGAAGAAGCCAGCTCTTGTTCACTTGCAGTATTCTCTCTTCTTGGTCCAAAACATCCAATAGGACAAAAGGAAGAAATAACAACCTGTGCTCTGATGTCTTTCAGCTTCCTACCCAGAGCCTCATGAAACCTATACCAGCACTATCATTTATTACCATAAGGATCAGAAGGAAGAGATTAAGATTAGTGGTCTTGGGGCTTGATAGCCACTTTGTCACATCTTCGACACTCAGGCCAGAAAGAAAGCACACTTCTTATCAGGTCTGAACAACTCTGCTTCTGTCCCTCCCACAAGAAGAGACTCACTGAGAACAACCACACTTCTCATCTGGGAAGTGGCAGGAGTTCTTCCATCCATAGGCTCTCTGAGGCCAGTGATTGCTATCCCTGTAGCTCAGAATCACTCTCCAAGGAGAGGGCTTAGAATCACTTGGGTAGATCCAAAAATGCAGCACGGCTCCTGATATAGTCTGCTTCTATGTGTCATATTCTTCCACGTGTTTGACTCCTGCTTATGGCAGTTTTCCTTGTTCTCAGTGGAATTCCCTCCTCTGTTGTTCTTCCAGGAGAGTCTGCTCGACTTGATCGAATAAATCTTTATTTTCCCTGATGAGTTGTAGTGTGGATGGGGAGCTTCAAAGCTTGCACTTGACGTAGCTATAGCTTTCTACATACTCTGGAACAAAAACCAAATACGGCATAGATGTTGCTGGTCACTACAGCAGTTTCCTCACTATCCATGCTTACCATTCTACATTCTACTGAAACAGCACTCCGGGCCCACCTCCTCAAACTCTCCTGCAAAATGCCTTCTTCCTCACTCCTGATCTCAAACTCTCTGCAAGCTTTAAGAGCCACTATAGAGAGCTACTAATTGCAAGCTCCACTCCCAATAGTCAGTGATTTGCTTCCTCTTGGCATCCTTTCTCTCTCCCATGTTCCAGCAGAACTCACAGACCAAAATACATAAACGCTCACAAGCAACTCTCCGAACAGCTCAGCCAAGGAATCAACCTTACTCCAAAAGAAACAAGCCCACCTGTTCTGTCTCTCCCACCAACTGCACTCAAAATTCACCTGCATGCTCACCTGTACTTGTACGTCTGCAAAGACAAGCTATTTATTTTAACCCAAAATGCTGTCTTCAAAGGCAAAATAGGTATTTAGGAGCTATTATCAAAAAAAAAAAAAACTTTTCTAAAATATTTCAGGTAGCTAAATGATGGTTAGTAAAACAACATTCTAGTATTTCCATCATGCCTATGCCCAGAAGCAGAAGAAAGGCCCTCCCTCCATCCCAACTGCTACTGCCCTGGCCTCAGAGAAGGGGCAGTGTCTGATGAACTTAATCCCACCCCCCACTGGCATCCCCTTTTGCTTTTGTGTCATGTCTTAATTAGATTGCCAGCCAGAAGGCAAGAAACTGTTTTGTTGTTCTTTTACTTATAAATCAGCATGTACGTTAATGGTACTATGTAAGCAAATGATGATGATGACGATGACGACTGTAACATTTCTTCTAAATTCACGTCTTTTAAAACTGAAGTGGACCTTGGTCCACATGTATGCAGAGGAATGCTACAATCCTAACAGCTAGGATCATCAGCAACACTGGGCCATGATGCACTTGATTTTACTGTATTTTTTTAATACTGCAAATTCAAGAAAACATCATTTGTATCCAATACAAATACCCCTGGTCAGAACTGTACCTGATAATAGGGACTGTAAACAGATGGAGAAGGACACTCCACAATGCTAAGAAGATGCTCAGAAACACAGTAAGCAAATTAGGTAAGAGAAGGTTGTCTGCCACATTCTTACCATCACCTTGGCCGTTTTGGAAGCCACTGTAAAGCAGCAACAGAAGTCCCAGGCAACATAGGAGAGTCTATGATATGATAGTTTCAACAACAGTATGAGAAGTGGCTGCACAGTAGGCTTCTGATCTTGCCCTTGCAAACATGAAAGACTAATGCTACAGTGGTTCCTTTGCTGGTTGCAATATACCAGGGGGAAAAAATCTGTAACAAGCCAGACATACTTTTTTGCTTCATTCTTCAGAAAGGATAATCTTGTTCCACGGGTGGTGCCACACACACTTCTGGAGCCTGTTGGAACTACATGACTGGCTGAAGAAAGGTTATTACAGAAGGCCACAAGCTGCCTCATCTCCCATGTTACAAGCTGGGCAATGCACACGTTTTATTGTATGAAGACTTAGATCCTTCTTTTCTCATGCATATGTATCACTCAGAGCAAATTACAGTAATTTCAGTCACAAGATCATAAACCTGTAACAGTAGCCATAAATTTGAGGTTGGCAAAACAGACTGTGAGCAGATTCCTCATATAAAATATCATTTATCCAGCAAGGTAAAAGCTTGACAGAATTAAAAACACTATCTTCACCTACCAGCTGGTGACACTGGGGAAGAGCGCAACCAGGCTTCATGGAGCAAGATGTTCCACATTATTGGTGCATTACTGGTACAAGCCTCCATCTCTCATCCCATTTGACTGTGCCTCCATCTTAGATGGGACACAGAAGAATCTCCCCACTTAATCTTAATGGTCAAGATTCAAGAATGTACTTTAGCACTGAATGGTAGCAGAACTGTACTTGCTTCCCTGCAATTGTAGTCCTCTAGGGCTCCAAAACATGTTCCAGAAGATCTTCCAGCCACTCCTCCAAAGGTGTTTTTAGGGACAATTGGAGGCGATTGCTAATTCTGGTGGAAGTGATGGATACAACAGAAGTATATCACTATATCTTGGCCAACACGGCCAACAGGCTGATATGGGAGGGTCCAGCAACTCTCACCTCTGTACAATTTTGTAGCAGCTGGAAAAAGGTGCATCCACAATCCAAGACAAGATTCCAGCTCACTGCCATAGCAAATGACTAAATCTTATACTACAATAAAACACAATAAAAAAAATCAGCCCTTTGGCTGAGATCAAGTGCAGGCATAGGTATCAAGTTAATTCTGCATGCCATATTCACACAAAATCTTCACATGTTCAGCTTGCACAAATGACCAAATCCAAAGCTGGAAATGGGAAGTAAAGCCACAGTTGTTTATTCTTTTACGAATTAAAAACACACTTTATGAACTAAAAACAAACTCCAAGAATCTGACCAAATCAGTATGTGCTCCATCTAAACACAAATTAAAAACTTCCCCAAAGGCCAACACAACTCTACTGACTCAGATTCAAACAACAAATGTTCTGATTGTCCTGTGTACTCCCAATCAACAGAATCATACAAAACAAATGTGCATGAGAAGTAAAAGCAGACAGGAGAATAAATAGTCAAAAACCATTTTATTAGCTGGGATAAATCTACACCTGTAGTCATTGTGCCTCTATTTACTTTGCATTGCTCTAAATTCCATATTATGGGGAATATCACAAAATCCAGAAGGTGGGCAGGGATTGAGAGGACGTGGCCATTCAGAAAACAACAAAACCTTAACACAGCAACCATGCAATACACTCCATGAAGAAAAGAGTTTATTTCCTAACTTTTAATTTATCATCCAATCCCCTAAATGGAAATCTGCAAGTCGCATCACCAAGGCGCATGATCGTGCCAGACATATGAACGTCATTAGGAACTGAGAACCTAAGTGAACTGCATCCAAATCACCAGATTAGACACATCCTGTTAGGCAGCAAATCTGGGAGCTTTGATTTGACTAAAATTTAACATCATCCATAGATTTCTAGAAGCAACAAACCTCTTAGAATTTTGAAGCAGCTGTGTGATTCTTCTCTCGCAGATGGCTGGTACAATTGAGTTCCTGGAGCAGTCTGCTTTCAGAAAAGCTTTCTGGCCATTTATACACATGCTTTTTTGGCAGGGATGGGAAAGGAAAAGATATACATCCAGATCTCAAATTATCTCATTATTACAGCATTATCAAAGATGATAAGTAAAGGCCCAAGTATTAGACACAGAGGTAAGTGAAAGTAAATCATATTTATCTGTGCCCTAGATTCTGCATTTTAAAAGTCAAGAAGGCAGCTTCCAAATGGAAGAGCATATTTGTACCTAAGTAAAACATAACCAGCCCATTTAAAGAACTGATCTTACTTTTTAAACAATAAATTGTTTTGACAGGGAGTAACCAGAAGTACTTCTTGGTAAAATTCATTACAAGACTTAAAATGTGGATTTGAAACTGATCAAAATTCCCTTTGTCAGGGGGTGAATGTAGCAGCATTGTTCTAAACAATTTATGCATGGAGCTTGAAACTGTTTTCAGAACAATGAATTAAACTGCAGTTAAGTTAGGGAAAATATGTCTCATTTGCAAAGAGATAAAATATCTCATATAAATTTTACAGTAATGATTGAGTGAACTGAAAGCAAGATAGTTAATTGGCGTAATGTTTAATTGGATGAGAGCACTAATTATTCGTTTCCAGCTAAATAGGAGGTTATATCACCGACTTTTAAAAAATATTTATGCAATACATGATGCCACTTCCAATTTACCATGTTTATCAGAAGAAGTGGAGAGCAGAAAAATAATTTTTTTTCCATGATCTGGAAACTATCCCACTTTGGTCAACGGCTCACTAACACCTACCCTGGGTCTCCCCCAACACCCAAATTAAAATTTAAACCATTGCTAAAAGTTCCCTGCTGTGGTTTGCCCTCTGAGCAAGTTACCAGAACACAAACTAAGCAGACCAAAAAAAGTAGCACATTTGCCACTTTAAAAAAGCAGGCCTTAAAGTATTAATGTAGTTTTTCAACATCTCCCCATCATCTCTAGTTAGACCCTTGTGCACAGAAGCTCATGCATAGTTTATGCAGCTCTGAAGGATCAAGCAATGTTTCTGGATGCTGCTTACAGAACCAGAAGTAATTTCCAGGCCAGTGTTCTGCAAAGGCTCCCTCCCTATGCCACCTTTACGCTGAAGAACTACTGCAATATTTATTCCACTCATGCTTCACTCTCCCAGGTCATGCTGCCGAGTGTCACACAGCTGCAAAAGCCACCTGCCACTGTTATGTTGCCATTGTCTGTGGCGCGTCCCCACCACTCATCATTTTTCCTGAAAAGGATTTGCACTCCCTTCTTACTTCCCTCCGCCTCATCTTTAAAAGAGGTTCTCCCACTGCCTTTTTGGAAGGGGAGGGGGGACAACATTGCAAATGGGAATCCCAGGTGGCTCTAGCTAATTGCCCATGTGCTTTGGGAACCTAATGCTGCCTATTGTTACCGCAGTAGTGTCTTCAGCCAGAAGTCACTTCATATGCTAATCAGAGACAGGCTGATCCCTAGCTAATACCTCAGTCTGTTCAGGAGTACTGATCTTATGAGGTGGAGATGGAGGGGGGAGACAGAAAGGGGGGGCAAGCAAATACCAAAATATAAGCTGCACAGAAAAAAAAACCTCAAAAGAAATTACGTCCTCCTTCCCACTGATATCATTGATTGAAATTGTCTGCATGCTGTTTAAAATCAAACAAAATCAAACAGGAAGAATAAAGTAGAGAATTATTAATTTTTCTATTTATTTTAGTAAACATTCAAAAGGGATCCAGTCAAAACATTATCACTCTTCTTATTCTGAGTATGCTATTAAGCTGTCTGATATGCCACAACAGAATAATTAAATCTTGAACTGGAAGCCAAGTATTATTCAGAGTTATGTTTGCAAAAGCTGTCTTAAGAATCTGTAAACCAATCAGCTATGTTTTGTTACTCCATTGTGTGGTTTCATTTTAACTCCTTAGAGTGGAGTTCACACAGAGACAGCTCTTAGAGCTTAATACGCATATACAGGAGGTAAATGAAATTATGGGCTGCTAGACTTGGATGCTGAAGGACAAGAAGTTGAGGCTGAAGTGTAACATTGATGTTTCTACCTAGGCTTACCTTTGAAAAATGAAAAGGTTGAAGTATTATTGTGGAAAAATTAATACCTTTTCCTCTGTTAGATGCAGAGCAACAGTACCACAACTCACTTCGATTTTTAGCCCCCTTTAAAGATCTTTACCCACAGACCATTCGAAAGATCAGTAGGAGAAATTATTTAGAAGTAACCCTGCAGCAGTGTGAAGAACAGCTACGGCCCTTATCCATGTACTTCAAGAGCTCCCAACCATCACAAACCCAAAACTAAATGTTGCTGGAACATCCATACTATCAGAAACAAAAACAGAGCAAAAATCCAAAACACATTTCATTGTTCAAAGGTCTTGCAAACCTTTCAAATAATTTGTCCTAGAATATTTATCCAGATAAACAACTCAGGTTTAGCTTTCCTAGCAGATAAAACTACTACACTCCAAGTATACCACTGGTATATTTTCCTCATCTGATTATTTACAGAATACAAGCATGGCTTCACATGCAGCCCTGCGATCAGAACACGATTCTGCTGAAGACTGGCAGGCATTCCTCTTGATCATTTGTCTTCTTAAAGTAGCATTGAGGCTCCACAACTGCATGTAATGTGTTTGGTTATTTTTATGCATTAGGACTTCAAAAGCAGAATAAACTTCAAGTATTAACATTCTCTATTATGACTCTCAACCTTGTCACAAAACTTGGAAAAAGAGTTCTTCCTGAAATATGGCCACTATGAACCTGACAACATGTTTGCATCTCACTCTAGATCTCAGGGTAGAGATATAAAGATGCAAGCCCTGTCGATAACCTAATTACACAATTAAATAATGAAAGCAATAGTAATGTAAAGGGAAAGTCTGTGAGAGACAGTATAATGAATAGAAAGGCTTGCATTGAGAGGTTAAAAATACAGAAACCAATAGAATCATGTGACACTCAAAAATGGGTAATTCCTATCTTCCCCACCCTTTTCTATCTTTTCTTTCTTGGAAAATAGGTGAAGGAGCTTTTTATTAGTGAAGTAACAAAGAAATATGAGAATTAAGCTGGTGAAAGATCAAAGATAAACAAAACTGATTGTTAACAAATGTTTATATTCTAAAATAAAGAGCTTAACATGAACCAGAAGGACAGTGGAGGGACTGGAATATTACAAATGAGAAATAGCAAGGGCAATCCCTGCAAAAACTAAGGCTAGAATAAAAAGAAGTTGACCATGGAAAAGAGGAAGACAGAAAAGAAGACTGCTGTAACAATAAAAACACACAAAAAAGTAAAGCATTCACCATAGCTTTCCTAGAAAAAAAACAGAAGGATGCAGTTTAGGGCAATAGCAGAGTCAAAGTAACATGAATCAACAGATCCTGGAATAAAAAGAACAAAAAGATAGGTAAGAGTCCCCAGTACCATCAAGGATGCAAATCCAAAAAGGATATTCAAACCCCAAAGATGAGAAAAACGTAGAAGAATAGCGCAAAATGTCATACGAACAATGAGTTTAACAATTTGGAGTAAGACTCATGATAAACAAATAAACAAAAGCGAATGCTATAGAACAGAACAGATGTTGCAGTTAAAGTAATAGCTAATTGGAGCGCTCTCAAACTTCAGAAGTCTTCCTCTCCTCTGTCTCAAATGTCTGACCCAGCATCAATAACCTGTTTCAAAGGCAAGTACGAAATCCTTGTCTACAGTTGAACAGACAACTGTTTATTGCTGCATGTAAGGATCTGTATATAGTATAGTAATTACACATGGAGGCTTCTTAAAGCCACACAAAATAAGATGTCAACAAAATAACAACCCCTTCTGAATTTCCGTTTCCCCAAATCACATTGCAAGGATGCAGAGATCCACTAGCCCACAGATCCAAAGTGGACCAATGTTGGGTCCACTCCCAGAGATACTGAATCTACCATCTACTATCAACCCCACCAGATGAGGAGGAGGAGGAGGAGGAGGATTTATTATCCTTTATTTATATAACACCATTCATGTACTTTACAAAAACTTTATAACATTTCTATGGGGAGAAAAGTATCATTTTCCTTAAGAGTCCATTTTCCCCATATTCTTTGGATTCCTGGAGGCACAGCAACTGGAGAATTATTGAATAAAAGTAGATAAAAGCAAGCAAAGATTCCAATGTTGAGTAAATATCAAATAAAACGATCATCAACAACAATAGTTCATAATCACCCCGACACTTCTGGCAGAAATTGCTGCCAACACTGCATGATGCCATCATGTAATTCTTGCAGTGTAGGTGGAATTATTGACAGGCAGTCATGATGAAACTTTCATCCTTTCTGTTGCTGAGACTATCTTTGTTTTCCTTGCTTGCCAAATAATTACTCATGGGGCAAAGAAAAATTACCTAAAATATGCTTCCAATTAATAAATGTTCTTATGCAACATTAACATCAACTATTGAACTTCATCAGTCTTAATAAAATGATACTGAGAACAACCAAGCCCTCTGAAGAGGTATATTAAATTTAGACGCAATAAAGGAGCATAACTATGTTTATCTGTCCTGCTCTGAGTCCTGCTGGATTTCTCCGCTCTCAGCTTTGTAATTTAATGGGGTTGTAACTGCACAGAGAATCTTGTATACTCCAAATCTTCTGTATTACAAATTGTATATATCCCAACCAGACTGGTTAAAAGTTAGAGGCTGTTTAAGTACTGGTCCAAAATATCTTCAGAGAACCAAGTTGTCTACCCTGATATACAGTATCTAGTCACAAATCTGAGACTGTAACTCTTCAAAATTGTGTTTTGTTTCTAATAATTGGGCCACAGGTTAACCACTCCTGTTTTATACTGTCAAAGCTAGTTCTATGTAGGGTCCACATGTCTGATAGGCAAATCACTCATTATTTAAAGAGGTCTAGAAGAAATATAGTTTGATGCAAATCTTTTCTTGGATATTTCTAGCCATACATACCTTTCAAATTAGTTGTCCTTTCAGTAGAGAATCTGCATAACAACCATTAAAAGCATAGATAAAGAACTGTTGATTTACACAATCTATAAGGAAATGAGAAACCCAAAGGATTCCATCTGAAGTTTATGTCACAAACTGAAGCAAGAAATGGAGCTGTGCACTTATTTCAGTGAAAAATGACAGTCTTCCAGTGACTTTGCTTCTGACTTTGCTACGCAATCTGCGCTTGCACAACTTGCTGGTAAGAGAATCTACAAGAGCAAAAAGAGGATAAGCAAAGCCTTTGAGCTCTTCCATGTTTTCCACTGGGTCACTGCTTTTTCAATAGCAGTATTTTGCTCTCTAGAATTTGTATCATCGCAAATTCCAACGGCAGTTTCATTGTCTTCAATATTTTGACAATGCAGAGGATCTAAAGCAAAGTGTGGTAAATGCAACAAATCGAAAGTATGATGCAAGATCACAACCAACTAAGGACAGAGCAGACTTTCACAAAATGTTGGGGGAAATGCACATTCTCACTTACCTATGGTGCAGTTTGTAGTTATTTTTCTCCGCTTGGGGTTGTGTCGAAGCAGCTCTAACTCTCGTTTGGTTGGCTCCCATGTTGAATACTTCTCTCCAATACCTGATTAAAGGAAATATATAGACATATTTCAGATGTATGCTTGGTGAAAAACTACCAAAATATTTTGCAGTGCAAACTGCACTGTCCATTAAGTTGGATTCTCTATACGTATCACCCCAACAGCTGGCTTGCTTTTCTCTATAGTTCAGAAAGGCAGCAATTGACCTTCACAATATGTTCCCATAAACATGTGCTGAAAGCACACAAAAGCCACTATTTGTATAGAATTCCTAATGGTTTCCAAGTAACAGTGCTCCCTCCTCTCCACATCCCCAACAATGGTTGAAAAAAAAATCCTTCAGCTAAAAGTACAACAGCAGATTGCCCCTCATGCAAGAATTTGTTTCAAGCATCTACCATTCTTTTTAGGTTCAGAGAGGTCACACTGCCAGCACAGCCACATCTTGAAAGCTAACTACAGAGACGATGAGGTACAGCCCCACTGTGCTCCTGTCTATTCAACAAAATATATATAAAGAAAAGCAGGGGGGAAAACAACTTAGTGGATAGTTCTACAACAATACTATTTTTAAAGAGATATACTGCAGAAACTGAGATAAAATTTGTTGTAGTTGTTGTTCTTGGCACAATTTGTTCAGAGGGGGTTTGCCTTTGCCTTCTTCTGAGGCTGAGAGAGTATGACTTGCTCAAGGTCACTGAATAAGTTTCCATGACCAAATGGGGATTTGAATCCTAATCTTCAGAGTCATAGTCCAGTGGTCACACCACTACACCACACTGGCTCTCCAAGATATAATTAGTGATACCAGCACATTTATTTTTTTAAAAGAACATACTCAAGGGTATACTAACATAAAAACTGATTATTTCTTTAAAGTTGTCACTGAAGACTTGATCATACAAAATACAGTCCAAGATGCAAAGAACTGTGGAATCAGTTTTGTGTACCCAAGGCTCTCTTGGAATTTTTATCAGAGAGTAGCCCTCACTCTACCTCCAGTGTATAGAAAGACAGTGTTGGGAAATTCAGCAGTGTTTGCAAGACTATTTTTTGGTGATTGGCTATTCAACAAACAAAACACACACAAGAATCTACCAAAGCTTCCACTTGGCTAGCGCAAATCTCTTGGGTGAGTCCAAACTATTCTTTCAAACCACAGCATAATGTCTCACACCACTCTCTATCAACCAGAGTAAAAAACTAATACCCTAATCTTGAGAATGAAACTCGAAAATTTGTCATTCAAGCAAAGCAATGAAGTGTGGGGTGGGGGACAACCCCTGTCTGAAGACAGGAAAGGGATAAGTCATAAGAAAAGAAGTTAACAATATGGATTCGATAAGTGACAGGGAACATGTGTTCTTCCAGTAGTTTGATTGCAACTTCTATCACCCCTCACCATCATAGCTGGTGATGAAAGACTGTGGAAGCTGTACACAAGCTTTAGAGGTCACATGTTCTCTGTCCCTGGATCAGGTGGAGGAAGCCAATGTGCACCGAGATTTGAAACACTGACAGTGCAATATTAGCATTGGCTTAGTAAGATGTTAGTCCCACTGGACTGAGTGGATTTACTTCTAAGGTAAGTGAGTATTATTATCATTAGTAATAGTAGTACAGGATGACAGCATAAGGAATCATAAATAATCTTAGAAATGACTCAGTGGAGCCATGCTGTTTTATTATATAAGGCCAGCTACTACTGATCATAAAAACATTTGCAATGTTATAGAAAACATTATAGTAAAGTTGAGATTTAAAGTCAGTTAAAGTCTATCTTGTTCTATATGGAATGCATGATGAGTGGTAAGGAATCTATGTTTGAGAGTGAGCAAACATATGCATAATGCAAAAACAGGGAAGGCAGAGAAAGTTAGAGAGACATAGATTTCTTCACTTTCAAAATGTACTCAGCAGATTTTATTCTCCCTACATGTTTTATCATAATAGTTTTTCTGAACTTTTTGAATTTACATGTCTTCTGTTTAGCTGCCATCTTTATGGTAGAGATTACAACCAAAAAGCCTATCTTCTAATAATGGGAGGCTAACATTAGAGATCTCCTATCAACAAGAAGGGAAACAACTGCACTTTATTAGAACTATTGTAAACTTTATGTAACTTTCCCTTTTTCCTAACATGAATTCCTTACACCTGTTGCTGCTGTGTGCCTTCAAGCCGTTTCCAATTTATGGAGATCTTATCATGGGGTTTTCTGAGGCTGAGAGTATGTGATGTGCCCAAGGTCAACCAGTGGGTTTCCACGGTTGAACAGGGAATCAAACTCTGGTCTCCAGGATTGTGATCCAACGTTGAAACCACTACATCACCCTGACTCTTGAAGGGGACCACCAGCCAGAAAAAGAAAGAAAAAGGCCAATCTCCATTAAAGACTGGATTAAACAGTGATAGTAATTTGAATACAATATGTAGTCTGCATTTTGCAGTGATGGATGAGGTACGACACAGAGGAACACATATGACAAAACTATTTGTCAGAAGGTTCTCCAAAATCTTCATCAAAGTTTTTCAGACAACCCAGTAATATGTATTATGTTTAGCAGAGGAGCTAATCTGCTGCTATAAACTACTGCTGCTTTAACAGGTTGAATTTTTAAATTTTAACATACATGAAGGAGTCTGATTTGGTACAATCTGCATGGGGTTATGTGGGATCTCAAGACAAAAAAAAAACTTTTAAGCTAATATGCAGTATATACAAGTATTAGACATGGCACATCTAGTTGAACAAGCATCCATGACAGTGTGATTAGCACCTAAATACTCAATAGAAACAAGACTCCTAAAGAGCAGCTGAAGGGGAAAGAGCTGTTCAATGAACAGCAAATAATGAACACAAATGTACACACAGTTAAATATATGGACAAACACTGAGAGCAAAACAGCTTAGACATCATCCTGCAAATCAGCTTTCCCTAACCTGGAGCTCACAAGATGTATTACAGTTATCATCACACCAAGGCCTCCTATACTGGCAAGGGATACCGGGGTACTAGTCCCAACATTTGGGTGTGGTGAGCTTTGGAAATGTTTCTTTACATCATCTTTCATGGAGAAAAGAAATAAAGTTTTGCTCAATTTTACAGTGTAAATTAACTATACAGGCTTAAAATGTATTACTTTTACATGTTTAGTTGTCCTTCTGCTCACTATTTGTTGCAGCATATAATATATGAAAACATAATTTCTTTTTACATTAACAGACTAGAGCCTTAAGTAATCTAAAAGCCATGCTGCAAACACAACCAAATTAGGAATAATGAGACTGGAAAAATATTGCCAGTTAACTGTTCTCCACCTAACAGGGGGTTGTCTCAGACAGAAACTTTCAGTACTAACCAGTGAACTATTCAGGGATCAATTCAATTTATCTGCAGAATTTCCAAGGCTCACTGAAACAATATGCAGTTATACTTTTTCCCCTTTCTGAGGTGGGAAAAAGTCCACTCTTAGAATATACTGGCGTATTTCTGCAACTTGTGATTTCTGCCTCCCTAACCTACATCACAACACTGGGAGAATTAGATGAACCTTTACTCAAAGTATACTATCCTGAGGTCTGACAAATAAATGGCATAACTATGTGATTCATCCTCTAATAAAGCACTGAAGCTTTGGACTAAATACTATACTGTGCATTTCCTGTTAAAAAGGATCAAATAGCCAGACAAGTGTGTAAGCAAAGTGGGTTATGACAGACAATGAAGTAAATAAGCTTTCCATAGTCTCCTCTCATTTGTTACCACAACCACTCTTAAGTTAGGTGTATCACTCTCTTGATATCACAAGTAGGTTAACTGAAATTAAGAAAATAGTAGCTGAGATTTAAACAAGGGCTTCCAACTTGCATGCTTTACCCTTCCACTATGAAAACATTCTCAGTTCTCATGCATTTCATTTCCAGTTTTTAAAATACTATTAGGAGAGCTATCTTACAACCAGTCATTAATAAAAAGGAAATTAGGTGCACGTCCTGTGCAGATCACTGACACAAGCAGAATGTTCTCTCGCTTTATATTGTGGCGTTATGGAAAGAGGGACACAAGAAGGACTCCAGAAACTTCAACATTAACATTACATTGTCCCCAAAATTAGTTAAATGAACAAAAGTTACATCCATTTCAATAGTACTTGGGTGTAAGTTTAGCACTAAGCCTGTAATTCCAAGCTACAAGTCTAAAGCCTATGTCCACTGCAGCTGTTTTGCTCTTTCAAGTTAATTACCTCTCGGGCCAAAGACAAGCACATTTTAACATGTTTAAGAGGTTATTCAATTGCTAAACAAAAACACAGGGTTTAAAAATACATTCCCAAACATTTGCAGTCAGCTACCTTTCTGCACACTTTCCTTGAAATGAATTTTGCACAGAACCTTTTTACATTTGTCATTTCCTTATTCCAAAAACTCCATCACTAGCCTTCCCCTTCTGACCGGACTACTACAAAACTAAGGCATCTAAACAGTTGTGCTGAGGTTATATCACCCATCTGCAATGTTTAATAGACACAAAAAGTTGCTATAGGGTGGTAGATTTATTTTTAAGAGCTAATTTTTAAACAGTTAAATCTAGATTTCGGTAGTGATTGTTTTAAAACACACCAGTTTAATCCAAAATCTTTAATTTCACATTCCATCAAAAAGATAAGAGGGGAGTATAATTTGGAGTAGCTCAGTCATGGGAAAGCAGTGCAAATATTTATCATCTTTAGATACTCCAATATGCAATTTCTATAAAAAGTAAAGCAATATGCAAGGTGGCATTGTAAATGAAGATTCTTGACTAAAAATGGCAGATAATCAGCAAAGGGACGCTTGTTAGTGAAATGCGTCACCAACTCACACTTCTTACCTGTCATTGTACACTGGTAGTGAGAAACCATTGTTGGGGTGAAGGCTAAAAAAGAAAAAATTAGGGAAAGCAAACTGAATAATAAAACAAATGTGTGTACATATATTTGTGTGTTAATATCTACAGATATACATACGGTATGTGTAAACAAGAGCATGTGCTTAGAAAGATGGCACATTCTATTAAGATAAATCACACAGGGAAAAGGCAGTATTTCACAGGAAGGGCAGAATTTTCTTGACTACTAGCTTGAAAAGGATAGATTTACTGTTTTATTGTTAGCTCTGCACAATAACAAGAAAGGGAGTTACTTTTTGTTGCTGCTGTTGTGATTTAGTGAGGTGTGCATACTAAGCAAAGGTTTCAAATGAAGAAAAATCATCTCTACATTTATCTCACTCACAACTTGGACTAGTGTCCTGAAGAAAGGCCAAAATTCTATCTTCATTGGGTGGGAGGGCCAGATATATCTAAGAATAAAGGTGAGCATTCTTTCAGGGAGATACTTAAAGAAAACCAAACCTTGTAGCTTCCAAGCTTTCCGTTGTTCTTCTTTGGCAATTTGTTCCATATCTTTGTCGTATATGTAATCTTGACACATAAAGCAGTATATACCCCCATACAAAAGGTCTATGGCTGCAGAAACAGAAGATGGTAGGGGAAGGAGAAAAAGCAACAAAAATGTAAAATTTTAAATCAGAAATTTTGTTTTCCATAAAAGAGCCTCTTTACCAGAGTGAATGGGCATGAAAACAGCAAAACCCTGCATGACACATTTTTAGTCAGCTACCTTTCTACCATCAAGGATCTCAGTCAAATACAGCAAACAGCATTTAACTATCAGCTTTTCTTGATAGATAAAATTTAGTTAATGCCCATGGGTTCTTAGGATTTCAAATGCGCAGAGAAGGAGGAGGATAGGCTACACGTGCTTATAGTGACCAAATTTTATTCTTTAAAAAAGCCCATTCAGAACTGCATGAACCATAGGGGTGATGAGATATTCAAAGTAAAGCAACAGCACACTACAGAAAGAGTCTCTTTTTTTCTAATCTTGTTTTAGAAACTTATGAGACAGAATCATAACGGAATGAGCATCTAATTTCCTTTCAAATCTCTCTGTACAGGAAAAAATGGGTACCACAGAACTCCATGTATACCTGAATTGAGAGCACCTCTATACTAGGCCTGAGGGCAAAAGAACTGTCAAATTAACAACTGTAAACCACTCACGTAAAATGCTATGCACAGCGATGATGCTATATAAATAAACGATGATGATGGTGATAACGATTACCTCTTCTAGCAAGTCAATGACCTATGCCAGAAATTACCAGAGCTGTCAGAGATTTTTCATGGGCTTTACCTATTAAACAGGAAGCGCCTCTCTCTATATATCAAATATGTATCCCTGCAGTTTGTAAAGAAATATTCAGATACGCAAACTATATTAGCAGATAAGATGAGCATACTTTGTCCATACAGTGCCTCTCCTGTCCCAACCTTATTGGTGTTCCTAGCATCTATGAACAGAGTTGAATTTTTAATGATAAATGTCACTGTTATCTATTTTGCACAGAACATGCTTCTTGCTTATATAACAGTTACATATAAAGTAACCGTTGCTATAGCAATAGGTAGGTGGATGGATGACAAGAGACTTACAAAGTAATATCTGAAATGTTATGTTTTAAAATAAAGTCTCAAGATTTTTTAAATGCAGTGTTTATTGCAGTCTTCGATATATACTCTGTTCTGCAATTTTGCTTTAAATCAGCACAATCTTAGCAGCTGTGGTTTAAATTAAAAACAAACAAATAACACCGTCAGTTACCACAAAGTATTTCAGTATTAGAAATGCTATACCTGATGATGAAGAGAAACTGGATATTTGTGGCTGTCTTCTCATTCTACTCTATGAAGTGTTTTCGTGACAGGTTTCACAGCATTCTATTACGACTGTTTTGGCTCTCATTTAATACAGTAATTTCATGTGGAGGCCTATCAGTTTATAACAAAGGCCACTCTTGTTGACCAATACTTTTACAGCAAACTTTTCTAATCATGCTAATGCATCCCATCTTCATAAAACATCAGAGCCTTTTTCTTGCGCAATGGACGTGTGAAAAGACAGGAAGGTTTTTCTGGAAGCAACCGCTGAGATGGCCTCTCAAAACATCCTTCCTATATAGCTCTGCTGCTCAGAATGCCCCTTGGCAAATCAAGCAATTGTCAATTTGTTTCTCCACTCTTACCTTTCATATGATCTGTGTCAGCTTCTGCCTACCCCTTAGCAACTACCGTAACATTCAGTCGCTGTCTTTTACTTGCAAGGTTTGACAGCATAACCAGTGCCTCAGTTACTCACCCAGGAACACAGTGAAGTGTCAGTTTATCTATCTGGTTACCTAAACATACTGAAATGTCCAACCTAAGTTTGAAGGCACTAGAGACTAAGGTATGGATTTTCAGTGCGATGCTAAGGAGATTTAGCTTTTGAAGGCACAGGTGCGTATTTCCTATATTTAGTGATATAAGCATTTCTGTTCAAACAACTTTGTCTCAATTTTACTCTATAAATAGCTTTAGAAATTTCTGCAAAAAGATAAGTGGCATATACTTTTTCTATATAACTGAATAAATAATATATGGAACCCTAGGATACAGGTGAACAGATGTGCTATTGTGTGTCATTCCTACTGAGTACACAGGGCTTTTTTAGTTTTGTTTGTTTGTTTTGTCCTTCAGTGTCATCAACTCTATTACCTAAAGTAACACAAGCCAGGTTGGCTTATAGCACTTGTACTGAACTCTTCCCCAAGGGAACTTGAATGGTTTTCCCCTCTCACAACCACCCTGGGAAGTTGGTTAGGTGAAGAAACCATGGCTTCTCAAAACGTTTCCAACTAAGCAGAACTTAAGCTGGGGTTTCCCACACACAAAACTAGCATGCTAACTGCTGCACCACACTGGATTTCCAGCAGAGCACAGCAGTACTGTGATGGTACTGTGACATGCAACCTAAGCTTCACTTCACGTTATGCAAACACAATATGTTATAAGTCAAGTTTTCCAACAATGCTGTTGGCAGAAATAACTAATGTGGCTGAGAAACTTTTGCACCTTGTGAACTCCATTATCTTACAAACACTCTCTCTCTCTCTTTAAAATCCCTTCAAGCATCAATATGGACGCTGAATTAAGACTAACTCAGCAAGATCAGGGCAATCTTGTGAGAATGAAGGCATTTATTTTCTGTCACTTCCTAGGTGAGCTATACCACTGCACATGTTTTCCAGATCTCAGGGGATGGTGGGAAAAGGGCATCCATGACTACAATAAGAAATCTGATTTCGCTTGCTTCATACAGCTCTCAGGTTACAATGATGAGATCCCAGAAATCAAGAAGCTTGAGTTTGGCATCTTCCTCAAAAGCAGCAAAATTTTATTTTTTCATTTGCTTTATCAAACAGAGGAAAAGTCGAGGGGACTACTGACAGGAATACAAATGAGCCAGATACTTGTGGAGCATGAAAGCTGTTTTCAAGATACAACTGATGTATGGTGAGGTGGCATCTCCTCCAGTGGAAATGCCTATAAATGTGTGCCTTCAAGATCAAATGCTGACATTGTCTGGCTAATTATAAATTTGATTTCCCCATTCCTCACCTTTTTCTTTAAACATGTACCGTATTTGCCAGCATATAAGACACACTAGCGTATAAGATGCACCCCATTTTCAAACAGTATTTTTTGGGGGGAAAGGGAGTTTCATATGCCAACAAATACAGTATATCCTTTATATCTCATCTACTCTCCCTACAAGAAAGTTATCTTGTAACATTTAATGAACTATGCACCTCACAATTTAAACATATTCCAGTTTTCAGTTACTCAAACTCAAAAACAGGAACAACAGTTTCCCAGTCTAAAAAGAAATATTTTAAACTGCTACAAGCCAATAAATGACCAGGTCCTGCTAAGTACCCTTAATGTAAAGAGTTCCAGAAGAAGTGTCACTACTGAGAAGACAACCCCTGGTCTTCTTAAGGCAAACAGATAATTAGAAGGGGATATAGAGAATGGCAACACCTAAAGGTCCAGAACCCATCTATGAACACTGAGGACAAAGGTTTCTTTTCCAATGCCTTGGTGTCAGTGTATTGTTAACTTATACTAGAAATGTTCAGTGGACTCTGCCTCTATCAAAACCAATTATGTAAAAACTGAGCATATAAATCAGATCAAAATAAGAGATCTATACAATCAACTTCCACAGAAAAGGACAGTGTTAACCTTTAATATCCTAAATATCTTGAGATCACATTATCTAAAGAGCCACTTTCACTTATATAATCTATAGCACTACGTGCTAAGATCTGCTTCACAGATCGTTCTCAAATGCTACTCATTAAAATCACTTTGGTTGAAACACACAAGCAGTAGGCCTTCTCTGTAATGGTCCTAACACAATAGAATGGCCTTCCTATTCACAAGTCTCACCTCATTTGTACAGGCTTTAGAAAAGCTCTGAAGACCTTCCTCTTCAATGCTTCTTTTAAACAATATCATAATTAGCTCCTGTGGTACAAAGCAGCTTCTCAAAAAGGTCTCTGTATTTACTAACACAGCTAATATAGTTTTGCATCTTCTCTTGCTCTTTTAATGTGCAGCACTGTGTGAAGACACAATCCTAAAAAGTCACTTAAAATACTATTAATAATTGAACCACAAACTGGAAGCAGGGGTTGAAAATAAGGAACTGCCTTATCTATATCTAGGACCTTCAGGGCTGAGAGAAGGACACAGAAAATAATTGCATCCTAAATGTTGATCCCTGTTTTTTCCAACAAAGTCATCTATGCAGAAAGTCATTTTGTTTCATTAGAAATACAAGTGTGAATATGTAAATATAAATATATTGATACATCCATTTTTGCACACACTTCTCATAAAATAAAACTGAACTGTAGCTAAGAATCAAGCACCACTCTATAAGATACCTTACGGGTGGCAGATTCCTTCTGTTCCCAATGATTCCGGAGCCAATTACATAACTGTGTGGACAGAAAGGTGCCACGGATATGTTCCTGGGAAGTATACAAGTTCCATGAAGAGGATTTAGATCCCCATGCCAAAGGACAAGTGCTATTTGGCTTAACAATTTACACCTGAAAGATGTTCCAGGGTTATTACAGACAGCTCATTCTGTCTCTCAGATTAGCCTGAGTCACAGAACTTCGTGAAGATAAGATGGAATGGAATGCCAAACAACTTCTTTGCGGCAAAGATGTAAATGTGGGGTAAAGCAGCATTTTTAAGGAGGAAGATGTATATTTTATTCATTATAACTAATGAAATCAAGCAGTCTTTATCAGAAGACACAATTATCTTCAGTTTCTTAACTCTGAATTAATCTCTACCATGAACTGATATGTGAACACAGTGGAAATAAATTCAACTCAAGTTATGAGGGCACTGCAATCCTAGCAGACAGAGAGCTGCCTAGAAACTGAAAACATCTGCCTATTGTGAATATATTAATATTTTATGGAAGCAAGTTCACAAAATAACAGAAAACTGTATTAACATTAAAGGCAGTACTGGTGCTCTTACATAAATATCTGGAGTATAACCACTGATATGTGAGGAAAATACAAGGACATTCTGAAGGTCTGAACTACATTCTGACTGTATTTCAGCCTTGTGAATAAGTCCAAAGTTATTTGTCACAATCCCTTTCCTCATATGAGCCTGCCCAAGCCCCGAAATCCTCAGGAGAGGCCCTTATTTCAGTCTCATCACTTTCACAGGCATGACTGCTAGGGCTGCAAGAAACAGCCTTCTCAGCGGCTGCCCCTAGCTATGAAACTGCCTTCCTAGGGAGGCTCAAACAGACAATCCCCTTGCCAAACACATTTTTTTAATCCCAACAGATTTTTGATAACAGTGTTTTTGAAGAACGGGCTTTTAAAGAGAGTGCTGTGCTGTTTTACCTGGAATGTTTTTAAACTGATTTCCACTATTTTCAATTGCACATTTTAAATTATTTTTAATGGTGTTGATACTTTAATTCCATTTTGTTATTGATACTTTAATCCCATTTTCTATTTTTGATGTTTTGTATGTTTTTAACTATACTGTATTTCTTTTAATTCATAATCCGCCTTAACCCAGGCTTTGGGGAAAACAATAATGATGATGACAACAACAACTTTACTAGCCTCCAAACACCTTTGCTGAACTCTCAGTGTACTGAGACTGCTCCAGTGTATATCAGCTCTGAAAAAGAGTAGATGAGGTCCACAGTATTGGAGAGGTGCGGGCTGGCTGCCTTGAGGTCAGGAACTACAAGTAGAAATTGATGGAAAGCCTTTAGGGGATGAGTTTTACCCTTCGGTCTTTGGCAGCCAGTAGATGTAAATACTTCTTTCACAGCACACATATAGCTGATGCTGCTAAAGCTACACAATTTGGTGTCTGGAGTTTCAGTTTCTTCTTGTCTCCATGGAGACCGATGTTAGCTCAGCAAAAGTCACTGCTTCAAAAATAATTTCTGTTCATTCTGAGATGTGCATTCAGTTAAGCAGGCTTTGGGAGGGGAGACAGTAGCGGTCATTTGTCTTCCCCTGTGAATGCAGTTGCAGCTCCACACACAAATGTAAAAGTATTTGACTCTTTAGGAAAATACATACTTAAATCCCAACTTCCCTACCTACTCGTTGATAACAACATTTATTGTAAGCCACAGGGCTCACTATGTAACTCTAAAGAACTGGTATTCTGTTTTGCCACCATATGAGCCCCTAACATAGCTTGTATCGAATAATAAAATAAAATGTCTCAATCTTGTCTCTCATTGAAGGATGCTCTAGAAATGACTTCCAGCTATATGGCATCTCTCTCCATTCCAAGAGGCTCATTCCTCAAGACTAGAAAAACCAGATGGTAGATGAAAGTAACAACTGTAGTTTCTACTACAGGGCTGCAAATTTAAGAACAACTGAGATGATGCTGTATGTTCATATTACACTACAGGACCTCCAGCTGACAGGAAGCTGGCACAGCAGGGCAGGGCGACGATATCAATACTGCAGGTATTATAGCAATTGCTGTGGGCAGCTTTTAAGGCATAGCAGGCCCAGTATTAAATGCAACACAAAGAAAGCCTGGATGTAGGCCACAGCTACAAGAGGAGGTTTTTGCTGCTACCAGTCCAAAGATCTAATTATACCATATTTTTTAATCCATCCCTTTTGCAAACAGTTCAGGGCAGGAATCATAAACGGTCAGTTCTTAGCCCCGCCTCACCCCTATCCATGACAGCCCTAGGATTTAGGGCAGAAAACATACAGGAGTGGAAAACTTTAACTTGTACAAAGTCACCTATGACCTACACAGACTAAATTCAGTCTGGGCTTCCTCTACTACTGAAAATAATCTGTTTCACCTAGACCAGGCTAGGTATCTTGCAGCCTATGTTGCACACACGGTCCTCAGAATTAACCATCTTGTAAGAGGTTATAGGCTCATCTAGATCAGAACAAGAGGATGAAATAATGGACAATAGGGATGAAATGGGGAGCATCACAGAAAGAGTCAACCTGTCAACCACACAAGAAGTTGTGCAAATTTTTAAATGAGTTGCTCCATCCCACTCTACTAAGTACTCTGTACATTTTCACTTTGTGTTGCTACTTCTCCAACTTACATTCTCACTGAAATAGGAACTAGCAACACAAAGGAAAAAGGTAAAAGAGGCAGAAGCATTCCTATTTTGGGGGAAAATGTCCTATATTATTTAAGAAACTGTTTAATCATGACAAATCTTTTATATTCCTACTAGCATATTTACCTGTCATTGCCCAGGATTTTATTTACCTCTAAAGAACTCACCAAATGGTCTTCTCCAGTAACTGTAACTTTTCCCCATATTTCCCAATGCAATCTGTATTCAGAGTTGTTAATATACAGAGGTTGGGTTCCTGAAAGAACAGACTGTCCTCCTCTTTGATGCTAGGCCTCATCTCCATAGCAGATTACAATTACTATTCCAGTAATTGTAACTTTTCCCCATATTCCCCAATCCGATCTGTATTCATTCAGAGTTGCTACCATACAGAGGTTGGGTTGAACAAGCTATAAGCAATAAGAAGTTCATCAGACCGTATTCCTGGGATACAGTCATTAATGAGGGACACATGTCCTTCAGAGACACTCATCCAATATCATCCAGTGTTAGGCACTCGCCCCTTTGGGGCTTTATCGTGCAGTCTGCTTCAACTGCAGATGTACCCTAGAATGAAGAATCTTCTACAGTGTGTGAAGAAGATTGTTACACATGCAAGTTGAGGTCTAGGGTTTTGTTTTGTTTGTTTGTTTTTTTGAAGAGTTGCCTAAACATCAACATTTGGAAAATCAGTAACTGTTGTGACAAATATAGGATGTATGCAAGCATGCACAAAATGTGGGCAGAGTCTAATTTTATGACTAGATAATTCATGCTTCTTGGCCCCAGTTAAGTGCTTTCAACATGTACATCAAGTGGAATAGGGATTATATAATATTTTTTTTAAAACTAGGACATTTACATAGACAGCAATAAGAGAAGATGACATACTGTTTGCTGAATTCTACCAGGTTGAGCATCAGACAAGTCTGGGAAGGTGAGGCAGTAGATGGAAAGTTTTTAACTAACGAAGTAAATACATGACAGTCAAAATCCACTTTAAAAATACTCAAAACATCTACAAGGAGGTTCTATGTCCAAAAGTCTAGCTCAAACAAAATATAGCACTATTAAAGATATACAGATTTTAAAATAATTGCTATTCCCAAACAGTGTAGATCCACTGAATCAATGGGACTGCAATAAATTAATATTTATTCAATGGGTTCTACTCTAGTTGGGATTAGAATTGGATACAGGCCACAGATTTTACATGCAGGTTTATGTGGGACCACTCTAGGTAAACTCAAAAGACATTTACAACTTTATAGGTGGAAAAGGATTTGAGTATTAAGAGAGGAGGGTTCCCATAACAAATCACCACAGGATAGTTCATTTTAGGAAACTGTACTATTAAATATATATCAGAATTCCACTCATAATCCAGAGGAATTAAGTGCTGACTTTTTTTTTTTTGACAAAATAAAGAGACAAGCTTTCTGATACTCAGACTTGTCAATGTTTTCATCATTTTTAATGGGCTTTCCAACATGATAAAATGGGGAAAGTCTAAACACTGCTAGTTTTTCCGTTTCCATTTTTCCATTTCAACTAGAAAGCAACCAGTTATGTACTGTACTACTTAGTTCATCTCAGGCAATTTTTACAGATTTAGTACCAGAGCCTCAATTAATCGTTGTCAAAATTATGATGTAACTTCAGACTAAAAAACTGTAAGAACAAAATTAATTATATGACAAGGACAGACAGTCTGTCTGTGTTCATCTGATCTAAATATCCACGTAGTAAAAGTCATGCACCAATAAACACGTTACGTCACTGTAAGAGTCAAGGAAGATTACTTACCTAAGTTGTGTCGCTTTGTCTTTGCGTGTTCGTGAATGTGCTTCTTCGTAAAGCAGCCAAAGAA
Source organism: Ctenosaura bakeri (assembly GCA_948474755.1). NCBI lineage: Eukaryota > Metazoa > Chordata > Lepidosauria > Squamata > Iguanidae > Ctenosaura > Ctenosaura bakeri. The sequence goes on along the minus strand of CAOLHI010001113.1, from coordinate 551,542 downwards.
GACACAATATAAGCAAGAATGGAGTCGGTTCAGATGCGCACCACACATATGACAGATGCACGACTTTGCCTGAAATAGTAAGAAGAGGCTCATTACAAACTTCAAATGCCTTATCACGCACGTTCATCCACACAACAGTTGCATTTGCGAATTCTAACAGAGATAAAAGACATTTTTTCCTTATTTATCAACAGGTCCATAATCAACAGCAAGATAAATGAATTCTCTATCTAACAAAGATATATAGAAAGCAATTGTGTAATGCCTGCCAACTGTTACAACTAATTCCAAAAGCCCAACTCTATTGGTCTATGTATTTTTGATGACAGAAGGATACCATGTAATGGGCTGATAAGTAGAGTTGACAACAACCATCAAATGGAATGGTGTAGCTAGAAACTACCTAAACATTCCTTAGATTGGTTTGAAAGATTACAATTAAGAGATACCTGGCTATGTTATAATCTCACTTCACATTATTATATATTTCTGCTGCACAGACTTAGCAAATATTCTCAAACAAATTTTACTCTTGCCTCAGCTAGAATTTTGACAAATTCAGCAGGGAACAAAATAAGTTTAAATGCCTTTGTAAACCATGTATCAATTAGTATACACTTGTAAATATAAAATATATAAATGGGGATTAATTATTAATTAAATGATAGTTCATTAACAACTGTAAATAAGAAATAAGACCACTCTTTCAAATTAACTTTACACCACAAATGTTAACAGCAATGGGGTGGGAAACATTTGGTTTGGATTAGGTTACTTTTGAAGGTTAGGGGACCATTCATAAAGGAAACAGAAAGATAAAGCAGACAAGAATGTACTGCAAGAAATGCCAATTAAATTAGAAACCTATTTAGCCAAAATATTGACAAAGAAAAGGGAATAATCTATGATAACTGATAAATAAAGAGACCGTGGATGATATGCATATGACAACGATGTAATCATGACAGAATTAACATTTTTTTCTTCAAGAATGTATATAGAACCAAATCATCTACATGTCAAGTTATTCCAAAATATTGGAGACAACATCCAGCAGGATGGTGGATAGACACTCCGAAAGCTTCCAGGGTTAAAGCGTCAGCCAGAAGAATCCCTGGCTGGATTAAATGGGAAGTCAAGGGATTGTCCATAAGGCTCTGAAATTCCTGTTATTCGTCTTTACTCATGAATAAATGTGGAATGAACAAGGACTGACTCACAGAGTTGCATCTTCACTCTTGCTGTGAAATATAGCTGTCTAAAAGATCTGATAGACATTAAGTCAGCACATGCTTCTTTCAAAATTTCCAAGTAAAACCTTGGAAACACTTAAATGAAAAATTCTTCTGATTAAGATGGTCATACAAAGGCTTGTCATGCACCCTTAAGAAATGAGTGAGTGTATTTACTCTATAAGATTGGGACCTGGGCCATTTCCGCACTAGACGGTTATTCCACTTTCAACATCCTATGGAATCCTGGGGTTTGCAGTTTAAGGAGGGGCCTTGAGTCTAGTGTGGAAATGGCCTTAAATAAAAAGACTAAGGGTTAATATGTTTTAAGGGAATAAAGCATGTATTTTATGATTAGATTTTTCTTACTTGTATGATTGAGTTGAATTTCAGTAAAGAGAAAGCACAGCATGGGAAAGTGGAACCATTATCTTGTTGAAGTAGATAAGATTGTCTGGCTGTAGAGAACAGTCTGACTGTTAACGATTTGAATGCTAGATTGGAGGAAGACAGTCAAGATTTTTTTTACAACAACTCTTGTACGAGATCTGTTGGAGAAACCAGGAACTTCAAGCACAATGAAGAGACAGTGAACAGATTTGAGACAAAATCTGAAATCAGAAATCGCTGGATTTAAGAAGGAACTGTTGGGGGAAGTTGTGGAAGTAGGAAAGAAATGTAGGACTAATTGTACAGATAATTGTGAAATTTGTATAGATAAACAAATTCAAGATGATCTAGTGGAGGTATTAACCCATACAACAAGGAAGAACAGCACCCAAACAGTATTGGATTGTAAAATGGGAAGAGCTGTGCAAGCGGGGGGGTGGAGAAGGATGGGAAGGCTATTTTGAAATTGATGTCTAGGGAATACAATGACAGACAAACAAACTCATGAGAATTTAATGAAAGGATTAGCCTCTAAGAATGAGGAATGTGAGAGCAGGATGAAGAATGAAGGTATTGTGTTTCAAGACAATTCTTTTTAAGCAGAAAATTAGAAGCAGAAGGAAATAATAACAAGGCGTAAACTAGAGAACTTGACTAAATTGAAGGGAGAGAGGCCTATGGCATCAACCTATGTACACTCAATGAAAACAGTAATTTGAAATAATTTCTCTGTCTTTGCTTCAGGAATGTAAATATGTAATCATATTTCAAACTTTCCTTTTTTAGTAGAAACACACACGAGAGATTCACAGCAAAACCCTCAGTGAAATCTGTGAAATGTTCAGTTTTATATAAGAGTATCTGCTAATGCACTGAACGCATATAAATGAATTGCATGATTATATATTATGTAAGAGCAATGTAACAAAAAATTAAAAGTTAAGCAATAGAAACAGTCTTCATCAGATAACAGTTCTCTTGGCATATATTCACACTGTAAAAAGCAGCACAATCCTATGTACATCTACTCTGAAATAAGTCCCAACAAGTTTAACAGGACTACAGCCTGAAGACTGTTTTCTAAAAATTCGACAGTACTTAATGGAGTTTTCTGCACTTTTCAGAATACCATTTGTTACCTGAAAGTAGGTTGAAAGAACAAATGGTTGGGAAAAGCTGTTGAGAAAGCTATGATAAATTCTGATAATGTTTGGATAGCTTGCTTTTGCAGCTGAAATTTTAAGCAGACCAAGGAACTTCCTTCAAGATTTAAGAAATATCTAAGGTACAGTTCATGCTACAGCATATGCCGTCTTACCTGTGCAGATGTTACAATTAAGAGAAAGATCCACAGAAAAAGCACATAAGATGTGCCCTTAACTAGTGCTGAATGAATCACTACCGTAATTTCCTCTCCAGAAAAAAACATGCCACAGAAAAATCCTGTGTAACACCGCAAAAGCACAGTAGCTGAATGCAATATTCTTTCAGAAAATACCAGCTGTTAACCAATGGGAGGAGCAAGTTTTCCATCAATATTTAGCAACTCTCAGAAGCCAGGATGGACTAAATACAATTGCCAGTAGTCTAGCTTCATTGTTCCTGCTTCTCTTGTAGAAAAGGAGAAGGAGAATTATATAAGGCTGCTTAAAATTTGCACAACTGAATGCTAGTATCCCAAAGTGACTCACTGACTCACACTGTTTCCTTCAGAATTAGTAAATCTACCTTTTTGCTGCAGCTTCCTGTATACCCTAAAAACCTGCTCTGTAAGACTAGAAAAGACCCAGAGCAGATTTTCAGTACCATACAGGGCCATAGGAGGTGAAAAAAAACTGAACTGTGTATCAAAATTTTATGTTGGATCTTAGTTTATTCCAAAAATAAAATTCAGCTTTTATTTATTTTTATTTTATTTTAGATTACAGAATCCATTCAGTATCACCTATATACGAGAAATAAAGCTAGAAAATTTTAGGTTCCTAAGTAAATCTTAAGACTAAGCGAAGACCATTTTTCTAATGGATATACAATTCCCATATAGTGTGTCACAAGAATTCAGATATTTTCTTAACAAGAATGAAGCTCGGAAAGTATTAGCTGTATAGAGAAGATAGTGAAAAATACATCGATTGGATGCGATATATCTGCCAAGATGAGAAGCTGTTTTAAGAGTTTTCCAATTCTGTAGTGAATTTCAGTTCAACAGCGACAAGCTATTCTACACACGTAAGAAAATATAAAAGCAAGAGACATACAAAGAAGCCCCAGTTCCTGACTACGTTGCTAGTACTAACGACAATCTCCAATAGCTTAAAACATAGGCAGAGTGGGGTAAATTAAGGGGAAGCAGTATATTAATAATTTGAAATTTTCATTGATGTAAATGTTCCAGGTTTGCACTGGAGAAGCAATCAGTCATCTTTAACAAAGGCTCAAATTTCACAATCAGTTCTTAATACCGGACAAATTTCTCTACTGCATTAGGAACTAGAAACACTACATTTTAAAGGCTTAATAAATCAATGTCTCAGGAATGATTAGGGTTAAGAAACCCTAGCACTGTGTGAAGATATGTTCAAATAATGTCAAGGCAACTGCATCCCTGTAAACTCAAGAGGTAACTTTCCTTTCTTCCTAAGACATGAAAGAAAATGGGTTCAGATTGCAATTTCTTCTCCTTCCAGAACCTTACTCAATACAGTTACATATATGCACTTATATACTACGTTTCAGTGTCCTGATTTTATCCTTTTCCTGCAATGCATCACTGCAGCAGCCAATTTTATATGAGAACAAGATGACTGCCAATGCTGCAGTAGTGTGTTCTAAGATACAGTATAAAAACCTATTCCTTTACCTCATCCTTCCCCTGTGTCAGCAAATCGTGAAAATGTTTTTAAACATCTTATTAGGTAATGCATTGATCTAAGCTTCAGGGGCACGTGACATGGGAAGTAATGCAGCCGACTAGTTAAGCGGCCTTGCCTACCTGACACTGTTCAGAACATTTTACTCAATGTTGCCCATGATACTAAGAAGCTATTTGCAAGGCAGGATCACACACTAAATAAAACCTTTATTCTTCCTAGGGAGAGGAGGAGAAGGAATATAGGCTCTTGGGACACCTGGTCTGCTGCTTTGAAGGAACTAAAACAAGCAGCATCTTTTCTGCAAAAGAAACTTAGGGGAAACATAGATCAAAGTGAATCACTGGATCTTATTCAGGCAAGCAGTGGCTTCTGCTGCGTTCTGTTTAAGCACTGTAAGCTATCCACGGAAAATGGGAACTTAATTAGTCCACATCAAAGTCACTGTAATTCTGCTCGCAGGAAAGATAGCTGAAACAGAGATCCTCTAAGAATGGTTTATTTAAATGACATAAACAGTTTAAAAAAAAACCAGGTAAAGAAGAGAAGTGAGAGATCAATGTCTACCTATATGTTTTCTTTTGAAAAATAAAATCAGTATTTGTAATGTGCATCTGACCAAAGGCTGGTCCATTGAATGACCTATATCCCAATTTTGTGATCCTTAAAAGGCATAAAATCTAGGCACCTTTTAAGAACAGTAACATGGTTTAGGACAGTTTCCTCACCATGACTATTGCTGTTGAGCTGGAAGCAATTTTGGGTGGAGTCAGAGTCAGTAGAAATGTACCGACTCCAGCTTCAAAATAAACCTTACAATAGGTATTAAATGCCTAGTTTGTTGCATATTTAATTTCCTAGAAATTTAGGAAAGTTTTCTTATTCAGAAATTTTAATCAAATAAATATATTTTATGTTTTATCAATCTAAGCAGGCTGATGATTCACACACTGGTGACAAATTTACTACAGTAAATGTGTTATTCCTAATTAATATACATTTGCCCTTTAAGGAGGACCCAGAGATGGACTTAGTAGAAAAACAGTGAAGGTGTGGCATACTTACTCTGAGCCATGACCATTACTGCTAGAAATCCAACAACTTCTGATTCAAATATCACACAGAATTGTTCAGGCACACGAAACATCAGTAAACCAAAGAATGTCTAACCTGAATGGCTTTTTTAAAAGGATTACACAAATTCACAGAAGAAAATGCTATCATTGACTCCCAAACACAATTTATTAATAACATTTTCCAATTTAAAAAAAAGTTTACTATACTAAAACAATGGAATATCATATATGCACAGTGGCAATACAGACTACAAGACTTCAAAAGAATTCAAACTGCATAATGGTTGAAAAAAGTCCAGATAAGTAAGTTCCCTTAAAAAATCAAGGGCACATGATTGTTTCAACTATCATATTGGGTTGTTTCAGCGATCATACTGGAACAACGTACAGAGAGGAGAATACAAACATTTCTAAACTAAACAAAAAGAAACATAAATTCATATTTTTCAAATGCAGCAAGATGCTCTTGCTTTTCATTAGCACCACTGAGGGAGTGGTGAAAAATCTCACTATCACTATTTCTAAAAACTAGGGGTCTAAAATTCTGAAGCTTGCTTAAGGTCTTAAAAAAAAGTTACAGCAATGTGAACTGTCATTTCAACAGAGCAGTGACAATAACACACTAATCAGCTACCATGGTTCTCTCCAACACTACATCCAAGAATGAACCATTACTAGAACAACGTGGGAAGGGACCATGTGGCATCAGCTACCACATCGCCACTGCTATACTAAAAACAGTGCTCAATGATTAAGTGAATATTAATAGATTAAAATGTCACCAGAGCAAATGGGTGCCCTCTAAATATGTATGCTAAAATTGACATAAACATGCAGACGAACTGTAAAACAAAGGTTTAAAAGTGGTGCAAGAAGACGGTTCTTGTAGCAGGACCAAGTAATTAATTCCTAGTGAAATTTGATGAGGATTTACATTATGGATGAATAGGCATGAACGGTCTTCTAACGGTAGACAGAATTTAAAAATATCTGCTACCTTATAAAAATAGTGAACAGAGCTACAAAAGTAGGGAATTTGTTCAAACGAAAAGAATGAAGAAATAAGACATGTGAGATAATGGTCAGAAATCTAACAAGAGATAAAAACTGACAGCAGTCACAGAAAATTTAAAAAAAAGCTTTGGCATCACAGATGAAAAAAGGGTGGTGAGTTGCAATAGTATAGTGTACCAAATTTGAGAGCAATTTTCACTCTGTGACAAAAAACCTCTCCATTTCAGGTAAGTGTCCATCCAAACCTAAGTACCTCCTCAAAGAACGATACACAGTCAACAGAAAACCATTCCAACTATACATGATGGACACTCAGGTGATACTAGTATCTTTTGCCAAATTGCTGACCAATACTACCAGCTTTCCTGCTTTGGGCTCTTAATTCATGAGAAAATTCAAATGGTGAGAAAAATTTCAGCCAATACAAGACATGTTATGTTTAGCACCCCAGTGGTCTATTTCCACATTTTCTTGTCTCCATTCCAGAAATTATATTTAGAGTCTTACCAAATGAATTTATAGTTGTGTCACACTTACAAACATTGAATTACCTACAATGAAATAGGAAACAGCAGGAAAACATGTATTTCAGTTTCATTCCATGAATAAAAATGAGAAGTGGAGTGTAGAAGGTGATATTTAGTTGTAAGAGATTTGAAGGGCAGGTTACATTTATTTACTGTTAAAAGATTTTAAAACTAACCATTTACAAGAATTTTTTATTATAATTTTTTTAAAAAGTTGTGTGTTAGTATGGTAAACTGTCCCCAAAATCAATGAATAAAAAAGGGAAGTGGGAGGAGAACAGAGGCAAGAGACCAAGAAAAGCAGAGGGCACAGTGAAATTTTCTACCTCTTCAAACACAGTTTAAACACACTTTTGAAAACCATTTCAGGTACCACTATGGTCCTGGCTCTTCCTTTGAAACAAAACTGAATTTAAGCTAAAATGTTTGATGAAAGCCACTGTACTTTTTCAACATCACAAAGTACAGAATTTGTGTCTATCGCTCCAAATAGCAACATGTTTTGACCTCTGCAGGAGATAGAAGGCTTGTTCACATTATTTTTTTCAAAAGACACTTTGACCCAGAAGGTCCGAAGGAATGGTCAAAGAACACTTAAAGTTGCTGAACTGCTGCAGCAAACCAGAGGCAGACCTCTTTAATTCCCTGAATGAGACATTTTGGAACCCCATGTAAGAGCAGGATATACATGACTTGGCATTTCAGCCCAATCTGACTCTCTTACACAAACCAATGCCATCTTTCCGCACTGGGGAAAAAAGGAACAAATAAGCGGGCTGTAGTGGTATTTCCCAATCTTTCCTGGAAAAAGAATGGTGGGTTTTGATCAGCCTGTCAGATAACTGCTGTGTTTCGAAATATAACACGCATTATTTTCACGCAGCAATAAAAAGTGAGACAAACAAGCGTGTGCACCCAAACCCATAGCAGAAAGATTTCTTGGTGGAAATTAACAAATGACCATGCTTGTGACTGCTACTTGAGTTCTCTCATTTTGTCCTCACACCCATACTAGGTGGCAAATAAGGGTAGGACGGAATAGATTGACCTGGCCTCACCCAATAAGCCTTGGGGCTGAATGGGTCTTTCCCTCCCTCAGCTCAGCACACCTTTTTCCATTAATCAGAAAATGGCTGATTTTTGCTAAAGCGAACACAATCCACCAGCACAAGGTATCAATCCAGAAGAAAAAGAAGTGCATCAGGAGCGGCAGTGGCATAGTAAAACACAGGCATAGGAATGACCACGTGGCTTGGAACTCCCTCCAGCCGTTGACCAATAAACTATGCAAGACGTCAAACTAACTCATTATCAAATCATTTCATATTATTCTTACCACAAGTCCAAGTAAAAATGGATTAAACTTCAGAGACAGCAAAACTGCAATACAATTCATTACACTCACATCACATTCTATCCAGCAGCATTAGAAAATTTTACTAACCACTTCTGAATATAAAATTCCATACTTCAAATGGAATTGCTAATGAACTTTTGAATATTTCTACTGAAGTTAGCACAATAATTATTACTGATCATATGAATCTCATCTTAGTCGCCATAGCACAATCTTCAGGTATTTACCTTTAGAACACTAATTATTACCAACAGAAAAGTTGACACATTCCTAACATAACACTCAGATGCGAATAACTCGGATGACAACCAAAAAAGTTCCAAACTCAACTGTCACATCAACCAACTCACTAGTCCTATATCCGTCTGACACAAAAGACACATGATTTAATTTTTTAATGGAGCATCTTTTCATGCAAGCTTTTTCCATTTTTAAATATAGGCCAACCATGGAAGCCAAAATTAGAGCCAAATTTGAGTCTACCCAATTCATTTTTTAAATATTATCTAAGCAAAAGTTCTTATAAACTTCATGTTATTTATTTAGATTGGGGAATTTTCTGCATATACACAGGTCATGCAGTTTCTGGTCTTTTTTATCAAAATAGAGCTGAGCATTAATGAACAAAGGAGAATCCAGAAAACACTATCCTATCATAAAGAGAGTTATTACATAAAACTATTTTGTATAATACCATATATTGCTTGAATAATACAGCCAATTTTTTTTTTCTCCTTCAGTCAGTTTTGAACAGCTGCCTGCATTAGTTCCGTAAAGGAACCTGCTGTTTTCACCATCACGGAAGTGAGAAATCTGTATTTGCTGTCTACTATTTTCTCCTTGTAAAATGCTTTTCAGTGCTACACTATTAAGGCAACATGTTTCTACAAATGAAGCTATCAGGCTTTGCTTTTTTAAAGAAAAGAAACAAACAAACAAAAAACAACCCCAGAAGTTACCATCAAAGCAGCAGTCATACCAATCTTTTATTGAATGTGGGTAGGCCTAGGCAAGTCATAGTCAAATGGAAAGCAGTCCATATCCATTGATGAGCAATGTCAGCAGAACCACCTAGAACTTTGGTTATTAAAACTGAAGAACAAAATCCTTGCTTGTACCTGTGGTTGTTCCAGTGGTCATGTGGCAAAGTGCACAAATGGGAGTTTTGCCTGCACAAAGCCTCTTGTAGAACATTTTAGAGCTGAGGGGTTTTTTGTTGTTGTGAATTGTGTCCCCACTCCCTCAGTGCTCATGTCTAAGAGGACCTCAGCTTTCTCTCCCCAGTTCCTAGTCCATCACGTGGAAGCAGATGTGGACAGAAGGGAGGAAGGAAATAGTTTACTGGACATTCATTTGTGCTAACTCACAGGTGGGCGGTTCTGCAACAAAATAGCAAAGATAAGAAAAAAATCATGGCCAAAACATGTACCAGTTTTCCCCCTTACATTAGACAACAATGGTAAACAAAAGTGGAGGGTATAAGATCAGATCTCTGCCCTTCATAAGTCCAGTACTGAGACAAACCTCAGGATAGCCATAAAGGACACAACAGCCCTTGATGAGTGAGCCTGAAGACCTGATGGGACAGGGAGAAAATTCCTAAGAGAGGACAATCACCTCAACGTCTTGAAATTGTCTGGGATGAAACGAGGTTCCCTTTCTTTTGTCCAGAATGTCACAGCAAAAGTTGATAACTTTGGGTGTTGGCACTGTACAGAGGCAGAGACCTCTCTTCTACATCTGTGTGATTGGCCTCCGACAGAAAGGGAGGAGTCACTCTTTTTCTCATTGGTCAAGGAGCCTGCCTGTTGGAGCAAGCAGGAGGTCTACCCACTACAGGATGTCCTCTGCCCACCTCAGGAGAAATGCCTGCTCTCTTTGTTGTATTGCATTCTTTGTGTAATTAGTCATGCACAACGATGGTATGGTGTTCAAAAGACCATCATCACTGCCAAGTTAAGTCCTCTGTACATTTCCTAACTCATCATATGGCATCTGAGGGCTCTAATAAAAATGAGTCAGTTTTAAGCCACAGCTTATGATTCTAGGCTGTCTGAAATAAGTCATAGTTTTAACATTAATCACAATTTAAGTGCAGACAAAAAGCTAAGCTGTGACTAACCAGAACACAGGCAAAAGCTTCAGTCTGCCTTTGAACGATTACACCACAGGAGAGGGGAAAGGAAAGCATACATGCCCAAGGCTTGTAGCATGTTTTATCGTTATACAAATTGTCTTCACATAGGGTGTCACACAATTAAGCTAATATAACTAGTAAAGGTTCTAGGGAACTGCTACATGAAAAATGGGCTAGAGCATCTGTACCTTTAACACTTGTGTGGAACAGGAAAAGTCATATGTGTTGCATGCCATGCAAGCTTTGCCTACTGAAATCCCTCTCCACATCACTATTAAGGTACAGAAGTCCTGTCCTGTTTTTCACCTGGCAACTGTAAGAAACACTGAAGCTTAAAACTAGCTTAGCTACAAGAAAAATAGCTGAAATGCAGTATTACAATTAACATTAAGTTGGAAACAAAAACTTTAACCATACAAATATTTCAACCAGCATGTTTAATGTTTCTATACTAAAATATTCTGGCATGAGCAATTAGGATTTTCATCCATCTTCAAAACCCAACACTAAAAACATCATTGTATGTAATACCAATGGAGGATGAATTTGCAATTCCTTTTGCTTTTACGAACACAGCAAAAAAAAAAAAAAATCACTGCATTTGCCAAGTATTCATATCCATGTCCTATATATTTCAAAGGCCTGAAGAACTCTGCTTTTTGAAAAAGTTTATGCTTATACATTCAACTGCTCACTTTTCTGTGTAAGACATAAGCCCTTATGCCCTCCTGTTGTAGAAAGAACTAAACCAGCGTTCAACTGGGCTGACTTGCCAAATCTGGCTGATCTGCATGGCTGTGGAAGCACAAAGCAACAAGAAAAGCAGCAAGAATTACAGAGCAGCTCTGCCATGTGGCATAGAACCAACCCTTCTGGCTTGCCTAAATTTTATTGCCATGAACAAGGCAGAGGGTTAAAGCACTGGCTACTGCCAAAGCATGGCTTTGCACCAGCTACCCTTCACTGACAGTCTACATGGTTTCACTGCCAGCTTGCAAAGTATCCAGCAACCCTGAGGCCATTCCCTTGTGCAAGAGTGGCATTGCCAGAGCAGAGGAAACATCAGGACTGGCAATTTCAAAGCTGGAATTTAACACATGCTAATATTTGTTAGCAGTAAACGAAAGTGGTTCCCTTAATAATTTGTTAATGCTTTCCACCTTGCTTTAGCTCTTTTACATCCTGTCACCATTCTAGATATAAACAAACAGACTATTTTCTCATTTAATCAGAAGAAAAATAGTCTTTTTATATTCTACGCATCTACATGCGAACTGTATAAACCAAAGAATCTAAACCATGCTTAGAGATAGCATCCGTGTTTACATTGAGTTTTTAATTCATGTTGCTACAGAAAATTTTCAAAAGACACACAGACAACAAGCGTCAAACATTCAACAGTAAGTTATCAATGTAGCTTCTGTGGGGGTCTATGGCCTTTTGTACCTACTGCCTCCTATGTCATTTTCTTCTATGACCTCCATGACCTTAATCATTCCCATAAATTCCAGATTTTATGAACACATAAAATGAAAAGTAGACCTTTACTCTCTGATTTAGCAAGTATCTTCAAAAGATTTACATTAGCAGCTGGTGAAACATGGTGAACTAACAGTGCAGTTCTGTGCATGTGTATCAAAGAAAGCCCACTAAATTCAGTGAAACTCTCTCCTGATTAAGTGTACTTGGGGCTGCAGATTAAAAGGCAGAGTTCTGAAGCAAGTATCCTGGGTTCAAATCTTGATTCAATTCAACAGCTGGTCTTAGGGAGGCAAACTATTTTCTCTTTGCCTCAGACCCTTGTGGTCACATTACAAAAATCGTATTGCACGTTAAAAGACACCTTTTAGGATTACTGAAACACATACATATTTCATACAAATATTCACAGTAGTAATAAATGCAATTATCTTCCAAATAGTGGATGCTCACCAAGGAGGCCAATGGAAGGTGGTCTTTCGAGTTTTAATACTGTTGTTTTAATTTTCTTCACTTCTATGATAGAATACCTGATTTCTATACAGAACGTCCCTGGTCTAATCAATGGCACTTCCAGCTAAAGCTAAGGAAGAATTCTTCCTGAAACTATAGGGAACCACTACCAGACAGTGTTAGCAATACCATGCTAGAAGGTCTAGACCTGTATAGTGGATGCAGTATTAGTATAAAAGCTACAGAATAATGGAGAATTTTCTTTATGGACTTGAAGACTTGTGAGATGAAAGAGAACTCACCAATATTCTGTAGTTGCTGCTCTTGTATGTACAATTTTGGCAGATATTTTCTATGTTAAGTTTACAGTGCTATGAACACAATTTTGGATACTATATATCTTGAAATACATTCTGGAATTCTGTTGATTTGTTTTGCTATCTATGTTTTGCTCCTCATATCAGACATAACAGGGGTGTTCTTAGTCAGCTGAAAGGCAAATGGGGAAACAGGCCTACGCTAGATAGAGTCACCCTTCCCCTGAATATACAGGTCAATAGCTTGTTTTAGATTCCATCCTACCCTAGAAGCTCAAGTTTCATTAGTGGTTAGCAGTGCATTTGTATAATTGAGACTTGTAAGCAAGCTACACCCATTCTTAGAGATGTTGCGTCTGGCCAGTGTCACAGGCCTGTGTTACACACTGTTTGAACTACTTTAATACACACTATGTGACACTGCCTTTGAAGACTGTTCAGAAACTTCAGATGTTGCAAAGAGCTACAGCCAGACTGTTCACCAGGGCTGGCTACAGGGAGCACACAACTCCCTTGTTGCAACAGCTTCACTGGCTGCCAGTCTGTTTTCACGTACAATTCAAAGTGCTGGTTATGACCTATAAAGCCCTATATAGCTCAAATCAAGCTTACCTGATGGACAGCATTCTTCCATATGAGCCTGCTAGTGTTTTGAGATTTTCTGAGGATCCTCCCACCTTCACAGGTACATCTGGTGGAAACACCAGAAAAGGCCTTCTCAGTGGTTCTCCCAGCCTCCTGAGCTATATTTGCTGCTTGTATTTTTCACAGGTTTTAATCCTTTAACATCTTAATTACATTTTTTACTTCTGTATGGTGTGAATATTTATCTATGTTTGTTGAAACTGCTGTAAGCTATGTAGAGTGCAGAACTGAGAACAGCCAGGAAATTAATGAATGAATATTAAGACATTTTGTCTTCTGACTCAGCACAACACAATTTTTATTTTTGTTCATTTGTTAATGTATAGCTTGGATTTTTGTCATTTTGTTTTATAAACTGTTCTTTGGCCCTCACTAAGGCTGAAAGATGGTGCAGAAACGATTTTATAAATAATTGATAGAAAATACATGCATGATTGACCCAATTAGAAGGCTACTTTTCAGTGCAGAAGTCCACTTCTAGCTGTCACTTCAGGTAAGCAAGTCCATTTCAACAATGTTCCTCTGTAGAACTGAGAATGCATACCCGTCAAGTCACAATTTGAACTGAATAGTTTTCCATTTTGCTTCACTCTCCAAAATGAACAACATAAGACTGCTGCAATTTTCTTCCCCTACAAAGCTTTGGTGTATATACATAAAGCACACTATGCAGTTTTGCATGCTGGCTGCTATAGTTTTAACATTCATTAAGCATCTCTGGGATTTATTGGGAAAGCAGGATCAAACTTTTAACATTTCCATAAACATGTAAGCGCACACACAGATATCCCTGTGTTTTACACCACAGTACTTCCTTGTTTTAGCCAAAGAAAACCATAATGTTGTCCCACAAAATACATACAGAAAAAATTATGTAAGGCCTTGCAAGGAATATAAGACTGTAGCATGGTGAAATATTATTGTCATCATCTTTATACATATCTTGCCTTTTTCCCCACAATCAGAACTCAAATCAGCTTACAAATTAAAATAAATGGAATAAAGTTAAAAGGTAGCAAAATCACATTAAAATACAATGAAACTACTAACATTAAAAGCAACTGAAAACATGCAACTAAAATGATAAACACCTTCTTAAAAGCCCTTTCTTTAAAACCTTCAGTTCTCAAAACTATGTTGAAATAAAAATAAATACATCTCTTAGCAGCAAAAAGACAGCAAGGGTGGGTATTTTGGCCTCCCTAGGAAGAGCATTTCAAAGCTGTGGGGTTGGCACCGAAAAAACCCTATCTTACGTCCCTACCAGCAATGATAGGAAGGCAATGGGACTGAGAAAAGGGCCTCTCCTGAGGATCTCAGAAACTGGACAGGTTCATTCTGTCACATAGCTTGGACCTAAACCATTTAGGACTTTAGATAGTACCCAGAAACAGAATGGCTGCTAATACAGCTGTATTGTTGTGCACCTTCGAGTAATTTCTGATTTATAGTAACCCTAAGATGAATCTATCATTGGGTTTTCTTGACAGAATTTGTTCAAAGGTGGTTCGCCTTTGTCTGAGGCAGAGAGAGTGTGACTTGTCCAAAGTCATCCAGTAGGTTTCCATGGCCAAGTAGGGATCTGAGCCCTAGTTTCCCAATGTTCTAGTCCAGCATCCAGACCACTGCACCACAATGGCTCCCCAGGAGAGCCATATAGTCCCCATAACCATCTCCACTCAACAGTCCTGCTACAGTTCTATGGACCAACTGAAGTTTCCAAGCACAAAGACAACCCCCAATAAATCCCATTAAAATAATCCAAACTAGATGTAAATAAGGCATAGGTCACCACGGACAAAACAAGCATCTCCAAGAAAGGGCACCGTTGGCGTACTAGCTTTAAGTGTACAAACGTCTGGCCACCACTAAAACCTGCACAGCTACGTTCAAGGTTGCGTCCAGGAGCAGACTCCAACAATGAGCCTGTGACTTCAGGGAGAATGGAACTACCAATTTGGCCAACCATTTTGCTAACACTACTCCAGCCTATAAATGGCGAATCAAGTATTCTAGATGCAAAATCCTCTTGCAGTGACCAAACAACATTGTTCTTGTTATTTGTCATCAAGTTGGCCTTGACTTCTGGCAAGTCTATCAATGAGAGACCTCCAAGAAACTTTGTTGTCAACCTTCTTGCTCAAGTCTTGCAAATTTAGGGATGTAGCTTCCTTGATTGAGTGCATCCATCTGTAGCATGGTTTTCCTCTATTGCTACTGCCGTCCGCCTTGACAAGCATTATTCTTTTATACTCAAAAGACAGCCCAGCAAAATACTGCAACACAAACAAGAGAGAGCCTGAAAATGATCAGAATTAACAATATGCCTCTGATACAGACTAAACGCACATCTTTTTCTGAGGATCACACTAATTCAAGCTGTGAAAGGTGCTAAGAGCTACACAGAGACTGAAGGGTTTGTAGAATATTAAAACACATGAGACAACAAGTAAACTACATCAAACCAAGTCTGGTCAGAACAAAAGAAGGCAACTTTGGAAGAAGAGGCATATATAATATAATCTTCAATTATTTAAAAGGCTGCCATGAAGATCAATGTTTGTCCTTACTATCAGTAGCACCAAATAGTGTGCAGCAAAGTAGATTTAATATAAATTATTATAACTGCTTGCTGGGCAATGTAATAGGTTGCCTAGCAATCTCCTCCACTGAAGATATTTTAAGTAGCAACTAAGTAAACACTTGGAATGTTGCAATATCAATGACTGAAAACGGAAGGCCATAAAGTTCCTTAAATCCATAAACACAGTTTTTCTCACTTTTTATGCTACAACAATCACCAACATACTGTCTGGCTTCTTTACATTCAAGGACTAAGCATCCAGAATCATGTTTAAATTAGCAGCCATATTGCCTTATGAGAATCAGAACAACAGGCATTGAAAAACAATTCTTACAAAATCCCCACAAAAGTCATCTAAACATTATAGGAAGCACAAATAACACAGGGTTCTTTTAGTGCAATTCTTCACTAAGACACAAGCAATCATGTCTGATTCCTACAGCCAAGACAACTGCATACAACATAAAGAAGCAGGGTTCTACGTCCAGTAAATCTTGTGTACAGTGTGCAGTGCATCAAACACACACATATCTCGAACACTAAGGACAGGAAAAAAGGGCTTCCTCAGGAGATGCTCTGAGTGAGAAGACTTGTGCAGCTGCTATGCACCAAAGCTAAGTGGGGTCACCACTGATTTGAATCAGGATGGGAGACCATCCATGGATACCAGATGCTATAGGCTGTATTTCAGAGGAAGGCAATGGCAAATGCCCTCTGACTGTTCCTTAACTAAGAAAATCCTATGAAAATCGTAGGGTTGCCATAAGTCAACAGGCAACTTGAAGGCATGTGTGTATACATACACATACACACACTGAAGTACACAACTTGTACTCAGTAGTTAAAGTTTTCCCAAACAGCTAAGCAAACACAGAAAACAGCCACAATTTGCACACAACTCTTCCTGCAGGAACTTAAATTTCAGCTGAGTCACACCCGATGTCCTGAATAAAGCATCACTTACTTGTAAGGTCAATTGTTTCAGGATAACAAGAGAACTCAGAATATTAATAATGTTCTCACTTATCTATAAAACAATCTACGTAAGCTGAAGAAGCAAAGCCTGATTACAATGGGGTGGGGGGCTGGCCCTCAACAGCAGAGAGTACTTCAGAACTAGCACAGGACACACCTACAAATAAATATCCAAAGAACAGCCTCTACACATTACTCAAATCACTTCCATAATTGCCCAAGCAAGCCAGTTCATCAGAATTGCAGCATTTTCATTTGTACACATCTAGATAGAAGTATGGATACACACTTTTGAATTAATAAATCATCCCATTTTTAACTGTAGACCTCAGTGCCATTTGATCAGCACAGACAGGTTATGCTATACTGTATGTACTTCCTCATTCTTTAATCCCCATTTAATGTTACAGCAGATTGCTGTAAATATATTGGCTCTATTACACATTTGATGTGAATGCAGCCAATCTCAGGTGAGTAATATCACAGACCAATCGTAGTACAATACAGGGCATTAATCCTGAAGCTTACTAATGCTAAGCTTATCCTATGAATCGGTCATTTATATTCAGAATCTTCATATCTAGAAATGCAACCTCACATAAATTTGTGATCACAACACCTATACTCTCAGACATAAATCATTTAAAAAAATGCATTTCCATGACTTGTAGAAAGTGCACTGCCACAAGTATATTTTTGCTTATTCTTTTCTGGGTGATGACAGCATATCTCTGAGATCTAAAGCAGTGGAATCTGCACCACCATTCTGAGCAGAGCTTAGTAACTAGCCATTTTTTCATCTATCAGCCTATTTCACTTGGCATCCGAGATATGTGTTTGCATTCTACATGGGGCTACAGACTTGCTCTTTACAAAAAATCCAGAGCTTACAACACACACAGGACTATCGACTGCCTTGTCTGACATTCTTGTAGATGCTCACAACATGATCACATCCAAAGTACCCGTTCATCACAGCCAAGCCAGGGTATAGTAATAATTCAAGAACCACATCAGTATACAAGATATGAACCCAGCTACATCTCTGGCACACAAGACTCCCACAATGGGATCATTAATTGTACACATTTAAATATACAAGCCAATGAAGGAGTAAATTGTAAGTTATTTATTGGTAACTAAAGGCACACAATTACATGTAATTAGGAAGTAGAACAGATTATGAAGACTCAAATTATAACTGTGTTCATTGAAGTATCTCCTCTGTCAAAGGTAATATCAACATGGTTCTTCTTTTCCCCATGCAACAAACTCACACATCTTCTCCCACAACCTCTCTACCTTATTTTTTAAAAAATTAAACACCCTGGGAGGAATTCATCCTCCAGGAAGTGTTCACAGCAATAGCTGTACACTGAAACTATATCTTTAGACTAAGAGCAGATAATTATGGAACACATCATTTTAACACTTCAAGTGTTCCTCTCCAGGCCTCTTAAAACAATTGAAAGACAAGCTCTCTCATCAGTAGAATGAAATAGCTTCCTTTGTTTCATAAAAGGAGAGTAAGTGACAAGTATTACATCTGAACTTGATCTGCAATAACAACTGCAGATACGTTGGCAGAGCAGTTCTATGCTTTCAATTCACAGAAAAGTTACTTTTTTGGATGTTGACTCCCATCATCCTCAAGGAATTCTCAGAATTTAGCCCAACAGAGCAATTCTGAGCTTTGCTTTTAACCCTTCCAGAATCAAATGACTACTGCTTAGGCCTAGAGAAACCTTCCTCAAGTTGGTATTGTGAGTATATCTTGAACTAAAACATCCTTCAGAAGAGCACTAAATTAACGGAAATTGTTCCACAATATGTCACAAAGAGGGGATAAAGAAATGAAGAAGTCTTCAGACAAATGCTCATTTAACTTTTGAAATCATATCAAGTGTAAAGAAAAGCCTTACATATGAGCTGAATGGGGTCGACCACATGTACTCCTTTCAGGACAAATGCAAAAAGCCCTCTTTCCTTTTACAAGAGAAGACAGAAAATGCTCTGTGAATATATTTATCTGTCTATCAAAACAATTACAATTTAAAATAGTGTTTACTTCAGGCCAGAGGTACAGGAGCCTCACAGGCAATCAAGTCCAACCCTCTGCTGACTGAGAGACTTTGAAAGCAGTACACAGTCCAAAGCAGTCTGAGACGGGGGGGGGAAGGTGCCAGGCCAACTGAGAGATTTTGCAAGTAGCACATATGTGCACTCCTAAGCAAGCCTCCATAATTCCCCTATGTTCCCTACAGAAAGAAGACTGGGTTCCACTTTTCCAAAGTTTCAGATCTTGGAGCATTTCAAATTTTGGGTTTTTGGGTAAGGAATACTCAATCGTACTACCATATATACATATTTACCCTTTTGCTGCAAATGCCTTTTGAGTAGCTGTGTTGCTTATGAGTAAAAGGATATAAGACGGCTGGAAAATAATTCCAGAACAATACTGAAATATATGTTACACTACTAAAAGGAAAGAGCTGGATCACAAATGAAGATGAACCCAATGGTTCCTGGGTTCAAAAAAAAAACAAAAAACAAAAAAGGAGGGGGGATTACAAAAAGTGAATCCAATAGATATTTCATTTAAACCTCTGACAACATCTGAGCACTTTTATTTGACTGCAGCATTTCCAAACCAAATATACAGGAATGATTATTAGTTAACAGTTCAGAGATAAGACTGGGACTGTGAATGCCAAAGATCCTAGACCAGGGTCCCTCAGATGCAATCACAAAGTGAAAGACAAATAAGATTACAAAAGGAATTTAAAGAATGAGGGGAATCACAGAACACACAAGTAAAATGAAATTACCATGTATGTCTAACAACCACAATGTATACTGAAGTTGGCAACCCTGGCCCTGGTCCCTTTCCTTACAGGAACCTTTCCTTACAGGAATATTCAAACATGACCTTCAACTAAACGAAGACCCATGTCCTTGCCTCCCACAAGAAGCATTCCTGTTGAGAGTTCTACCACATCATGCCTTCCTTCAGTACATTTCATATTCTCTTCTTTCCCAACTAACATTCAACTGCGTACATTCAATCATCACTAATCACCTAAATTCATTATTAGGAGCAATACCTGTAAGAAAATGGATCACATAGCATTTAATACCACTAGACAACAAGACAAAACCTTTAAATTAAAACATTGCTTCATTGTACCTACGCCAAAATGGTATATATGTGAATTTCTAAGCAGAAATACAAGAAGAGTAAACAATACATAATCCTCCAACTAGCTACTTTTTGTGAGAATATTTTGTTAAGAGCATACAAATTCTAGATTAATCACCTTTAGCTCTCTGAATTAGGAAGATGAAAATAATAAAGATCCAGAAACAAGAACACAGTCTACATTAATGCCTATTCCAGAAAATTGCAGAAGTCAAGCTTCTCTTCTGACAGCCAAATGTTGTTACAAATCTCTGCCAACTAGTTCTCCATATAATTCAATAGGGGGCACAAATGAAGTTAATGAAAACACAAATTATCGAAGCACCTGTGAAAGAACTGCATTAATATTTCCTGGAAAAGTTGTTCAAATAGTCCTAAAACTTAGTTGTTACAATGTAATTGGTCAATACATCAAATCTTTAAAGCAGTCAGAGAGGTAACCCTGAATTGTCAGAGAGACTTATGCTATTAAAATGAAATCAATTAACAATGTTGACATAATGAAATTAAATTATCTTTTTGAGTTTTATTTAGAAGCTCAGGGATATCTTAAAAGTAGTTAGATACCTTTAAATTGAAAATATAAAAGATAATTCCTTTTCCTAAACTAAGCCTCCTAGCCTTTGTTATCAGGTAAGTGCATGATGCAATTTCTTTTAAAAAAAGGCAAGCTGCTATCTCCAGAAAGTTCTCTAAAAATGGTCAAATAATAGGTGGTCAATCAACTGGTATCTCATCCCTATCTTTTCCATCAGTTACAGCACTACGGGAAGCCAGGTCAACTTGCTCTTCAGTGCTAAATGTACAAAGCACAAAATAACCATTCTCAGGATTCATTTCATCATACTGTAAAGTACACAGACATATCAGCCATGAACACAAGGCCAAAATCCACTCCAGAGGGTAGTATACAAATTTCAGAAGCTACAGACAGATTGGGCAAATTAATTCAACCTACTCATTCTTTCTTGTCAGTTCTATTTACATTACTCTTCTAACAGCAAAATGGTTCAGAAACATATATCTGAACTCCTTACAGTAAAATGCATCCACATTAGCCTTAAAGAACTCCAGCATCACAATGTGTATTTGTATAAATGAAATTTGCAGTGGCAGCCACATACATTATCCGTTTCTTAACACACAACCTGGATGCTAATTCATTCCTTGCTTCCTTTCCAATGCAGTTAAAAACCAATCATACATACTATCACTTGACTAGATATGCAGGTTTCCTTACCCAAGAAAAGACTACTACTTCTATGTTTATGACAAAATTTGAAGTTACTGATTTCCTATTCTTGACTCTCACTTATCAAATTTTTAACTCTGTTACAGGATTGTAAAGCCAAATTGACTCTAAAGCCAAAAATTACATACCTAAGTGTTTTAAGAAAATGTGTGTAATGCAGGTGCCTAACTTGTCCTTTCAAAGTGTTTATTTTCACCACTGTTACACAACTAATAAGAGCAAAAAAAAGTGAGCCCATACTGCCACACACTTCCCAACCAACTAAATCTGACTTCTATGGTAACAATGAAAGCCACTTATGACCAAGTGAAGAGAATGCAGAATGACATGGAATTGGCTGGAGGCTAGGCAGGAACATAGATAATAATGTGGGAAGGAACAAGTATATGCGTTTGTATTACGAACAGAACAGAGCTGCAGTGATGGTGGAATGAGGGCATGTTTGGCAATAACAGGTGAAGAAAGACACTAAAGGCACTAAATCCCATCTGATCCTGGAAGCTAAGCAGGATGAGGTCTGGTTAGCACTTGGATGGGAGACTGCCAATGAATACTAGATGTTGCAAGCTATATTTCATAAGAAGGAATTGGCAAACCCACCTCTATTGCCTAAGAAACTCTATGAAACTCACAGGGTCATCATAAGGCCACAGGAAATTTGAAAGTACATACAGACACAGACACACACAGAGTTTATCACACCACTAGGCAGTGCTACAGACCAAAGATTCCTAATCTGGTGAGCCAAAATACAGAAGATATTAAGCATGTACCTCCTCTAACCATGACACAAAGCAAACAACATATGAATACATTACAAACAATAACATTTTTTGAGTCTATGTTCTCTGTAAAAAACGGGATCAGAAAAAAAAACACATATTATTTCCTGCTTATGTTATAATTATGCCATTTGCTCTCTTGTAGGGTTTGCTTTTTATTGCTTTTGCTGTTATGCTCCTTCAAGATGACTCGGACTTAGGATGATCCCATCATAGGATGTTCTTGGAAAGACAGGTTTGCTGTTAACCCTCTTGGCTGCAGAAGAAAGTATGACTTGACCAAGAATCATCCTGTGGGGTTTCCATTGCTTGGCAGGGAGTTGAACCCTGGTTTCCTGAAGTCCTAGTACAATACTCAAACCATGAGCCTACACTGGCTCATTCTTATATGGGTGTTCCTATGAAAATTCAAAAAATCCTCAGTTAATTCAAGCCATAAATTAATCTGTCTTAATTCAACATCTTCTTAAGATTCTGGTTTAAGTTTATTTTCATATTGGTCAAATAAAGATTACTACTCCATTCCTTGATCTCCATGAATACACTGCAATTTGACCTCAGCTGGAACTCCCAGCCCAACTCAGAGCAAAGAAAGAAATGAATAACAAAACCACTTTTCTGATTTGCATAGCACAGAACAGAATGTTAGAAGCAGGAGTTAATGATTCTATATGAGTCAAAGCCTCAGAAAAGCAAAAAACTACTGGGAAGGTACAGATGTCACACTAATATAGATGAAACCACTTCTAACTATTCCGTGATATAAGTCATTAAATAGCAATGCTCCATCTTTCTTCAAGATCAACACAATTTTTTTAAAAATCAAAGGAAACATATAGGTATTGCCAATACTCTAGCTGGGTTGTAAGACACTTGAGGACAGGCAAAATCAAATCTAGGTGGAATGCTACAAAGCAGTCAGATAAAATTCATATACAAACATGCTCACTCTGCTTTAAAATTCAAGCTATTATTTACAGATACAAAGCTAAATATCCCAACGGTGAACCCAATGAATCCAACACACTGGGTCAGTTCAGAACTGGAGTCAACAAAAGACAAGCAGATTTTATTTCTTCAACTAAATCCACAATAAGAAAAACAAACCAACCAAACAATAGTTTAGGAAATAGTACGCAGATACTACCAAAGCAGAAACAAATTGACTTGTTATAACTATAAAACAATTCATGCAAGTTTTAGAAAGCCTGACACGCAGCACCTCCTTGCAATATTACTTTTCTTTCTTAATACACAGCAGTTTACAGTCTCAATGTATAAATCCACACAAGTCACTGCAGCTCACCGAATCAGTAGGACTGACCTCCGAACAACAGACACACTTATCAGACTACACTGTTACCATCTTAAACTTACTTACTTGCCTAAAAGCAAATTATATTGAAATTAATAACGTTTACTTCCCAATAAACATGGTTAACACTGCAAGGGCCGTGTTATTTTTTAAGTGAGCTTTTCAGAATAGTCCATAAATTGTGATCAGCACTCTGGCCAGGATCCAATGGTGTACAGTACTTTTGCTAGATTCTGGTGATTCTGACAGAACTGGCAATCCTCCCACTCTGCCCCCTCCAGAGCCTCCAAAACAACCTGAAAACCTGTTTGGGAGAACTGAGAAACTCTCACAAGCAAGTCTTTGGTGCCACAAAGGACTCCAAGGGAAGGGAGGAGTTCCAGTCTCAGTCATGTTAGCTAGCAAGGTACAGTGTTGGATCTTGATCTTTGCCACCTTTGCTCATTCTAAAGTATTGTGACTTGAGTCTCACTCCATCTTGATTACATTCAGTTGAGCTACACAGTTAAGCTGGCTCTGGCCTTAAGAATTACAACTGGTTTGTGAACCTGCAGACTTTATTCTTGGAGTAGCTGTGATAGATTATTTTTTTTAATCACTCAGTATACAAACACTCAGTACACAGCCGCTGTAGTTTCATGTTCAGCATAATTCAGTATGAAACCTTGTTTGTCAATTTTAATTAAAACCTAAAGCATATCCTGCACATATGAAGCTGACAAACTATTTAATATTTCTGTAATTAGCACATTTCAACTATACTGTTGTCATTACATCTCACTTCCTTACAGCAAACACCAGATGCAGCCATAGCTTATCCCGGTCGAAAAGTCCGTACCAGCATTTCTGCACATAATAACATCTCCAATCAGAAGTAGATTTCCAAGCCTGATCTTAATAATTTTTATAATCTGCAGTTAAACTATAAGAAGTTGCATTATATAGCTTAATCAAGATTTCACACACAACTGTGATGCAACGGCACAACAGACTGTACTAAGAGAGGTCAGTGAACAAGGACCGAGGCCTAGGATTTTCATTATCTCTCCAGCTTCTAAGCAACTTATGAAGATTTTTTTTTCTGCTCTGAATCTCAGTCCATATTAAACAAGAGATAAATGCAATATTTGTACTATACTTCTGATTCACGGTGGCAATGTTTGCCTTTCTAAAACTTGCAAAATCATACTTTTCTTACTGCATTTTAGACTCTATGTGCCAATTTTGTAATTACTGAAAACCAAATATTGGCAGCAGAAGATACAAGTGGATCTATACCCCGCAAACACTGAGATCTGAGGTGTTCCCAGACACTGAAGACACTGTCTCTGACTTGGGACAGGGAACCAGACACTGTCCTGCATTCTCTGCACATTACAATTTTCATCACATAATGACTTGCACCAGTAGCACTCCTATGAACAAAAGCCAATGTGGAAAACAGCCTTCATTCCCTGTAATATAAAGAAGCAACAGATTAAGAATTTCAGACCAGGGAGGTGTATTAACTACAGAGGGAGGGAGTGCATATGGGAGAATAATGCATTTTTTAAACCTAACAGTACTAGAACAACTCTTCAAAATGTAAGGCAAAAAGCAATGTTGGCAGTCAAGTAAGGAAGCAAAAATTGACACTTTCTGCCCCCTGCAGTTTGTATTGATATCTGGATTTTTAAGATGCAAGGCCTGGAAGGGAAAAAAAGGAGGCTGGATTCCTGAAAATCAAATGACACAATGCCTTAGTTATTCACTGAATAGTACATAGGAAAAGACCATTTTTCGGGGTTACATTTCTTTTAAGAAATACTGGTTTCAGTTACCAGTTTTAGAACATCAATCCTTCATATTTCCCCTCGTATGAATAGACTAGGGGGTGGCTTTTACGCATTCCTTCTCCTGTACAAAATCTTTCATTTCTGAGTGCAACACCATCTCCAAGTCCATTTAATTCTTTTTTTCTTCTGATTTTTGCATTCCAATTAGGTTAAAGCACAAGAAAGGTTACAAGAATTCTCTTAAATCACATCTAAAGATCCCAATACCAACATCCTATAAGAAAACTATGAACTAACAAGATGCTATTGCCAAAAAACCATGTTCCAAAGAAATGTGCATTTTTTCACCTCTCAATCACCCATGATGAAACTGATGCCAGTTTATACCATCTTAGCTGACACGCTAGGATCAAAAAATATTTGCTTTTAATGGCTTAGACTCTCATGTCAGGAGAGTTATTACAATATTCTTTTAATTTTTAAAGGAAACTGAAACCAAAAATAAATATTGCTAAACATTGAAAAGGCAACTGAAACACTAGAAATTTAGAACATTAAGAATCCATACTTTTATCTCTTTTTTGAACAAAGTACTTCCAAAATGACTACTGCCAACAAACATAATAAGACTTTTAAACTCTCTTTTGAACCACCACAAAGGGTACATGGGCTGTTAGCTCTCAATCCTGAATGGAATTATCTGGATCTACTCATGCAGCAGAATGAGGTGGAAAGGAGATTGCTGGAGTTCTGAGATGACAGAAAGGCTGTAGCACTGCAGGCAGGCAATCACATTCATGAATTCCCTCTACATTAGAAGAACTAGACACAGCAGAAAGAGGTCTGAGCTAAGACCCCTCCCCCTATTATGCTCCTTTTCTACCCACAAGAGAAGGTTTTCATGATGAAGAAGCATTCAAAAAAATGTTGTCCCATGCCTGCTGTCTAACACGTACAGGCCGCCCTACTATCTCTGTACAATATAACGCAGGTATAGATGAAGCCTTAGTAACCTGCAGCTCTTTGAGGACTTCAATAGCTGGACTGCAGTGGCTCGCTTCCAAAATTCAAAACTCAGACAACTGACCATGTATACCACTAGGCAGAAAAACACACAGTCATGGTAGTTTGAATCAGCAGGCAAACAACTCACAGCATTATTAATTTCAAAAGAAAGGCCTGCCTGACAGAAGCTCAACTGATATATAACAGTGACTACCTACCATACACCCCTTTTCTCACACCCCTTTTCACAGACTTGTATAATCTTCAGAGTTTGCAAGGGGCATCCAGTCCAACAAACTGCCATAGATTTGTTGGACCGGATGGCCCTTGCACTCCTGACAGATGCCCATCTAAACGCTGTTTAAAGACCTCCAAAGACTAAGAATCCACCCCACCCTGCTCCCAAGGCTGTATTTTATATACTCTGGCTCTGCTTATATACTGATCATGTTTCTCAAACAAATTACTACATTTTGCTCACCTGGACATGTTAACCCAGCACATCAAAGTCTTAAATTTATCCACTCCTAGCACCTACACTGTGACACTGGCCTACAACAAGTCCTACAAGACAAAACCTTGAATCTGTGCATCTAGCATTATAGAACATTTTTGCAGCTGTATTCTTTGGCACTATTTTTGTTATTGAAAGTATAGCTTCCCAATTTAAGGGCCCGGCTTTCATAAAAGTCCATGTATCATATTAGAATAGGGCCTACCTTAAAGGAGGTACTATTTAATGGGAAACCAGAAGGAAGAATGTGAAGGAAATCATTTGTTCTGCTAGAAAACATGCAAGGGGGAGGAAAATGTATACAGAACATAAGGGTCAGATAAGCAATGAGAACTAGGTACTACTTCACTGTGCACCCTTAGTATGAATGTTCTTTTTTTCTATGCAGGGTAGTAAAGGTAACTGAAGCGCTTCCTAACCTTCTTCCCCAACGAATTGCTTAGTTTGTTTTTTTCTCTCCTCCAGTCTCTGCTCTCCTGCATACCTCCTATGATGCAAAAGGAGGGGGGAGTCTTTCTACAGAAATGAATTGTTCACAGATCCATTTCCACCTATTGTGATCTTGGAAACACGGTTTATTTCCTCCGCCTGCAGGTCGAGCCTTCGCCTCTCCCCCATTCTTTACCCCCAACTCGCCTAAACCCCTGGAAGACCCCTCCCACCCCCACCTTTTCCCTTCCGCCTGCCCGAGCACCATCCATCTCCCTCCAACCCATCCTAATAACTCAACCCAGCAGAACCACCCACTGGAGGGAAAAACCTTAGACAGCCACCACTTCCCCCACGACCTCCCCCCACCACCACCCCCGATCTCCTCCTGTAAACACACACGCCTATTGATCTTTCTATGCCCTGACCAGGGGGCAGCCCCAAGTCAACTCCTCGGGGCTGCCTCCCCCAGCCACCCACCCCCCGTGCACAAAAGCAGGCCTGACACGCGATTTGCCCTGGGAGAGCTCTCGGTCCTCCCTCCCTCCTCATGCCTCCTCCCTCGTCCCCTCCCCTCTGCGTGCTCTGCAGTTGTCTGATTCCGGGAAAGCCTCACTCCCTCCAACACCTACAGCGGCACGAGGAGGAAGAAGAGGAGGAGGAGGAGGAAGAGGAGGGGGGGCGTCTCTTCTTCCTCCTCCTCCTTCCTCCCACCCCAAAAGACCCTCTGGGGACTGGAGGCCCCCCCACTCTCCCCACCTCCCTCGTGCGCTCCGCAAGGGGACCCCAGGCTGGGTTAAACAACGGAACCGGTTGAGAGGGCGGTGGGAGCCCAGCCCATCGGTCCCAGGGGGCATATCTGGGGTGGGGGGAGGCAGGAAAAGGGGGAGGGGGAGAAAAGGAGCCGGAATCCCGCCCCCCAGCGGGGAAGATTTTTCCAAACAGTCCTCGGAGATGGAGGAAAGGAAGAGCGTGGACGCCTGGCTGGGTCGCTCCGGCCCGACCCGGGCTCGCCTCGGGCCGGGGATCTCTGTCAGCGGGAGGCGGGTGGGGGGAGGAGGAGGAGGAGGAGGGGGGGCGGCGAGGCTCACCTTGCGCTTCCTGGTCTCGGCCGACCCGCTCCACACGAAGCACTGGTAGATCACCCTCAGGTTCTGCTTCCAGTTCTCCACCTTGAAGCCGGTCACATGGCAGCACCCGGCGGCCGGCGGACTCATGTCAGACCCCCCCACATCAATCCGCCCGCCCCGCCGGCACGGCTGCTTCTGCTTCCCAAAAGACGTCGGAGGCGGCGGCGGCGGCGGCGGCCGGGGCGCCAGAAGGGAAGAGGAGGAGGCGGCGGCTGGGGGGGGGGTAGCGGTTGTGGGGGGGGCGTCGGATCCGAGCGGGAGGGGACCGGGAAGGGAAATTCCTCCGATCCGGGCTGATGGGGCAGGAAGGAAGGGGCCCGGGAGACGGCTCGGGAGGCAAATCCGGGGTTCGGGACCGGCGAGGGTAGGGGGAGGTCTTTTTTTTCCCCCTCGGGGGGAGGGAGAAAGGGGTCGGGGTGGGAAGGAGAGAGAAGGAAGAGGGAGGGGAGACCCCTCCGCCCCGCCCCGCCGGAGGAGGAAGAGGAGGAGGAAGGTCCAGTCAGTCCGTCCGCGGCGCCCCTTTTTCTTTCTTTTTGGCTCGCTGAGGGGGGCGACTGAGGGCCGCCGCCGCCACCCCCCTCAGGGCTGCGCGGCCCCCGCCGCCTCCGCCGCCGCCTGCAGTGGTGCGGTGGGCGAGGTGAGGCGGCGAGGGGGAGGGGAGAGGCGGCGAGTCGTCGTCGTCGTCTCCGGCGCCTGCCTTCCTCCTCCTCCGCTTCGTCTTCCTCCCTCTTTCCGCCGCCGCTTTCGCTTCAACCCCGCCCCGCCCCCGGCTGGCTCCGAACAAAGCGCCGACGACGGCCGGCCGACGACGCCGCCGCCGCTGAGGGGAGGCAGAGCGCCACAAAGCTGAGGGGAAAGGCGCGCTGAGGAGAATCTTCTGCCGCCGCGCTACCTCATGGAGGCCTCGGGGGAGGGCAGGCGAGAGAAGGGGAAGCCCTCGGCGGCTGAGGGGGAGGAGGAGAGCCGTGGGTGTCGCTGCTGCGACGACGAGGGGTGTGTTCGTCGTCGCCTCCGCTTCCCTCTCAACTCAGCCAAACCTTAGAAGCGCTTTCTTTCTTTCTTTTTTTTTCTTTCTTTTTTTTTAATGGGTGCCTGTCTCTTTAAATCGCTCTTTTTCTCTCCCTCCCATGTTTAATGAGACTGTCCGCGGGCGGCGGAGTCAACCTAAAACCCCGCCGGGCCCAAAGCGGGACAAACCAATTGGGCAAAGGAGCGGGGGGGGAGGAGAAAGAGGAGAGGGGGGAAAAAAGTCTTCGCTCGCGAGCAGCAAGGAGGCCCGGCGGCCTCGCCCCTATTGGTGGCCCTCGCGTGCGCGGCCCGCCCTCTTCCGCTTTTTATTGGTCGGGGCTGCTTTCGCTTACAGCGGTGGGAGAAGAAAAAAAAAGGCTCGCCTGCCTCCGTTCCCTCCTCCGCCCCCGTTGATTGACAAAGGAAGTTCTGGAGAGCCGAGAGGGCGGGGAAAGAGCATGTGCTGCGGCGAGCGCTCGGGGATTGGTGGGACCGCCCGCCGTTCTTACGTCATAAGGTTGAGAGGCCGCCGCGGATTGGCTGAGTTGAAAGATGTCATGCGAAAGACCGCCTCTGAGCGGCGAGCGAAGCGGCATTGCTGTCATATCCGCTTAGCGTTGCCGCTTCTCGGTTACCCCAGTGATTCCTTGCAAAGGAGGGAGCCGGCGTGGCTGCTGGTGCTTCCGTCGGATAGCGATTTTTTAAAAAATTCCAAATTCCCTGGAGTCCAATCTCTGCTTTCTTTGCCCCCTCCTGTAACCCTCGTCCCTTCGCAGGAGTTTTTTTTTAAATGCGATCTCACTGGGCTGGCCTTGGCCATTTCCGCACTGGCCTGTTATAGCGTTATCGTTCCACTTTCAACATCCTATGGAATCCTGGGGGTTGCAGTTTAGGGAGGGGCCTCAAAGGCTTCCCGATCACATGAGGAGCATCCGCAAAGGCCCCTCCCTAAACTGCAAACCCCAGGATTCCATAGGATGTTGAAAGTGGAACGATAACGCTATAACAGGCTAGTGCGGAAACGGTCCTTACTGCAGTTGCTCCTTCTCCCATGCGCTGCGGCTCTTTCCCCCGAGGCAGTTACTACCCTGCAGGGGAGAAAACATTGGGGAGCCCCTTTGCAGCCTCCATTGTGGGATTTTCCTGCACACACCCCTTTCTTGCTGCTCAGCTCCCAAGGATTGCTTTGCCATCCATCCAAATAGGCCCAGCTGATAGGCTTTTGCATACCAAGCACCCAAAATATTCGGGAGGAGAGAAAAAGGAACACACAGCAAGGATCTTAGGCCATTTCCGCACTACATTGTTATAGTGCTATTATTCCACTTTCAACCTCCTGTGGAATTCTGGGGTTTGTAGTTTATTGAGGCCAAAGAGCTCTCTGGCTGAGAATTCTAAAGGCCCCTCCCTAAACTGCAAACCCCAGGATGCCATAAAGTGTTGAAAGTAGAATAATAGCACCATAACGGTGTCGTGCGGAAAGGCCCAGAGTAGCATGGAAATGGCCTTTGACTGGCCTGAACTTAGTTACCCAGTGCCTACGATGTTTTATGGTACTGTCCTTTGTTTTATTTATATCTTAGAATCATAGAATCGTAGAAATGTAGAGTTGGAAGAGACCCCAGGGGCCATCCAGTCCAACCCCCTGCCATGCAGGAACACCCTCAAAGCAATCCCGACAGATGGCCATCCAGCCTCTGCTTAAAAACCTCCAAGGAAGGAGACTCCACTACACTCCAAGGCAGCAGATTCCACTGCCGGACAGCCCTGACTGTCAGGAAGTTCTTCCTGAGGTTCAGGTGGAATCTCCTTTCCTGGAGTTTGAATCCATTGCTCCTTGTCCTGGTCTCTGGAGCAGCAGAAAACAAGCCAGCTCCCTCCTCGACATGACATCCCTTCCAATATTTAAACATGGCTATCATGTCCCCTCTCAACCTTCTCTTCTGTAGACTAAACATCCCCAGCTCTCTTAAGTCTATCCTCATAGGGCTTCATGGCTTCCAGGCCTCTCACCATTTTGGTCGCCCTCCTCTGGACTTGCTCCAGCTTGTCAATATCCTTCTTGAATTGCTTTTCTCCCATGTGGGACCCATTCAATTAAAGCCATACAGCTAAAACAGGCTGAAATATAAAAAATTAAGAAAGCATTGAATGCAATCCACTTTCAAACATTAATTTTAAACTAGTGAAAACCACATTAAAACCTACCCTTTGCACTACTCCAACCAGTTAAAAGCCGACAGCCTGTTTTAATAAGAAGGTCTTTGCATGCTGGGAAACAGATGGGGAGGAGGCCAACCCAGCTGCCCATAGCAGAAAGCTCACAGCCTGGGAGAAGCCACAGAGATGGAGGTAATACAGATGTATATACCGTAATATATGAGCACAGGGTTGTGGCCCTCCAGATGTTGTTGAACACCAATTCCCAGCAATCTGGTCACTTCTGATGGATATATAGGAATTCTAGATCAACATCTGGACAGGTCAAAGGCTTCCTGCCCCTGTAGCAACAGAGAAAGTAATCTTGGACTGTGCCAAACCACTGAGCCATCTAGTCCGACATTGTCTATGTTGACTGGCACTAGCTCTCCGGCATCTCAGAGGGCAAGGGCATCTTTTCTCAAGTCAGACTTCCTGGGATCTTCTGCAAACAGAGGGATGAGCCACCTTGTAACTATGCATGTTTTTATACAGGAATAAAGAACATTTTTGTATGACACATTTATGACTTCTGTATTCTAGCCTTCTGCCAAAGTGGCACATGCCTGCAATGGGTCTGCTGTGTTGTCGTCTGCACAACAACACTGTGAGATGGATTAGGCTGAAAGAGTCCAAGGTCACCCAGTAACGCTGAGGGCCAAATGTGGGTTTGAAACCAAGAACAGCTGTCTTTTTTAGAATTATTTTCCCAATCTATAGGCTGCTTTTTGGAGTCAAGCCCTCTCAAAGTGGCTTCAGCCGTGGTGTCAGAAACCTACAGGTTATGGCTCAAGTCAGGAATTTACTACAACAGTCGGATGGTGTTGCAAATTGTATGTTGAATGGATTAATTTTATCAGTAAATAACAAGAGCTATGCTGGATTGTACCAAAAGGCCCATCTAGACTGGAGCTGGAAGTGACAAATTACAAGTAACGCAGTTACTGATGTCTTCTTGTTGCTGTTGTTGTAATCAAGTTGTAACAAAGCTATTTTCACAAACAGCAGAATAAGCAGTACCAACACTGCTACCTTTTGGTGTAACAATAATACTTTCTTGTTACCTTCAAAAGTAACTCTTTTAGGATATTTTTAGAGTTAATTTAGTACCATTTTCCAAGCTTCATGCTATTTTTAATTAGTCCTAAAGTTCCCTCCCCACCTCCCAAACAATAGGCAAGCAATAAATAATGCAACCAGTTACTAAAGTGTTCTTGCAACATTAACTGCAAAGAGTTACACTGGGGGAAGGAACAAATTACTCCTAAAAAGTAGTTTTCTGAGCTTTAATATAGTGGGAGAATTCCATTTATACCATGCCAGCCTGTGGAAAGTCTACAAGCAGGACAGGAGCGTGACAGCATGTCATACACATTAACATTTTGACAAAGGAAAATTTATACATTGGTTCTTGAGGGGAGGGGGTCATGGTAAGACGGTACCTGATGCTTCAGTCCAAATCCTCAGCGTACATCAGATGGTGTGTGATGACCTTCCTTGACAAGTTATTGAAACTGAAATAGAAAGCACAGGTGACCCTGGAAAGAAGTAAGATAGGACCAGGGCCTTTTGGTGTCTCCTGATTCTGAGAACCAGATGAGGAGGTTTCTGTGCTGTAATGAAACCCCCTTGCTTAAGCTGCCTGCCACGGTTTTATCAGCCCCAGGATCTAACCTTCCACTTCAAACTTCCTGACAGAGCCACATGCTTTCACAATTCTGTCCCATTCAGTCCTTTTCAGACAGAGAGGAGGGACACTAGTCAAGAATACACACTTTTCTAGGCTCTCTTGCCCTTCCCCAAGCCGGCTTCTCCATTGCTTTCGAATCTGGTAGCAAGAGCGTAACCTCTGGAAGGTGCTCTGAAACAACTAGGGGATTCACAGGGCCTCTATGCTGTCCCCTTCTGCTTTCGACAGGCACTATTAGGGAAAGAAATGATGTACCGTTATTGCTTCTAAGTCTTTAATAGCAAGCCCATACATTCGGCTGATAAAGATTTCCTCATCCCTTCCTTTGCATGCCAGGAAAAGCTAAAAACCTGCACACAGCACTGCCCTGTCATTAGGCAGAGAAGGAAACTGCCTCTAGCAGTAAATTTGAGGTGTTATGAAAAGATAGCAAAAACAGTAGTTAAATTTTTACTTATAGGAATGAGGAGAGGCGCTTTTTATGGGGTATATTTTTTTTTCCAACCTCGTCTCGCTGGACCACTTGCCTGGCTTTTGGCACTGTGCACTTTGTCCTTGCTGTGTAGATGACACTAGTTCCTGCTTCTGCAGAAGGGCCTTTCTGCTTTACGCTGTTACAGTGCTATTATTCCACTTCCAACATCCTATGGAATTCTGGGGTTTGTAGTTTCCTGAGGCCCAAGAGTTCTCTGGCTGAGAATTCTAAAGGCCCCTCCCTAAACTGCAAACCCCAGGATTCCATAGGAGGTTGAAAGTGGAATATAGCACTATAATAGTATAGTACAGAAAGACCCTCAGCCTGCAAGATGTCTCGGACTAGCCCTCTCTGTCTCCCAGGTAGCTATTTAAGTCACAAAATTAGCAAAGCGAAATAAAATAATAGCCAGCCCACTTGAGAAACATGACATTACTTTTCAGTTGCTCCAGAGCCACTATTTGTAGAAAAAGATGAGTCCCCCTTCTCAATGTGAATGGAGAGCCACTATGCATTTATTAGAGAGTGAGTATGTTCATACCTAACCAAGCAGAGCTTGGAAATTATATACTTTTTTTGGACCACAACCCCTCATTTCCACTAGGCAACAAAGCAGCCAACAAGCACAGTCACCAACAGCTTCCTCAGAATTGGGAAACGTTACTTTATGGGATGATAGCTTCTAGAATCCACAATCTAGCTGGATGGAGGATTCTAGGAACTGGAGTAAAAAATTTTTTAAAAAAGGATATTTTTTCTAAGCTTTCTTTGCACATCACTAACCAGGATGGGATTTCTCTATATTTGGCAGAGCAATAACAATTTTTGCCTGCAGCGCTTTGGACGTATCATGGGAAGACGTGAGTCACTGGAAAAGATGAACACCTTGAAAAAGTTGAAAGTGGAAGGAAAAGAGGAAGATTGAGTTGATCCACCTAGAGCGGAAAACCAAGGAAGCCATAACTGTGAAGTCTGCAACACCTGATCGGAGTTGTTAACAACGAGGACCATTTCTGCACTAGCCTGTTATAGTGCTATGATTCCACTTTCAACATCCTATGGAATCCTGGGGTTTGCAGTTTCGGGAGGGGCCTCCCGGCCCCTCCCAAAACTGCAAACCCCAGGATTCCATAGGATGTTGAAAGTGGAATCATAGCGCCATAACAGGCTAGTGCAGAAATGGCCAAGGTCTCTTGAATTCAGCTCCTTAATTCGTAGGGTTGCCATTAAGTCCAAGCGCATGACAGCGCATGACAACAATATTTATGCTGGTTGAGGCATAAACAACACCTAATATTCTCACAAAGCATAAATCAATAAAATGTCAAACAAAGTAAAGAGCACAGCAAACAAACAACAGGAGGTGGTTTGTGATGAAAAGGTCAGTTCTGAAAGAGGGCTGGACTAAGATGCTTGGCACCTGCAGAGGACAATGCAACTCACCATCAGCAACACAATAGAAGATATATCTGTTAAACAGGCAATTTGCCTTTTATGATGCTGCGAAGGTCGCCCCTTAGCTGTCATAAAACTGAGTTGTGACAAGGGATAAGCAGGAAAACTTTTACAATTAAAAAAATCCAGCACCATGTGGCAAACAGCCTATATGTATTGATGTGGTTTTGGAATTTTACCCATCAAATAACAGAATGGCATGAATCTCTATGTGGAAAAGCATCCATCGCCTGTGATACAGAGGAATGAGGGAAGCAGTCACTAGATCAGAGAGGCTGGTTCTTTCAAGCCAAGCAGGGAAGAGAGCAGGCAGAACATGTGGTTAAATAGGGAGTGGAGAACCAGGGGGTCCCTCTGGTAAGCTGCCTTGGGCTATTGTGTTGCACACCTGGGCAAAAATTATTCCCCCCTCCCCATTTCCACAGGGAAGCAAACACACCCACCCACACATCTTCAGTAATCTGATGAGCCTTAATTCCCAGCAATGAAATCATTAGCTTTCAGGATTTTCCCAATTAATGAAGGGAGCTGGAGTTGCACAGCGCGAACCCATTAAGGGCTTGCTAATGCATGGTTTGATTTCACTGCCTGCAATTGAGCACATGGTTCCCCAGCCTTTAGGGACTGTGACAATTCAGGCTGGGCTCTAGAGGGATCTCTAGGCATCTAGGTCTTCAGAAAGCTACTTTCAAAAAGCCCCGCTGTCCCTCCCAGATGTCCTGATTATCTGTTACCAGTCTTTGATTTGATCTCCCAACTATGCCCTTCAGATGGATTTGGAGACCTTAAAAGTGTTAGTGTGTCTTCAATTACAGTGGGCCCTGGGTATCCACTAAGATTTGGTTCCAGGACTCCCCCTATCCCCCCCCATGGATACCAAAATTTGTGGATGCTCAAGTCCCATAATGTACAATGATGTAGTACAGTGGTGTCCCTTATATAAAAAGGCAAAATCAAAAATTTGCTTTTTGGATTTTTAAAAATTTTATTTAATTGTTTGGAAATATTTTCAATCCATGGATGGTTGAATCCATGGGTACAGAATCAACAGATATGGAGGGCCGACTATATCTTTGCCTCTTTTCTATCATCCTAGAACTGCCCTGGCCAGATAGTTATTGGTACTGAATTAGTCTGAAAAAGGTATGCTAATCACATATATATAAAACCAGACATGTTGAGAGATGTATACTGAAATCTTGTGCTCATGTACTCAAAAGAAAGCACATTGACTTTAATGTGTTGACGTTCTCATATAGCATCTTTTTACATTTTTTAAAACTTTTTATTACAATTTTTTAAATTCATCCTTCTTCTTTTAATTGATGTTGTGAGTCTCCTTGGGTCCCATTTTGGAGAAAGGGAGGATACAAATCAAATAAAGAAATTAGTGTGCATGGGACTAAAGTTTGCATATCCTATTAGACACTCTCCAATGTTTCAAAAAGGAAAATGGGGGCCATTTCCGCACTACACTGCTCTAGTGCTATTACACTCAGTCCTCCACATTTGCGGGTATCACTTTTGCAGATTTGGTTATTCATGGATTATTTGCTGTCACCTCTGCTGTCTCCCTATGCCATTTTTATAGGAACTGCAAGCCTCGTAAGACTGCAAAACTGCAAACGAGGCTTGTAAGTCCCTCTTAAAAATGGTGTGGGGCAGCAGTGGAGGTGGCAGAAAGCCCCCCCAGCCCCCCACTTCTGCCTTGTGAAGGAATCCTGATGCCTCAGAGGAATCCATGGGGGGTTGAATATGGTGATCATACTTTTTATGTGTGTTAAATATGGTTTGGGAGGGCCTAGAGTTATTCACGGTTTTTCCACTTTGACGGGGTCCTGTGCCCCTAACTCTAGCGAATGTGGAAGGATGACTGTATTCCACTTTCAACCTCCTATGGAATCCTGAGGTTTGCCATTTACGGAGGGGCATTTAGAATTCTTGGCCAGAGAGCTCCTCAGTCTCAGTAAACTACAAATCCCAGATTCCACAGGATGTTGATAGGAAAAACCATTGACGATTTAATCTGTGATTGCACTGCCTGGCAACGGGAGAAGGATGGGACCGTGACAATGTCACGCAGAAGCACCATTGCAGTCCTGAGGCCCCTCCCGAAACTGCAAACTCCAGGATTCCATAGGATGTTGCAAGTGGAACAATAGCACTATAACAGTCCAGTGCAGAAATGGCCCTGCTCCTCTCCCATTCTTGTGTTGGAAAAACTGCATCCTGCAGAAAGGGACTCAACCAAAGAAGCCACAGCTCTACATCTTCTGGATCTAAGCATGGCTGCTGATAACAAGGAGGATTGGTGGTCTCCCATTCATAGGGTCACATAAGTCAAAGCCAACTTGATAGCAGTTAACAGCAAAAGCTTATGTTTTATTTTATGCACACCGACAGGCACACGTATATCCTCTCTCTTCATAAGAACAGTGCTGAACCTTTGACCCTACAGATATTTTAGACTAAAACTCCTCAAGTCTCTTAGTGGTGGCCATGCTGGCTGGGGTTGATGGGACTTATAGTCCAAAACATCTGAAAACTGAAGGTTCCCTACTTCACCACACATACACCCATCCACTCTCTGAAAATGATTTATCCACAGCTTCTCTTTCTGGGTGTTTTATTTTCCTTTAAACATCTGATTTTCTTTCCTTGCTCTGTCCCTGATCAGAGAACAAAATGCCCTTTTGATAGCATTTTTGACAGAGCAAATCCCTTCCAATGAGCGAACGGCAGATGGAAGTCCATTCCCAACTCTTTCCCTGGGAGAAAGGTTCACCAAAAATAAATTAAAAAAAAAAATCAGTGTTCAGCCTCAGAAAAGAGGAGAGAACGCCTGTGAAACTGAAAGGTACTGTGACCTTGAGGAGCCATTCGTTGCCTGAATCCAAAAGCAGATGCAAAACCATGAATTGCTATTTTAAAAACTATCTCTCTGTGTGTGTGTGTTTATGTTTAAAAATCTTAATACAAGAGAGAAGGAAAGAGGCAAGAATTGCTTAACCGTGCTTTTCAGTTCCTCTAAAGGCCTGCCAGCACCAGTATTATTATTATTATTTTTAAAAAATTTAGCGAAGGGGAGGTGTTCGTCTTTGAAGTCTGTTTCCTTGCGGGAAGAGAAAACATGGGAAGAATTCAATGCTCCACCGCAGCAAAACAGCAACGATGCATGCTCGGAAAACCAGAAGCTTTAAAAAAAGCAGGCTCTGGTGGGTGGGTGTGGGCGAGTGTGGGTGGGTTGCTAACTCACCCTGGCACCCAATTATACCACCAGCCCATACGCAGCCCTCCCCTCTCCCTTCTAGGGATGGGCGAAAGAGAGGCAGACAAGAAAGAGGGACTCAGTTTGGGATGGGTGTGTGTCTTCTTCCAGGCAGGCTGGGAACCGAAATAGCTGCAGTTGCACAAGCCATGAATCAAAAGCACCACCTAATGGAGAAAGCCTGTAGTGTTCTCCTCGGTTTCTTAGCTGGTTCAATTTTTCAAGGATGAGTTAAAAACAGGCTGATGATTTTTCGCTACCCAATTCTGGGGCGGGGAGGAGGGACTGAATGATGTTGTCATGATGCTGTGGCAAGAGAAGAGGAATCTGTCAAACACTGTTTCCGCACTACATTGGCCATTTCCGCACTACAGTGTTAAACTGCTGCTATTCCACTTTCAACGCCCTGTGGAATTCTGGGGTTTGTAGTTTACTGAGACCAAAGAGCTGTTTGGTTGAGAATTGGAAGTGCCCTTCCCTAAACTACAAACCCCAGAAATCCATAGGAGGTTGATAGTGGAATAGCAGCACTTTAACACTGTAGTGCGGAAATGGTCATTGTTATAGTGCTATTATTTCACTTTCAACCTCCTGTGGAATTCTGGGGTTTGTAGTTTACTGAGGCCCAAGAGCTCTCTGGCTGAGAATTCTCAATGCCTCTCCCTAAACTGCAAACCCCAGGACTCCATAGGAGGTTGAAAGTGGAATCATAGCAGTATAACAGTGTAGTGCAGCAATGGCCAAAGTTTGGTCAATAGGGCAGCTGTTTCATTTGCTTGTAGGGACCAGAGGGAAACTAGAGCTGTTTCCACACTAGATAGTTATAGCGCTATTATTTCACTTTCAGCATCCTATGGAATCCTGGAGTTTGCACTTTCGGGAGGGGCAGGGTGACCCCTCTCGAAACTGCAAACCCCAAGATTTCATAGGATGTTGAAAGTGGAATAATAGCACTATAACAGTATAGTGCAGAAACGGCCCAGATGCAGTGGGGAACATGATGAGGGCTCAGTTGATAAAGAGATGTTCATGTGCGTCTCTTGTTTTGTGTTATCTGCAAACATGATGCTGTGCATATGGGGGGGAAATAAGATATCCAAAATATGCTGTTGCTGGATATCTGAAGTTTTTAAATATGTATTTTAACTCTGTTTTAGTTATTACTGGATTTTTTAATTTGAATTTTAACTTTTGTATGTTAGGGTTTTTTAAATTATGTTTTCTTTTTTTAAAAGTGCTAGTTGTCACTTTGAGTCCTTCCAAGGAAAAAAACAGAATACAAATAAAGACAACACCACCAACAATAACAACTTTATGGAAGCCCTGGTGGCGCAGTGGTTCAATGCCAGTACTGCAAGCCACAAGGTTGTGAGTTCGATCCTGCCGGG
Organism: Ctenosaura bakeri; assembly: GCA_948474755.1. Classification (NCBI taxonomy): domain Eukaryota; kingdom Metazoa; phylum Chordata; class Lepidosauria; order Squamata; family Iguanidae; genus Ctenosaura; species Ctenosaura bakeri. Next base: position 511,602 of record CAOLHI010001113.1, on the reverse strand, counting down.
CTCCAAGGTTGACTCAGCCTTCCATCCTTCCGCAGGTCGGTAAAATGAGTACCCAGCTTGTTGGGTGCATGTATAGAAATGTTTCAAAATACATGCTATTTGTAAGTTGTTCGCCGCCTCGATCCATATGGAGAGGCGGGATACAAATAAATAATTTAAAAAAAAAAAACTTCCAGAGGGATCACTGTCCCTGGCCGTGCAAGCTTGGAGATTCTGGGAGCTGTAGTTCTGAAAAGTGACGTTTCCAGACTCTGCCTGCTGTACACAGACGGTTTCCTGGAAAGCCTGCCATTTTAGTGTGTGCGTAAATTTTCTGCAATTCTCTCCCTTCATGCTTGTCCAATTTGTTTTCCAACCTGTTGTGGTTTTAAACGAGGTTAAGCTGCTCTCCCCAATTATTTTACTATGTAAAGGTAAGACAGGCAATTTCTAAAATGAGGAAAGAAACAAAACACGCACGCAGCAAAAGTAAATCACCTGGCAGTATGACCTTCATTAGTGAAAGGGGTTTTACACATCATTCTTTATTATTTCTCAGCTTTCATCCAGTTCTTATGGAAACCGCCACCTGAGCCTCTGGGTTAGAGAAATCTCAGATTTCTTCGCCCTACGGTTTATCACAGTCCACAGTAAGCTGTGTACCCAAACCATTGCAATGAGGCAGGCTTGGCCGTGACTCCTTTACCAGAGACTGACCTTGTGGTTGTTGTTTTGTTGTTGTGTTCCTTCAAGTTGTTTCCAACTTATGGTGACCCTCAGGCTAAGCTATCATGAGGTTTTCTGGAGCTGAGAGTATGTGACTTGCCCTAGGTCACCCAGTGGATTTCCCCAGCCATGCAGGGAATCGAACTCTGGTCTCCAGGGTCATAGTTCAAAGCTCAAACCACTACACCATCCTGCCGCTGTGAAGACTGACCATACTGGATATACCAGTATAATCTTTTTTGTTTCCTTCAACAAACCATTGGGCAGAAGACAGACATTCGATTTAGTGTTTGGGAAAGCAGAACGCTCTCAAGGTCATTGGGCTGCAATTCCCATCAGCCTTGTCCAGCAAAAGCAACTGAGAAAACTGAAGGGAGTTGCACTCTAGCAACACCTGGAAGCCCACACTTTTGTCCAACCTTCATTTAAGGAATAATTATGTGTGCTCATCAGGTTTTTGCCTTTTCCCCAATTGCCATCATGCTGTGAAGATAAAAGAAGGAGGGCCTTCCTTGATCCTTCAGATCTGCTGCAAAAGCAGACATTTTTGGTGTTCTGTCTCTCTGAGCTGTTTTTATTCCATCTGGTCATGAGAAAAATACCAACAGTGTTGAGCTGCATTGCAGCATTACATCTGCATTACACCTAACAAACTACGTAACAGTAAGAAGTTGTGTCTAAATATAGTCATACCTCAGTTAAGAAAATCTCTGACGAAGAAGCTCCTTTTTATAATGCTTTTTTATGCCCCCAGCCCTCTTCTCCATGTGCTCTGTCTAGCTCGATGTTGCTGTTTTTCTAAGCACATCTGCACTGAGAGGATGGTGAAGGAGGGCTGGAGAAATAGGCTTTGGATGTCTGACGCAGCAGCACCTCTGGAGTCATCAAGGCAATACAAGACTGAGGCCCTTTCCGCACTGCACTATTTTAGCACTATTATTCCACTTTCAACCTCCTATGGAATCCTGGGGTTTGCAGTTTAAAAGAAGGGCCTTTAGAATTCACAGCCAGAGAGCTCTTTGGCCAAAGCAAACTACAAGCCCCAGAATTCCATAGAATGTTAAAAGGGGAATGATAGCACTATAACAGTGTAGTTCTGGGCTGGGAAAGAATAGGGCCATTTCCGTACTATACTGTTATAGTGCTATTATTCCACTTACAACCTCCTGTGGAATTCTGGGGTTTGTAGTTTATTGAGGCCAAAGAGCTCTCTGGCTGAGAATTCTAAAGGCTTCTCCCTAAACTGCAAACCCCAGGATTCCCTAGGAGATTGAAAGTGGAATAATAGCACTATAACAGTGTAGTGCAGAAATGGCCTAGGATTCTGCTGTATCCAATCCAACTGTAGCTGTGTGTCTTGCCTATAACAGATAAAATAAATGGGAGATGTCTACAGAATGCCTTATTGTGCATGCATGGACAGCAGAACAGAAAGAAAGGGACAGAGCAGAGAAACCTTCCTCACTAGCTAAACCTCCTCGGCATGTTAAAGAAGGATAGATCTGTAAGGCTTGTCCACCAAAATGGAAATCGTAAGAAAAGCGATGAAAGAAAAAATATATCGCTGGATGCATAGAGTCTTTTGAGTGGTTTCTAGAAGATTCAAAATGTTTTTGTTTACTTAGGCAAGGCTTATGTGACTTGGTTGTTTCTTTTTACTTACTTATTCATTTTTGATTGTTTTCGTTATATTACAAGACCAAACCTTCATGTGTATATTATACAAAAATCTTTATGTTAATAAAGAAAAGGAATTGCATAAAGAAAAAGGTGATAATGTATTATATTGTGTTCAATAACAATTTGACTTATTGGTCTAAATAAAATACAACTTAGAACAAAAAAAAATCCTGTTCCTATTTTCCAGTTGTTAACTTGACACTTATTGTACGTAAAGGGGCTATTTTCTTTCATTCGTTGTCCCTGTATTCCTTCTACGCTTACTACAGATATGTTTTCCCATCTTTTTTTCCCCCAGATAATTTTTGGGAATTAAGTTGACGAATGCAGTATTCCAAGATTCTAGGGTTGTTGTTTTTTTTTGTTTTTTTGTTTTGTTTTGTAATGTAGTTATATCACAATACCCTATGACTTGGTATTTCATTTCACATGTGCACATTCTTAGTTTTGAATAAAAAAATTTGGTGAAACATGCTGAAAGGCCTTGGGGTGGGTGTAGGAACCTGCCCCAATTCTTTCCGTTATTTCTGCGTCTGGTATGGAATATTCTGTTCAAGAAGGAGCACATCTACTTTGTTAACTGAGGCCTTACCTGGATCCTTGTTTTCTGGTTCTTTTCCCATCCTTTTTACCTTTTGTCCTGTGGACGTTGTTTTTCGATTGTAAGCCTGTGGACTGGGGTTACCCCCCTTTTTTCCCCCTTAAAATGACCCACGTACCACCCTGGGAGCCTTTCCAACTGAAAATGAAGGTACAAATGCTTTCAAGAAATCAAGAAATCCTACAAATTGCAGCACCATTAATATGCATGGCATTTCACAAAGAACAATCCCCTAGTGACTCTGGATCTAAAACTCTGCGTGCAAGAGAGAAACAGAGGCAAAGAGTAACAGGCAAAAAAAGGAAAAGAAAAAAAAAGTGTTCTGTTGCAGATTCACCTTTTTCTTTTTTCTTTTTAGAGCAGTTGAGTTGCTTTAGGGATTTTAGGTTTAACCTGACTCTTGGACAATTGAGACTGCTAGCCATGGGATAAGAATACCCCTCACTGAATTCAGTGGAGCTTATTGTGGAGTAGAAATGCCTTGGATTGTCTGTTTACTTTGCTTTCCTTGGTGAGTTTTCCATATTCTAATTGCAAACATGATTTAAATTAAGCTTTTGCTCCTGAGTTGGTGCTAGGCAAGCAGCCATATGGAGCATCCAGCTGGGGAAAAATGCCCGGGGGGGCACCACGGAGTTTCAACTTTGCAGACAGGCAGGTGGCGATACAGTACTGACAGCGGCTCTCCGCTGTTAAGTGAAGCAGTAGCAGATGTGATGCTGGTATCCAGCAGAGGTGGCCAACTACCAGGTCTTAGGTGGCTGCTCAGCAATACAAGAGTAGGATTAGAGGGCAGGGAACATGATCAGAGCCAGTGTGGTGGAGTGGTCAGATCCGGGTTCAAATCTCCCACTAAGCTATGAAACTCCACACGCATACAGTATTTGCAACCTGTTACAAATTGCTTTGAGCATCATTTGATGCAAAGCAAGGCTAATTCTTTCAGATAAAGAACAGAAGAAATGAAGCAGTAGAATTCTGGATTTCCCCATTTCATTATGCAAGTGAAAGATTGTATGTTTTTGATGCTCTTCCATACAGTAACACACTAAATATAGTAAACATATTAATCAGAAAGGCATGCTCAACCACTCTCTTGTCTACCAACAGTCTTGTGTTACAGGAGCTATGGTTAGAAACAACAGAGAAACTAGGATCTTGGAGACACAGGTCATTTCCTCACTACACTGTTATGGTGCTGTTATTCTACTTTCAACATCCTGTGGAATTCTGGGGTTTGTAGTTTACTGGGGCCAAAGAGTTCTCTGGCTGAGAATCCTAAATGCCCCTCCCTAAACTGCAAACCCCAGGATTCCATAGGAGGTTGAAAGTGGAATAATAGCACTATAACAGTGTAGTGTGGAAATGGCCTTAGTGTTAAACAAAACAAGGAAATGAGGAAGGAGAAAGGGAAACAGGCTGAAGAAAATTCTCAGCTATCACTTTCTATTTGCTTCTACTTTGCAATTTTTTATTTAAGGCTTTGAGGTTATACCCAAATGTTTCAGTAATACTGAGCAGCAGAGGCAGAAAAGTCATGCCATCAGCTCCTGAACTAGCATCTCATTGGATGCATGGGATTTTTGGGATGGTGCATAGGTGTCAAATTTAATAAATACATTGCTGTCTTGCTGTTAAAACATATACTGAGATTTGAAGTTCACTTGTGTTCACAATTTTCAATTTTGACTGGCCCCACAGAACCCAGAAAGAGGTACGTATAAATGGCAGCATGTTGTTGTTCAAAAGCATATTCAGCTGAGTCAGGAAAATAAAGGAGTCATTCCTTCTCAAAGGCTCTTCCATTCAGGACTTCTGTTCCAGCTTCTCTTGCCCTTTCTTCTGTAGGCATTTTGCTGGTAGCATAGTTATTCATCTCTACCGTTCTATGCCATCAGTTCAAATGAGCCTTTTAAGATTAGAGCCTTCCTGCCCCACCCTCCAAACACTGTGTGCGTCATAATTGTGATTGTGCAACTGTACTATAGTTCAGTCAATTAGGCTATCATTATTATTTTATTACATATTTGCTCTTGATGTATAAAAAACCTTGATTTACAGCCTTACAACCTGCCAGCTGCAGTCACTATGGCTACATAACTGGACATGGGCTGAGATTTTCCCCGCTACCAGTGCCTATGGAAAAGGTGTTAGAACATGATATAAGAGGAGCACACCTAGGACTGTCTGACCTTTCAGAGGCAATAAAGTAGTGACGAAGCTTTCAGCAAAGGGAATAAAGGTTACTTAACTCTCAGAGGGCCCTACCATTAGGCAGGCTGAAGCAGTTGCCCTAGGAAGAAGTAGCAGTAGATGGGTTGGTGGGTGGGGAGGATGGATTATGTTTTAATTGCTTTTAATGTATTTGATGTACTGTTGTAGTACCTCCTCGATCCGTCATGAGAGGTGGGATATAAATAATAATAATAATAATAATAATAATAATAATAATAATAATAATTATTATTATTATTATTATTATTATTATTATTATCAGCAGCAGCAGCAAGCCACACAACCCAGTTCCTCCTAAGCCAGCCTGGCTGGTTCTTTGTCTCCAAAGAGAGAATTGCACATGCCATACAGTTTATGTTTCCCATAAACTGGCCGCCTGCCCACCAAGTGTGGTGAGGGATGCTACCTATCGCCTGTCAGCAACATAGGTTTTTTTTTTAAAAAGTTTCAGCTGGCCGTTTAGTTAGTTTCTGTAGATGGAACAGCAGCAAAATGTCTTGGGCCAGCTCTGTTTGCATTCCCCAAATGGCATACTTTAAGCAAGGATGTGCAACATGTGGCCACCTTGGTTGGGTAGTGCAGGTTGGATAGTACTAGCTTGAAACCAGGAATGGGAGTTGTGCCTTGCAGAAGTTTTGGGCAGCAGTTCTCATCATCCCTCCCCGTGGGGTCTGCTGGCTAGGGCTGCAAAGAGTTGCAGTCCAACTCTGAGCCTTTCCGCACTAGACTGTTATAGTGCTATTATTCCGCTTTCAACCTCCTATGGAATCCTGGGATTTTGCAGCTTCGGGAGGGGCCTTTAGAATTCTCAGCCAGAGAGCTCTTTGGCCTCAGGAAACTACAAACCCCAGAATTCCCACAGGATGCTGAAAGTGGAATAATAGCACTATAACAGTCTAGTGCAGAAATGGCCTCTAACTGGAGGGCTGCATGGCCCTTGCTTTAAACTATGGATCAGCAGCTCAAAGCCCTGGGCCCAATCTACGGACCTATCAGCACTACATGGTTCTAGTGCTGTTATTCCACTTCCAACATGCTGCGGGAGGCTGGGCTTTGCAGTTGAGGGAGGGGCCTTTAGGATTCTCAGCCAGCGAGCTCTTTTTGGCCTCAGGAAACTGCACAGGGCAGAATTCCACAGGAGGTTGAAAGTGAAATAATAGCCCCATAGCAGCGTAGTGAAGAAATGGCCCTAAATCTCATCCTCTCCCTCACATAGGCCCTTTCCACACTACGCTGTTATAGCGCGATGATTCCACTTTCAACGTCCTACGGAATCCTGAGGTTTGCAGTTTGGGGTCGGCCCCTCCCCAAACTGCAAACCCCAGGATTCCGTAGGACGTTGAAAGTGGAATAATCGCGCTATAACAGCGCAGTGCGGAAACGGAAACAAAAGAATAGACATTGGTGTTCGTTTTGCTCTGTACCTCTCATTGAGGCGGGACTATAATTACAATCCGTGTTTGCCGACGGAGCCTAAATATCGCCGGACCCACCCTGATGTGGTCCGTTCCTTTCTGGCTTCGCCACCTCTGGCTCGGGCGAGAGCTTCCGATTGGCCGGTTTCCCACGAGCTCCGCCTACTTGTCTGTGACAGGAAGCCGTGTTGTGATTGGGCCAGCGGAGAGGAGGCGGGAGAAAAGGATTAAGCCGTTTCCGGATATGTGGTCATGGTGACCGTGGTTGCCAGGTAGTCGATGGGATGTTGGGGAGGAGTGGAGGGGGGTGGCATTGATTGTGTTCTGTTGGGCCAACCGCTGCAGGGTTGGGGTACAGCTATGGGGTGGGGTATAGCTCTAAGGTAGCTCTCGGGGGGGGGCGGAATGGTCGCCGGAATTGCCAGCGGCAGTGCGGCGTAGTGGTTAGTGTTAGCCTAGGAGGGGAGAGACCAGGTCCAAATCCCCACTTAGGCCTGATGCTTCTTGAGTGACTAAACTGCCCCAAAGGTTTTTGTGAGGGGGGAGGAGAGAGAACTCAGCTGAATATACTTCCCTGAGCTTTGTGAAAAAGGGGGTGGAATAAGTATAAATCAGTTTAATAATGCCAACATATAAGCTGCAGTCCTGGGAAAAGGTTTATAGAGTCATAGAAATGTAGAGTTGGAAGAGACCCCAGGGGCCATCCAGTCCAACCCCCTGCCATGCAGGAACCCCCTCAAAGCACTCCTGACAGATGGCCATCAAGCCTCTGCTTAAACACCTCCAAGGAAGGAGACTCCACTACACTCCGAGGCAGCATATTCCACTGCCGGACAGCCCTGACTGTCAGGAAGTTCTTCCTGAGGTTCAGGTGGAATCTCCTTTCCTGCAGCTTGAATCCATTGCTCCTTGTCCTGGTCTCTGGAGCAGCAGAAAACAAGCCCCCTCCCTCCTCTACGTGGCATCCCTTCAAATATTTAAACATGGCTATCATGTCCCCTCTTCACCTTCTCTTCTGCAGACTAAACATACCCAGCCCTCTAAGTCTGTCCTCATAGGGCTTCATGGCTTCCAGGCCCTTCACCATTTTGGCCGCCCTCCTCTGGACTTGCTCCAGCTTGTCAATATCCTTCTTGAATTGGGGTGCCCAGAACCGGACACAGTATTCAAGATGGGGTCTAACCAAAGCAGAGTAGAGTGGTACCAGTACCTCCCTCGATCTAGACACCAGACTCCTAAACGTACCCCATGTTCAAGTGGCCTGAGTTGTGTGATGGTGCCTTGGGGGGGCGACTACTCTCCCCCTCCCCCAGCCAGACAGCTATACAGGTTGGGAAGGAACCCTTCCCTTTCAACTGTATTTAGCTAGAACCTGGGCCCCTGCCGCACAAGACTGTTATAATGCTCTTATTTCACTTTCAGCATCCTATGGAATCCTCAAAGGCCCCTCCCTAAACTGCAAACCCCAGGATTCCATTGACAGGTTTGGCCTTTTCTCTGTCTTTCTTGCCCTTAAGCTGTGGCTTAGAGAGTGTGGGCTAACACCTTTGAATGTTGAAAGTGGGATAAGAGCACAATAACAGTCTGTTGCGGAAATGGCCCTGGAAAGAGGGATACAAAACTTTGGGACCTTGGAGGTGCAGACTGTAACCCTATTTAGGGAGAAGCATGGAGGATGCCCCCAGGGAAAAAGAATGAGGCAGCTGGTTTCCTTATCTCACCCTTGCAGCTTGGGCTGCTTATACGAGCTGGCTGTATATTGTCAGACTGTTCTTTGTAACTTTTACAGTGTTGTTCTATGTGGCTGAGTTTGGCAATCAGTCCCGTTGCATTTATTGGAACTTGCTCCCATTCTTTGGACCCTCCTTGTGTGCAACCTCTGCACATGCAAATTTGAAGTCCTGTGAAGTGTCACATCCCTATATCTTTTTTTTTTTTTAAATTTTTATTGATTGTAACAAAAAAACAGAACAAAAAAGTAAAACACCATGTGATACAGATAATAGTGAAAAAAAGAAATTTCAACAAAAACAAGCTTACATTATTATTTCTCTCTAATACCATTACAATCATAAACTTATTCAGCATAGTCTATATCATACTACTTATATACTTTTGTTACCTATCTCTAAATCTCATTCTCTTTATACTCATTATTATTATAATAATTTCATTCTTAATTCTATATTTTTCCCTTACATTTAGCAATAGCATTTATTTCTATACCACTTATCAACTGAGTGTTATCTAAGCGATTTACAATGTGTTTTAGCGAATTGCCCCCAACAAGCTGGGTACTCATTTTACCGACCTGCGGAAGGATGGAAGGCTGACTCAACCTTGGAGCCCGGCAGGATCGAACTCACAACCTTGTGGTTGCAGTACTAGCATTTAACCACTGTGCCACCAGGGCTCCATTTAATCTATTGCTATTACTAAATATAATCTTATTATTTAACATATCAAACTATTTCTAAAGGTAAACCCACTCCCCAAAGCCAATTATGTTTCAACTTACTTTTTTTTTTGTTATAAAAAAAATTAAACAATACAAATCCAAATAAACAAAACACCACATAATTAACAAAAAAGGTGAATAAACCCACCCCCCAGAGCCAACTTTTTATTTAATCCACTTTCGTCACATCCCTATATCTAAAATGGCAGTCACGTGCACACAGAGATGCTGCTGCAGACACACACCCATCACACACAGATGCTGCTACAGACACACACCCATTAACTGTAATGGGACCTGGGCATCCACAGATTTTGGTATCTGCGGGGGTCCTGGAACCAAACGCCAGTGGATATGAAGGGCCTATAAACAGACCTATTGCTAATATGTTTTGCAGGTGGAGCCTAATTGTGTTTGCTTGGATATATGCATTATTCCAGAGGTGGGTATACCTGTTGTCCTCCAGATATTGTTGGACCTCAGCTTATATGTGTCTTGGGCAGCATAGCCAATGGTAATACATAAGGAGAGAGATTTTATCAAAACATTAGGAGGAGGTTTTTTTTTTCATTGTAAAAGTCATTTGACAGTAGGATAAGTCACCTCAAAGGGGGGTGGACTCTCCATCTTTGGAGGTCTTTAAACAGAGTTTGAATTGGTGTCTTTCTGCAGTGCTTTCATTGTGTATTCCTGTATGGCAGGGGGTTGGACTAAATGGCCTTTGGCTTCTTCCAATTCCATGATTTCTAGAACTGTAATTCAATACCAGTGGAAGGGCACAGGTTCCTCAGTCTTTTCCTCCTGATTTCAGTAGGATTTAACTTCTAAGGAAACATAGCCCCTGTATTTTTCTTTGTAATTTGATTCTGTGCATGTTGGATTAAAAGTCCAGCTGGGTTTGGTAGAGGTTGCACCCAGGTTAGCATGCATAGGCTTGTAATCTTCAGCATAAATGATTAATTTTGCACCAACTAGTTGCGAACTGTAAGCTGTCTTTCTTTAGTAAACTAGATTGTATGGGGAATATTGTTTCCTATTGGTAGAGGTTAGACATCTACAAAGTTGAAAAAACAAACTTGAGAACAAGATGGTTTAGAAACTTCCTCAAGTTCTAACTGCTTTCTGTTTTTGCTGTTTTAACGAGTAGATGCTTGTTGTGCGGTGATGACACACTGAATCATACATTGGGCAACATAACTCAGGTTACGTAACGTATTCAGTGAAAAATGTTTCGGTTCTCCAGGTGCTTGAAAGGTTGTTTGAGAAAAGGAGAAATGTTGTTTGGCTTTATTAATTATGTAAGTGAAGAAAGCAGAGGGCATAGGTCATTTCCACACTAGCCTGTTATAGTGCTATTATTCCACTTTCAACATCCTATGGATTCCTGGGGTTTGTAGTTTAGGGAGGGGCCTCAAACGTCCCTCCCTAAACTGCAAATCCCAAGATTCCATAGGATGCTGAAAGTGAAATAATAGCACTATAACAAGCTAGTGCAGAAATGGCCATAGTCAATCATTCTTCCCTGATATTTATTACCAATTAATACAAGCAGTATGGAGGATCTAGAGACCACACATGTATCAGAATCACAGAAATTCAAGAGATTAAGGTGCGAAATAGGTTTAAAAACCTAAGCCTAAGTACTCTGAAGGAACCAGATCCCATCTGATCTTGGAAGCTAAGGAGAGTCAGGCTGAGTTATTACGTGGGTGGGTGATGGCTCAGGAATATCAAGTCCTGTAGGGTATATTTCAGAGGAAAGCAGGGGCATACCACCTCTGAATATTCTTTACCTTAGAAAACCTTGGGAAATTCATGGGATTACCATAGGTCAAATGGCAACTTGAAGACACATATGCATGGACCATTAACAAAACATCTGAAAGGATTTCTTTGCAGTGGAGTAACCAAGTACATTTTGGTTGGAGGGTACTAGTGGGGAGAGCCAACATGGTGGTTTGAGCATTGGACTACAGCCCTGAAGAACAGGGTTTGATTCCCCACACAGCCATGGAAACCCCCTTGGTGACTTTGGATGCGTCACACATATTCAGCCCCAGAAAACTTGTGATAGGGTCACCATAAATCAGAACTGACTTGAAGGCACACAACAATGATTCTGATGGGGAAAATGATAGCATACTGCAGAAGGACTGCTGCATAGAAGAACAGGTTCAGATTTTATGGACTTAAAATATAGGAGGGAAGTTTAAGTAAAATGCTAGAAGAAAAGTTTTAATAGGAGCTTAACAGTGGAAGTAGGTTCCTTGTGTGGTGGTGAGTGGGTGATTCTCACTCCCAGTAGTGCTACTGGCTGCCAGTGCCATCTTCAGGCAAAAGCTGGGCAAGCATCAGTTTGACGATGTCAAAACTCTGGATTTCCTGCATCACTCTAGGGGTGAATCTGGATGGCCTACAAGGCCTGCTCTAGTTCTATGCATAAAAGGTCCATAATCCTGTGTTGTTTGCAGAAACACTCAACCCTTGTAGGCAAGGAGCTGAGAGCCGCACTTCATAGCAGAACCAGACTGGATGATCTAACTAACAAGCCAGGCCAAGAGCTAAATGTAATCTGCAGAGCTGAATTTTTTTTTTCTGGAAGGCTATTGGTGAGGCTGTTTTGTGGCATTAAAGTACATATCAGTCCAGTCCAGCTCCATTTACATTAATGGAAGTTCTGACATGGAGTGGAATGTGTACTATGCCCTGAATAGGGGGTATAAAAAAGCAGTAGAGAAGACAGCTCTGGATGTAGAAATACTACAGGCTTGCTCAAGTCTGTTATGAGTTCACTCTGCAGACTGAGTGCGAAGTATGTGTATCGTAGGCTTGTAAATAGTTGCTTGTTTGGTTGCCACTGGCCGGTAAGAATTGCCTCCAAACAGGAAAACTTGATGAAAGGAGTGTGTGTGCATGTGTGGTTTCCCTCCCTTTGAGGTCCAATGGCTAAATCAGTATGTGGGGGCAGGCCAGCTTGTAAAGACGTTTGTGGATTAGTCATGTGTTAGGAACTTAGTTAACTTTGAGGTATTCTACCATAGGACTCATAGCTCAGGTTATAGCACAGGCTTGTGTGCAGAAGGTGCCAAAATTCAGCCTCTCACATCTCTGGTTGGATGGGATCTCAGAGAACAGAGGCTTGGAAAGACTGTGGAGAGCTAGTGTCAGAAGAGTTGATACTGGGCCAGATAGTCCAGTGGCCTGACTTGGTATAAGGCTATTTCTTATGTTTATAGCTGCGTAATCGGCTGTAGTCCATCATGGTGTAGTGGTTTGAGCTTGGACTATGTCACTGGAGACTGGGGCCATTTCCGCACAAGACTGTTATAGCACTGTGATTCCACTTTCAACATTCTATGGAATCCTGGGGTTTACAGTTTTGGGAGGGGCCAACCAGCCCCTCCCGAAACTGCAAACCCCAGGATTCCATAGGATGTTGAAAGTGGAATCATAGTGCTATAACAGTCCCATGAGGAAATGGCCCAGGGTTTGATTCCCTGCTGGGTGACCTTGGGTGCATCCCATACTCTCGCCATAGGTCAGAAACGACTTGAAGGCACACAATAGCAACAAAGCTGGTGTACAAATATTACTCTTGGAGACTACAATTTCCAGAACCCCCAGTGGCCATGCTGGCTGCAGGATTTTGGGAGTTGTATTCCTAAAAAAGTTCCAGCTCTTGATGGCAGGATAGTGGAGAATGAGTAGCTATCTTCCTTTTTGCTTATCAGTCTTTTTCAACTGTCCCATCCAAGAATACTTCTATAATAGACCAAAATAAGAGCATAGAAAGGATATATAGAAAAAAAAAATACCTCTGAATTCGTCATTCCAATTCTTTCTAAATTTAAATGACCGGCCCAGCCCCCTCCCCTCACATCTGTAATGTTACAGAGAGTTCTGAGGCTGCTTCTTGGAGACTTGCCTGGACCCTTTGAGCCAGTATTGGGCTGAGAGTGTTGACTTGGCAGCTGGCCCAAGCCTTATTTAAATCTGTCGTCCCTCCGTCAAAATCTCTGAGACAGAATACCAATGTAAGACACGCGGCAGTGAAGGCAACTTTTTCAGAAAGGTAGGAACATGTGTGTGTGTGTGTGTGTGCTTTGCACTGCAGGGGAGGGTGACCTGTTAAGACCTTGTGCTATTTTTATACTAATAGAAAAAAGGTGACAGGTTTATGTTTCTTGTGTTCCTTTTTCATAATGGTGCCTTTTCAGCTCTCACTCAGTTACCATTTAAAAAATTAGCACCATCTTTGAAGCTTTCGGTATTGATCCCAATATGTCTGATTTGCTATATGTGGAGTAGATTCTGATCTGGGTAGGTCTTACAAATCTAATTTCAGTTAAAATTGCTTTGAGTTAAAATTGTGTGTGCTGAATTCCCAGTTAAAATTCACTGTGTCAGAATGCCTTCGAAGAAGTATTTAAGGAGGGTAGAACTAGCAGGAAAAGTGTCTGCCTCCCTTTTCTTTTTCTTTTTTAGAAGCTATGTCATTGGCATTCCTTTTGCAAAAGAGGTCTGCATTAAATGCACCATGGTGCTTTTAGCCTTGGTAGCTTAGGGGAAAAAGATTTTAGTTTACGTATGTTGATGTGAGCTAACTGAGAGGTATGTTAATCAGATAGAGGTATATTCCATTAACAATCTTGGCCACATCCAGTCACGCAATTTAAAATACACCATGGCTCATAACAGATGCACCATGAGGGAATATAATATTCTCCTGCATTTGAATCCCTGTGTTGTATGGTCCCAGACTAGCCTTGATCATCATCTGAAGCAAGGAAAAGTGAGTCTGTTCAATGAAAACTATTTTTTCTCTCTCTCCCAGCTGAAAATAAATATTTTATGGGCTGGGGAAACTTTGAAACACACAGATGATGGTTATGTTACTTTTGCTTGTGTTGTGTCTAAGAGTCCCAGTCATGAGCCAGGAAGTCATCAAGTCAAATGTGAAAAATTTTATTTCCCTATAGAGGAGCGTCGTACACAGTGATCCAAATTTAAGGCCATCCTAACTATGGGTAAAACTGAGGGAGAAAAAAAAATCATAATTAACATGTTCAATTCATCCCCACTGCAAGGTTCTGAACGCTCACAATCTTTTTCTCATCTTCTCACTGGCTCTGTGAGGTGGGCCATCATGGATTATCTCCATACTGCAGATGAGAGAGCAGCGATCAGTCTTAAGCCCACAGCACTCTGTTGCCAGCTAAATGCCCCAACCTCTTAGCCAGGGTGAAGAGATCAGCCGTAAGCTGCTATGGCACATCAGTATTCCCAAGATGCGGTGCTCTGAACCGCCAACACCTAAACATGCACACATGGAAGCAAATCCAATTAACTGTCCTTGGGCCCCATGTAGGCATAGTGCTCCTTTGCACCTTGGGCTCCCCACTGCCACAAATCAATTTTTGGCTGCTTCAGGATCCTTTTCAGCATTTTCAGCTGCCTTGTATTGGGAGTTATTTATTTACAGAAGTGGAAGGGCTCGAGCAAGGGGTGGAGAATGTTCCTCCGGAAGCACCTCCACATGTTGATGAAGTACTCCTTTCCTTCATTCTTTCATCATGTTTCCTATTAATATAAGGTTACCAGGAACTGGAGTTCAGCATCATCTGAAAAGTTACAGGTTTCCCCAAACCCAAGCTAACACCATTCTGTCAAAATTAAAGGCATTTAAGTTCTGTCAGACTCATGGAGAGAATTGATTATGTGCTAGATATGAAGGTTTTTAAAAGTTCTTTAACTTTGTGCCTGGCATTTGCTCAGTGCCTTGTAATCAATCAAATCCTAATTTCTCCATTGTGCCTCCCCTTCCCAGGCAACTCATTTTATTTCATCATGTAAAATTAAGATGCAGAAAACTGAACATGGTTCACTTGGCAATAGATCTGAACAATCACCTGTGCGCACAGTGTGCGATGAAAATGGCTCGGTTATATGAATGCCGGTGCCGGACTCCCTTTTGAGCCCAGTCCTAGCTTTTCCTTATAAACAACCTTTACGTTTCCACTGGTGTTCTTGGTTTCTGTCGCTGATTGAATCTTCTCCCTTTGGAAGAATTTAGTCTCTAAAGCCACGAAATGGAGTTCCTTAACCTGGTGCCACGGTTAGCTGAGGCAAAGCTTTCTCCAGAACCAAGAGTTCCAGAGTGTGGTAAGGCATTTTCTCTGACTGTGGATCCCGAGACTTGTATCACTTGGGCCCAGAAGTTCACAAGGTGGTTTACCAATTCCCCCCTTTTCCCCTTCTCTGTTCTGTGTTATGTAGCTGCCTTCTGCTTTCATTGGAGTTTGTCTCATATTTGTGATACCAGTAAATATGTAAATTTTTGATACTGTAGTAAGAAAGATACAGTTGCAGGATAAACCCACACTCCATTTAATTATCAACTTGGGTGGTAAAGGCTGACAGACTGAAGATGCTGTAGGGGCAATAAGTAATGAAAGAGATGCATTCTCAGATAGGCTGAAAAAAAGCTAAGGTGAGAGTTTTTCTCTAGAAAAAGCCCAGTCCAGTAAAGACCAAGCCTGCTCAGTCAAAGGCTGTTGAGTTTGAACTGGAAAAGAAAAGGGGATGGGAGCAAACAGGGGAATGTTCTGTTTGAGCAAGTTACATTTTAGAGTAGAGGTGGTAATTGTGCATCCTTCCAGATGTTGTTGAGCTGCAACTGCCAGCCATTGGATGTGCTGGCTAGGGCTGCTGGATGCTACAGTCCAGCAACAGCTGCACAGTCCATGGTTCTATCCCTGTCTTATAGTGTTCTAGAGCAATGGTTCTCAGCCTTTGGCCTTCTTGATGACATTGGGTTTCAACTCCCAGCAACACTAGGCAGCCTGGCAAAACAATTCAGGGTTTCTGAGTGTTGCAGTCCCAAACTTCTGAAGGGCCAAATGTTGAGAACCATGGTTCCAGAGGGAAGGCCAGCTGGCTGGCTGGCATCCTAAAAAAGAACAGGCAGGAGCTGGGAATAAATTACAGCATTTTGTTTCAGGTCCCACTTGCGTTCTATAAAACATAAATATCCTTAAATGTTTTATGGCCATGGAAAAATGGGAAGAGTTGTTTCATTGGTTGTTTATCTGGCTTTTCAGAGTACATCTCTCGCTCACACAAGGTTCTTATAGTCTTTAATGCTTGGCAGTAGGGAAACAACCGGCTGGGAAGCGAAGGCAGGGAAACAGGGAGAGAATGTGTGATTGGCTCTTAATGCCAATAATAATGATAATTGTAGTAGTAGCAGTAGTTGTCATTGTAGTGAGAAAGAGGAGGATGAGGAGGAATAATCTTGGGGAGAGGTGGGCAAGAATTATTTTTGTTGTTATTTATTACACACCTCTCCCCAAGGCTTGAAGCAAGATACAGCATAAATTAAAATACAACTAAAAATGAGTCATAGATTAAAATACACTAAAAACACATAAAACCAATTAAAATACATCAGTTTAAAATTCATAGTTAAAAATTGACTGGGGAGGGCCTGCCAGAAGAGATGTGTCTTTAGTACTTTTTAAAGTTCAGTCAGTTATATTTTGCTGGCAGGTGTTGCTAGACTGTCATTCCCATTAGCCCTAGCTGGCATAGTCAATGATAAGATATGATGGTAGAAGTGGTCCAACAACACCTAGGGGACCACTACTTGTAGTATAAATTCCATGCAAGTACAGGTAACAGAACTCCAGTGACAGAGTGTATCTTTTTGGAAAAGAAAATCAGAGTGGATTTTCTCATAGTATTGAGGGATGGAACTTTCCCAGGCAAGCATTACTTTCCTCCAGATAACCCCCATTTTCTGTATGCCTACATTTACCCCTGGGGAGGACAGTCTGGAAAAGGTTCAAACAGTGCAGTCTCCTGCCACTCCTCCATTCAACGCTCCCTGCCTCCTACCTTTATCACACCTGACATTAAGGCTCCATGATACATATTTATAGGGGATGTGCAGAGGCTCTCTGCTTCTGTTGTTTGTAAATGCCCATTGCATTTGGGTTGCTGTGCTGTTTCTTGAAGTGTGGTTGTTGTGTCTAATATCTGTTATTACAGGGTTGTTTTGAGTATGGTAGACAAGGGATGAGCACCCTATAGCCCCCAGCCTAATATCAAAGGATAAGTAGTTCCGCTCTTTGGCAGAAGTGATCCCATCCCTTCCTTGTGGCACCCACTGGTTCGGAAGGAGGGAGGGAAGGAGAGGGCAGAAAGAATGGAAGTGGAGGATTCTGCCCATTGTTAGTGTGTAGCCCACCTCACCACAAGATTCCCTTCCCTCTGCAAGGGTCTTGCACCAAAATAATATATCGTACTGATGGAATTTGTTCATGTGTCTGTGTTGGTAGAATCTTCATTCTGAAAGTAAACATGCTGGGCTAAAAATAACTGGTAATTTGAAGTTGCATTGAAAAGAAAAATCTTACTTCTTGTTGTGGCAGCAGGCAAAATAACCAGAGATAGAGTTTGTTGTTTGGTTTAATAACTGGGAGATGTAGATGGAAGTTCAGAGGGCTGTCAGCTTGTCACTTGACTCATGATAACCCTGAATCAGGGAGTTCTTCGCCACTACCCTGTTGGTCACATATGCAAGTGGAGCTGAAGTTTATGTCATGTGTGTAGTTTTTCAGACCCTAAAAAAGAAGTGTCTGCTACCTTCTTCCACTAGGCCCTTGCAACTGGCACATGACCACTGCCAGCGATAGGCTGTGGGGGTCCAGCCAGGCTCATTGTACTGGCTCTTGAGCACCAAAGGACAGAGTATAGTCTCACGTTGGGGTAAAGACTCATCCTTCTTCCTTCTGTGCTCAGGAGTGGGGCAGAACTAGCTCAGATGCATCCTTGCTTGTGATCAACAGGCAGGGAGCCAAAGCTGTTGTTGCACACTGCGAGGAAACAGCCTGGGAGAGAAAGCGGCTTGTGCTGCCCCCTCCGAGTCCATTGTTAGAGATGGTAGTGATCCACCAGCATGATGTGGGATCTTGGCCCCTGCATCCTGGACAATATCAGAGTCCCTGAAGTTCAGTGTTAGAAGCAAAATCCTTCCTGAGAACACCCACACCTGCCTTCTCAAGCTGTGATTGACAAAAGCTTGCATACATGATATGACAGAAGACCTAAACTGGTTTCCAAAATGTACACTGGAGAGGGAGCAGTAGCCAGTCCCAGCTCTCTCTACTCCTACCTGAAGCCCCATTGAACCAGTGGCATGAGTGTCAATACTGCTGAGCCAGATGAACCAGGGATCTGACTCAGCTTAGGGCTGCTTCCAATGAAAACATGGAACTGCCTCATACTGGTGTGGCCCATGAAGTCTATAGTTATCCACTCAAGCTGACACATCTTCTCTGGGATCTTTCCCATCACTTGTCACGTGAGGTCCTTAACTACAAATATTAGGGGTCGAACCTAAGACCTTCTCCATGCAAAAGACACGCTGTACCTCTGACCCTCTCTCCTGCAGCAAGGAAGGCTGGAACATGATGCAACAGGTTGGACCAACAGCATAGCGTGTCATGTTACTAGTCATCTTGCCCTGGGCTGTGATTGCATAGCACAGGTGTTGAGGTTATGTTTGGAGGCACAGAATTCAGCACCTGGAAAGCCTTAGCTTTCTCCCCACCCACTGTCCTTTTAAAAAAAACGCAGGCCTCTTCCTCTTGAGCTGTATGAGTAACATTTTCTGACATTTCCAAGCCAGGGAAGATCAGAGTAGGCTTTCCAGTGGAAAGTTCTCTCCTCAGGTCTAATCCAAATGCGATAAACTTTGCAAACTGTGCGGTTTTCCCCCAAACAGGATAAACTTTGCAAGCTATGCTGTTTGTGCAAATGTGCTTCAAGTAACATAATACTGGTTGCAAAAATTCATATTTTTTTTCCTTCCATAGGCTTCCCACCCCCCCCCCCAAAGGGAGAACAGATGCAGCTTTAGGCCATTTCCGCACTAGACCAGCCGGCCCCTCCCTAAACTGCAAACCTCAGGATTCCATAGGATGTTGAAAGTGGAATAATAGAGCTATAATAGTCTAGTGCGGAAATGGCCTTAAGTCTTAAGAGTTTACAAACAAGGTTAATGTCTTTTAAATCCTTGTTTAACCTTTTAAAATCAGGAATGATCATCTAAAGATACACACATTCCAAATGTGGTCTCTGAAACCTCAACGTTTCTGGGTTCTGGTTTTCTGATTGGGTAGACACTTGCTTCTTCTGATGGCTAAGATTTTAGGGGTAGGTGATGGCAAGCGTTCAAGTGCAAAGAGAGAACCGAAGGCAAGTTGACCAAGTACAGTCCAGGCCAGCTGCTGCTTTGTCCCTTGTTTGCTGGTTATACATGTTGCAGGATAGGACCTGGGGATGGTGCAAAACTGAACTATTTAGTTATATGCAAAAATAGTGCAGTGGCAGGAGGTTTGCGAACAGTCCATATGACATTCTTCTGCTTACCTCGAAATCTAGGAGGAGCAGCCAGAAAGCA
The DNA here is from genome assembly GCA_948474755.1 of Ctenosaura bakeri. Classification (NCBI taxonomy): domain Eukaryota; kingdom Metazoa; phylum Chordata; class Lepidosauria; order Squamata; family Iguanidae; genus Ctenosaura; species Ctenosaura bakeri. The sequence continues at coordinate 492,043 of CAOLHI010001113.1, read as the reverse complement.
AGGCTTATGGGTCTTACCTCTGCAGTTGTTCTTCCACTGCTCTTTGGCAGCCTGGGGATCTTTGGTCTCCTCCGGCTGCTGCAGCGAATGTGGATGAAGGCCTATCTCAAGGATGCAGTGGTGGTGATCACGGGAGCAACTTCAGGACTAGGGAAAGGTAAGTCTCTGAGATGTTTGGCATACCAAGGGAGGAAGGCAGCTTCTGTGGAACCAAATATTTCTTCACACTTTTCTCAAGAAGCGAGAATACCACTACACACTTTGTCTCATCCAGTTCAAATTCCAAAGCAGCATTATAGCAGCTTGTCCCTTATGAGAATTTCACCTGGCAGGTTTTTTTTAAAGCCATCTTAACCAAGACTCACAGGATTCTGTGTGCCCATGAAATTTACTGTCATTCTCTCTCTCTCTCACACACACACGAGAGGCTGTTTGTTAATAGCTGGTCAAACCTGTTGCTTTCACCTGGGGTTGTTAAGTTGTTAAAGTTTTCCCATTTAGACACTCCACTCTGATAATTTCCATTTAGTTTGGCCAAGAACTTCCTGTGCACTTAAGTTCCACTCACATGAGCAATTAGTAAAGGTGGGAAATTGATTAGAGAAGGGCAGTCAAGGACTTTTTTCTCCCCGGCATTTAAATGCACTTCCTAGAAGCCAGTCACCTGTCAGGAGGTACAGCATTCCAAAGGGGAGGGTGTGGTATGGAGAAAACAGGGTGCAGTCAAGGAAATTTGGTTGAGTGAGGATGAAGGTATTGGAGGAGTCGGGAGTGTGGTTCAGTGAGGATGAGGGAAAAGTAAACTGGTGGGAGCAAGATGATGATGACAAGATGATGACGACAGCATCCAAAGATCAAGAGAAGAAGTTTAAACAGAATAGCAGAAAGAAGGCCCCTGCAGAAAAAGAGGAGGAATATGATCTGATTACCAAACATAACAGGTTGAGCAAGCTAAAAGCCTCAAACAGTAGAAGCTTGAGGGAAGGAAGATCGAGGGCATCACCACACTTAGTGAAATAAATGCTGTGGGAATGAACAAACAAGAATCAGATGGGCATGAGGGCTGAGATGAAAAGATATTGCAAAGATAAAAGGGGGGAGATTTAGGAAGCGAGTTGGTAGAGTGTGGAAAAATGTTTTGTTTTTGTTTTTTTTGGAATCCCATACTCTCCCAGTGAGCAGGGTTAGTGACTATGATGGCTGGGAGATTCTGGGAGTCGTAGTGAGGTTACAGGCTTCAAGGGTGGGTGGGGAAATTAGGCAGCATGCAGCCCTGGAAGCTTGGAGATTTTTATTTTTATAATTACAATCAGGGGAATCCTGTGAGTGGTTTGTCTCTTTGTCCCCCATCTTTATTTTTATCAGCTCAGTGGAAGCTGAATTTTCCTTCTTGGAGATGCAGAATCCAAGTTGGTGTCACTCCCACTCCCCCAATGCTATTTATTCACGATGACACACCTGCTTAAGTGTGACAACTTCTGCACTTGCTGTCCTCATAAACAGATCCTTGTCATCCAAGTGTGTGTGTTGTTGTGCAGGGGTGGGGGGAGTTGCCCTTTATCTCACCATCAGAGAGTGTGGAATTAACACAGAACTATTTTGGGAAGAAACATCAAACTACTAGGGTCTGTGAGAAGGGAGGTTGCTCAACTGTTTTTTAAGCACCTTCTTTGAGGATGACAGAGCTTTTCTCAAGCTAAGCTAAGTAGGAAGTGTTAACTGGTGGGGCCAGCGCTCTTGGTATAGAAATAAAGAAATTTCTCAAGAAATCAGCGCTGGGAGGTTTTCAGCAACAGCTTAGTGAGTTTCAGGAGGCCTTTTCAGCCCAGACTCCATAACTCTACCTTGTTCCCCTTCCAACAGAAAACGAAGGGTGCCTCCAGGTTTTGAAATAGTTCGATGGAATAAGTATTAACTCCTGGTGATTATTTATTTCTCTCCTACCTGTAGGTTTTTAACTCACTTGCTTTTATTTTATTATTATTTTTAATTATCTTTCATTATGGAATTAGCCACCTTGAACTGTATGGAAGAGCAGGACATAAGTGTGATGAGGAAACAGATACAGTCATCCCTCCACATTTGCTAGGGTTAGGGGTACAGGACTCCCATGAAAGTGGAAAAACCATGAATAACTCTAGGCCCTCCCAGACCATATTTAACACACCAAAAAAGTATGATCACTGCATTCCACCCACCGTGGATTCCTTTGAAGCACCAGGGTTCTTTCAGAAGGCAGAAGTGAGGGGCTGGTGGGGCTCACTGCCACCTCCACTGCTGCCCCACACCATTTTTAAGAGGGACTTACAAGGCTCGTTCACAGTTTCTCAGTCTCATGAGGCTTTCAGTCCCTATTAAAAATGGCATAGGGAGGCAGCAGAGGGGACAGCAAATAATCTGTGAATAATTGACAAAAGTGAAACCCACAAATATGGAGGGCAGACTGTAATTATGTTTTGTAGTGCCTTCTGTAACTGGATTACATGCATGGTGCAGATCTTCAGAGCCATCTCTGCTTCTTCACCTGTGAGGGAGCATGAATATAAAGCTTCTCTTTGTGAAACAGACTCAGAATTGGAGAGAGCAGGGTGATGAAAAGGCTGTGAGGAAACAGATGAAGGAGTTTGGACTCGGAAGCCCATGAGGCTTCTTGCAAGTCTATTACTCCATGTGGCATGTTTTCTCCCCCCCCCTTCTTTCTTATCAAGAATGTGCCAAAGCTTTCCATGCTGCCGGGTCAAAACTGGTGCTGTGTGGCAGGAATGGGAAGAGGCTTCAGGACCTTCTGCAGGAACTCTCTGCCACTGCTGATCACCCGAAGAATGTAAGTAGGCCCTGTCCTCCCTCCCCAGAGGGAGAGGCAAACAAACAGACAGTGGGTTGGTGGTGAGGAATCCCAGGAGAAACCATCTTACCCCAAGACCCTACCTTGGAACTGGCATTTTTAACATTGGCACCTAGAGTCAAACTTCTGCTGGGTTTTTGGTCCCACCGTTAGACAGAAATGTTTGGTAAGGTAGAAAGCAGTAGAAAAAGAGGAAGACTGTGTGACAGGTGGGTAGACTCAGTTAGGGAAGCCACAGCCTGCAAGACTTGAGCTGGGCTGTCGCCACAGGTTGTAGTCATCTTGGAGGCAGTTCGTAACAGAAGGTCAACAAAATTTGCTGCCAGTATTGAAAAACACCAAAATCAAAACACAAAAGATACTGACGAGCCCCACCTGGGCTCAGGAAGTCTCCTTCCAGGAACAAGTATTCAATACACACAATAGGACTATTATGCTAATTGCTCCCTCCCCTCTGGAGGAGGAGACTGGCATATATATTCTCCACTCCACTTCCAATTCACCATTCCTCTGAAGATGCCAGCCACAGATGCAGGCGAAACATCAGGAGAAAATACAACCAGAACACAGTCTCAAAGCCTGAAAAACCCACAAGAACCAAGCAGTTCACAACAAGTTAGACTTTGGCCCTGCCTACCCTGGAATGCAGCCCTGAAAATCTCTGAGTTTACCACTGAGACCTAAAGAAGCCCCCCACCCTGAGGAAGCTATAGAAGCCAATGGCCAGCACCACATCTTGTGGAAGGGAGTCCGTAAATCCATTACACACCCGTAGACTAGGCTGAATTTACTGCCTCTTAGTTGTGTTGTGTGACCCTATGTTCTAGCAAAACAGTTTTCTCTCTCCTTACCGGCCTAATCTTATAGTCATCTTTTTCTGGAGCTGAGGGTGTCCTGTGTACTTGTATCTAATTTTATCATTTCAGTATCACTGTGAGGAAAGTCTAAGGATCATTATTTGTGGGTGGTCTTGCTGGGGAGAAACAGTTACAGCACTCACCCTCTGGATATCAGAGACAGAGGGAATTAGTCCCTGTTAATGTGCCTGTCCCCTCCTCCTTTAACAGCCCCATAAACATCACACCGTGATCTTTGACCTCTCAGACATCAAAGCAGTAATTAGTGCAGCCGAGGAGATTTTGAAGTGTGTCGATCACGTGGATGTGTTGATCAACAATGCTGGGATCAGTTACCGAGGCTCCATTGTAGACACGGTGGTGGAGGTAGACAGAAAAGTGATGGAAACCAACTACTTTGGCCCAATTGCATTGACCAAAGGTAAAGTTTAATGCATCTTTCTGATTTTTTTGTCTGATTTTTTTCCCTAACATTCACACTCCCGAGCATGTGGCTGTGAGTGTGCAACACCTGGCTTACCAGCTGCACCTGAGTGATTTGTGAGATACTGCACAGAAATCTTGGGTCCAGGGGAGATGGGGTTTTGTAGGGTCAAAGCACCAGGATTTCTTCTGAACACAAGGATGTGGTGTCATTCACTGTATCTTTCTGTCCTCTCTGAGTGCAGCTGCAGTCCTCACAGTACTGTTGGAAGTACCTCTTATTGTCTTCATTGTGATTCCAAATACTTTGGATTGCTTGGGCTTCAATGGGCAATTAAGGGTAGAGGGTGAAGGCTCAGGAGGAGAAAACTGGGAAAATCAGGAACAATCTCTTTTTGCAACTCTTTATACCAGGTTTGGTGACACAGGGCTCAAAAATGGGAACTGGGTAATGGTGTTGAGAGTTGAGTCTAGAGCTGGCACCTGGAGAAAGAAACTTGTTTCTCTTTGGATTCAAGCAAGCACTGGTCCTCCCAGCCATGGTCTCATTCCCTCCCTCTCCTCTCTCTAGCACTTCTGCCTTCCATGATCAAGAGGAGGAAGGGCCACGTTGTAGCTATCAGCAGCGTTCAGGGCAAAATTGGGATCCCTTTCCGGTCCGCGTGTGAGTACTTGTTTGTTTGTTTTTTTAAATATTTTTTTATTATAAAGAACAAAGAACAATACATAACAGAATAAAATACAACATAAGGCAGAAACACCACGTGAATAACATAAATGTGAAAAAGAGAAAAATCACAACACAAATAGCTTACATTCCTATTTCTCTCCAGATCTTTTATCGTCGTATACTTATTCAACATATTATATATCATATTATTTATTTATTTTTATTTCATGTATCTAAATCTCATTCTCCTTGTCCTTAATATTGCTATAATAATTTCATTCTTAAATCAATTCTTTCCAACTATATTCAATCTATTGCTAATACTATATATGATCCTTTTATTAACCATAAACTCTAACCCTAAATGAGAACCCATTCCCAGAGTCAATTATATTTCGGCTTTCTCTGCTTTCCAAAATTGTAATTCTTCTTGTGGAGGTGTGACACTTCCCTCTTTTGCTAAAGCCTTTTCCACAAATATTTTTCATATTGCTTCAAAGTCATTCCTTTTCATTATCCCTTTTTTAACCTTAATTCGCATGTACGTACTTGTGAGTGTTAGGATGAATTCAGGATTAACACTTCCTCTCAACATTGACTTTGGAAGTTCCTGCATTTGGGAAAGATACCATGGACACAGTATAGTCCCAGAGATACAGATGTGTCATTTCTAGAGTTCAAAGGAATGACTCTCCCCCAGTGGTGCACACAGATTTCTTTGTTGTTTTTGTTTGCCTTCAAGTCATTTCTGACTTACGGCAACCCTAAGGTGAACCTATCATGGGACTTTCTTGGCAAGATTTGTTCATGGGGGCTTGCCATTGCCACAGATTTCTAGCTCTGATGAATTTCCAACACTGTGAAGCTTAATTTCACCCAGATACCTCTGTTCTGAGCTTGGAAGTTGCACGTTGGCTGGGGGATGGTGGGAATCACAGTGTAAAAAGTAATGCCTGCCGGCTTCGTGTTTACCTCAGATGGACTCAGTTGTCTCCTGGGAGTTGTGTGGGACTTGTACAGCACCAGTTCCACTACCCAAGAAATCCAAGAGATCTTTGGTGCAACAGTGTTTCTGGGAGTGTCAGCAATATAGCACTTCATTCATAAATTGTTCACTTCTGCCTCTTGCCTCCTTTGGTGCAACCTCTCAGGATGACAAGAGGGCTGAGCCAGTCCTGGATTTTCACACTCGGGGAAAAAGGTGTCTTCAATCTGTCTGTGTCCCTGCCCAGTTATACATACCTTGCCCTTCCTCTCACAGTCAAAATTTGCCATGAACTGTAGTGTCAAGTCTGATCGTAACCTTTGCACTTTTTAAACCTTAGGATATATAGGTGTAGATTAAAAATTTCTGAAGAGAACAGGATAATGTGGCCATTTGTCAGTGTTTGCAAAACCACCATCTTCAAAAGCTGTCAACTTGTTTGGCACAAGTCTGTGTGGTCCATTGAAGAGCATATTGAGAGCTGGGTTGGAGCAAAAAAACCCGTTCACCCATGGGCACCTGCGTGAGATTGGAAAACAAATTCAGAGTGACTTCCCCATCTGTAAAATGGGAATAAAGCGCTACTTTATATGGTTGTCATAAGGATTCATGGGAATCATTTTATGGAACTTTTTACAAGATGAGAACTATATTAGGTTTCAGTTGAGCTTTACTTCCTAAAAGCCTTTTTAACTTTCTCCAGATTTTTTGTTTTATGAGAGGCCAGGATTATTCAGCAGCCACTGTGTCCTTAAAGTCTACTCATGCTGAGCTGCAGCCCAAAATCCCTGGGAAGCTTGGAAGCACAGCACAATGGAAGTAGTTGATCATGTTGCTTGCCTCAACAAGGGCAGGCTGCTTTAGAATGGGTTGCATTTCCTTGACATGACTAATTGCTATTTATGTTGGCCGTGCAACACATAGCCCTTTTGCTTTTCTTATGTGAGAAAAAGTTATGTAGTCTGGCTTGGAAACTGAAAATCAGTGACTGCGCTTGTATCCCCTTTGGGTTTTCCAGATGCAGCCTCCAAGCATGCGACCCAAGCCTTTTTTGACTGCCTGCGAGCAGAAGTGGAGCAGTACGGCATTGATGTGACCGTTGTAAGTCCCGGCTACATTCAGACAAATCTGTCACTGAATGCCATAACAGCAGATGGATCTCAGTATGGAGGTGAGGACTGCCTTCGCATGTGCAATTTGTGCATGTGTTACGATACAGACTGGGAATCCTTTGGAGAAAAGAAAGTAACGCTGCCCCCCCCCACAAAAAAAACGGTAGAAGGGTTACAGGAAAGATTCAGACCCCTAAATACTGGCACAAGCTTAGAAAAGAGTCTTATATGACCTTTCACATAACATAACTTTGCTTATACCTAGCTAAGTAGAGGCTAAGAAATCTGGTTGCTGAATTGCAAGGATGCATATTAGGACACTGGCAAGTCAGCCTGTTGTGCGCTGGTGCCCAAAGCTCATTGCTTTGTCCTGCTGTGCATTGGACACTTTGTCAGCTGTGTTACATAGTTTTGTAAAAGCAGCCCTCTACTAGATACATACATTGCATCACTGTACGATTCTAATTCCAGCAGATGTAAAACCATGTATGAAGAAGCAATGCCCCAACAGGATTCTGGTTTGTATTTTTTTTAAAAAAATGAACCTAATGCACTCTGAATGCCTGATGGCCTATGCTGAACAGCCAAGGCCCTCCTACTCTGCTTTCCTCCCTCAATTTCTCCTGATCCCAGCTGATAGGCTTAGGTTGTAGATATGAACCAGCCCCTCCAAGCTTGCAGCCTCGTGATCCACCAAGCAAGAAGTGAGGTACCCAATCAGGAAAGTTATTTCTTTGGAGTACAGCTCCTAAAATCCTGCAGCTGGCTGGAGGATTCTGGGAAAAGGACATTTTCTGAGCTCTGCGCTGGCCTGGGTCACTGCTGTTCAAGATGTTTTTGGTTTTTTCCTTCTTTCAGTGATGGACAAGACCACCAGCGGAGGCAAGGCAGCTGCAGAGGTGGCACGGGTGGTTCTCAGTGCCGTGGGAGAGAAGAGAAAGGAGATGCTTGTGGCTGGCTTTGTGCCTTCGCTGGCGGTATACCTCCGAACACTCTGCCCCAGGCTCTTCTTCGCTTTGATGGCCTCCCGAGCTCGAAAGGAGAGAAAAGCCAAGGATTCCTAGCCCTGTTTGGAGTCTTACCTGTCAAACCATTGACTGTAAGCAGAAGCCAACTTGAATATGTGTAGGGGTCTGTGGGAAGTATGAAGATTTACCTTTCTCTCTCCCCTTCCCCTGGGTGAAGAGATGTATCAAGCTGAACACCGCCTGCGCAGCACAGGATCTGAAAAGATCAGCTGTCACACCACCTGGAAAGGGTTTCCTCAACTCTTGGGAAGAGCTTTTTTTAACTGCAAGGAGCCTGAAGGGAGCTCTGTGCACTGAAATAAAACAGGAGCTGCACTTGTAACACACCGCCGCTCCTTCATGCTGGGCTTTGTACAGAAGACAACCTGTCAATAGCAGCTCAGTATTCTCAACTATCTGTTAATGTCACTGCATTTAAGCCTTGGGGGTGGGAGTAAAATGCCGGTTCCCTATTGTCTTTCCTACTTGCCTTGTGAAGAAATGTATGCATTTTCAGGCTGCATCGTTAGCAGAGCTTGGAAACAGCTCCCATTCTGCATGTTTGCCCACTGCACTTTCTACATTTTATACAGTAATCAGGAACAGGACATTCCACCATCATTCCTAGTGTTTGTGAAAGCAGCCTAGCAGTGTTATGTTCACATGCATTAGAGCTTGTTCAGGAAGAAACAAAGCATCTAGCAGGGATTCTACTAAACATCTACCTGTGCTACTGAAAGCGGGGGATATAAGTTGTGCTTGCAAGAGCAATGGTGAAGGAGAAAAGACAGCTTTCTTTGCAGCTAGACCCAATTAAAATGGCCAAAATTAAAACAAGAATGTGTACTTTTTTCAGAATATAATCAGCTGGATTTGGTGTTCAAGCAGGAATTCAAACAACTTGCACCTGAGTTGTCATTTGTTTAGGCATCTTGGAACCTGCAGAATCACCTCCGTGCTTTCGCTATGCGCAGTTTCATAGTGGGTCATCTGCCTTTTCCTGCCAGCTCCTAAAGACTTTATTACATTAAGATGTGTCTCATGTACTAAATACAGGCAGCTGCACGGACTCTGATTTCACCTCCCTCCCGGCATGAACACACAGCAGAGATGGTATTTATAGGAACAATACTTCATGAATACTCAAACTGCTGTAGAGTTAAGTTCTAAATTCTGTTCTGCTCTGTCCGGGGCTTGGGAACCACACATTTGGATGCTTACTTCTGGTAGTAATAATACTAGACTCTTTCTCCACTCCATTTAGCCACCCTGGATCCCACTTTGGTGGGTGGGGGTGGGGGGACATATAACTGCAATAAACAGATTTAGCAACAGTTTGAAATCAAGTTCCCATGTACCCTCTCATCATTTCCTCTGCAAACTTATACAATTATTTGAAAAGTAGAATTTTTCATCAACCAACACATGTGGTTTTGGACTATGTCATTAATTCCCAGTGTCCTATTTCTCCTTCCAGAGCAGTTCTATACAGTACTGTCAGTAAGACAATGCAAAGAGCTGGCTCTCCAGTGATCACACCCTTTTAACCAGTGTTACATACTCCGAAGAAAAAGGTGTCACTTGTTGCTATAAACAGTAGAACCATGCAGTATTTTTTACCTTTTGAATATATGTTAAAGGAATCTTAAGTGATGATTTATTCCAAAATAGAAACTCATACAACTTAACGGGTACTTTTCCATCTTAGAATTATATAGAGTAGGACTACCTCAGGTACTTGTAGGAATGTCTCTTATAGAACCCCTGAAGGGCTCGCCAAAGCTACAATGATTGCTTCCAAATAGTGGCTGAGATCCTGTATGGCAAGGCATAGTGTAACAGTTCCATATGTGGGGTTACACTACATCTGTCCTCTACATCTGCTACATTCACTATTTAGCCACTGCAACCCCCCTACCCTGGTCAGTCCATGTCTGGTGGAGAGCAAGGCAGGGCGGTCAAGGAAGTGCATGGCTATGTCCCCAGAACCAGATGCAAAATGTTACCGTTGGGGTCCTCCGGAGGTCTCAGCAGATGATGTAAGTATCTTGATCGGGTTACAGAAACATAGCCAGGTGCTCTTCTAATCCCACATTCCATCTGTCATAGAATGGCCATGGTGAGGGAGCTACAGTGAGTCTAGGAAGAAAGCTTTGATTGTTGCGGAGGATGGAAGATAATACCAATCTCTGCAATAACTTTAAGAAGTCATATTCAGGTATAAGATGGATTCACACCAGCATATGCCACTAAAAGGATGTCAGAGAGTGTTTTTGTTGTGCAATAACCATACCTTATGCAGTGGGTGGGGTGGAGAACATATTCCACTTGCAACACTCCCATGCATCCTCTATTAAAAAAATCAGCCGTGTAAAAAATGACTAGCAGCACAACTTCTTGTGACCAATCAGTGAGACAAGGTGCCCTCCATCTGCCCTCCAAAAAGCTATAGGATTTCAACCCTTAGCCAAACTGACCTAGTGAACAGAAGCAATAGCAAACTCTGCCTACTGCTCCTAAATTTCAAGGGCTAAAGATAGCATCGTATTCTGCCTTTGGCCTTGAAGGATGCCATTTCAAGGTCACCCTCTACACTGCACAAAGGTCAGGCTGCAGCTACCATGTTAAGCAAGGAAATGTACCTGTAGATGGACAGGCTCAGATCAAACACTTCCTTTCTCATGTTCAGATCTTGAGATGAACATCAGATGGTGCTGCACAGCTCTGACAAAAGAAAGCCAGGTAATGTTTCTTTGTCAGTTAAAAGCTTGGTAATCTGAGGCAAGATTTCTAATTTCCCACTGAGGAAAGGGATACTTCTGCACAGCTGAAAGCAAAATGAAAAATCAAAAGTGTGAAGACAGAACTAAAAGATACCTTCAAAGGGTGGCAATCCTGCATCAGTTGCTGTGCACTGGCTCCTAACAGGAGGGAAACGATTCAACCCAAGACATCAGGAAAAAAGATAAGAGCGAGTAGATACAGGAGAGGGACTGCGTACAATAGCAGGGCAATTCATTGAGGTAAATTGGTGTACACTAACATTAATGACTGAAACAAAATGCTGCAGTTGGTGGTCAACATCCCCCTTCTGTTCTCCTTCATTATTCCTCAAAAAAACAAAAATGTACATCCAACTCTTTCTATTGGGTTGTGATAGGAAGAAAGAATCAGTGGGCAGTGACAATTTAGGGGAGCTCACTTCTTGCTTAGACTATTTATGTTGTAAGAGCATAGAAAGAGGTAAGATGAGATGCTGTAATAGACCACTTTAATAGCATCCTGAATCTTCTGAGTGGGTACTGATGTTCAGAGCAAAAAATAAATTTTGAGGAAGTACTCACAAACAGAATATATATCCTAACTTGCTACAAAGGATAAAATGATATTTGCCCTTCAGGTGGAAATGTTTACAGGAGGATGACACTCTTTATAACTATCTTTAATGACTTCAATATTACCAAAAATAGAGAAGTATTCTCAGCAGGTTCAACAGCATAACCTAGGAGTGAATAATTTGGGATCCTCCAGATGTGGGACTGAAGTTCCCATTAACCTTAGGCAGCATGGCCAGTGGTGAAAGATAACAGGAGTTCCAATCCAGTATCTGAAGGACCACAAGTTGTCAATGCCTAGCATGACCTCCTCACTTGACAGCACCTACACTATTTCTAAGTTCAGCCTTGACTTTGTTAATGTAACTCAGGATTTTTTTTTAATTCGTGGGCACAAGGTTAGATAAGCTACCTTAAATGAGGCTTGTTTACTTTCTAATATAGCAAAGTTAAAATTTGGGGGGAAAACAAAAGCTTTCTCTACTGATGCAATATTAAGGAAGGAAGGGCACCAAACTTTCTTAAAGAGGTCAAGTCTCACCACAAATACTATAGCAATGCAATGCAGACGTTCTCCAAAACTGTAACTGCCATTAGAATAGCTTTTCTTGAAAGTTATTACTCCCACCTCCAGTAACTCTGGCACCAAAAGAAAGCAAACAATTTGAAATTCTCATCCTTTAATGAATGGTCAGTGATAATTTTGAGCTGCTTTTGTAGAATACAATTAAACAATATACTTAAAAGTTTTCTCAAAAAGAAAAAAAAAGCTAACACCCCCCTTCCTGTGTATCGTTTCCTTTCTTCAACATTCCATTACTGACTTTGGCTCCCACAGCATTCCATTATCACTGCAGATCCATGTCTGAGGTGTAAGAAAGAACTGAAAAATTCCCTTGATGCACCCAGTGACATGTGTTTATTTTAGAAATAACCAAAAAGGAAAAAAATATGGATAAACCAAACTGCTTTCCCAGGCACCGCCACTTCAAGAAGAAAAGTTGAATGTTAACTGTGGGAGTCTTTAATACACTTTTTGTCTTTGCAGGTTGTTTCTCCTTCCCCTGCTGCAATCATACTGCGTAGAGTTCATAAATCTTCTTTACACAGTACACCAGGGCAGCCAGTGCTATCGTGTTATGCAGTCTCTTTCTGTGCAGGTCATCCTTCCTCACCAGCACCACAGGAGTGGAGGAGGTGAGTGTATGCAGGGGCAGGCGAGAGAGTTTATAAGCATTATACTCCACTTGGTACTTGCAACAGGGGTCAAACTGCCAAGAGATCCCATAGAGGGTGCAGCAGGCTATGCTCAGCACGCCGGCCGGCAAGGAGATGTAATGGGAATATTCTGCTGGGAGGGCCAGTGGGGTGAAGAGGCAGGCTGTACCTGCCAGCACTGACGTCTTGTGCAGGCAGTTCCCCACAGTGATCCAGCGGGCCGTCTCATCTCCGATGCGCGTTGGCTCGATCACAATGTATTTGTATTGGGCCTCCAAGGCTTGTTCCAGCTCGTATTCAAACTGGTCCTGAGCGTTCTCCCCATTGTAGATTTCATGAACGATGTAACAGTCTGTGGCAGACAGGGTGGTCCTGTTGGAATGGAAGATAAGAGTTACTCAAGGCAATGGGAACTCATCCTCCACTGTCCTTTTCAGAAGAACTCATATGCCTTTGGCTGCCTTCTCACTTTCTGTTGTCTGAACGTGGTCTTTTCCCTTCAGGGTGTTCACACACGCACAGAAGGGTGCCTGTACACGAAAAGGAAAGGATAACATGCAGGTGGGCCTCAGATTTTGGGTCCAACTTTATCCTTTTTAATACTCCCAGCTGTGCACTGAGGAAACTGCAATCTTTTACTGAAAGTTATTTTAAGAAATGGCTGCTTTTTGTAACTCTTTCAGGCACAGTATTACAAGTCTCATGTTTTATCAGCTGGTACAGGAGGAATTCAAAATTCAAAACCAATCTAGAAGGCTCAAGAGCATACAAGGCAGAAGAACCTCAACTGCTTTACAACTGGAAGCCCTGTCCCAGGAAGACTCCTGTTTTGGAGTCTACGCAGCAGACAGTGGCCACATGTTTTCTCTCAACTTACTTCCTTATTCATAGGGACTAGAAACCTCTGCACATGGTGCTCAGTTTGCACAGAACTCCATGCCTAAGAGAGTGCAACCAAGTCATCATGTCAAGACCTAACACTTCCCCTTCAAGATTTTTTCCCCCATACTGACACTCATTTTAAGACCAACCTAGATGTGTTTCTAGCAGCTGTTAAAAATTTCAGGAAAGACCGAGGGATCACTTCCAACCAGATTCACTAATGCCACCCTTGCAAAGCTGCCAAATGATGTCACCAACAGATGAGTTTAAGAGAGCTGCAGACTATTTGACAAGATCATGAGAATGAACAAAGAATCTACACACAAACTGGAATATCATTTCAGATAACCGGTATTGCCAGAGCAGCATTTTTAGCATAACTAGATCGTGGTTCAGGGTCATCCTCTTCCTCCAAAATGGCACTTTCTCTCTAGATCTCATTTCCATGTACCTTTTATAAGCCAAACTCCTATAAAGGGGTTATTCTAATGATGAGAAACATAACCCTTGCCATCAGTATACTTGGCCAAAGTCCAGGGAAGGCTTCTGACATTGTGAATTAATACCACAGATATGCTCCAAAAAGTAAGGTGTACTTGCATTTCAAAAGGCCAATTTATTAATGCAAAAGGCTCTAATGATAAAATGATTGTCTAGGCACCAACCCAGAAAAAGGAGTCAACTACCAGTTGAGCAATCAACATTCACACTGGAAAACTGTAGGAAAAGATCTGAGTGGCAGATTATTCAGTCTCCCTAGGACACAGGTATCAATACATTTTCCCCAGCTTTGCAACTACCAGGGCTTTCCTATTTTCATTATGAATCTTTTTTGAGACTGTGCTTAAATAAAGTATGGAAAGAATGTATGAAGGAGGAGATTTTTCTCCACCACAACAGCCGCTGCTGAAAGTGTTGCATTCCCTTCACCCAAGCCAGACAGCACACCATTCTTAATTTTTTTAAAAAAAAAATTCTATTTATTCAGGTGGTAACTGTAAGCTCTTCTGTGGGCCAAGTCAGGTAAAACAACAAGTGCTGAATGGAATTGTACATTTTACATGAGAGATGTATTTAGAAAATGGCTCTCAAAACCACTGAGAGCTACATGCTAAGGAAGAAGGAAAAGCTGAGAATCCACCAGCTACAATACATATCCATAAGTAATCCATGGCCAAGGATGAAGATTCTGAACACCGTCAAAAGGAGGTTTGCAACCAGTGAGAGAAATCAACACACAGAATGATTGAAATATTAATATATGAGCAGGTGGGGGAAGAGAGTTTGTGAAAGATGGGCCACATTCTAACTTAGGAGTCGGGAAAATCTGCCTCACACTCTGTGTCTGTGGTTTAAGAAGCCTCAAGTCTGAAGACCCAGAGAGGGGCTTTTTACTGAACAAAGCACCAGGAACGAATGGTGTTTCTTAAAACACGGCTTTCAAAACCTCTCTTACTGTCACAAAAATGAGGGCCTGCGAGCGATGTTCTTGGGACACAGTGTTGATAATCAGCTTAGCCCATTCTAAAGTCACCATGTCAGGGGAGAGCTTTTTCCAGATCCTGAGAGGATACCAAATAGCCAAAGGACACTTTTGTTCACAACAGGATTGAACAAAGCTTTAGAGCAGCTGTGTATGCTACACGTTCATTTTCCAGACCCCCTCATTCCAAACAAAGGGAAGCTTTGTATGTGCAGAGTTTGTTCGGCACTGTCCGGAATAATGCTTGCATCAGTGACATTGGGAGAGACATTGTGAATGTTAGTACTGGAGCAAGAACATATATGTGCCCCAGCCAGACCACTCAGCTAAGCAGAGCAAGGACAAGAAGCTTGTGAAGAGAAACCCAGATAAGTTACCACTTCTACGTTCTATCTGACAGCCTCACAAGTAATTTGAATAAACCTCTGTGTTCACCAGTTTGGGTTTCTCAAGACAGTCAAAAACCTCCAGTTGTTCTAGAAAACTGAAAAGTTGGCACACATCACCTAAAGACTATCAATTAATATGTCTGAAGACTTACTATAAGCCACAGCATAGGTAAAACCTACAGCACACTGACTATGGGAGTTTCATTGCCCTTTCACATACTATGAATCACCCCAGCTGGAGGCAGAAAAGAATACGGATCAGTAGCTAAGAATATACGCTTCAAAACTGCAAGCATTATTTACTAGCGTATACTCACACAGCTGGAATAATTCCTGGTTTATTGCACATGGACTCATGCCTAGGAATTAAGACTTTCCCCTCCCCTCAGTCTCTCTGTTCGAGCAGGCATGTTCATACACATATATATAGTAGGGCTGTAAGACTACACTTAACTAGTTGGGCAAATTTTAGTCTGTAGAGCTGGAAATAAAGGACAGATGTTCATTTTGAGGTACTAACTATAACAGAGCACAGAAGAAAACAGGTTGCTTTCTTTTCCAGCAATCAGTGGCAGCTTTTTAATCATTATTTTGCAGTTTTATACTTTGTTCAAAAAAGTATCTATATTGATGCATTCATAAGAGGCACATTTAATCAACTGCTCACTTAAAATCCATCACCCAAGTGCTTTAGTAGTTTGATCATTCTTGTATCTTTTTATCCCATCAAATATATTCAAAATGGTTTTCAGTATAAGGTTAGAACACACCATAATAACAGACACTATGCTGATTAAACCCAAAAAGCATTCCAAATAACACATCATTTCATTTAAAAGCTCAAGGAAAATACAGTTGTCACCCTACACTTACAAGAATGAGTGTCGATGCCAAGTACATGGCTGAGGCAGGTGTTTCAAGGTCAAGGGTACCAGTGGAGGGTTGCTGTGTACCTTCAGGTGGTTTGCAACGTATGGTGACCCTAAGGCAACCTGTCAGGGTTTTCTGGGTGAGATTTGTTCAGAGAAGATTTTGCCTTTGCCTCCCTGCAAGGCTCAGAGGGTGTTAACTTGCTCAGTCACCCAGTGGGTTTCCATGGCTGAGCAGGGGATTGAATCTTGCTCTCCAGAGTTGTAGTCCAACGCTCAAATCACCACAGCACGCTGGGTCTCAGTAGATACACAACAGAAAACACAAGTAATACATACAAACTATGCACATGCATGCACACATGCACTAATATTGTTACTGCAGTCACTTCTCAAAATCCTTTGGATAAAAGTTTTTAATTATTGTTGTGTCGATTCACTGTTTAAAGAAAGCACTGCTTAAATGAATAGCAAGCCAGGACTATAAAGATCCTTAATGGAAGAATACAAGCTCTTATTTCTGGGACCTCACTGGTGTCTTTCAAGGTTTATGTCATATGCTGCAAGTATAAAACAGCACATCAGAACAATTAGGTGACCTCTGGCATGCTAATAAATTCCCACAGCACGGAGGACTTAGATCACCTTGTCTCAAGATGGAGTTTTAATGCAGATACAGCCACACAACCTCCCCACTTGAAGATTCTGGGCTCAAATGCTACTGCGCTCCTCCACACAAAATGCTTCAACATTAATTATGACCAAAGAATTCAATGTCCTCAAAGCACTACATGCTTTGACAAGATTGTCTGGGAGATCTGTGCTGAAACAATAAGGTGGGAAGTGGAGATCAGAGCAGAGCAGCAAGAAAAATTTTCCCAGAGCATCTATCCACACACTGCCATTGTCAGCCCATTAATACCAACCCCACCATGCAATGCTATGTTCAGAGAAAAAGGGGAGGGAGGAGGAGAACCAGCAGAGTGAAGAACAGAGCAATAAATGTGAACAGGCATAGCAGGATTTCACGCACAATAGAAATGCTGCAAGTTCAGAGCTGAATAAAAATAGCGTCAACCATTATGAAGTCTGCCCAACTTGGAGACTCACACTGAATGTGTGAATGGTATTTCACGCAAGGAAACAGGGTGAAGCTGTGATATTTTTGTGATTATTCACAGTAAGAAGGTATGTGCTGAAGCTCCAACCTCAATATTGTTTTTAATAAACCCCATCATGTCTGGCCAAATATTAAGACCTTCTATTTGTGCAACAGACACATTGATAATTCTGAATGAATAAGCCTACTCTTCTGTAAAGCAGGCTGCTGCTGCTATCACATTCTGGAAAGAGCTGGTGGCCAAATGCTAGGAGACCAGACCCACCTAATGAGTTTATGACCAAGACAAAGTTTGAATCAGGGAACTTCCTGATTCCAGGCTCTGTCTCAAATATTGCAACCCCATATCCATTTTACCTGGAAGTTACCCACACTGAAGTCAATGAACAAGATCTGGTGGTGTGCTTCGGTTTACAGCATTGACTTTCTTTGCTTTTGCCCTCTGATCCACATGGTTTCTCAACTGTGCAGAACAGGTTTTTAGAGTGCACAGCAGGGTGGGGAGAAGAGGATACAGGAAGCATTGCAGATTCTGACAAAGGAAGCAGGATCTAGCAAAAGTACATCACTGTATACTGGCCAATGGGACTCGCTTATAAGCACAACCAACAAGGTTTGTGCTATAAATTGATGTGCTCCATGAGTTCTCATGAGTTCATGAGGACTTTTGGAGAAACAGCAGTTTTTATTCACTTGAAAAATGATCCTGCCCACAAAACCTTAAAAAAGACAGATGTTCTAGAAAATGTGCCAAAGTGTTGGAATGGTTTTAGATCCTCCTTGCTGGACAGGTCTTCCTGTGCTTTCCGTATCCGTCCAAATATGCCCTCCAGGCAACATTTTATTCTCCAAGCTCATGGTCATTGTGCAGGACTGTGGCAGAATCTGCATTTAGCTAAGACTCCTGATATAAGGTCCTCTGATGCAAAGAAGTGGCTGCTTATATCTGCTTCATCACCACTGTCCTATGCATGTTTACTTGGGAGTAAGGCAAACTGTTCATGAGGGCAAGCTCCCAGGTAACTGCATACACTATAGTTTAAAGTGTGTTGAAGGGGAAAGTATGTGAAAATACTGGGATACCTTATGTAGTTCACTTAAGTACAGTCGGCCCACCACATTTACTGGGGTTAGGGGCTCAGGACCGGTGAAAAAAATATCAAAATGTGTGTGTTTGTGAGAAAGGGTCTGAAGCATTGTGGGGAAAACAGGCACACAGGGTCCAAACAAAGTCATGAAAAGGAGATGGAAAGTGGGGGGCAGCATGGTAGTGCTATATTTTTTCTCTTGCCCATCTTCTTCCTTGGGTGTATGGTGGCATCAGCGGTGTGTTTGTGGTGCTGTGAAATGGGGTGCAAGCTGTTCTTAGCTGGCCAGGCAGTGGCTGGTGGAGGAGGAGGATCAGAGGCGAGTTTTTAAAGAGTTGCCCAGCCTGATCAGAGTTACCAAGAGGGAAAGTTCCTATGGAGAAGAGGCACTTGAAGTAGGAGGCATAGAGATTGGAGAAACTCACAAATAATCAAATCTGTGAGTGTTAAGCCTATGATACTGAAAGACTGACTATATTTCCATGTTTTCATTTTGCTCATAATTTACAGACTTTCCCTGCACTGCTAAATTTTTCTGGCGAAAGAAATTAGCAATGCTCAGGTAAAAATGCTTAGCATTTATAAGGTGCTTTTCTTTCCAAAGAACTGGACATACTGAAAGTATTATTTTAGGACAAGTGAAACAAAAGGTTTATATCAGTTAACTGATGGGGAGGGACTACATCAATTGCTTATAGCTCCACATTTGTCCAAATTGTAATATCAACAAATATCACAGAAAATCAAGGGGTTATCTTCACCTTTCTTTTGGAGCCCCAGATATAATCCAAAACTAATTTTACTTAAAATGAAATTAAAACAAACATGAGTACCAAAAAGCAAACAGGGTTTATCTGCTCCTAAGTAGAATAATGCAGCTTCCTATCTGTAAAATCAAACCATTACTCCAATCTTCTAGCTCACAGCAGCCCTAGCTAATATGGCCAAAGGTCAGGGATGATGGGAGCTGACATTTGGAGTACACACCAGGTTGGGGAAACCTAAGACATGAGAGGATTCTCAGTTGAGCCATTCGTTCACATTAAAATTGTCCTGCACCCAAATGAATGCACAAGTGCATCTATAACCTGTAGCCTTTAAGGGGATAGAAGCTTCCTGTGAGATATGCCATTGTTAAAGAGTATCTGTGCTAAGAAGGTGATAGGGAGCTGCACTTGCAAGCCAGATGACTGATTCATCAAACTCAGCACTGTCTATCGCGAGCGGCAGGGGTTCTCCAAGATTTCAGACAACTCTTTTCCAACCTTATTTGGAGATGCCAGAGATCAAACCTGGGACCTTCTCCATGCAAAGCATACTATACATAGTAAACTTCCCCAGACAAAACAAAATACCGTACCTGAGGATCCCAGTAGGACCAGGGAGCAAGAAAGCCCAAGTAGACGAGAGCATGATCTAACTAAAAAGACAGGATACCACTGTCATCAAATACTGGACCGTAACCAAATTCCCTGACATAAAAGGCAGTCTGTCAAAGGACTGCATCTGAACAGTCTTGCTCCCTAAGCCAAAGAGATGTTTCTTCAAGTCGGAGAAACTAGCTGCATTATTAAATTTAACCAGGTTCTATCATTCCAGATAATATTTTGTATTAGTAATTTTCCCTGACATTATGTCAACAAGACTGCTTTTTATATTAAGTGCTCAGAAGCTGTACAGACTGATTTTTTTTTTAAAGTTCACTGTTTTTATGAAGCCTGGTTCCACGAAGCTGGAATCTGATATAACATATTAATGAAGAGAAAGCCATTTATCTGCCAACATATATGCACAGACTCTGCAGTTACCTGGTGAATATCAGATCTGTTCTGTATCTAAAAAAAAATCCTGGCAGTGAAAGCCTGAGGTTTTATTCAGAGGAGAACACTGGTTAAGACAGCCAGAGCTATCTTATTCCAACTCCCCCAAGGGAGAGTAATAAACGTTTTCAACACTTTCAAGGGAGAGAAACAACACAGTGGGTCTAACTAACATAAATTTTGAAGATCTGAGCACACTACTGTTTGGAACAAGAACCTCCTCTGTCAGTTGTAGGTTACAGCTATCACTCTTATTATATTTAGGGAAACAGGGATAATATACAATTCCTGCTACAAACCACAGACATACAGTGTTCCCCCCCCCAAATACTGACATTCAGGGCAGATACTATGGTTAGCACTAACCAAGGTTTGTTGCCTTTACTCTGGTTGAAAACCCTGACATAATATGAAAATGTGGTTTAGAACTAAGCCCTGTCTCTTGAGAGAACACACACTGTAAGGAAATGCCAATAAGCTGCTTATCTTACAAGCAGAGAGGAAAGGTGCTTTCACCATGCTCACTGCAGATTAACATTTAACCATGGTTAATGAAACCCCAGATTTGCAAGCCTGTTTCACCCCATGGTTTACATCCTGCTTTGCAACCAATCCACAATAGAATTTGCATATTCTTATGTACCGTGTTTTGTTTGCACACACTCCACTCACCAGCTACGCATATGAACTTCCTAAATCATGTACTTACTCTATAAATCACTTCTCCAGGCTCTTTTTCCTGTTATAGAGATTGCCTTGTTAGCCTTATAACTTGATAGGCTACCAATCTTTAACGTCTAGAGACACCCCATTCACTATAATGCAGTGCAATGATCTGGTGTATTATACACTCGCTACATGCTTATGGTAATTTAGAAGCTGAACCTCTTTTTCAGTTAAGAGCTCATTTCATTTGAGCCTTTTTGGAACCAACATCTGTTTATTTTAAAAGTTTATTTTTCTGCTTGTAATGCTTACATCAAAATAATGCTACTTTTTCAGTGTCTGAAACCCTGGCTTAAAGACCTAAAATCAGTCAGATGTCTTCATTCATTGCAGAGCATGCAGCTGGCCAAAAGAGAAGTTTGGGAAACTTGCTGGAAATCTTGAAAGTGCTCAGTAGAATAAAATCTGCAAGTCAAAGGGAAGACTGCTTTGTACCTACAGTACTAATCTTGCAGAAGCCAGAAGAATCACTAGAAATTAAAAACACAAGCTGAATTTTAAGAAAGTTAAGTTGACAGCCCAAAAGAACTCCAAAGATGTGAATTTTTCCACTTCATTCCACTGTCTTACAAAAGCCAAGTGACAGCTAATGGGTCAACGGAAGAAAACCATGAAAACCAACAGCCATTGGACTAATCCAGTGCCAGCTCTCTACCCACACCTTCCAAATTCAGAACAATGCATCAACACCCTAAAAAAACAAATCACTCGACCGGCACTAACAGCTGTGCACCAAGAGGTCGCTCTCAGAGGACTTTGGGGGAAACATTTACAGCTTTCAAAAATAGATGTTAAGAGCATCCAAGGGCATTTTTTATAGCCTTGGGAGAGGCAGGTTTGTCAGCTCTGGGCCTAACATCTGGGAAGGGTGAAAGCTTCCCCTCTTTTAAACCATGGATCGCGCAGTGGAGAGTGACCTTCCTTTTCCAGGGACTGCTGCCTTTCTTATCCCAACAGCAGAGTGACGCCGATTGTCCTCCACACACAATCGAGCTGCAGTTTTATTTTCTCTCTCTCTCTCTCTCCTGCGATGCAGGCACTCGCCGGACTCTGCCCTGCACCCAACCCAGGCACAAACTTCACGCGTTGATGGCTTCGGGAAAATCAATCGCTGGCTTCAAACGTCCCAAAAAGGTCTCCCCATCCTCCCTCATGCTTGCTTGGCCCTTTTCCTGCACCTCCTCCTCCTCCTCCTCCTCTTCCAAGTATCCTACCGTCCTAACTCTTCCTTGCCCTCATTCCATTCTCTGCCCACCTTCCTTGCCCATCCCTGCCCTACCTCTTGATCCCCAGCTCTCTAAAAGAAAAAAAAAATCCTAAGTCATTTGGTCCCAAGGTCCTCACTATATCACAAGGTTGTGAGTTCGATCCTGCCCGGCTCCAGGGTTGACTCAGCCTTCCATCCTTTCGCAGGTCGGTAAAATGAGTACCCAGCTTGTTGGGGGCATGTATAGAAATGTTTCGAAATGCATGCGATTTGTAAGTTGTTCACCGCCTCGATCCATATGGAGAGGCGGGATACAAATAATAATAATAATAATAATAATAATAATAATAATAATAATAATAATAATAATAATAATATAATGATGATAATGCCTAGGACAACACCAAATTCCTGCTACTCCCCATTCTCTCCCATAACTTTCGGCCAAGGAGTATCCAGCCTTATAGCGACGTGGATCCTCGCTTCCTCCCACCCCACCTCAGGACAGCCCTTTGCTCCCCCAGAGTATTCTTCCCTGGCCTCACACCCCCCCCCAGTGCTCCCGCATCTCTTCGATCTCACCCCACACTACAATCCTGGAGGAAGGTCGGGGGGGGGACACCGAACAACAACCCTCACCTCAGCCCAGGAGGAAGGGCACCAAATCCAAAGCCCTCAGTGCAAGCTAGGAAGGGGCTGGCCCCCCAGTACAACCCCCCCACCTCCATGCCAATTTGCCCTTTTAAAGCCTCATTTTTACCTCAAGGTACAGCGTTACTGTTACAGACTCTACCCCACCCTGTGCGTTTAGTCCGTGGTAACCCTTAGAGGGCACTTCTCGTGGAGGGGGGGCTAATGGACTGGCTCCCCATTGAAGCCTGGGGGGGGTAAAGGGCACCGCTCCTCCTTCACCCCCGATCCCCCTCCAAGCTCCCTGTGTGGGTCCCTCCCTCACCTCCCCACGAAATGGGCCCCCCATATATGCTTTTCCAGCCTGCTTCAAATAGGGAATGAAGTAACAGACGCCCCCACAGCACCCCTGTTCGAAGGAGGGCCCCACTCTCTTCACCCTTTCCCCCCTCTCCCACCGCTCCAGACTCGCCCCCTGCGCCCCTCGACGGCCGGAGGGCCCACTGAGGCCTGGAGCCTCGGCCTTCTTTGTTCCCCCACAGGGTGCGAGGCCTAGCCCGGAGGGGGACGAGCCCAGGCGAGGCCCGGAGGGAGGGAGGGAGGGAGGGAAAGAGAAGGGGACCGAGGGGGAGAGGGTCAGGCCTCCACTCACCTCTCCCTCAGACCAGCGGCGGCGGCGGCGCCTCCTCCTCCTCCAGTGGAGCTGCCGGGCCCCGCGCGCCTCCTTCCCCAGGCCGCCATCTTGGGGAGAGAGAAAAAGAGAGAGGGAGGGAGGGAGAGCCTGGCAAATGTCTCCGCCAAAAGTACAGAGGGGGGGGGAGGGAGGGGGGAGGGCGCGCGCGGCGTGGTTAAAAAAAAGGGGGGTGGGTGGGTTAGGGAAAATGGGAGTGAAGAGGAGGAAGAAAGGACCGGAGGGACGGTCCGGGGAGCTGACGGGAAATGTAGTCCTGGGGGATCGGGGGCGGGGGAAGGCGCGGCCCAGGTTGAAAGGGCGGGAAAAGTTCCCGCCTCGCACTCGAACTACGAGGCCCAAGGGGCTTTGCGGGGGCTTTCAGGCGCTGACGGCTTCTCATGGGGAATGTAGTCGCGGGGTTGCTTGGGGGAAAGGGAGGGGAAGGGAAGGACTCTATTTCCCAGAAGGCAAAGGGGGCGAAGTCCATGTGCTGAAGGCGCCTTCCGCCGCTCACGTGGGGCTGGTAGAAAGAAAGGGGAGGGGGGAATGGAGCAGACTGACTCCGCCCCCTCAAGGCAACCTGGCCAATCACAGCCTGGGTCCTTCACACCTCTCTGCTGTATGACCCGCCTCCGGGGGAAAAACCCCGCGTTTTCCTCTTTTACTTGTTAGAGTGAAGCTGCATGGCATTTCAATGGGTCTTTCCTATATATCGCTTTACCGTTATAGCTTTATCACCCGGGCCAGTGCATTTACTTCAATACTTTGTATTGATTTCTGGGGCAGTCCAGGTCTTAGAACGGTAGGGTCCCTTCCTAAGGCCATTTCCGCACCAGGCCGTTATAGCGCGATGATTCCACTTTCAGCATCCTATGGAATCCTGGGGGTTGCAGTTTCGGGAAGAGGAAGATGCCCGCCACAGATGCAGGAGAAAATACTAACAGCGCACAAGCCTCAAAGCCCAGAAAACCCACAACCATCTATAGATACATTTTTTTTCTTGCGATTTCGTTCATGTCTGAAGCAGAATAAGCTTGCCTTCACCTGCTTGTATTAGTATTTTTCATGCTACCAGTGTAAAGGGGGACCAGCATTTTTTCTCCCCGTTTCAGGGACTGGTACCCTATTTGTGCCCATTGGCTACAACTGGGTCTCCTTTTCTGGAAAGTCTGCATGGACTGGCACCAGTCCTGGGAGAGCGGGTAGAATCATAGAAATGTAGAGTTGGAAGAGGCCCCAGGGGCCATCCAGTCCAACCCCCTGCCATGCAGGAACACCCTCAAAGCACTCCCGACAGATGGCCATCCAGCCTCTGCTTAAAAACCTCCAAGGAAGGAGCCTCCACTACACTCCGAGGCAGCAGATTCCATTGCCGGACAGCCCTGACCATCAGGAAGTTCTTCCTGAGGTTCAGGTGGAATCTCCTTTCCTGCAGCTTGAATCCATTGCTCCATGTCCTGGTCTCTGGAGCAGCAGAAAACAAGCCCTCTCCTTCCTCTACGTGGCATCCCTTCAAATATTTAAACATGGCTATCATGTCCCCCTTTAACCTCCTCTTCTGCAGACTAAACATACCCAGCTTTCTAAGTCTATCCTCGTAGGGCTTCATGGCTTCCAGGCCTCTCACCATTTTGGTCGCCCTCCTCTGGACTTGCTCCAGCTTGTCAATATCCTTCTTGAATTGGGGTGCCCAGAACTGGACACAGTATTCAAGATGGGGTCTAACCAAAGCAGAGTAGAGTGGTACCAGTACCTCCCTCGATCTAGACACCATACTCCTATTGATGCAGCCGAGAATTGCATTGGCTTTCTTGGCTGCCGCATCACACTGCTGACTCATGTTCAGCCCTGATCTACATTATATCCTTTCAGATGCTTAAAGATAGCTATCCTGTCACCTCTCAGCCCCCTCAGCCATTCCTTCTGGGCTTTCTAGAGTGGTCCCCATCTTGCCCATCCTCTTTCCCTCTCCCTTTTCCTTCCACATCTCTTTGCTCGCCTGGACCTCAAACTTTCTCACAAGCCCCACCATCTTCACTCCATCTGATTCCAGATCCTGGCAACCTGAACCATTGGCTACATGATGCAAAGAGTTTTTTTTTTCTTTCAAAAAGTTGAGTTTTTAGTTGTCGTAGGGTTTTGGCTGTGTGCAGGCAGTACTTTCTACTACCCATGTGCCCCAAAGCATTTCTGAATGTGGCTGTGGCTAGGAGACCCCGGCTGCCTTTAGTAGCCACACAGAACCACATGCTTGAGCATTACCCTTTCTGTATCATAAGCCAAGGAGAGTGGACACACCACAATCTAGAGAGGACTGTACCAGTCTCCGCTGATCCTCTTATGCTTAAAGGCTATGGTGCAGAGATGGAGTGTGGGTTGAATTACCATGGAGAACTGAGGGCAAACCCAGATCTTGGTGGCACAGTGGTTAAAATGCCAGTACTGCAGCCACAAGGTTGTGAGTTCAGTCCTGCCGGGCTCCAGGTTGACTCAGCCTTCCATCCTTCCGCAGGTCGGTAAAAGGAGTCCCCAGCTTGTTGGGGGCAATTAGCTAAAATACATTGTAAACCGCTTAGAGAGCACTTAGCTGATAAGCGGTATAGAAATACATGCTATTTGTAATGTATAATGTATTTCATGTTGTTCGCCACCTCGATCCATGTGGAGAGGCAGGATACAAATAAATAATAATTATTATTATATATATTTATACTGTAGCACAGATATGTTCACCTGCCTTGGCTTCCACTGATGAATCCCAGAAACTGCTCAATGGGAGCGGTCAGTTACATTTATTAGATATCCCGCCGCATTCCCTCTCACACTACAATTCCTAGGAATCTATGGGGAAAGCAATTCCAGTTAAACCATTTCCAGTCTATGGGACTGATTTGCTGTCAACGCAGAGATGGGAATCACATGGACCCTCTGGCTGTTGTTCAACAGCAACTCCCAACTTTCCTCATCACTAGGTATGCTGGCTGGCATTGTTAGGATTTGTGGTCCAATGGCACCTGGAGATTCCTACCCCGATCTACTTTTTGATGTTTTGAAATCCATCTTCGGAGAGGCCACTCTTAATTTTTTTAAAAGAAATATAAATCTTTGAATTTTCTTCACTACCTGCTCGTTTCTACCCCATTCTAGCAGATAAACCAGTATCACTTGGTTTAGCCACACTTTTTATTGATTTCCATGCAACAGGATCAGGTTTCATTAATAATATGACAAAACGGGGGGAAAGATAACATTAGACACAAACGGCAACAGAAAGGTCGTTTTTAAGAGGTCCTGAGTAGGAAAGGCACATTGTTTACCACTTTAATAGAATGAGAAGGGGCCAGGGGGGTAAAAAAACATCCACATGGAGTGGAAAACACTGGAGGAAAAACCAAGAAGAGATCTTCTGATTGGTTTCTGTGTTGTACAGTGGTCTCTGTTTGCCCACTCGATGGACTTTGTGCCTTCAATGCATCAGTAAGAGGTACTTCCGCAGGATCTGGGGCCCATCCACACAGCAGAATTGTAGTGCTATAATTCCACTTTAATCATCACGGCTCCATCCTATGGAATCCCGGGATTGGCAGTTGAGAGACAGGCATTTTGAATGCTCAGCTACAGCATGCTAATGCCTCTCTAAACTACAAATTTCAGGATTCCATAGGATGGAGCCATGACAATTAAAGTGGAATCATAGCGCTATTCCTTGTGTAGTGTAAATGGGTCTCTGGACTCCCAGCAGGCAAGTGACAAGTGGTTTTGGCCGCATCAGGCTGCAAGGGAGACACCGCTCAGAGGATGAACTACTTAAAAGAGAGAGAAAACATTTCAGTTCTAGAACCATTGACCACGTGGGTTCCTCGTTTGAGTTAGAAGGTATCCTTAATTGGCAAGCGTAATCATTCAACATGAAATCAAGAACATAAACAGAGGGAGTGGGCGCAGCAGTAAATCTGGCGTTGTAATAAAATACTACCAAAGACAGCTCTGCTGGATCAGAGACTCCATCGATGGTTTGTAGCACCTCAGAAAGGAAGCTGCAGCACTGTCAAAACACTGAGCTTGTTTTAAGGCAGGGTTGGCCAGCCTTGGGTCTCACCGATCTTCTTCTGGGATTCAAGACGAAGGACCTCAGCAGTGCATTCAAACTAGGCAGCAATATGCCCTGCGTTAAATAGTGGTTTCCTAGCACAGGAGGTGCAAAGCCATATTTCTGACAGCCATAACAGAAGTGGGACAAAGATCACATTCGTGGCTGGGCTCTTTGACAAGGCGTCTCACCGTATATTCTGACCGTGTTATCTAAACTGCACAATTACTGTAGCTTGAGACCTCTTTAGTTATCACGGGCACCATCCAATGGAATCCTGGCACTTGTAGTTTGGGGAGGTACTTGCAATTCTCTGCTAAAAAGCAAGTTGTGTTCAAGCTCTGGTCCTCCTGATGGTTTGGGTTTCAGCTTCCAGAATCCACAGCCAGCATGGCTGATTGTCTGGGCTGCTGGGGGGTTCAAGTCCACAGCATCTGGAGTACCAGAGGTTGAGAACTAGATGTCTCCACTTAAACATTCCTAAGGCCCTTTCACACTGTGCAGTTATAGCAACTATGATTCCTCATTAGCTGACATGGCAACAGCCCAAAGATCCTGGGATTTGCAGTTTCAGAAGAAGTGCTTAGAATTTTCAGCTGGAGGCAGAAGTGCCTCCCCAAACTACAAACGCTAGGATCCCAAGGGATGTTGCTACGGCAGTTAGAGTGGAATCATAGCACTATAACTGCATAGTGTGGAAGGGCCACGATAGCTGACCAAACTACAGATCACACAATCCCATAGAATGGAGTGATGGCGGTTACTATCAACCTGCTATCACTGCGAAGTGCAGATACGCCCCAGTTCTCTTGAGGTGCCTTGGATTGTTAATATTCCTGAAAGATGACGGTAAAGAGAACTGGCAGTCATGATTTTGGGTTTCAGCTTCCAGAATCCACAGCCAGCATGGCTGATCATCTGGGCTGCTGGGAACTGGAAAAAGATTTCTTTTGCACAGACCAGAAAGTAGCTCATCGCGGTTCTAAAGGTATGAACTGATAAGCACCAAGCGATCTAAATTCCTGCCGAAAGCAATTGTTGCACTGGATCTGCCCCCAAGTGATGCCTCTCCGGCCGGGCAGGAGAGGGAGAAGATTCCGCCAGTTCTGATACCGCCGGAGCCGAGAAAGAAGCCCTCATCCGCCTGTCACCATGGCAACCCCGGGTGCTTAACTCTCCAGACTTAGCGCTAAACGAGCCCCGTTGGGGTGGGTGGGAGGGAGCATCACAGAAAAAAGGGACAAGGAAATAACTGAACCACTGAAAAAGTGGGATTGCCTCTGCTGTCTCGTCACACCGCGTAACAAGATGGCGCCCCAACCGGGTACGAGGTTCGGCTTTAAAATAACCAAGTGCGAATATTTTCCCCTTCGTATAAATACTGCTCAGTTTGAACGGAGGAAGCCAAAGAATAAGCCAAGTCTGTGGGTGTGAGTGTGGACGGCGGGGGAGAGAAATAGGGTACGCACGCTTCAAAGTAGCAAAGCAAATCCTATTTGGCCTTTTTGCTTTTCCGACAGCAAGGCACTCCGCAGTTCACGTGCTCCCGTTTTTGCTCATGTCTCTGACCCCAGAAGCGGCTCTTGGAATCATGACCGATTTTGCAATTGTGACCGTGCCCAAGGTTCATTTACTGCATGCAGTGCCGTGGGGCTCATCGTTTCCTTCCTTCCTTCCCCCTACCTATTGTCCGTAGGCTTGTTATTGCTTCTCCCACATAACAGAAAATGTCCTCCTCTTGAGGAGGAGGTGACCTCTGGGCCAGGGAGGGAAATCCCACCAAAAACTGCAAAGCAAAAACTGGCAGAGTCTTTTCTTCTCAACATGTGTGGCTGAGGATTCCTTCCCCTGACATCCCAAAACCAAACTTTTCCCCTTTTGTCCGTGTGCGACTCTGGCTGCCGCGACATTAATCGCACCATTGCTTTGAAGGACAAAAAGATGATCTCCAAAAATGTCCATAATTCTCATGTCTTCTTGCCTCTTATTGCATTTAGCACCCGGACGACATTTCTCCTCCAAGTCCAGCCTCTGCAAGCACCTTGCTTTATTCTCCTTTGTGGGTTCTGTTTTTGCTTCCCCACATGGTAAAATGTGGTCGAGGAACTGACAAGATGCCCATAGACCATCTCTCCCACTACCTCGGGACTGCAGTTGACCAGTTTTCCCAACTCCACCGAGTTTCAAAGAGGATTAAAAAAAAAATAAGCCAGTGCTGAGTTTCATAGAGTGCCACCCAAAGCTCCTTTTCCTTTCAGGAGGAGAACAAAAAGGAGGAATCTTGTCCTAACAGCATTCGTGAAGGGGGTCACAACCCCACTGCCACATTTCCCCCTGCTATTGCCATCAAGCCAGGAAAAGACCTAGTTTTACATCTGATGGTTTCATTATGCAAACAACACTTTCCAAGTCAGCCAAACTATTGCAAGAGCCGGATGGAAGAATTGTTGAGGAGCCACACACTTGTCATTACAAAAATAAGAACTCTGAGTGCGTACTGTGGCAGGTCAGGGGGTCCCAAGACAGCACGGAAGCAAAGGCTATGCCAGAAAGTCAAGGGCAAGGTTCTCTTGGATCTAACAAGTCTGGCCTCCGTAGCCCCCCAGTTGCATTAAGACTGCAAACGTTCCAGATACTGAGGAAGCGGATTCTCCTTGACGTATTTCTGAATGTACCAACACGTGAGGTGGGCTTTCAAGTCCTCTTCCACTACAAAATCCAAGGCTGCCTGAAAAACACAGGAGGGAAAAATCTGCCATTAATAACCTGCAGGGACTTCTTCTATACAACCTGGGGCCCTTTCACACTGCAAAATACACGCACACTGTCTCCGCTGAAACTAGCATGGTTCCATCCTATGCTGCACCCACCCACAGTAAGCCCAAATACACTAGTGCCCCCCTTATCCACAGGGGGTTTGCTCCAAGACCCCTAGCAGATGCCTGGAACCATGGATGGTACCAAACCTTTTTTACACTATGTTTTTTTCCCCTATCCTTTCATACCTATGATAAAGTTTAACCTATAAATTAGCACAGTAAAAGATTAACAATAACTACTGTAATAATAAAAATAGAACAATTATAACAATATAGTGTAACATAAGTTAATTACTCAGATGGCTGCTACGTGACCAATGGACAGATAGTGCATACAGCGTGGATACACCGGACAAAGGGATGATTCACATTCTGGGCAAGACGGAGTGGGACGTATCAGACTTCATCACTCTCCTTCGAATGATGCACAATTAAACCTTACAAATTGTTGATTTCTGGAATTTTCCATTTACTATTTTCGGACCATGGTTGACCGCAGGTAACTGGGACCGTGGATAAAGGGGGTGACTCCTGTACCTCCATTATTCTCTGCAGTCCTCAAAATGGTAAGAAGAAATGACGTTGCATCATTTCCTCTCATCATTTTGAAGGGGAATATAGAGTTAAAAACAACAACAACCAGGTATCCAGGATGGGGTGAGAGGGTATTTATGTGTGTTTTAACGCACACAGGGATCTTATTGTATAGTCCGGGGGCAAAATTTACCCAAAAATCACACTGAATAAGTTTTTTTTTAAAATGGGCCACAAAAGTGGGATTCAAGGACCACTTTAGACCCTAATGCATGCTCTCTATTTTTTATTATTTTTATATTTACAGTGTATAGCCATGGCCAGAACCACAAATTATATGCAAACTTAGATTGTATACAGACATGCAGACTATACATACCTATACACGTATATATGAGTTTCCAAATATACATTTTCCAACACTGATCATATTTTATGTAATCTTAATTCATCTTACCTAAAATTTTTGTTCTCTTAATATTCCTACACTCTGGATTTGTTTCCTAATCAACGTTCATTCTTTCAGACCTATTATTGGAGCATCTCTCATTTTCCCTGTAAAGTAACTACATAACTACATAAAGTAACTACATAAACAGTCTCAATCTTCTCTAAAATTGTACTTGGTAAACAAGATATATCGTAACAGAAGCTTATTTGTATTTGAGGAATTGTGTAATGCCAACTTCAAAGTATCTTTGAAAGGACGATGCCACCAGACCTCAAAGAAAACCATTTCCCTGCCAAGGGGAATAGTATACTAGAAATGTCTTGATCACTTAGGGGAAAAGAAAGCTAGCTTCCTCCTTTCAAACGTTGGATGTATGGAACATGTTGGAAGTAGCACAAAATCTTACATATGGGAATTCTGAATGCCAAGGAGAAATAGACAAAAGCAACTTGTCTCAGAAATTTATGCAGGGATACCCCAAACCTGCAGGACAGCTGCTAAATATAGCGTGTGCAGACATTAACGGAGGGCCACCCTTGGAAATCTGTCCTCTTTAAGACAGGGAAGAAATCCCTCTGGGCACGGAGCGTGCCCCTCTGTCATGGCCTCATACAGACAAAGGAAGCTGTAAATTGTCCTCAGCTCCCCTCTGTTTGATGCAAAAGGGAGGAGAAGAAAGAGAGGGAGAGACTCCAAGCACCAGAAGAAGATTATAGGCAAAGAGAAAGAAAAACCACACATATACAGAAACAGCAGGAAGCCCCTCCATACCCCCATATCAGGCAGAAGGGGGTAGGGACAGTGTAAGGAAATGCCTACTGGGCACTGCATGAAACAAATTTGCAAATGCATGCCGCTGCTTATTCATAAATTGCAGGTTGGAAAGCTTTCCATCCTTCGCCAGTACTCAGACGTAAAACGCTACTGCACGCTTCTCCAGGCTCGTAGGTTAGAGAGAACACAAGTGGCTGCGGAATCAGGGAAAAGGCAACTAAATAGAACCAAGAGGGCTCAGCTTTTGTTGCATATGAGCTTTGGGAGGCCCAAACGTAGTGGCCTGAATGCTGGACGTTGGTGTTCCCTTAAATGCCAAGCCAACTGGGCGCCAAACCAGGCAACAGTTTTGCTGAATGTCTCCCAGAAACCATGCCAAAATCTCAGAGCTTGTGATCGGCACCTGTAATGATTGTCATTAAACACACTAGAACTGGTTATAAAACAAAGCAAGGAAACCAACTTGGCAAGTCTCTTTCCAGCCCTCCCAAACAATGGTTCTTGTACTCCCAGGTTGGAAAAAAATCTGAGAGGCATCACAGAAGCACACAGGACATTAGTGGGCCAAAGCCTCGTGCCACCCCTTTTCCAAGATAGGAAGCTGGCTGTTCCGAGCAATCGGATATGCAACATGAGCCTCTGCTGCCTTCTGCCCCATAATGCGGTTGCCGCGTCCTTGCCCACCCTAGTGCTACTCCGAGAGCCACCTGGCCACCTCTGAGGAACAGGATGGCTAAAAATAGGATATCAAAACAGCAGGCCTCGAAGTGGAAGAGCACACGGAGAAGGAAAACAGACCCTCGTCAAAGGTTTATTAAAGCAGGCAGTAATTGGGCATACGGCTTTTTCTATCCCACCCCACCTTTGCATACCCTCCAACTTGTTCCAATTTGGCAGGGACAGTCCTGATTAGTCCTGTCAGCCCACTTTTTCCAGCTGCTTTTAAAAGGTCCCAATTTTTCTCTTCTCCTTAGCAGAGGCTAAGAGGCAGAATCTCGCCCTTCCCTGTAGGCTCAGGCACAAGCAAACTGCTCCAGCCTCTCCTAGCCTGTGCATTCTCCCTGATCAACAGCTTTAACTGTCCTGACCACACTCTGATGCTGCTTGGCCACATAGGTCTCAGCTTTCATCGGTGAAATGCTGAAGGATATGCTTTTCTTGCCTTCTTTGGCTTCTCTTGCCTTCTTTGGCTCTCTCTCTCCAGGCTGATCCCCAGATTCCACAATTGAATGGCACGTTTTCCTTTTAGACTTCTTCCTGAGAGTTGACCCAGTTTGAATGCATCCCAAGCTAAGACTTTGGTGCTTCTGGTTCAATATTGTCTACAGCAGGGGTAGGGAACCTTTGGCCCTGTAGATGTTTTAGCTGACATCAGCTCCATCTGTCAAGAACACTGGTAAGGGATTATGGCATTTGAGAGTCCAAACTATCAAGAGGATCAAACAGTTGAGCATCACTGGTCTACACTATCTTGAAGCAGCTCTGCTCTCTAGGAGTTCGAGGCAGGAATCTTTCCCCAGTTGCCACCTGGAAGTACCATGGATTAAACTTGGGATCCTCTGTAGACAAAGGATGCCCAAGAGACAAAGAGCAGCCTGGTATTTAGCTCAGCTCACAGTTCCCCAGCCCTCTTGTGCTCCCACAAAAATGCTGCTGTTGTTTTTTATCCCTAGCAGTACCAGTGGCAGGTAAGGGCTCTTATGTCTGTAGAGTGATGTATCAGCTTTCAGTTTTAGTCTGAACTTTAAACGATATGTCCAAAGTGTTGAACCTTTTTTAGGGGATAAAGGTCAGCATCTCAAATAGCTCTTTTAAAGTTTGGATTAAAACATGGAACCAATTCACCACCTCATTGACATGGAAATCAACAGCTGCTACTGAGTGCTATGATGGAAATCATGAGCACAGCCACTGAGCCTATAGGACCTCTGCCTCAAAGGAAAAATTTTAACCATTGTGATCTACTTCTAGATCTTGCCCAGTGGACTAGCCATTTGGGTAATTGCAAAAGAAAAAGAAAAGACTCAATAGCTGCAGTGTGTCTGCCAGCAGCCTCTTCTGCCAAGAGACATGCTTTTCTGCCAACTGATCTCAGAGATCTGCCAGCAGAGCTTTCTGTCTGTAGTCACCCTTGTTCTTGTTGCTGTTATCATTATTTTGTGCCTTCAAGCTGATTCCAACTTATGGTGACACTCTCCTAGGATTTCTTGGCAAGATTTATCCAGAGGAGGTTTGCCATTGCTTTGAGACTTGGAGAATGTGACTTGCCCAAGGTCACCCAGTTGGTTCTCCTGGCTGAGCAGAGATTCAGGCCCTCATTTCCTGGAGTCTGAGTCCAAGACCCATAATACCACTAGACCATGCCGGCTCATGGAACCTCTCTGCTAGTTAAAATTTGCCAGCAGAAGATCAGAGAGGCAGGCAAGGCATGGGGGTAAAGGAGGAGCTGAGTTATGCTGGATCCAAAGGACGCAGCCACAATGCCAGCACAAAGTTAGACCTGGGTGACAATAGTACTCATCAGAGGCTTTTGTTGGAGGTTTCTAATTTGCTGGGCTGCCATAAGCCAAAGTCAACTTGATTGCAAATAACAGCAACAAAGAGTAGTCCTAAGTACCTCCCAAGTTCTCTAGGCTGGATAGAGTTTAGGTGAGGCACACAATCAGCTAGCCCAAGGTCAGCTCAGCTGGCCACCTTGGCAAATTAGGATTGTGCTCAGTGCAAGTGGCAAAGCAATATCCACACCCCCAACACCTGCCAAAACATCTACCTGGGAATCCATACCTTTGCAAGATGCTTAGCTATTCCTCTCCCCCTGTAGGCGTCAGGGACTTCCGTGTGCTGTAAGTCCACTATCCTCTTCCCCACATATTCATACAAGAGGACTGCTTTGTCATGGCAACCTGGAGGGTGAAAAAAAGAGAGAGAGAAGGGCTGAAAAGCAGATCATCCCCAGGCCTAAGAGGTTTTTCCATCCTCTGTTCTGGATGCTGCTTTCCAAGGGAGGGCACCTAATTCTAGCAATCCAAAAGGCTCTGTGCAACAGTTCTGCCTTCCATCCTTAATGGATTTTTCAAGGAAAGGGAAACGTTGGAAAGAAAAAAAAGGGAAGATAAGGGCAGGCTAGAAGCCTGAAATATACGCATCCCTGATCTAGGGTGCTGCTCTTCCAACTCTCCCCAGAAGGTGGGCCAATGACATTTTGCTGCCTGAGGCAAAGGAAAATAGCCATCACCATTCCATTACAAGGGCCATTTCCACACTAGCCTGTTATAGCGCGATGATTCCACTTTCAACATCCTCTGGAATCCTGGGGTTTGCAGTTTCAGGAGGGGCCAGCTGGCCCCTCCCAAAACTGCAAACCCCAGGTTCCAGAGGATGTTGAAAGCGGAATCATTGCGCTATAACAGGCTAGTGCGGAAGTGTGGAAGGACAGCACCAGCAACAAAAACTTACCTGAGGGAAGCAGGCTATTTTAGAGGGTGTACTGAACCAGAGCAGGTAGAAAAATAGAAAAGATAAGGGGGGAGGATTGCCACACCCCCCGGCATATGCCGCCTGAGACCAACCCACCATCTTTCCCTTAATGATTGTTAGAAGGATTGTCTCAGAGAGTCAGAGAGCACTCCTTTGTAATTCCTTTCCTCAGGAAATCTACTTGGAACACTCCAATGCTATTTCTCCACCACCTGAAGACAGTTTCTTCCACCACCTGATGACAACTCATTCTGCTAACGCTTGTCCTCTGCTTTAATCTAGATTTTTATCTGCCACTGGGCGGTTTGGTTCCTAACATGCTCATTACTGCTGCATCTTTAAACACTGTGTTCTGTCCGCCTTGAACGGTTCAAGTTCTGAACCAGAAAGTCCAGTATTCTTGAATAAATAAAAAATATTTAGGCCCCAAGGGCAGATCACAAACATGTTTGAACGAAGCCATTTTCCATCTTCCACGTGCAGGTCTGCCATCCAAGAACAAACCTAGAGCATGGGAAAGTTACCTTTTTGGACTGCAATTCCCAGAGGCTCTCCAAGTACCTGATGCCTATGACTCTAAGAGCTGTAACTCCAAGAAGTAACTTTTCTGAGCATCAAGCATCAATCGGCACCCATAGCTTACTCAGGCTACTCACACCACACGACCAATGTCTTTGACTGACACATATCCTGAGCATGATAATTTTGTCTGATTTTAGAAGTTAAGTACAGTAAGACATGGGTAGTACCTGGAGAGGAAAACTAGGAATTTAACAAGAACAATAACATTTAGGGATTTAGGCAGGGAACAACAACAAATTGAAAACGTAACACAGTTAAAAGAGCGTATAAAACCATGGCGAACCTATTACAGGGTTTTCTGGGGCTGAGAGTGTATGATGCTGGTAAATACATACGTGTGTATGTATATGTATGGATAGGCATCCCTCCACATTTGCTAGTGTTAGGGGCACACGGTCCCTGTGAAAGTGAATAACTCTAGGTGCTCCCAAACCCTATTTAACACACAAAAAAAGTATGATCACCCTACTGAACCCACCATGGACTCCTTTGAGGCACCAGGGTTCCTTTACAAGGCAGAAGTGGGGGGCTAGTGGGGCTTACTGGCACCTCCCCTGCTGCCCCACACCATTTTTAATAGGGGCCATTTCCGCACTAGCCTGTTATAGCGCGATGATTCCACTTTCAACATCCTCTGGAATCCTGGGGTTTGCAGTTTCGGGAGGGGCCAGCCAGCCCCTCCCGAAACTGCAAACCCCAGGTCCAGAAGATGTTGAAAGTGGAATCATCGCGCTATAACAGGCTAGTGCGGA
This sequence comes from Ctenosaura bakeri, assembly GCA_948474755.1. Classification (NCBI taxonomy): domain Eukaryota; kingdom Metazoa; phylum Chordata; class Lepidosauria; order Squamata; family Iguanidae; genus Ctenosaura; species Ctenosaura bakeri. The sequence continues at coordinate 455,225 of CAOLHI010001113.1, read as the reverse complement.
AATAGCCAGGGACTTACAAGCCTTCTTTGCAGTTTCTCGGTCTTGCAAGACTTGCAGCCTCTATTAAAAATGGCCTAGGGAAGCAGCAGAAGTTTCAGCACAGAATTCGTGAATAATCAAATCAGCAAAAGTGAAACCCGCAAATGTGGAGGGCTGACTGTATATGTATATCTCCATACATATTTAAAGAATCAATACGATTTTTTAAATCAATGCAAACTTTAAAAGAGTACTAAAGACTTCTTTCTTATGGTAGATCTCTCCAGATGATTTTTAAATTCAGCAGCTAATCCAATTCTTGAATTTCTTCTGGCAGGTTATTCCACAGTCTGGGGGTGATCGAAGAAAATGTCCTCTGGGTAACAGTTGCCAGCCTAGCCCTGGCTGACCCATTACCCAGAGGACATTTTCTTCAGCCATTCCCATGGAAAACTAGACCTTCGGCGCATAATATAGTCTCAGCCCCAGAAAACCCCATGATAGCATCGCCATAAGTCAAAAATGAGTTGGAGGTACACTGCAGCAACAACAATAAATTTAACTAATACCTGATTAAATCAATATGACTATATTGCCTTTTAGTGCTGTTTTAAAGTTTAAAGCATGTTCCTGATCACTTGCCCCCTTTCTGGCCGACACAGAAGAGTCTAATTTTTTTTGCTTTTTAATAGCAGCACGAAGGGAAAAAAAACTTCCAGAATAATGCTGGATCTTCCTTCTTAAGTGAACATTCAACCAGACTTTGTGGCTCCATTCATATAAGAATTTTGTCACCAGGACGCAATGAACATATTTCTGATGGATGCCATTGCTTCTCCCAAAAACTGTAATCCCCCTGTCCCACACACCCTAAAAACCTATTTCAGGGTCTGAGAAATCCTCTAGAGCAGGTTTTTGATGCTGCAGAGGGCTGGCTGCAAAGGCAAGGGAAAAAATGTACAGTTCTAGTAGTGATGGCTACCAACATCCACTGTTGGCCTCTGTTCCCTATTTTCTTGCAAATGGTTTTGCTCACGGAGACAAGACAAGCAGAAAATTCAAGCAAAGACAGTATGGCTTTCAAAAGAATTGACTGACTAAACCCCAGTGAAAATAAAGTATTGCATTGACTCTTGTCAATTCCGTCTCAAGAAGTGAATCTCTTGGAGGTGGAGGAGCATGGTACGACCCCTCCAACTGGAGATTACAGCAGTAGAGGGGGAAAAAAGTTTCATTTATTGCAAGTTCCTTAACCCTTGTGCCACTTGAAGATTTTTTCTGCATAAGCAATCTCCACCCCATTCTCACGTAACAGTAAGCTAGGATTCCTGGTTTAATGTGAATGAGCCACATTTATTTATTTCCTAATCAGCTACATTTTATATGTCCTGCCTTTCTCCTAATGAGCTCAAGGTGGTGTATATGGCAGGTCCGCACTTTGTGCTCACAGATGCCCGGCAGAAGCATAGAGCTGGAATAGATGCCAAGGGTCGTCGAGTCCAGCCCCCTGCCATGTAGGAATACACCACCAAAGCATCTCCAACAGATAGCCATCCAGTCTCTGTTTAAAAACCTCTAAAGAAGGAGACTCTACCATACTCCAAGGCAGCATATCCACTATCAAACTGCTCTTACTGTCAGAAAGGTCTCCCTAATGTTTAGATGGAATCTAAGTTTGAAGCCATTGCTCCCTGTCCTAGACTCTGGAGCAGCAGAAAACAAGCTTGCTCCATCCTCTATATGACAACCCTTCAAATTTCCCTCTTAACCTTCTCTTCTCCAGGCTAAACATATCCAGCTCACAAAGCTGTCTTCCTAGGGCATGGTTTCCAGGCCCATTACCATTTTGGTCACCCTCCTCTGGAGACCCTTCCAGCTTGTCAGTATCTTTCTTGAACTGTGGTGCCCAGAATCAGACAGAGTATTCCAAGTGGGGTCTGACCAAAACAGAATAGAGTGGTATTATCACTTCCTTTGACCTAGACACTATATTCTTATTGATGCAGCCCAGAATTGCATTGGCTTTTTTAGCCGCTGCAGCACACTGCTGACTCATGTTCAGCTTGTGGTCTACTAAGACTCCTAGATCCTTTTAGCATGTACTGCGGTCAAGCCAAGCGCTACCCATGACCTATAGGGTAGGCGATTTATGGTAACCCTCAGGTGACCCTATCACTTTTTCCCCCCAAGGTTTATTCAGAGGAGATTTGCCAAAGTCGTCCTCATAGGCTGAGAGAGTGTGACTTTCCCAAGGTTACCATGTGGATTTTCACAGCTGAGTAGGGATTTGAACCCTACTCTCCTGGAGATCTATTCGACCACTCAAACCACACCAGCTCTCCATTACTACCTACAGTGTTTAACACTGCAAAGGGTTCTTGTAACACCTTTGAGATTAACGGACAGAAAGAAATCAGTAGCATAAGCTTTCATAACTTTAAGTCCACTTCTTCAGATGCATGGACTGAAGTGCCCAGGAGCAGACCTTTCTAGCTATGAACAAGTAGACTGTATTTGTGAATGGCAACAGAAAGGCAAAACTTGTGGGTACGGTGATGAGACGACAAGTCTGGGGCTGGGGGGGGCAAGAGTGGGAGGAAAGATGTTGCCTAAAGTCAAGTAGGTAGCCATAAGAATGGTGGAGGGAATTATTGGAACGCAGTGCAATGCTAGCTGGGAACCTTACTGCACTATTAAGGAAAAGTAATTTGTTACTTTTTTTGTTGCACGGCTATTTACTTTCCCATTGCTTTCTATATCTATCTGTCTATTTGTCCGTCCATCCATCCACCCACCCACTCGGGTTTGAAAAGAGAATGGCATAAGACTCGAACATTTCTTGTGAAAATGCCTACAAAAATGTCCTTCGAAAGTGCAAGCCACAAGGCTGTGAGTTCGAACCTGCCGGGCTCCAAGGTTGACTCAGCCTTCCATCCTTCCGCAGGTCGGTAAAATGAGTACCCAGCTTGTTGGGGGCATGTATAGAAAATGTATCGAAATACATGCCGTTTGTAAGTTGTTCGCCGCCTCGATCCATATGGAGAGGCGGGATACAAATAAATAAATAAATAAATAAATTTCTAGAAGCAGCTAGAAACTGTTACTTGTTACACCACCAAAGTAGCTTTGGCCTGATTTGTTGCATTCCATTCAAAATGTGGCTCTGCTGCATCCCCTTCCCATTACCCTAAAAAGTAGCTAGTTGTGGCTGACCAGGCTAGTGGTACCTCATTATTTCTAAACTCTTGAGAGTGGCATAGATGTTTCTAAATGAAAGGATGCTGTCTCCTTCCTTGGAGGTTTTTAAGCAGAGGCTGGATGGCCATCTGTCAGGAGTGCTTTGAGGGTGTTCCTGCATGGCAGGGGGTTGGACTGGATGGCCCCTGGGGTCTCTTCCAACTCTACATTTCTGTGATTCTATGATTCCTCCGTACCCCCAAACAGGCGGCCTCCCAGGCATCACGCTGTCTGCCCAGCTGCTTGCCAAATCCGTTTTGTTTCCTTTGGTGCCCCCTTTGCTTTCTCTCTCACTCCAAGTTTAAAACCCCAGATAGAAGACAAAGATAAGCGACGCCTGCTGAGCCTTCTCAGATTTGGTGACAAATTACAATCAGGAACGCTATTCAAGGAGGTAGCAAGGAACAAACCCAAGGGAGGGGCAGAATTAAGAGGAACAGTTTGTTCCGAGAGGCTGCCGTCTTCATGCAATTCAGGACAAAGTCTGTTTAGAGAGGGTTGTTTTTCCCTTGATCGCAAGCAACTGGCAGGTTTCTAGCGAGACAGCAGACTGGGAGAGACCGACCGACCACAACACAGAAGGTTTCATTCGATGTTGTCCCAGTGCCAGAGATCTCGGTCGGTAAACAGAAGATACATCATTAAGCATCAAAGTCAAGATCACCCATGCTGTAGTGTTTCTGATACAGTTGTGAAAGTTGGAGAGTAAAGAAAATCTACGAGGAAGAGAAGCAACTAACTGGAAAAGCAATGCTGGAGGAGCTTTCAGCAAATATCACGGACTGTCAATAAAGCCCCCAAATCAGTTGGCCGAGGAGCAAATCAAGCATGAACTTTCCCTAGAAGCCAAAATGAATAAACTGAGGCTATTATACAGGCTTCCCCCACTTATCGGACAGATTAGAGACCAGAGCACGGTCTGAAAACTGCATTGGTTGGAAAGCAGAACCTACTGTATTGTAGGGAGCATGAGGGACTTACGGAGGCTCCTTTGGGACCCAATGCGCAAGCACTGCTCGCAAAGCCTCTAGTTGGCTTAGTGCCTTTTTTCCTCCTTGCAGCTCGCTTTGCAAGCATCACGCACATGCAAGTGGTTCCAAGGGGAGTCTCCATAGGCAAGAAAAACTGATGAAAGAGCAGAAGCCCCGTCAAATTAAGGGAACCTGTCCTTAATGTGGAAGCATCCAGTCAACAGGTAACAGGGAATCAAAAGGTGGGCGCTTCCTGTACTTTAGATATACCATGAATTGACACGACTCAATGTAAAAGACAATAGTTCTTGGTAACATGGAAGGCGGTAGGAAAAGAAATATACATCACAGATAGATTGATTCAATAAGGGAAGCCCCGGGCCTGAATTTGCAAGATCTGAATGTCCTGAAGCTCCCTCATTCAGAGGGGTACCAGAACATGAAGAGGCCTTGATGGCACAACTAACAACAGACAAGGGATCTCACATTTTATAAGGCAAAGCTTCCTCTTTTGGACTGACTTGAGGTTCAAATTTGATAACGCAACAGTTAAGGGGTGACAATTGTGGAGGGAAAAACGATTGGTACACATAAGTGGAAAAGTTACTGCAAACACAAGCAAAAAAAAAAAATCTTTAAGGTAGAACTTTGGAAAGTTTCTTTTTTGGACTATAATTCCAGTATTCACCTGGGGGATTATAAGAGTTGTGGTATTTTCCATGTCTGGCAGAGATTTTGGGCAGAGTTCCTTCCAGGGCAAGCTTTCGTGAGTCAATTGCCCAAGTCCATTCTCACATCTTTTCCATTTAGCCAACTACTTGGGATTCTTCACTAAAGAGTTCTGGAACTACAAATCCCACACCTCTTTAGGATGAAGCCATGACCATTAAAGTGGCATGAAAAGGATGTTTGCATAGTGCAGACTGACTTACAGAATTCATACAGGAAGGGGCATGATTAAATTCTCCTTCTTCCTCTGACACATGAAGTGGCCCCAGGGCAGTGGGATGTGTCTCAGCAGCCTGCAGTATCTAAAGATGCATTGTAGCTCACCCCCTCACTCTCAGATTCCTCCTTGCAACACACAATCCATCCCTGTTCAGACATACTCCACCCACCCTAACACTGGGCATTTCTTCCCCAGCCTATTTTAATACCGCCCAGGAAGTTACAATAGGCCACCCATGCATCGGTCGCTGGAAACTTTCGGGAATTTTATGCAAAACCATAAATCAAAGTGGTTAGCATGTTCTCTAAGCTTACTGCAAGCTTCCAGCCAGACACGTTGTGGTGAGCAAAACTAAAGGGGGCAAGGAATCAGTGCAGAACAGCTGCAACATCATGTTGTTGTTGTGTGCCTTCAAACCGGTTCCAGCTCACGGCAACCCTAAACAGTGAACCTATCATGAGGTTTTCCTTGCAAGATTTGTTCAGAGGGGTTTTGGGTTTTTTTTTGTCATTGCCTTCCCCTGGGGTCAAGACAGAGTGACTAGCCCAGTGAGTTTCCATGGCTAAGTCAGGATTTGAACCCAGGCCTCCTAGAGTCCTAACCCAACACTCAAATGACTAGACCGTGCCGGCTGTCTATAAACGTAATGCAAGTACAGGAAGCCCCCAACTTTTGCACCCCATTAACTGACAACTTGCTCTTTTGATGCTTCCAAATTAAGGACAAATTCTATTAATTTGATAGAGATGCTGCTCTTTCATTAGTTCTTCTTGCCTACGGAGGCTGGCTTGAAATCACTTGCACTGCTAGCAAAGCAAGCCAAGAGGGAGAAAAAAAAGGCACTAAGCTGGCTGAGAGATTTTGCAAGCCGCATGTAGTCAGCCAGCCCCAAATGAGTTTCTGTAAGTCCTTCATGCTCCCTGCAGTACAGTACACGGATTCTGCTTTTCAACCAATTCTGTTTTCTGACAGTGCTCTGGTCCCTAATCTATCAGATAAGTGGGAGAAGCCAGTAGCCAAATATCAGTGGCCATAGTTATGATATGCTACACGCAACCCCAAGGTTCAGACACACAGGATTGGGGAATACAAGAGAGAGAGACTGGATTCATGATTTCATGTAGTGACTTTTTTGGACTACTACTTCCAAACTTGCATGGCCATAAACCATTCATAAGCATCCGGCTACTGTGGCTGGAAGTCACAACCCTGGTTTGTACAGCTGTGAAGTTATTTTGACTTCTCTCCTAATAGGTACATTGGAAAAAAGTTGAGGATGGAAAAATATTAGCAAGCTGAAGAAATTCAGCAGTTCCTCCTCCTTTAAACTGTAAGAACAAAAGCAGAAAACTGGCAGGGCCATTTTGGGTAGTGGTTAGAGGGCTTGGACAATGACTGTGGAAACCTGAGTTCCAATCTCCCCACTCAGACATAAAGATCACAGAGTGATTTAGGGCCAGTCCCTCCCTTTCCCAACCTGGCCCACCCCACAGGCCTGTTGTGAGCATGACAGAGGGGAGATCCAACTTAAGATTCTTGCAGGGAAAAAAAGGAACAAAATGAATCCAATTAAATGCACCCAAGCCAGTTACAGACAACTGAACACAAAACTTCTCAGTTATAATGGATGGATTAAACTTGCTAGCACATGCAGAGGGAGTGAGGCATAGGCTGCCAGTAAATCTCAATTTTCCACAGGACCTCAAGGATAAATTTCTAGATCTTTGGCATACTTTTTGGAAAGCAGCTCCCAACAAAGAAGGCTTGACTCGCTAATAGCAAGCTTTTACACAAGCTGTTCCTTCCAATCCCCCTTTCCCCCCAAAACCAGCTTAATCACTAGAGAACTCCAAATTGCACTTCTTCCTCAGGATTTTCTGGCTTGAAATGGGTACCCCACTTTGCAATTCTTATGTTCCATCAGCATTTCTTAAGATTCAGAGACCTATCATGGGGTTTTCTTGGCAAGATTTGTCCAGAAGGCATTTGAGGCTGAGAGAGCGAGGCTTGCCCTAGATCACCCAGTGGGCTTCTATGGCTGAGTGGGGACTTACCCCTGTTTGTAGCCCAGCACTCAAATCACTACAAGACAGCCAGTGTGGTGCAGAAGTTTGAATGTTGAACTAGGACTGAACACTCCTTGTCCGATAATGAAAAGCACCTTCATGTGCCGTGACTTCATATAATCCATCTTGGAATCCAGCTATGCCTTTAGCTATCATGTGGCCCTGAGTTCCACAGTTCATTCAGGTGCTTGATGGAAAATATTTCTAAAACCAACTGCCTGTCCCTTCCACTGCAATCCCTGTATGTCTTCTTTTAGGCCATTTCCGCACTACACTCTTATAGCGCGATTATTCTGCTTGCAACATCCTATGGAATCCTGGGGGTTGCAGTTTCGGGAGGGGCCGGACTGCAAACCCCAGGATTCCATAGGATGTTGCAAGTGGAATAATAGCGCTGTAACAGTCTAGTGCGGAAATGGCCTTTGTGGTTAAAAACCAAGTAGGAACATCTGTTCCATCAGTTGTCTAACCTCCCCTTCCTGTATAAATACCTCCCGTATGTTTCCCACACCCTTTCACCATGTCTTTTCAAACCTGAAGAACATTAATGCCTTCTATTACAATACTGTTTATCTTGAGCATTTTTTTAAAAGAACAACACTGAAACTGATTTACAGCTCAGCACATTTCCTATGGGAATCCATCACTATGAAACTATTTTAACCTTGTGCTATTTAAAGAGACTGCTTGGCTTCTCTCTCTCTCTCTTTTCCTCTAGGCCTTCAGCCATCCAGCAAGATTCATTTGCTGTTTACTTTCAACCATTGTTGGGCCTGAAAAATAGTATATGTTGCTTCATAGGATTTCCCCCTTCTTTCAAAAAGGGGAAGGGGAATAAGAAAACCAAAATATAAAATCTTTGTCACTGATCTTAGCAGCTGATGAACAATGACTCCTACCGGGCATATAATTTTTGAATTGTTTATCCATTTTCATATACCCTGCAATTTGGGAAAGAACAAGCTCACAGTCTTTTTTTGAAAAAAAATCCTGATATATTTAGAACAGATGATGAACAATTTCACTGAGACAAAGTCATCCAAGCAACTTCCATTGTTTTGATAAACTAACCTAAAACTTTTCCATGCAGGCTGGGGAGGGGGCATGTTGACCGGGACATTCTGAGAGTTGTGGTCCCAAAAAGTAACTTGTCAAAGCCCAAGGCTAATGTCAGCAGCCACTTGCCCCATCACCTACAGCAGCCAAGCAACTCCTCCAGGAAATTGCTCTAGAAAACTTCTCCAAACCGAGAAAGATCTAATTCTCTTTTGCCTTTCTGATCATCGGTGGATCACAGATTACAATTAAAAATATAGCTTGGTTCGGGGAAGCCAGTCTCTGGTTAGGCAAAGCTGTGGTTGTTGTGTGACATCAAGTAATTTCTGACTTTTGGTGATCCTAAGGCAAACCTACTGTGGGGTTTTCTTGGCAGGATTAATTCAGAGGGGTGTTCCTCTAGAAGCTGAGAGAGTATGACTTGCCCGAGACCACCCAGTGGTCTCCACTGCGGAGTAGGCATTCGAACCCTGGTCTCCAGAGGTGTAGCCCAGGGCTCAAACCACAACACTACGCTGACTCTCTCAGACAAGTTTATACAATTTTATTTACAAACCTGATTTGGCTCATCTTATCTCCAAACCCATAACTGGCTTGCCGTGGGTGGAGCACATTTGGCCCTCCAGATGGTTTGACCCACAGTTTCCATCAGCCCTAGCCAGCATAGTTTACTGTTAAGAGATTGCGGGAATTATATTCCACAGCATCGGGAGGGCCTTGCTCCAGATCAAATAGTGCACCTGGTACAGAATATCTTTTACAAACCCTGCCAGTACACAATACCTGTTTTGCATATCCCATTCTGCAACTTCACTGCATTGTTTGCATGTGCGAGATACCCCATCATTTAAGATTATACCTTTGCACATGAGGATTAGAGCATTTATCCTCCAACTGTCCCAATAGGATGGAGACCATCCCAGTCAATCCCGGTCACACTCTTTCAACTGCTTTTAAAATGCTCCAGTTTCTCTCTCCTCCTCCCACTTTCCTTCTTGGTCCTCCCTTTACTTCAGTTGCTGCAAACTGAGCTCCAAGTGCAAAGTTCAAAGTTTGCACTCAATTAACTCAGCAGAATCTTACACTTCCCAGTAGACTCAGGCAAAAGCAAACCGCTGCAGCCCTTCTTAGTGTGTGTACTCTTCCTTGCTAATAATTTTAATACTTTTTGCCATCCTGCTCACACTCTGATGCTCTTTGGCCACCTGTGTCTTGATTTTCAACTGTGAAACTGTCAGATGTTCTGGACTCCAACACCCATCAGCACCAGGTAGCATGATGGTTGTGGGATGCTGAGAATTGCAACCCAATACATCCAGAAAGCACCAAGTTGAGAAAGTCAGACCTAAGTGGCCCATTAGAAGCTGGCCACTGCTCTGCCAGTAGATCGCCTGCGTCATTGTCCCATTACACAATTATAGTGCTTTGATACCACTTTAACTGCAACGGCTCAATTCTGTGGAACGCTGGGATCTGTAGTTTAGCAACGTATATGTTAAAGAGCTCCTCTAGCTTTCCAGATGTTACTGAAATGCCATTTCCCAGCAACACAGCCAATGATGAGGAGAGCCCGTAGCTACAGTCTCACAACATTTGCCCACCCCTAAGTTACACAGAAGGAAACCATCCCCAGTTGACTACAACAGAGGTAAATCCCCATTGCCAATTCCCTGCAGTGCTTAACTTTTCAACCTAGGAAGATGCAGAGTTAGGTCACCCGCTCACCTTTCCAAATAACCTCTGTTCTTGCAAGCTGTGCAAGATTTCATTTGCAGGCCTCTTGTCAGCCTTTTGTAGGAAGTCTTGGGCATGCCAAGGAATTAATCCATTATCTTCTAACAACAATATCAATAACATGTCCTCAAAGACACTTATCTTTGCTGCAGAAGGGCTGGGTTACCTAGAGAACCTCTGCCTCCACCTTACTTGAAAGCAAGCCCTTAAAACTCCAGTTGGACCATATCCTTCAACTGTCCAGATCCGGCAGGAACAGTCTCAACTAATCCTCTGTCCTCCCATCTGCTGTTTAAATGTCCTAGTTTCTCTCTTTTCCTCCCTCTTTGTCTTCAGCTTATTTCATCTGCTGCAACGTACAAAAACACTTTGCACTTAATTGACTCAGCAGCCAAGAGAGGAGAGGCCAGAATCTTGCCTTTCCCAGTAGACTCAGACAAAAGCAAACTGCGGCAAACTCTTCTGGCTAAGGCATTCTTTCCCATTCTTCCCTTTTGCTGTCTTAACCACTAAGTGATGTTGTTTGGCCACATGTGACCTGGTTTTCGTCTGTGAAATGATGGTGGGTATGGGTCTGAGCATTGGACTACGACCCGAGAGATCAGGGTTCAAATCCCCGCTTGGCCATGGAAACCCACTGCGTGACCCTGGACACGTCACACATTCTCAGCCCCAGGGGAAAAAAAAAACCCTGATAGGTTTGTCTTGGGATTGCCATGTCGGAAACGACTTGAAGGCACACAAAAACAACAACATGATGTATAGGCATGTGTAGGCATGGGGCTGCAAAAATACAGCCAGCCCTCCACATCTGTGCATTTCACTTTTGTGGATTTGATTATTCACGGATTACTTGCTGTGCCCTACGCGATTTTTAATCAGGAGTGCAAGCCTCATGAGACTGAGAAACTGCAAAGAAGGCTTGTAAATCCCCATTAAAAATGGTTCGGGGCAGCCGTGGAGGTGGCTGTCAGCCCCTCCCAGCCCCCTACTTCTGCCTTGTGAAGGAGCTGTGATGCCTGAAAGGAATCCACAGGGGGCTGAATAGAGTGATCATACTTTTTTTGTCTGTTAAATACACTTTGAAAGGGCCTAGAGTTATTCACGGTTTTTCCACTTTCATGGGGGTCCCGGGCCCCTAACCCTAGAGAATGTGGAGGGATGGCTGTAAAACACAATCCCCATAGATCTTTCCTTAGCATCCCTTCCTTGAGCAAAAAGAAGAGGGCAACCTGATTTAGAAAGCCATAAGTCCTTTGCACCCTTACTCCAATCAGGAGCCAAGAAGAGAAAGGTGGCAGCAGCAGGGGGGAAGAAGAAGACACAGGCCATTTCCGCACTCGCCTGTTATAGCGCGATGATTCCACTTTCAACATCCTCCGACCAAAATGGCGAGAGGCCTGGAAGCCATGAGGCCCTATGAGGAAAGACTTAGAGAGCTGGGTATGTTTAGTCTGCAGAAGAGGAGGTTAAGAGGGGACATGATAGCCATGTTTAAATATTTGAAGGGATGCCATGTAGAGGAAGGTGAGGGCTTGTTTTCTGCTGCTCCAGAGACCAGGACAAGGAGCAATGGATTCAAGCTGCAGGAAAGGAGATTCCACCTGAACCTCAGGAAGAACTTCCTGACGGTCAGGGCTGTCCGGCAGTGGAATCGGCTGCCCCGGAGTGTAGTGGAGTCTCCTTCCTTGGAGGATTTTAAGCAGAGGCTTGATGGCCATCTGTTGGGAGGGCTTTGAGGGTGTTCCTGCATGGCAGGGGGTTGGACTGGATGGCCCCTGGGGTCCCTTCCAACTCTACATTTCTACGATTCTATGATCCTCTGGAATCCCGGGGTTTGCAGTTTCGGGAGGGGCCGGCCGGACCTCTCGCTTAATAGGAACACGGCCATAAATGTAAATACAAACCCCAGGATTCCAGAGGATGCTGAAAGTGGAATCATCGCGCTATAACCGGCGAGTGCGGAAATGGCCGGAGCGAGAGCAGGAAGAAGACGACAGCGCGGAGGTGAGCAGGAACAAAGGCCGGGGCAGGGAGCTTTTTCGTGCCCACCTCCACCAGGAAATTTAAAAATACCTCTTGCAAGGACAGGTGCTCCCCTACCCACCGGAGAGCACCCAAGACAGCCGGAGGGAAGTCACACCGCCCAGAGGAAACAGAAGCAACCTTTGCCATGGGAAGAAAGCCTGGCCTAAGAGATTTCTGGGGCCAGATCTCCCCTCTCCAACCCCCCCCCCACTTTTTATCCTCCTCCTCCTCCTCCTCCTGACCCCCCATCAGTCCTGGCCTCCAGTGGCTCCAGGGCTGACACCAGGACTCCTGTAATCTGTTGCATAACCATTGCAGGAAAAGGGAGAGAGGGTGGAGAGGGAGGACAGAGGGGGGAGAAGAAGCCCTCCAGGAAAGCAATATTTCCCTAGAATTTTTTTTAATTTCTCCAAAAATCCCCCCACCCTCAGGTTCCCCGGAGAGGCACCATCCTTGCAAACAAAAGACTAGGGTTGGACAATTGGGGATTTTGCAAAGAAAAGACCTGGGGAGGGAGATGCGTAAAAGGGGAGCGCACGGCGGGCCCCCAGGAGGGGAAGGAAGAGACCTCCAAATCGGGCCCCTCCAGCGCCGCCCCCCTCCCTCCCCGCCCGAGGCCACCCCGGGGAGGCCGGGCTCTCACCATTCAGCCGGACGGTGAACTGCCTCCGCCTCCGGTCGTGCTCCACCTGGATGGGGCAGCCGGGCTCCAGGAGGCTGAGCTGCGGGGCCGCCGCCGCCGCCTGGGCCATGGTCGCCGCTCTCCCGCGGGGGTCTCGGCTCCTGCCCCGGATCGGCCAGCAGGAGCAGTGGGTAGAGCCACGCGGAGGATGGAAGGGGACCCTGCAGGGCAAGCCGGGGGACAGGCGGCGGCGGCGGCGGCGGCGTTGCTCCGGGTGGCCGGGCAGAGCCCTCCTCGCCCGCCCGCGCTGGCGCTGACACTCCGCAGCCGGAGCGGGGACAAAAAAAGGGGAGAGCGGAGCGGGGCGGGGGGGGGAGGAGAAAGGGGCCGGGGGATCAGCTGTGGGGTCACGTGCCGCCCGCCCGCCCAATGGCCGCCCGGCTTTTTTGTTTTGATACATTCCGGGCGGCTCTTAAAGGGGCCGCCGGCCGAGGCTGCGCTGACCGCCCCCCCGGCGCCCCGGGACCCCGCGAGGGCAGCAGGAGGGGCGCCCTGGGCGGAGGGCGGGGCGGAGGGATTGAATAGGTACAGGCACCTTGGCTTTTATAAAAAAATCCACCATGGATGGATATTTGTGATTCTGGCATATGTGCTTTTTACAAAATGCAACCCCTCTCTCTAGATATATATATATCTATATGCAACCTATGTGTATGTATGGATATATATATATACACACACACACACATATATTATATATATATATATATACACACACACACACACACATGCATATGTATGGGTTGCATTTTTAAAAAAGATTTGCTTTTTTAGAAATGCAATCAGTATATACATACATATATATATATATACACACATATATATATACGTACATACACATATATTTGTGCTTTTGGCATATTTCCTTTTTACAAAATGCAGCCCCTCTCTCTCTATATATATATCTATATGCAACCTATGTGTATGTATGGATATATATATATATATATATATACACACACATATATTTTATATATATATACACACACACACACACACATGCATATGTATGGGTTGCATTTTTAAAAAAGATTTGCTTTTTTAGAAATGCAATCAGTATATACATACATATATATATATATACACACATATATATATACGTACATACACATATATTTGTGCTTTTGGCATATTTCCTTTTTACAAAATGCAGTCCCTCTCTCTCTCATATATATATCTATATGCAACCTATGTGTATGTATGGATATATATATATATATATATACACACACATATATTTTATATATATATATACACACACACACACACATGCATATGTATGGGTTGCATTTTTAAAAAAGATTTGCTTTTTTAGAAATGCAATCAGTATATACATATATATATATATATACACATATATACATACGTACATACACATATATTTGTGCTTTTGGCATATTTCCTTTTTACAAAATGCAACCCTCTCTCTCTCTATATATATATCTATATGCAACCTATGTGTATGTATGGATATATATATATATATATATATATCACACACATATATTTTATATATATATACACACACACACACACATGCATATGTATGGGTTGCATTTTTAAAAAAGATTTGCTTTTTTAGAAATGCAATCAGTATATACATATATATATATATATACACACATATATACATACGTACATACACATATATTTGTGCTTTTGGCATATTTCCTTTTTACAAAATGCAACCTCTCTCTGTATTTATATACACACACACATACATACATATGTATGGGTTGCATTTTTAAAAAAGTAAATATGCCAAAGGCACAAATATATCATTCCCCCCCAGTGGAATATGCAGGAGTTCAAAGAGCTGTATGTGTGTGTATATATATAATATATATATTTGCACATTTGCTTTCTTAAAAATACAATCAGTATATATATATATATATATATACACACACACACACACATATATACATACGTACATACACATATATTTGTGCTTTTGGCATGTTTGCTTTTTACAAAATGCAACCTCTCTATTTATATATACACACAAACACACACACACACACACACACATACATAGGTATGGGTTGCATTTTTTAAAAAGCAAATATGCCAAAAGCACAAATATATCATTCCCCCCCAGTGGAATGTGCAAGAGTTCAAAGAGGTGTATGTGTGTGTATATATATAATATATATATTTGCAGATTTGCTTTTTTAAAAATGCAATCAGTATATACATATATATATATATATACACACACATATATACATACGTACATACACATATATTTGTGCTTTTGGCATGTTTGCTTTTTACAAAATGCAGCCTCTCTCTCTATTTATATATATATAAGGTTGACACTAAAGAGGTTGACACTAAAAACCTCTCCTGCCACTGGCTTTTATTCCTGCTCACCTCCTCTCTGTCTTCTTCCTGCTTTCTCTCTGGTCATTTCTGCACTAGCCTGTTATAGCGCGATGATTCCACTTTCAACATCCTCTGGAATCCTGGGGTTTATATACATATACATATATGTATGGGTTGCATTTTTTTAAAAGCAAATATGCCAAAAGCACAAATATATCATCTCCTCCCAGTGGAATGTGCAAGAGTTCAAAGAAGTGTATGTGTGTGTTTATATATATAATATATATATATTTGCATATTTGCTTTTTTAAAAATGCAACCTGTATATATATACACACACACACACATTTGTGCTTTTGACATATTTGCTTTTAAAAAAATGCAACCTTATATATATATATATAGAGAGAGAGAGAGAGGTTGCATTTTTTAAAAAGGAAATAGGCAAATTTATATATTATGTATACACACACATATACCCCTCTTTGAACATTTGCACAGTCCAGGAGAGAGGGGGAATGGCAGGGCTCGGGGCCCTTTTTTTAAGCCAGGATACCTCCCCTGTCTATTCACCCTTGTGTGGGTTCCTGACTGAGATTAAATGGAACTCAGCATGTAAATCCTGGCAACATGAGTCATCATAGCAACTCATTATAAGCCGCTAAATGTGAATTAGGAGGAGGGGAAATCCTGATTGAGTTTACTTACCCCTCAATTTCCCTTCTCCTTAAGCCTCTTACTAGCAATTTTCCCCCTTTCAAAGGGGAAAGAAATAATTCCACTTTCACAGTTATGTTGAGTCTAAGGCCATTTCCGCACAAGACTATTATAGCACTTTGATTGCACTTTCAACATCCTATGGAATCCCTGGGTTTGCAGTTTCGGGAGGGGCCAGCTGGCCCCTCCCGAAACTGCAAACCCCAGGATTCCAGAGGATGTTGAAAGTGCAATCAAAGTGCTATAACAGTCTCGTGCGGAAATGGCCTTATCCAATGTACAGCATCCATATTGTAAGGCAGCTGCTTAGCAAGGGGGAGCAGACGGAGAATGCACCACCAAATCAAATGCATTATGACGAGAGACAGACAGGGCCTTCTTGGTAATGGTGCTGCCTTTTAGAATGCCTTCCCACTAGAAATCCAATAACACCCTCCTCTGTCACTGGTCATATCCGCACCAGACTGTTATAGTGCTATTATTCCACTTTCAACATCCTATGGAATCCTGGGGTTTGCAGTTTAAGGAGGAAGCATTTAGAATTCTCAGCCAGAGAGCTCTTGGGCCTCAGGAAACTACAGACCTCAGAACTCCACAAGATATTGAAAGTGGTATAATAGCACTATAACAATGTAGTGCGGAAATGCCCTCTCCATCTCTGTTTTTAGAAGTTTGGTAAAGGCGTTTAATCTAGATTATGACATCCTGTTTCTATATTCCTGAAAGGTCTTTGCTAGACAATTGAGATATTTCTGCTGTCTTATTGTTTTAAAGTCCTGCCACTTTTACCACTAAAAATTTTGTATAGTTTTAATCAGAGCTTGGAGACATTACTTTTTTGGGGACTACAATTCCCAGTGCCCATGCTGTCTGGAGTACCCTGGGTGCTATAAATCCAAAAAAATAAGTTTCCAAAGCTCTGCTTTTAATCCTTTTTCTTTTTATGTATTTGTTCTAAGCAGAAAAATGGGATTAACTAAATAACTGAACTAAGGCTGGGGGTCAGATATTGAAAACTGCTTTGGGGACTGGATCTGGCCAGTGTGTCATGTCTGTAGCCATTTCCGCACTAGACTGTTATAGTGCTATTATTCCACTTTCAACATCCTGTGGAATCCTGGGATTTGCAGGTCAGGGAGGGGCCTTTAGAATTCTCAGCCAGAGAGCTCTTGGGCTTCCTCAGGAAACTATAAACCCCAGAATTCCACCAGATGTAGAAAGAGGAATCATAGCAGTATAGCGTGGAAATGGCCTGTGTCTATGTGCTTTCAAGTCACTTGTTGACTTATGGTGGCCCAACTGAGTTTCATAGGATTTTCTTAGGCAAGGAATCCTTTGAGGTTCTTTTGCCAGTTCCCTCTTCTGAAATATAAGCTACAGCACCAAGGATTCCTCAGTGGTCTCCCATCCATGTACTAACCAGAGCTGATCCTGCTTAGCTTCCAAGATCAAAGGGAATCTGGCACCTTTAGGGTATTCAGTGGGTCATGACAAGTTGTTATTCTAGGTAGACGTGGGTCCCTTCTCGTCTCCCCTCCCTAGAAAATTGCTCGGTCAGTCAGACGGTTCCTTCCCTTTTGTGTATACATTCTTTGGAAAGAGCCCTTGACGGTGAAGAATTTCTGGAATGGACCTGGGCGAAGAATGTGAAAACCTCCCGGCTTGAGCATGCTATTTATTCATGTGGCTCAATTATTCCGTCCTTCTCCTCCAAGGCCACATGACATGATCCAGACACAAACAATGCATCCGGCTGTTTCCACGCCCTCTAACATTTCACAGATTAAAAACCAGGACATGTGTGGCCAAGGAACATGAGTGTGGTCAACATGGAAAAAGTTATTAACGAGGAAGAACAGGCGAGCCAAGAGCGGGTGCAGCAGTTTGCTTTTGCCTGAATCTACTGGGAAAGGCAAGATTTTACCTTTGTGTGTTGTGCCTACAGCTTGCAAGAGGAGAGAAGTTACTTTATCCCATTCATCATCACAGAAGCATCCTTAAATATGAAGGCTCAAACAAGCACAATGTGTACACAGAAGTGCCCTCCATGAGTTCAGTGCATTATTCCTAAAAACACAGATTGCAGGCAATGTTCATATTCCTGGAAGAGCTTAGCATTTCTGAGTGCTTGATCTTTTAGCACCCTTCTGATTGATAATTCTTTTATTTTCCCATTGTATTTTAAGAAAGGAAATGAATCACACAAAACTACGACAGTCTTCAGGCAACGAAAAAGAACAATAAAACAGCGAAAAAAAAGAAATAGGCCATACCAAACAGACAAGACAACCAAAACAAAGCATCACACATCCATACAGTATAAACACAATACAAACAACTACCTCTACATAATAAAACTAAACAATACCACACCACACAATAGTACGAAACCACAATTGGTAATGCAACTAAAGTGAACAGGAACAATAATTTAAAAAGACTTCCCCTGCCGATGAAGTTTCAGCTTTTCGGAAAGAAATAAGATGATATCCTTTCATAGTTAGTAAGAGATAATAGTGAAATTTTTTTTTAAAATGATAAAAGTCAGAAATAATGGCACTACACATGGTAACATCGCTATCATTTTTGTCATTGCTAAATTAATCCTTTTATTTAATTTTCTAACTTGATCTCCAAATCTCTTACATCATTACATTCCTATATCATGGATACCAATATATGGAAACCCCAGTTTCTCTTTTCTTCCCCCAAAATGCAGTGCCAGCGATACACTAATAGCATGATAATTCTGACTGATAAGTCTTGAGGAAGCTCACCCACCTGGTAGTCTAGTTTTGCCAGATTACCAAGCTCCCCAAAACTAGTTTTGCTGTTGTTGTGTGCCTTCAAGTCACTTCTGACTTACAGTGCTCTTAAGGTGAACCTATCTAGGGGTTTTCTGGGGCTGAGAGTGTGTGATACACCCAAGGTAACCCCGTGGGTTTCTGTGGCTGAGCGGGGAATTGAACCTTGGTTTCCAGGACCGTAGTCCAATGCTCAGACCACTAAGCTACACTAGGGGAGCTCGGTTGCCAGGGTCCATGAAAACCAAGCTTGAAAAAAATATGAATGCAGATTTTGTGTTTCCCTGAGATTCAAAAATGCATGCCACTCAAGGTCCCAATCTGACGGGGACAGTCCCTGTTTCTGTCTCCTCCCACCACTTCCTCCTTCCTCCTCAACTTATTTCCTTGGCTGCAAACCGAGTTCAGAGTGCAAAACTACTCCGTGCTCAATGCACTCAGCAGGGGGAGGTAGGAGGGGATGGGGTGGAATCTTGCCTTTCTCAGTTGGATCAGGCAAAAGCAAACTGCTGCAGCCTCTCCTAGCGTTTCGCAGATGAAAACTTGGACAAGTGCGGCCAAGCAGTCTCAGGATATGGTCAACATGTCCAAAGATATTAATGAGGACCATACAAGCTAGGTGAGGCTGCAGCAGTTTGAGTCTACAGGGATAGGCAAGATTCCAGCCTTCCTTTCCTCTCCTTCCCTGTTGAGTTGAGTGCAAAACTACTTTTTGCATTTTGAACCCATTTTGCAACAAGTGAAGTAAGGGGAAGTGGCAAGAAGTGACAGAAGCTGGGATGTTTTAAAAGCGGCCAAAAAGTTGGGATGACAGAGGATTAACTCAGACTATCCCTGTAAAATCAGGAGAGCTATATGGTTTGAAGTAACAGGCTAAGTTCTCATTAATATTTGGTCAAAACCGTAGAATCATAGAGTTGGAAGAGACCACAAGGCCCATTGAGTTCAACCCCTGGCCATGCAGGAATACATCCTCAAAGCACTTCCAACAAAGCACTTGTGTTTAGACAGAACCTCTTTTCCTATAGTTTGAGGCTCCGTGTCCTAGTCTCTGGAGCAGCAGAAAACAGGCTTGCTCCATCCTCCATCCTTTCAAATATTTAAACATAGTTATCTGGTCGCCTCTTAACCTTCTCTTCTCCAGGTTAAACGCATCCATCTCCCTAAGCCACTCCTCATAATGTATGGTTTCCAGCCTTTTTGCCATTTGGTAGAGCTGGACCCACTTCAGCTTGTCAACATCCTTCCTGAACTGCGGTGCCCAAAACTGGATGCAGTATAATGCATTTTGTGGCACAGTCACCCAAAGCATTACAAGCAATTGCCCCAAAATGTGGACCAGGCATGGAAGGAAGTACTTTTTTTAACCCATAAAAAATAGCTTGGACAAAGGGAAAACAACCCCCAACAAATCTTTTGCTTGTTGCCACTGGGATCTGTGTTCATCCGAGGCTATGCAGTGTATTGAGGCACAAAAAATATCCTGTGTTGTTTTTCAGCAAACTGTGAGGCTTAGAAGCAGAAGTGTTGTACTCTGATGGACAGCAATGGCTGGTGGCTTCCCTGCCAGCAGGGGAGAGAATCTGCTCTGGGTTTTAGTGTGAACTTGAAAGGAACTGTCCAAGGTGCTGAACCCTATTGCCAAAAGAGGCCCAGAGTTTTCATGTATGAAGAGGTCCATCCCTTTGGATACTTCCTTGCAAGTTCAGACTGAAACTCTGAGCGGATTCACTGTCCCAGTGAATATGAAAACAACCAGACCCCATTTCAGCAAGTTGGCCCTATGGAGGACAGGGCTTTGGAATGATCAGTGGGTGCAGCAAATCCAATAACCAAACACGAACTCAAAGCCCAACTCCAGTAACAACCCTACTCTTCACTCTTATTGGGGTCAGGACTATCCTTCAATTCACTCAGTGTGAATTGAGTTTTATTATTCAAGTGCCAGAGGGTTCAAGAAACAGCTTAGAATTTATAGCCTCTGAATTGTTTTAACATTATAATTGCCAAAGTGGAAACTGGAGAGGGTTCCTGTACCCTTAGGTGGTTGCGTAGAGGAGTTAATTTCAGAAGGGATCACTTTGGGTGACAAGAATAAGATCCCCAGGGACAAGCAACACATGCTAAAATCCCCTCTTTTGTGCACCCATTAAAGGTACAGAACCCATCTCCAGTTTTCAAACCGGCAACCCCATTTGCCAAATATTACTTAAAAGGTTTGGCTTCCTCCACAGGGCACCGATTGGTGCCATTCTCCCTTAAATCAAATAAAAATTTGTGGCACATCTCTGTGACAATTCATCCCGCAGCACTAGGTGGCAGAATGCACTTGACTGAACACAACCTTCTCCAGCACCTTTGCTTCGTCGTTCCAGAAGAGCAACTGCTGAGTGTTTCTCTTAAAAAGCAAGAAGACGCCCTGGAGTTTTCCCGCCATCTTTCCAACAACAGCCTTCCAAGGTAGGCCATAAGGATTCCTCTTTTTCACAGGGACAGCTGTTTGAGTGTGAGAGCCATTGATCTTCGGAGAAATGTTGGCAGGGATGACACTGCACAAAAGTCTCGCTGCTCTACTATTCCAACCAGGTTTCCCTATTGTTGGGAATCCCATTTTTTTTAACCAGAAAGCAAATAACTGGGATTTTTCTCTTTCTGCATAGATGTCATGATGAGCACATGAACTTCGGAATGTCCCCCTTGTCCCCTCCACTCAACCTGTTGGATAGCAATCTGTGGACATAAAACAGGGAGAAAGAGAGAACACCATTAAAAAAATTGCAAAACATCCCTTGAACTAAGTGCTAGTGAAGAAGCGAAAAGGCAGAAAAGAAGCAACGGCTGTATGAGTTCTCAGTCAATGCATGTGCTTCTGTGTACCTCCTCTATGTATGTGTGTGTGTTTGTGGGGGAATGCAACATGTATGGTTACACTTCCTTTGCTGAGAACACAGGCAGGCATTCCGATAATATGTTAGTGTGGGGGATTTCCTTCCACCGCACAATATTGTCTTCAGAAAATTGACTTTCTTGGCTGGATAGCAGTACGTGTGAAAGGGATCTAGGAGTCTGCATAGACCACAAGCTGAACATGAGTCAGCAGTGTGATGCGTCAGCCAAGAAAGCCAATGCAGTTCTCAGCTGCATCAATAGGAGTATGGTGTCTAGATCGAGGGAGGTACTGCTACCACTCTACTCTGCCTTGGTTAGACCCCATCTTGAATACTGTGTCCAGTTCTGGGCACCCCAATTCAAGAAGGATATTGACAAGCTGGAGCAAGTCCAGAGGAGGGCGACCAAAATGGTGAGAGGTCTGGAAGCCATGCCCTATGAGGATAGACTGAGAGAGCTGGGGATGTTTAGTCTGCAGAAGAGAAGGCTAAGAGGGGACAGGATAGCCATGTTTAAATATTTGAAGGGATGCCATGTAGAGGAAGGAGAGGGCTTGTTTTCAGATGCTCCAGAGACCAGGACAAGGAGCAATGGATTCAAGCTGCAGGAAAGGAGATTCCACCTCAACCTCAGGAAGAACTTCCTGGCAGTCAGGGCTGTCCAGCAGTGGAATCTGCTGCCTCGGAGTGTAGTGGAGTCTCCTTCCTTGGAGGTTTTTAAGCAGGGGCTTGATGGCCATCTGTTGGGAGTGCTTTGAGGGTGTTCCTGCATGGCAGGGGGTTGGACTGGATGGCCCCTGGGGTCTCTTCCAACTCTACATTTCTATGATTCTATGATTCTATGACTCGCGTAAGACTGGAAGCAGTTAAACTCCTATCTTTTCCCTCCTGCAGTCTTGAAAATGATCACTCCCTTCCCCAAGTTGCTGTTTTCATTCATAAAAGTTTCAAAACCACTCTGCCAAACCAGAGTGTGGAAGTAAGGAGTTATAATTAAAGCAAAAAAGCGGAAGGAAGTAGAGTGGGGAGAGAAAGAGAAATGTGGCAGCTTGTGAGAAGATGGCCAGTATTCTATATTAGTTATCTTGCTGTCACTGTATGCCCTGAAGTTGTTTCCGACTTGCAGTGACTCAGCATGGGATTTTTTGGGGCTGAGAATGTGTGACAGTCCCAAGATCTGGGGTTTCCATGGCCGAGTGTGGAACTGAACCCTAACCTTCAGGGTCTGTAATCTAATGTTCAAACCACTACATTCCCCTGACTCTCATCAGCTGCCTAATTAAGTATATAATTATGGCCTGACGTATCCCAAATCTGATGGAAATGTTATCCAATCACCGGCAAAATGGACCTCCTTCTCCCCATGCAGTTGATGCCGAAGAAAGCAGGCGGGAGGGGAAGTTGTGATCTTGGCAATAGTGTCGCAATCATGATTAAGTAGCAACCTTGAATAGGAGCAGATACCTAAATTTACTCATCCATAATTGTTCTGTATTTGCAATCATTGCTTAGTTGCAATTGCATAATTAACTAAGTACTGTAGCTGATTTAGAATGCGCACCTCCACCCTTTCTGTGAAGGGGAACAGAAGTGTACGGAAATTGTATTTCAGCTGTCGCAGAATGACTTAAATCCCATTGTTAGAGGCAGGTTTTGAAAGGGTTGCACCGCCTGATCCGAGATGCTGAGAGGGAAGGTTCCCCTGGAAAAGAAGCGCCAGGGATGAGGCAGGGTCGGAGAAGTTTGTAAATAATAAAATCCTTGGATGAGAAACCCACAAATGTTGGGGGCACCCCATGTCACATTTACATGAAAAGAAGAAGAAGAAAAAACCCTCCTGACACAGTATAATGCCCTGCCTCCTACATCTCAAACTATCAGTTCCCAGGTTTGAGCTTGGAGAATACTCTTTTTGGAACCCTTAGAAGTGGTTTTAAAATTGCGTTGTAAGTTATATTTTGTTTTTGTATGAGTTTAGCTGGGTTAATAAGTGGTTTTAAAACCATACATTTTGCATGTATTTTTTAATGTAAGGTATATGTATACAAGTTCCAGTTGTAACTTCTGCTCTGTTATCATTTTCATTGTTTGAGAATGATTGAAAACGATGTCCATTGTCTCTTTCCTTTCCTTTATCTTTTCGCAGCCCCTGAAGGAGGCCATTCAATATTATTACCAGGCCCAAATACATTGGGCTCACTGGAAGAATAAAATCATATATCCAACACCCCGAGAGTCTGTTTCTTCTCTATATCCTTTGCGATGTAAATGGCAATAAGTTACTTCTGAGTTGCTGCAACAAGTGACACAACAAGCTACTGTTCAAAAGCCAATGTACCAGCTCTGTGTTCAAGGAGAAGATGCATTCCCCATGAAGGGCGCTCATCGGGCACAGCCCAAGACATTTTGCTGCCTGAGGCAAAGGACAAGCCGGCTCTGTGTCTTTGAATGTTTCCTGTGGAGGCGAGCAATCCGTGACTGGATAGACCTGCAGCTGAAAGGGCTTCTCTCTCCTACTTTTCTCTGTGAATAACTCCACGCCCACGCAGGGTGCCACCGGAACATTTCCACCCCGGGCTCATATTTCCCTCCTGTGTTTCCTTTTCCTCCACACCTTCATACTCAGTTCTCTCCGTAAATGCTGAAAGAGTAGATCCATACATTTCATTAGGTGGGTGAAAATTGGGATGTGTTAGACTGCAAGAGCTGCATTAGACTGCAAGCTTGTTAATGAGGCAAACGTCATTAAGGAGGAAGAATGCAGAAGCTAAGAGAGGCTGCAGCAGTTTGCTTTTGTCTGAGACTACAGAGAAAGGCAGGACTCTGACCCTCTCCTCTCTTCTGCCCCCATTCATTTCCGCACTAGCCTGTTATAGCACGATGATTCCACTTTCAACATCCTCTGGAATCCTGGGGTTTGCAGTTTCGGGAGGGGCCACCCAGCCCCTCCCGAAACTGCAAACCCCAGGATTATTATTATTATTATTATTTATTTGTATCCCGCCTCTCCATATGGATCAAGGCAGCGAACAACTTACAAATAGCATGCATTTTGAAACATTTCTATACATGCCCCCAACAAGCTGGGTACTCATTTTACCGACCTGCGAAAGGATGGAAGGCTGAGTCAACCTTGGAGCCGGGCAGGATCGAACTCACAACCTTGTGGCTTGCAGTACTGGCATTTAACCACTGCGCCACCAGGGCTCCTGGTGGCGCAGTGGTTGAAAGTGTTGAAAGTGGAATCATCGCGCTATAACAGGCTAGTGCGGAAATGGCCTAAGGTTTGTCTTTGTGTGGAGTGGGTGGGGTTTGACGTAAGAGGAGGCACCTTTTGCTCCGCTGTCAGCTTTTGCCATGACTGTGCAAGGATTTCAGGCACTGAGTCAGACAGACACTGTTGGTGAGAGAAGTTCCCTTGAAACAGCCACGCATCCTGTTACACAAGTATTCCAACACTCTTGATCATGTCAGTGGCCTGAATAGTACTGTGGGGGAGATTGGGATCTGTGTGGCACGCTTCAACAATCAAGATTTTAGGAGGTGACACTTCTTAAATCTTTCCCTGCAGAGCTTGGAAATGCTAGTTTTTTGGACAGCAACTCCCAGAATCCCCCACTTAGCATACCGGGGGTGACTGCTCTGGTTTCTTGTTCATTTGGTTTTATGGATTTTTAATTATCGAAGGTACATGGTGCTTTTTCTCCAAGAAAAGATGAACCCCCTGCTGTAGCCTTTTATTCTTGCAACAGCCCTGCAAGGTAAGTTAGACATAGGCCATTTCCACACTACATTGTTATAGTGCTATTATTCCACTTTCAACCACCTATGGAATCCTGGGGTTTGCAGTTTAGTGACATTCAGAATTCTCAGCCAGAGAGATCCTTGGCCTCAGGAAACTACAAATCCCAGAATTCCACAGGATGTCAAAAGTGGAATAATAGCACTATAAGTGTAGCATGGAAAGGCCCCTAGTAATGTTTGCTGCCTTGAGGCCCCTCCCTAAACTGCAAACCCCAGGATCCCATAGGAGATTGAAAGTGGAATAATATCACTACAACACACTAGTGCGGAAAAGTTGTAACATTTCTAGGAAGGGAGATCCAGGGCTTAGTGGCAGCCACCGAGAAGGCCCTCTCCCATGGTCCCACCAGATGTACTTGTGAGGATGACGGAACAGAGAAGAATTGAAGACAGGAAATTTGCAAGAGGAATCCCTCTGAAATGCCCTACAGCCTGCTGGGATGACTTTTGGAAGGAGCACAAAACTACGATCTGATGAGTAAAGGGGAATTATGTTTTGCCGTGTTTTGCTCCACCATGCAACTCCCTCTGTGATGCAATGCTATGATGCAGCAAAAAGGACATTTGGGTGCAACTTCAGTGGGGTGTTTTCATGCCACGGTAATATCAGTGGCTTGCAACCTGATGGGATGTGATACACATGGATGTCATGTGGTTGTGTCCTGCACCTGTTTGTTTTTATGGAGATGACACATCACCGAGACGTTTTGAAAGAACCCACAGGCACATTGCTCTTCATACAATCAAGATAATTGTCCCTGGATTATTATCCAGCGTACAGAACATGACTGTAAATTCTGCCGAAATCCCTGCAGTATAAGCATGCATGTTGTACCTTGTTATGACGCTTTCTAAAGATCTATCACAGACTCATAGGCCATTTCCGCACCACAGTGTTAAACTGCTGCTATTCCACTTTCAATGCCCTGTGGAATTCTGGAGTTTGTAGTTTACTGAGACCAAAGAGCTCTTTGGCTGAGAATTTAAAGTGCCCTTCCCTAAACTACAAACCCCAGAATTCAATAGGAGGTTGGTAGTGGAATAGCAGCACTTTAACACTGTAGTGCGGAAATGGCCATAGCTTGGCATCCTTTTGCATGCAAGGGGAAGATCGGAGTTGTTCTTGACAGATTTTTTTTTACAGCAAACAACATTGCACAAATATGACAAGGGTGTGTCACTGGCCCAGTAAAGATCCCCCTACACACAGACAAGAACATCTGTGAAATCACGTTCCAGAGGCGGATCACAAGAGCAAGGTATGTGCCATTGGGGAGGAACAATTAGATTTCCCCCACAAGTACCACAGGCAACTAGCACTCCAATCCTTGGTGAAGTATTCCCTCTGGCTGTTTTTTTGGACTGCAGTTCCCATTCGCCTTAGTAGCCCACATAGCCAAGAATGAGGGATGATGAGAGTTCTAGTCCAGCAACATTGGAGGGACCAAAGGTTACCCCCACCCCTGGTGTATTCAGTGACTCTAAATTTCGGCTGTGCTCATGCATTTGGGGAATATTGGAGGGTATAATGCAGCCCAGTATGAAAGAGTGATTCATTTTTCTCCTCAAAAGGAGGGCAGGGTATCCAAATGGATGGAGAGTGGCCAGTAGTTCCATAAGCACCTGAGACTCTTGTATCCCCTGGATCAGGGCCAATGCCTGCCTCCCCTTTACCTTTGGCTACCTTTTTGCTTTGCAGGAGAAAACAACAACCCTTTGGATTTCCATAAGTGCAGGGTTTCAAGGCATTCTGGGAAACAAAGCTATTTCTGCACGACACTGTTATAGTGCTATGATTCCACTTTCTTTCTTTTTTTTTTAATTTATTTTTATTAAAATTTTTCATTCTTACAGGCATAAGCTCATAAGACTTGCTAATGTTTACAATACAAAATAGACTATAACATACCATAATATGCAACATATAATATGCACTTTTGACATGTTCATAAGACCTGTTCATAAGACCTGTTATTATTTACAATATATAATATACTATAACATACCACAACATACAACATATAATATAATCATATAATATAATAATTAATACCTATTAATAATATTATTATATAATATAATAATATGCAATATATAATAATATAACATATAAAATACTCTTTTGTATGATGTAAATTAAATTAACATAGCTAATTATTCCACTTTCAACATCCTGTGGAATCCCGGGGTTTGCAGTTCGGGGAGGGGCCTTTAGGATTCTCAGCCAGAGAGCTCTTTGGTCTCCGTAAACTACAAACTCCAGAATTCCACAGGAGGTTGAAAGTGGAATCATAGCACTATAACAGTGTGGTGCAGAAACGGCCAAAGTGGCAGCCAGCAGGTCAGCCTGAAACCTAGGACCCAATGATGTGGCGGACCGTTTGCCACGTCCCTAAGCCTTCATTGCCAGGGGGTATGTCTTGCTGATCTCAACATACTCTCCAGGTAGCATGCATAGATCATCACATCTCTCATCTAGCAAACCTATGCGCTACCCAATGGCCCAGAAAAGTTAATTTTTTATCAACGACTTGGATGAAGGAATAGAGGGCATGCTGATCAAATTTGCAGATGACACCAAATTGGGAGGGGTTGCTAATACGCCAGAGGACAGGATCAAAATTCAAAATGACCTGGATAGATTGGAGACCTGGGCCAAGGCGAACAAAATGAAATTCAACAGAGAGAAATGTAAGATCCTACACTTAGGCAGAAATAATGGAATCCACAAATATAGGATGGGGGACACGTGGCTGGATAGCAGTACGTGTGAAAGGGATCTAGGAGTCTTCATAGACCACAAGCTGAACATGAGTCAGCAGTGTGATGCGGCAGCCAAGAAAGCCAATGCAATTCTTGGCTGCATCAATAGGAGTATGGTGTCTAGATCGAGGGAGGTACTGGTACCACTCCACTCTGCTTTGGTTAGACCCCATCTTGAATACTGTGTCCAGTTCTGGGCACCCCAATTCAAGAAGGATATTGACAAGCTGGAGCAAGTCCAGAGGAGGGCGACCAAAATGGTGAGAGGCCTGGAAGCCATGAAGCCCTATGAGGATAGAGAGCTGGGTATGTTTAGTCTACAGAAGAGAAGGTTAAGAGGGGACATGATGGCCATGTTTAAATATTTGAAGGGATGCCACGTAGAGGAAGGAGGGGACTTGTTTTCTGCTGCTCCAGAGACCAGGACAAGGAGCAATGGATTCAAGCTGCAGGAAAGGAGATTCCACCTCAACCTCAGGAAGAACTTCCTGACGGTCAGGGCTGTCCGGCAGTGGAATCTGCTGCCTCGGAGTGTAGTGGAGTCTCCTTCCTTGGAGGTTTTTAAGCAGAGGCTTGATGGCCATCTGTCGGGATTGATTTGAGGGTGTTCCTGCATGGCAGGGGGTTGGACTGGATGGCCTGTGTGGTCTCTTCCAACTCTACATTTCTACGATTCTATGATTTTGGATTATAATTCTGAGGATTGCCCCAGTGATCCCCCAAAGGAACCTCTTCATGTTCTGCGCTGCCCAAGGAAATACAACACAAGGTGCTTCCTCACCCTGCTTGGCAGGTGAAAACAACCCAGACTCCGGTGACACCCTGAGGCTGAGCTCATTCTGCTGCGCCATCCGCTTGTGCCTTGGCAGGTGACATTTCCTCCCAGGAAGGAATTTGGGGCCGGGGAGGAAAGGAGAAGGAGAAGGAGAAGAGGTGTGTCAAAAGGATGACACCTCTTCCCACTTGGGCTCACGTGGGCCGTCCTCCAACGGTGTCGTCTTCAAGGTGCCACAGGTCTCTTCGTGCGTCCTGGTTTTTTTTCCCCCCAAAAGGCCTCGCCTCTTTTAGAGAAGGCAGCCAATGGGAGCGGAACCCGGGCTGGCCGGGGCGGGGCCACGACGGTGAGTTTTGTTGGTTCGCTCGGAGGAGGTGCGGTCCAAAAGGAGGATCCTGGACCGGTGGAGGCTGCTGGGTCTGCGGTCGGAGCGTTGCAGCGGGAGGCGGTGCTCGGGCATGCCCCGCCGGGCTCCCTGCCTGGATTTTTCCCGCGGTGTTTAGTCGGATCCAATACGACCAGACCTTGCCGGAGGATCGCGCAAAGCAAGAGGGGGAAGGCGTCCCACGATGTCTCTCCCAAAAGGTGAGAATCTGGCTTGGAATGACCTCAGAATCGGAAAAGCAACTTTTCTTTTGGACGATCGGTCCCAGCATCCCCGAGCTAGCCGTGGATGCTGGGAAGAGCAATGCAAAAAAGTCGCTTTCCCAAGCTTTAAGTCCCCGTAAGTTCCCACCCTTGCTGGAACTGGTCGCCTTCCAGGTGTTGTTGGACTGCAGATCTCAACAGCCCCAGTCAAGATAGGTTGGGTGAAGGATGATGGGAGGGGCAGTCCAGCAACATCCCTTGGTTCCTGCTCTTGAGCATCAATGGTTTTGAGGTTTGCTTTGGCTGATGCTTTTTGTATAGTTTGGGTTTTTGAAAAACAGTTCAAGGTGGTTTGCAGTCTCGACGTTTGCTTTAGATGGATTAAAAAAAAAACAACTTAAGGGTTTTTTTTGGATAAACTGTTGTTTTCGTGTTGTGACAGTTCTGCCTTTGCGCCCATAGAAAGCCAGTCCGTTAGCACTGTTAAGGCAAGCCACGATGCGGAACATTTGGTCCTTTGAAAATGTAGATAGACTACAACTCCCATCACCCCCACCCCTCCTGACCGGTGCTGATGGGAACTGGAGTTCAGCAGCATTTGGAGGATCATGGGTTCCCCACCTTTGCTGAAAAAGTCTGCAAGGTGGTTTTTCAGGGCTGGGGCCAGAGGCTGCTCTCTGCTCCACTTCCTTTTTAGGTTCTAGGTTTCGGTGTCCTTTCTTGCAAATGTGACCTTCTGTTGCAGTGAAGCCACAAACATATGTGTGTGTGTGTGTGTGTGTGTGTTTGCAGTGTGCATCAAACTTTTGTTTTGTGCATGTTTTGCAAGGTGCTCTGGTATGAGAGAAGCACAACATTTGGTGTGGCTACTAACAACGGGTTACAATGCTTGCCCGGGAGTAAGTTTTGTTGCATTCACTGGGATTTAATTTCTTTATGGATGTGGATTGTGAGACGAAATGTGACCAGGAAAATCGCAGTTCCAGATGTGTGAACAGGGACCAGAAATGACTCTCTCTTCCCCATTTGTTCTGAGATTCAAAGAGGTGTTGTAAAGAGGCATGCAGATTTGCATTAAAAGGGTGACTGAAGATCTAGGTTTTTGGCTAACTTTCTTATCCTAAGCTCAGAATAGAGCACGTAACCCTCTCTCCCACTTTATCTTCACAACAACCCTGCGAGGTAGGTCGGGCTAAAAGCGGCTGGCTGGCCCAAGGTGAATTTCATGGTCTGCTTTGCCTTGGATGTCCCGAGTGCCAGTCCAACACTTTTCCATTACGGTGGCTGAGGCCATTTTCGCACAAGGCTGTCATAGCACTAATATTCCATTTTCAACATCCTATGGAATCCTATGGAATCCTATGGAATCCTGGAGTTTGCAGTTTAGGGAGGGTCCTCAACGACCTTTCAGGGGCCTCAGGGGCCTTTCCACCTCAGAGCACCTGGAGAAGTTACTTTGAGGGGACTGCAGTTCTCAAAATCCCCTCTCCAGTAGGGGCCTCAGGGCCCCTCCCTAACCTGCAAACCCCAGGATTGCATAGGATGTTGAAAGTGGAATATTAGCACCATGACAGCCTAATGCGGAAATGGCCTTATTCTTCTTGAGTCTTGCATTGTTTCCACTTCAGCCTAGCCTCCTCTGCAAAGTTGTTGTGAAAGTAAGACAGATGAGGATGAGAGGTTCCTCGAAAACTTTCTGGGAAATGGGTGAGATGAAAAATGTCCAAATTGTAGATAGAGACAACGTGCAATTCCTTGCTTGTTTGTGTGGGCTTTGCAAATTAAGGACGCCTCTTCCCATTTTCCCTTGGGGTCTCTTTTTCTCATCCGGTGTATGGTGAGCCTCGCTGTGGTGCGTAGTTCTGATCTTTCGTACAGGCTGCAAAAATGTAGTTGTACATCGTGTATGTCAGGCCTGAGTTCTGTGTCACCTTTCGGGGTGTGTGAAGGTTGTGTCATACTTTGTTTATGCGGCTTGTACCTCCGCTGTTGAAACTCTGGTTAGTTACGCGAGGCCGTCTTGCCTTCGGGTTCTCACAGCTGTCTGCTTTGACTGTTTCCAAAGTACCACCATTTCCACCTCCAAGCACCTGGAGAAGTTATTTTGAGGGGATTGCACCTCCCAAAATCCCCTAGCCAGCATTGCTGTGCTAGCAGGTGGAGCCTGAGGAAGATAAACTTTTCTCAAGCTGAGCTTTTGTATCAGGGGTTGGAGCTGTGCAGCTTTCCAGAGGTTACCGGACTGCAAATTGCCATAGCCTTTCTCATTGGCCGTGTGGGCCAGGGCTGATGGGAATTGCAGTCTAGCAACCTCTGGAGGGCAGGACAGTTCTCACCCCCATTTTATGTGAACTACGTACTTCTGCATTTGATTGTTTGCTTAATAGTAAAACTTGCCTTGGTTAGGGAATCCCTGTCCCTCGAGAAGTTGTTGAATTCAAGTGCATATCAATCCCAGCCACCCTGATCAGTGGTCAGGAATGATGGGAGTTGTTGTGCCGCCCCTGCTGTCTTTGATTGGAGATTGAGCTTGTGATTTCTGAGTTCCAGACATGTGCTCTGCCTTGGAGTTCTCTTCATAGTTTCTTGCTCTAGGGTGCATCCCTTTTAAAGAAGTGAAAGCCCAAGGAGAGGAGAAAAAAAACCTAAGGGAAAATAAAAGGGGGAAAAAAAATCTTAGGGGAAAAATGCAAAAAAGTTGGGGTTTTTTCCTTGTTTATTTTGGAAAAAAAAAAACTTTTCCCCTTCCCATCTCCAATTTCTTCAGCCTAGAAGAAATCCAGTGCCATTGGTGTTTCTGGCACGAGGGGCTTAGGCCATGCTCTTGCCAAAAATACACAGATTTGTCCCTTGAGGCACAGCTGCACTAGAAACGCAAAACTAGTCTGAAAACCACTTTTAACAGTTCTGGCTTTACCCTCAAAGGACTTGCAAGAGATATATAGTAGTTCTTTGCTCTAGGAGTTTTCTGTTCCAGGGTGTCTTAGGCCATTTCCGCACTAGCCTGTTATAGTGCGATGATTCCACTTTCAACATCCTCTGGAATCCTGGGGTTTGCAGTTTCGGGAGGGGCCAGCCGGCCCCTCCCGAAACTGCAAACCCCAGGATTCCAGAGGATGTTGAAAGTGGAATCATCGCGCTATAACAGGCTAGTGTGGAAATGACCTAAGACAGGTGGGTTGACAGTTAACCTGTTTTGACCAGTGATTCCATCTGAAGCTGCTACGGAAGGAATTGGGGCCATTTCTTGGTCCTCCAGCCTATGTCTTGAAGGAAAACAACCTTGTGTGGGCAAAATGGGGAAAAACACCTAACTGTCTTTTTAGGTTTCCATCTGATCTGCATTTACTTCAGAGTAACGCCCAGTGAACATAATGTGGTTTATTTTTGAGTAATTGTAAAGAAGCTTGGGCTCTTAGGGCCTTTCTGCACTACACTGTTCTAGTGCTATTATTCCACTTTCAACCTCCTGTGGAATTCCAGGATTTGTAGTTGTCTGAGGCCAAAGAGCTGTCCAGCTGAGAATTCTAAAGGCCTCTCCCTAAACTCCAAAACCCAGGATTCCAGAGGATGTTGAAAGTGGGAAAATAGCACTATAACAGTGTAGTACAGAAAGGCTATTAGAAACATCCAAGTGGGCAACCAATTTTATTTGCCTATATGCGTGTTAAATAATTTTTATTTTGTTTTAGGGAACGTCCCTTGCTTGAGATGAAAACTGGAACAAGAGTGTGCCACTATTTGTTAGTTCCCCACATCAAAGGCTGAGAAAGCCTTTTAAGTATCAGGTTAATGACTGTTGAGGTCTGGATTGCACATTGTTTGCATAGTTAGGCATAACAGGGTAATTACTACTTACGTAACTGGCAAGAAGATAGGCTGCTAATATTCAAATGTTTCTCATAGTCGTTTTTTCCCCCTACTTATTTGCCAGGTTTGCTTTATGGCCGGCTTGTAAATAGCAACTTGCCCAGTCGCCTATGGCGGGTAAAAATCTTCTGCAGGCGATTAGACAAGGGAAGCTTTTGAAAACAGGAGGAACACTATTATTAGAGGTGTGTTCTGATTTTGTTTTTGAAGCATCAAAGACCAACATGCATTGCAATTCTATAAATGGCTGTTCAGAAACAAAACCCCATAGTTTTCAAATGAATTTACTCCCCCAGGAGAATAAGCATAGGATTCTAGCCTCAAGTCTGCAAACGTAGGCAGGTGACTAAGAACATATTTATGGGCACATAAAATGCCATTTTTTTTCTTTGTGGATTAGTGCCTGCCCATCAAGGAGCCAACGTGCTTTGCCCAGGATGGAGAAAGCTCTGAGATTACAGCCAATTTTTATTATTTTCAAAAAGAGCGAATCAAACTTTTCAGTCTTTTGTGTTTCTTGCATTTCTAGAGGTCGCTTGAGGTGATAATTAAAATCATTGCATCGCCTGCAGATCCTTTGAACCCTGTTCCATCACACAGGATTGTGACGTCAGAATGAAGTCTGGCTTCTGTTAGGTGAACAAACCACGGTCGCAAGCAATAGTTTGTTCCTAGTTTGTTCCAGTGTTTGGGAGAGTAAAAAGTTAACAACAATTCAGACTACAACTGAGGGAGTTTGGGGACTATAGCTCAAAGAAATAACTTTCTTGACCTCTGGTGAATCATAGAATCATAGAAATTCAGAGTTGGAAGAGACCCCAGGGGCCATCCAGTCCAACCCCCTGCCATGCAGGAACACCCTCAAAGCAATCCTGACAGATGGCCATCCAGCCTCTGCTTAAAAACCTCCAAGGAAGGAGACTTCACCACACTCCGAGGCAACAGATTCCACTGCCGGACAGCCCTGACTGTCAGGAAGTTCTTCCTGAGGTTCAGGTGGAATCTCCTTTCCTGCAGCTTGAATCCATTGCTCCTTGTCCTGGTCTCTGGAGCATCTGAAAAC
Organism: Ctenosaura bakeri; assembly: GCA_948474755.1. NCBI lineage: Eukaryota > Metazoa > Chordata > Lepidosauria > Squamata > Iguanidae > Ctenosaura > Ctenosaura bakeri. The sequence goes on along the minus strand of CAOLHI010001113.1, from coordinate 420,923 downwards.
AAGTCCCCTCCTTCCTCTACGTGGCATCCCTTCAAATATTTAAACATGGCTATCATGTCCCCTCTTAACCTTCTCTTCTGCAGACTAAACATACCCAGCTCTCTAAGTCTATCCTCATAGGGCATGGCTTCCAGGCCTCTCACCATTTTGGTCGCCCTCCTCTGGACTTGCTCCAGCTTGTCAATATCCTTCTTGAATTGGGGTGCCCAGAACTGGACACAGTATTCAAGATGGGGTCTAACCAAAGCAGAGTAGAGTGGTAGCAGTACCTCCCTCGATCTAGACAACATACTTCTATTGATGCAGCCGAGAATTGCATTGGCTTTCTTGGCTGCCGCATCACACTGCTGACTCATGTTCATGGTGTGTTCTCTTTGTTTTTTTTATATAACTCCAGAACAAACCAGGTTCAAAACTCATTGTTTTTAAACTTGGCCTCTTCATAGAAAGTTTAGGCAACCTCCTGAAATTACAGTAACGGATTATTCATTTGTTGAAAACTGGCACAAGGTCCCAATCCTATCCTTTGAGTGGAAAGGGAAAAGCCTTGGTGCCCAAAATTTGCTGCAGTTCATTCATGTTATAGGAAGCATGTTGCTTCTTGCTGTTTCTAACTAAGCAGGTAGCACACCTGAGTTAGCAAAGCCTTTGACAAAGAAGGTCCTTTTTCCCCACAAAGTCTTTTTATACTCACCCACCCGCCCCTGCCTTCTCTTTAGCCTGAAGTTTTTCTATCAGCATCTTGACTGGGAGAATGGTAAATGTGGGCTGGAGAAGCACAGATTTTTGGTGTCATCGCAGCAGCATGTCTAACAGTAAACAGTGTAATTGTCATGTCCTGGGTAACTTGCACTCATAAACATTGCTCAGATTTGGAACAGAAGTGTTTATTTGGAGAAAAGCAAGACTGTAGCATACTGGACCGTTACAGATTTTATACTTTGTCCTGCAAATTTAGGCACACATAGCAATGATTGGTAAAAGTCATAAATGTCACATCACCTCACCAGTTTCCAAATCCTTCGTTATTTACATATCTTTTTTATCCTTGAAGCAAGGATAATTTCCTGCCACCTTATCTTTGTGTTGCTCTCTGTCAGAACACCTTCCTCCTACTTTTGCATTCACTTTCTGATCTTCTTTTTGCTTGCCCGGATACAAAGTAACATCACAGAATATAGCAATTAACCATTTGGTACCATGGAATGCCTTAGAAGTTTTAACAGGATTCATAGTTACAATTAGCGATTGATAATTGATACTTGGTAGCGCCTGAGCACACCACAGTGGTATCTGAGCTAGCAAAGCTATTCTAATACTTATGTGATACTATATTATTAAACAACCAGCAAACTGAGGACGGGACCCATGCACCCTGATAACAGTAAAACTTGACCTTTGAAAGGATGGTTTTGATTCTAACCATTGTTAGCGTGACTGTGTTCATGCCTACAGCAGGCGAGATAAACAGCAGCCGCCTTCAGAATCCCTTACTGCATGTGTCTGAACGGAGAGAAGATGGAAGAGCAGATAAGCCTGTCTTTGGCCATTTCCGCACGAGGCGAGGGAATCGCTCCGTGCCGGATCTTTCTGGGCACGGACCAACACGGACTGTCCCTTAAGCCCTTCCACAGGGCTCCTCGTCTTGTCCAGGGTGAATCGTGCGAGGTCTTAGATCCGCTCTGCTCCGGCTTCCAGTTGGTTGTGGGTCCTGACCAACCACTGAAGCTCGCCACGCCTAAAGCCTGCCCTCCACAGATTGCAGGCTCGCATTGGTGCGAGACTGCGAATCTGCACAAGGGAGCAGAAACGCAATGGCGCGCTCCGGAAAAATGAGAAACCTCTTTTTTCCGGTCTTTAAAAAGTGTGCTGGAGGACCAGTTGGGGGCGTTTTGGAGCGGACTGAGGTGCGGATCTCCGGTAAGTAGTCCGAACCTAGTCCGCTCCAAGATGCAGACGATCTCCATAGAGGACGCATGGCGCCGTTTTAATTCCCCCGTGCGGAAAAGGCCTACGTTTTGAATGAAAATTTCCAGAAACATATTGAGCTGCTCTTCTTCTGTTTTGCAGTGTAGGAACTTATCCCTATTCTTTCCATGTTATTCTTCTCTCTGGTACCAAATTTTCTGTTACAGCAGTAATGCTCAGGAACACATCTGTTTCATTAACTGAAATATACCTGTGTTTCTGGTGTAACACTCAGCCATTGTGTGTCTTTATGATAATGAGTTTCAGGCTTGTATGTTGTTCTGATCTGCTCCTGTCCTGAATCCTTGTACAGTACACCATGATACTTTCTGACTTGTCCTTACTAGTTCAAATCGTACTTTCCTGTTTTGTTGAAGCAGCTGAACTATGGCTTGTGCTTTCCTCCGAAAAGGTGTTGCGGGGTGCAATCCCGATTTAGAGGCAAGCACAAAAGTGAGACTTCTTAGGGGTAATTCTTATAATGGATGGGAGGTTTGCAGTCCTTTAAAAGAAAAACCAGTTGATTTGCCTATCCAGAAAGTCCTTAGGAACATCAATTCACTTTTGGAATAGGTGACAGGCTTCCCCTGCACTAAGATATGGTCAGGGATTATGGGAGGTGCTGTCCATAACTTCCAGATCAGGGGTGAAACTACAGCTCCTAGGATTCCCCTGCACCACCATTAGCTAAGTGGGTTGGGAATGGGACAAGATGAACACATTGGAATGGTAGGTTTTCTGGTTTGAACGACATATAAACTGGAGTTAATCCAAAAATGGAAACAAATGCATCCAAACTCTTCACCATTAAGTGGAGGAACCAAAGAAGTATCTTATATCATGACTCTGTTTTCAGTTCCCCAGCCTTGGGGCCCCTTCAGATGTGTTGGATTACAGCTCTACAAACCCAAAAGTCTGGGGACGATGGGAATTATACTCCAACACCTCCGGAGAGCCTTCGAGCTGAGGAAGGCAGCATCTATCCCCTTCCAAAATACTACAGTCAGCCCTCCACATTTGTGGGTTTCACTTTTGCGGATTTGATTATTCACGGATTATTTGCTGTCACCTCTGCTGCCTCCCTGTGCCATTTTTAACAGAGACTGCAAGCCTTGTGAGGCTGAGAAACTGCAAACAAGGCTTGTAAGTCCCTATTAAAAATGGCGTGGGGCAGCAGTAGAGGTGGCCAGAAGCCCCACCAGCCCCCCACTTCTGCCTTATGAAGGAACCCTCATACTTCAGAGGAATCCATGGTGGGTTCAATATGGTGATCAGTCTTTTTAAATGTGTTAAATATGTTTTGGGAGGGCCTAGAGTTATTCATGGTTTTTCCACTTTCACGGGTTCCTATGCCCCTAACCCTAGCGAATGTGGAGGGGTGTCTGTATTGTTCTTTTTCTGGGATGTGTATATTTGTGATATTTGTGATATAGAATCATAGAGTTGGAAGAGACCCCAGGGGCCATCCAGTCCAACCCCCTGCTATGCAGGAACACCCATCAAAGCATTCCCAACAGATGGCCACCAGCCTCTGCTTAAAAACCTCCAAGGAAGGAGACTCCACTACACTCTGAGGCAGCACATTCCGCTGCTGGACAGCTCTGACTGGCAGGAAGTTCTTCCTGAGGTTCAAGTGGAATCTCCTTTCCTGCAGCTTGAATCCGTTGCTCCTTGTCCTAGTCTCTGGAGCGGTAGAAAACAAGCCTGCTCCCTCCTCAACATGACATCCCTGAGTATCATTAGTGAGTACATTTAAGAGCCCTTGGCTATTTATTTCTTTGACGCATGAATTTGTCATATGCACATGTGAGTGAGCTGGTTACTCTCTGGACAGCTCTGATGGCTTGTCATGTGCCTTAAAGGTGAGTAGTGTGACAAGTTACTTGCCCCAAGGACGTCTGAACAAACAGCTGAACTTAAAGGCTTGGTCTTGTTTATGAGAACTTATGTTTTAACCAGATAGCAGGGCCCATTTAGACAATACTTTATGAATCTATATTATTTTTCCATGTTAGTACAGGAGATACAATTCAGATTAGGACCCTAGAATAGGAATTGGTGGGGAGCTGTTCCCATTCTGGTTTTGGTCCTGATCTGGATTGAAGAGCCGTGCCTTCAGTTTTTAGTGCCGACATGTGAGATGTTTGGTTTTACAGGTTCAGTTCAGTTGAAACCATATTAAATGGAATCCTCATATGCTGCTTGATATCTGGAGATTTAGAGGACGTGCACAAAACCTTTGCAGTTATATCATACTGATCGTTTTCTAAAATTTATCTTGGGGGGGGGAATTAAACCATCTCTAGGGTGGAGGGGGATTTTTCAACTTGCTAATCCTCAGGGATACCTGTGACTCCAATGCCCAGACCTTCTGCATATTTCTGAACTTTGTATGGGTGCCGCTGCTTCTTGTTAGAGATGTGATGATTGCTGAGTGCGGAATGAAAGTTGTGAAATGTGCCATCGTGTGGAACCCGAGAGTAGCTCTTATGTGGTCTCAGCATTTGTGAGTGAGCCACGAAATGTCTGTGGTGTTTGGTTACCTGGATGGTGTCTGTTGCTACCTTTTTCGCTCCGAGTGGCTTTCCAAGGATTCCAGTAAGTCTAGCATAAAGACATCCCTGCAGACTGCCTGTTGTAAGCATTTGCATTTGTGTGGACCTGGTGTGAGGCTGATTGGGGTGATCCAGAGCAAAGCTCAGGAACGTGTCTTGTGTGGAATCAAAATATTGGCCCATAACCATTTCCATGCTACACTGTTATAGTGCTATTATCCCACTTTCAATATCTTATGGAATCCTGGGGTTTGCAGTTTAGGGGTTGGCATCTTTGGCCTCAGTGAACTACAAATCGCAGAATTCCACAGGATGTTGAAAGTGGAATAATAGCACTACAACAGTGTAGTGCAGAAATGATCCATGTTGTTGCAGTGGTGGTGATGGTGTGACTTCAAGTCATTTCCGACTAATGACCACCCTAAGCCCTTTTGCTGGTAGGCAAATGACTTTATACTTTAGCAAATGACTGGCTGAAGAAGACCTTTTTAATTGGTGGTTGAGAGCCAGTGTGACGCAGGGGTCTGAGCACTGGACTATGACCCTGGAGACCAGAGTTCGATTCCCTGCTCAGCCATGGAAATCCACGGGGTGACCTTGGGTGCATCACACACTCTCAGTCCCAGACATTGTAGTTTCCTGAGGCCCAAGAGGTCTCTGGCTGAGAATTCAAAATGCTCTTCCCTCAACTGCAAGCCCCAGGATTCCATAGGAGGTTGAAAGTGGAATAATAGCACTATAACAGACTAGTGCGGAAATGGCCTAAGTTGACTCTAACATATGTTGACTCGTCCCAGGGTTCTTTCAGGAGCATTTGTTCAGAGGGCATTTGATGTCGTCTTCCTCTGAGGCTGAGAGAGTGTGACCCACCAAAAATCACCCTAGAGGTATATGGGGATGAGTGTTGATTCAAACCCAATCTTCAGATTCCTACATCAACATTCAGACCCCTATAGCCTGCTGGCTATAGCTTATATTCTAGCTTATATTGTAACCTCTAACTGGCATGTCTCCAGGCAGGATGATTTTCTACTTGGAAATGGCAGAGATTGAACCCAAGGATTTTTTGTATGCAAAGCAGATGAGCTACTGCCACTCCCAGGAAAGCTGGGAGGCATAGCTAACTTCCTGACTTCCTCATGCTTGCTGGTTTCTGATTCCTCTGCTTTTGTCTCGTGAGGTTGCAAGTCATCTGAAGAGCAGCTCAAATACTGGGTCGGGCCCAGTAATCTTGACAGCAGCCATTCCATTCAACCTAACCACTGAAGACACTCACGTCCTGGAGACCTTTGCAATTAATTTTGACATGCGCTCATTTCAGATTTCTGAAAGATGATGCTTGCAGATGGACTGACTGAGAAAGAGGGGGGCTCTCTTTTCCCTTCCAAAGTCATATGGATTTATAAACTTCGCAGGCAAAATGCATACCTTATGTCTAAAAGTGTTGGAGCCAGATCTTGGAGACATTATTTTTATATTTTATTATTTTATATTTAATTGAACCTCCAACATTTTCCCCACTGGTCATACCGGCTGGGGCAATTCTGGAATCAGGGAGGGGGGATTTGAGGTCTGAAAAAGGTAACTTTTCCAAGCTCTGATTAGGACTAGGTAGAGCAATGGTGGATGAAGTACAGCTCCAGGATGCTGGTTCTCCATCTTTGGTGTTTTGCACTACACTTCCCAGAATCCTTGACCTTTGGCCAAACTAGCTGAGGCTTTTGGGAGCTAAAGTCTCAAAAAAACACTTGGGGGACCAAAGATGGAGAACCACTGCCCTAGTGACTTGCACAGCCCCCGGAGCTCTTTTTACAGCCCTCAAAGCCATGGGAGTAGAGATGTGAAAGCCAAGACAAAATGGAAAAAAATGTGGCTTCTCCCCTATTTTTTCCCTCCAGACTTTTTCTTCCCCCTGGAAAAATCAAAAACATGGATAACCAGGTGCAAAATGATTCTGTTGTGGTTAGGGAGTTGCCAAATCTCAAGGCTCAGTCCCTCTTCTCCAGCCTTAGGGCAATAATGAGGAATCTCAGAGCAAGAGTGCTGCCTTGAAAAATGTATGTGTGTAAATATATTTCCTCTTTTGGTAGACCTGGTGATTTTGTTTTGAATGCTTAATGCATTGCACCTAATGATGTAACCAGGGTCTGTCCCCATGGTATAATAAGGGGTTGTCTCTAGGTGTCAGATTTTAGTGCTGAAATCTCAGGATATGGGATAGTTTTGAGTTGGCAACCCTACTGATGGGAAATATGACCAAATATAAAATGCTTGCTTAAGGAGTGGTATTCCAGACAATTGATCCAGCGTTTGGAAACATTGCTCTTTTGTGGGTGGGGAGATTGCAACTCCCAAGCATAAGCACTCTGTAGTGGCTTGAGTCTTGGGTCTTTATCAAAGCATGCTGTTGTGCTGCTTTATACTGTTGGAAAACTGAGCTGGATTTGCAACAATAGCTGATGGTTGATGCTGTGCATCACACCCTTGCCACATTTGCACTGTAATAGCTTGGTTTGCAATTTTAGGGGGCCTCATCACAATGTACAGCTATAGAGTTTTGATTCCACTTTTGTTGCTGTGGCTTTTGCAAGTTGAAAGATCACTCACTTTCCAAGGGGAGACTCTCCAACAGACCTGTTGGTGTCCATGAAGAAATCTCAATGCTGTGTCTCATCTGAAAGGAATCTGTGTTGATGGAGCATATTATGTAAGTTGGGCAGAGGAATGAATGATATATTCACATTGTAATAATGGGGTTTCTAATTATCAAGTGTGGAATTTGGACTTAACAGAGAAAGAACTCTGTGACTGGGAGAATCTGGGAGTTGTAGTGTAAAAAAGAGTAACTGTTCCTAATTCTGCCGGGCTCCAAGGTTGGCTCAGCCTTCCATCCTTCTGCAGGTCGGTAAAATGAGTATCCAGCTTGTTGGGGGCAATTAGCTAAAACACATTGTAAACTGCTTAGATAACACTCAGTTGATAAGCGGTATAGAAATAAATGCTATTGCTATTCCTATATTAGACCTGGAGGCTCAAAGGAGTTTGTTCTCCATAGCATACCAGCTCATTCATTTTCAGGAAAGATTACTCCAGCTAAAAGCTCCTATAATAGAGTTTAGGTGGGTTGCAATTAGAGACAGGGCCTTTTTGGTGATGGCATTCTCCCCCGGGGTCATTTGCCTCTCCAGAATCTGGGCTATGCTGTTACCACTGAGTTCATTTTCAACATTTGATAAGATATGCAGTGGTAGCAGTCCCAACATATACTGTATTAAGAAAGAATCAGTGGCCCTGCTGGCTGAAGGATTCTGGGAATTGTAGTCTTAATGTAATTTTTTCTAAGCTCTGTTAAAAGATAGGTCCCAGGTGTGAATTAGTTAAAGACTACCTACCGTTTATCTCATCCCCCTTAGGGCTTTTAAACTGCTGGTTTCATCATCCTTGATTCTACTGTTGACATTGGTTTTGGTGTTGTTATTTGACCGTGCATTTTCTCAGCGTTATGCCATGCGTTTATTTACTTATTCACAGCAAAGCCATAAGTTATAGAAAGATGATCAATTAGAGAATGGAGAGCAGGGGAGACTAGAACAGAAATTACAATGAATTATCAGAGGCAGGACATAGATTTACAGCAATAGAGGTTGATGCATATTTGACTTATTAACAAAAGACTGGGGATGGGAGGAAGGGACTGCGAGAACGGAATATTATATCTGTAAGGAAAGGAATATTTGGAATGGGGAAAATGTAAATAAATAACTTTAAAAATTTGAAATAGACAGTAATCATTGTGGAAGAAGTAAAGACACATCTGTGCAATGAGAATTTGGCACCTGGATTCAAAAGACGGCATTTAGCCAAGTGAAAAAGTACTCCAGTATAGTCTTGTGTTAAATTGTGCTCAAGGTAGCTTATGAAACAAGCTAGAGTTCACCACGCTTGCTCTGCGAACAGACTGATTTTTCAGAGACTCTATGTGAAAAAGCTCCCTGTAGTGGTTTTGAATTTCTTTTGGCAACCATTTAGATTTTTGAGCTCACTGGATCGACAGGGGCAGTGCTGGGGAGCTTCCTTCCAAACGGATCCTGCCCTCCCTCTTTCTTTGCGTAAAATCTTCCTTCTGTTTCCTCCTGGTGCGTGTGGCCCGTTTAATTGAAAAGCCAGTCAGCTGTTTGCATTTCCTGTTGACTCTCTCCGCTATTGGTGAAGATCTTGCTGTTTCGTCGACACCAAATAAAGCAACGCTATAAAAAGGGAGGATGTCAGGCCACCACCAGGGAAGGAACTCTTTGTGTGGGTGGCCAACTTGTGAATGGGAACATAGCTACGGTCTCTCCCTTTTATCTCTCTGGCACCGTGGAGTGCCTGGACTCATGATATTTGCCTTTTTTTCCCCAAGGCTGAGCCACTGTTCTGATCAGGAAAATCTATGTATTAGTTATACATTAAAAGCACAATTATCCCTCTACATTTGCTAGGGTTAGGGGTGAAGGGCCCCCCCCAAAGTGGACAAAAAACCACAAATAACAAAATGTGTGTGTGTGTCTGCGGGAAGGAGACTGAGGCATGGTGGAGAGAGCAGGCACCCAAGGTTCAAACCAGGTCAGGCAAATGGGTGGGTCGGCAAAGTGGCCCTATACTTCCTCTCTCTTGGATCTATGGGGGGGCATCAGGAGAGGGTTTGTGGTGCTGAAAAATCGGGGTGCAAGCCATCCTTAGTTTGCCAGGCAGTGGCTGGTGGAGGAGGACGAGAGGTGGGGTTTTAAAGAGCTCAGCGGTCTGATCAAAGCGGATGAGAGTGAAGGTTCCTATGGAAAAGGAAAAAAACTGAGAAAAAAACTTTGTATTGCTGCTGAAAGCGAGTAACTAAATCTCCTCTAAGTTCCAGTTCAATACTCCTTTACTAGTATAGGCTTCTCCCCTTTATCTGAGAGGTAAGAGACTGAAGCACAGTCTGAAAATAGAACTGGTTGAAAAGTGGAACCCATGGTCTGTAGGGAGCATGGGACCAACCACGCTGTTTGCAAAGTCTTTCGGTATCAGCCTTTCTACCCCCTTTAAACCCGCTTTGAAAGCAGCACACACATACAAGCAATCCCAAACGAGCCTCTGTGAGCAAGAAAAACGATGAAAGAGTAGAAGCCCCATCCAGTCAATGGAACCTGTCCTTAAATTGGAAGCGTCCAATGTGCAAATCAGAAAATGGGGCATCAAAAGGTGGAAGCTTCCTGTATACCACACTGGTTAACTCAGTGTTCTCCCCTGGAACCATACCTAAGATATTTCCTGTGGCAAAGGCCAGGATAGTACCCGCTTCCTCTGTTCCAGTGAATTAATTTTCAAATGCAGCATTGCAAGCTCTGAAACCAACTGCAGATTGAAAGCTTAATGTGATGCCTGCACCTGGGATCTTGGCTTGTTTCTCCCATTGCAATCCAGGATTGAAACCCATGCTGTGTTCTTGGTGCTGCCTACGCCTGGTTTTGCTGTCTCCAATGGTGGGAAGAACCACAGGGAAAGTTCCCTGTCCTTATCCATGTCCTCCAGCAAGGGCTTTTTCACATCTACCCTCCTTCTATCTTTCTATCCTATCCAAACAGACAGATGCAAAATGTCCACGTCAGGTGAAACAGAAGTGTGAGGGATGCGGAGCATGAGGAACACATGCTTCCTGTTCTTCCCCTCTCCACCTATCGTAATATTTGAGGCTGTGGACTCTTAGGTGCTTTTTGAACCCTCAAAATCCAACTAAACACATCCTATCTGCAAGGAGATCAAAGCTTCCGTAAGACTCTAAAGCTGAGAGGCACACGGTTTTGGTTATGAGTTGTCATTTCCTTTGTGAGCTTCCCTTCCTTGAATTGTACTAGCAACAATTACACAGAAAGAAGCCGAGGAATGTTTCTCCCCGCTTTCATCTTTGGAGGATCAGACTGCTGCACATACCATTCGGCTGCCATTCTGGTTTGCTCTGCTCTTTTGTTCCTCCCTGGCGAAGTATATGCCACCCTTTCCCCTTTTGCTTGCTATTTGGCGTATCTCTGATCATCCCAGCGAGAGAGGAATTGCAATCAACCCCAGGATCCCCAAAGGTCGGGGAAGTTTCTATGATGATAGGGCCAAAACCAGACATGCTTCCCTGGGGGAAGGGCATTCCCAGCCAGCGGGACCATCAAAGACCCTTAATTCTCCATTTGCCCACCACGCCTCCTGGGGATGGCAGCCGCCAAGAGGGTGGAGTGGAAATGGGAAACAAAGCCAGGCCTTTGCTGCTGGCTGGAGTTTGCAGGGGCATGAACTTTGGGATTTTTCTGAATTTTTTTTTTTAAGAGGAAAACCGGTGTGTGAAGACGGTGAAAAACTCACCCTGCCTATTAATCCTCAGTGCCACCGTACTACCCTCTGGATTCTGCAGGACCAGCTATGATGGAATACTGCAAACACAGCCCGTTTCTGCACTGTACTGTTATAGTGCTATTATTCTGTTTTCAACATCCCATGAAATCCTGGGGTTTGCAGTTTCGGGAGGAGTCTTTAGAATTCTCAGCCAGAGAGCTCTTTGACGTCAGTAAACTACAAACCCCAGAATTCCACAAGCTGTTGAACATGAAATAATAGCATTATAACAGTGTAGTGTGGAAGTGGCCACAGTCACAGTTTAAGTTCTAGTATATTTTTTACTGACAAATTAGATACAAGAACCCCTTGCCTTTTGACACCTTGTTATCTGATGACTTGCTCTTTTGACACATCCAAATTAAGGACAAGTTCTATTCACTTGCTGGGGTTTCCCCTCTTTCATCAGTTCTTCTTGCCTACGGAGGCTCGCTTGGGACTGCTTGCACGGGCGCACTGCTTGCAACGTGAGCTGATGTTAGTCCCTCATGTTCCCTGCAGTACAATACATGGGTTCCATTTTTCAACTTAATTACATTTTCTGACAGTACTCCAGTTTCTAACCTGTTAGATAAGTGGGGGAAAGCCTGCATAGATTTAGCACATTCTCAGTCATTCCACTTTATTCAGCAACCTTTAAAATGTCCCAGTTTCCCTTTTCTCCTCCCACTTTCCCTCTTTGTCTCCAGCTTACTTCAGTTGCTGCAAACCGAATTCAGAGTGCAAAAGTAGCTTGCACTTAGTAAACTCAGCAGGGGATGAAGAAGAGAAAGAGAAGGTGGAGGCAGAGTCTTGCCTTTCCCAGGAAGTTTGGGCAGAAGCAAACTACTGCAGTCTCTCCTAACTTGATTCTCCTTCCTCATTCGTAACACTTGCCATCTTGACCGTTCTTGGTTGTTGTTCGGCCGCACTATTGTCATCTGCGAAACGTTGGAGGATGTGGCTTTGTGGTGTTTGAGCTGGGCCAGTGTTGTCGTTTCAGAATGCAACGAAAAAGGCAAGTCATATCAAGGATGATTTGGCGGTTCTTGGCCACCGGCTTCAGCAGAAGGGCTGATTCACAGCCTGTGAGATTCTGAGCTGGCTGGGGACAACGTCATCTTGATGTGTAGGGACTAGCCTGCTGAGTGGGAGTTTTATTTCCAAACAGTAGAAGAACTTTTTTTTTTTTTTTGGTGGCTTAGTCATGCATGCAGGTTGTGGCAAGGGGGAGCAGGGCACCTGTAGAGTTTGCAAAGTTGGGTTTCCATTTAATTCTGGGAAACTCCCATAGCAATTTCTTTTTCCAATGTCTAAGACATAGCTCTTTCTTATCCTCCATCTCGTTCTTTAAAATCTTGATGATCATGGGCAAGAAATGCTCACAATCAGGGGTTTAGAAGGTGGGGTGGTACGAGGTTTATCAGCTTGGGGTGAACAGAATCTATTCTATTGAATAAATATGATCTTATTTCTAGAATCAGTGTCGGGTAGTGGTTTGAATTTTGGACTATGACTTTAGGAACCAAAGTTCAAATCCCTCTTCAGCCATGGTAACCCGTTGGGTGACCTGGGGCAAGTCACACTCTCTCAGCTTTGGAGGACACTGGCCTGTGGTATGGAACTCCCAGATATAGTCAGTCTAGAGTCCCATGTAGTTACAAAAATAACTCACATCTGTAGTTACATTACAGAATGTTACAGTCATAGTGCTGTAACCTTAACTCTTGGGAACATTTTTTTGTTATTAGCTAGGTCTTTGACATTGGAAAAAGAAATTGAACCCATTATTTGCAACAAGTTTCTTTCAGGCTCTGTCTGGCAGTGAGAGATGCTGGTGGATGTAGTCTTCTTGTAGGGCAGGAGGTTGGGCTGGATGGCCTTTGTGGTGTCTTCCAACTCTGTGACCCATTCCGCACTGGACTGTTAAAGCGCTATTATTCGACTTGCAACATCCTATGGAATCCTGGGGTTTGCAGTTTCTGGCCCCTCCCGAAACTGCAAACCCCAGGATTCCATAGGATGTTGCAAGTCGAATAATAGCACTATAACAGTCCAGTGTGGAAATAGTCTCAGATTCAGACCATCAGAGAATATTTGAATGGCTTATCATTCAAAATGAATCAGACTACAGGAGCCATTAGGTACTTCTTGCCTGTACTGAACATTGTACCCATTCTCCACTCTGTACCAAACAGAGCGCATGTGCTATTCCATTCACAATATTTTCCTTTCCCAATGTTCCTTTCCTGAGAAAAATACAACTCCCAGAATCCTCCAACCAACTAGGCTAATCTTGGTTGACATGGTCCAAAAAGAAAAAAAAGAAAAAAAAAGGAACTTTTCAAGTTTTCTACCCCACCCCTTGTGTCTCTGGCACTTCTCCTTCCTTTGGGGTGCCAAAGGGCACATGATATTCAGTGTGCCAAGGAAACCTTTGCTATCCCTTTGTGACAGGCAGGCTTCCCCCTCGCCCCTTTCCGCTCCGATAATACAAGCGTTATCGCCATGCGTGAGAAATCCGGAGAGGCCCTTGCCCTGGAACTGCCTGGCTTGTCTCTGGAGCCATGGCTGGGTGCCAGCCATTACTGAGTCACACACTTCTGCCTCTGTTCCGGTTGCTCTCGGTAGTTTCCAGTTCTGCGAGGCTCTCCCTTTTTGGAAGGGGGAGTCGGTCAGGGTGCCCTTGGAGGGGAGGCCTGGCCATCCGGAACTCAAAGCACAATGGCCCCTCCACTTTTGCAAGGGTTCAGGGCACAGGACCTGCGTGAAAGTGGAAAAACCATGAGTAACTCCCCCTCTGCAATCCCTCTCCCATTCCCTTGCCTTTTGTGTGTCTGGCCAGAGGCAAGGGAATGGGAAGGGAGAGCTCCAGAGGGGAGAAGGAAAGGTTGCTTGAGTCTGCCTGCCCCTGTTCTCTTGCCTATTGCCTTGGCATAAATTCTCCAGGCCAGGGCCAGAAGCAAGAGAATGGGAAGGGGGAGCTCTGGAGGGGAGAAAGAAGGTACTCGTGTGCCACCATTTCATTGCTGATTGCTTCATTGCAATTTCTCAGGGCTGGGGTCACAAGAAAGGGAATGAGGGAGGAGCTCTGGAGGGGAGAATGAAGGCACATGCATGCATCCCCGCCCCATTTTCTTGCCTTTTGTCTGGGCTGTTGCCTTCCTTCTCTGCACCTGGCAAAATGCAAGGACTGGGAGGAGGCAAATGTGGAGGAAAGGCATGTGTGTGCCTTGCAAATAATCAAATTCGTGAAGGTCAGTCAGAACCGTAAATATGGAGGGAGGACTGTATCAGTGGATGTTACAGAGCTGACTTGGAGACTCGGGGGATGTTTCACAGAAAAAAAAAGCATGGGAAAGTGACTTCTGGGAACTGCAGCACCCACAATCCCCCAGCCAGCATGCTTTCAAGTCAGAGTCACCCTCCAGGGCAGCCTCGTATGCAGCGTTTTGCAGTAGTCCGTATGAGAGGTTACTGGAGTTTGCACCCCATGTTGTGTGCCTTGAAGTCCTTTCCAACTTATGGCAACTCTAAGGTAAACCTGTGTTAAGAGCCCTGGCGGTGCTGTGGTTAAATGCCAGTACTGCAGCCACAAGATTGTGAGTTTGATCCTGCCGGGCTCCAGGTTGACTCAGCCTTCCATCCTTTCGCAGGTCGGTAAAATGAGTACCCAGCTTGTTAGGGACAGTTAGCTAAAACACTTTATAAACTGCTTAGGGAATGCTTTGCACTATAAGTGGTATAGAAATGTAACTACTATTGCTGCTGTATTGCTAAATCCTATCACAGGGTTTTCTGGGGCTGAGAGTGTGTGACATGTCTGGGGTCAGCCAGTGGATTTCCACAGCCGAGCAGGGAATTAAACCTTGGTCTCTCAGACTATCACACTGTGCTGGATCTGTATGAACCACATACCTTCCAACATTTCACAGTTGAAAACTAGAACCCGTGTGGCCAAATATCATCAGAACCAAAATCATTAAACAATAAAATTTAACATTTTTAATATTAGTTTTATTTATTTATTTATTTTAAAAAATTAAAAAGCAGCAATTATTAATGCAGAAGAACGCACAAGGTAGGAAAATCTGCAGCAGTCTGATTTTTCCTGAGCCTGCTGGGAAGTGCCGCTTTCTACTCCTTCCTCTCCTTCTGTGTGCAAGTTGCTTTTGCATCTTGAACCCAGTTAGCAGCAGTAGAAATAAGCTGAGGACAGCAGGGGAGGAGGAGAGAGAAGCCGGGACATTTTAAAAACAGCTGAAAAAGTGGGATGGCAGAAGGTTAATTGGGACTGTTTTTGCTGGTTCAGGATGGCTGGAGCATGGAACCAATGTGGTCAAGACTATCCTTGCTGAGAACTAGGCATTGCTGAGAAACGAGCCAAACCCAGTGAAAGGTACTTTGAGCTATCAAGGCCATGTTAAGGTCTGATGGTGTGAATCACTGTTGTGTGCCTCTGTTCTGCGTTTTCATTCTTCTTAATCTCCTAAAAAGTAGCCTCGGAGGCTACAGGGGTTTAATATAGAAAAGGAAAAGAGTTACTTAACCCTTTCTCTCTCTTCCCCCTCTTGCTTCAAAATCACTTTCCTCCAAGATGTTTGTAATTTTGGACGGAAAACCCAATTCTGCCTGACCTAAACTCTAAGGCCATTTCCGCACTGGACTGTTATAGTGCTATTATTCCACATTCAACATCCTATGGATGTTGAAAGTGGAGCCCCATGAAAGTGGAAATACTGAATAGCTCTAGGCCCTCCCAAACCATATTTAACACACACAAAAATGTATAATCATCATAATCAACAGGCAGCAGAGGTGACAGCAAATAATCTGTGAATGATCAAATCTGCAAAAGTGAAACCCGCAAATGTGGAGGGCTGACTGTACAGCCTAAAACACCTGAGATTTGTTGAGGATCTACCATCCAAGTATTAATCAGGGTTGATCCTGCTTAGGTTCCAAGTTCACATGAGATCTGGCACCTGTAGGGTATTAAATGTGGCCATTGCTCTCCCCCTCCTCAAAAATTCTATCCTCTCAAATGGGTAGTATGTCCCAAAAAATGTATACAACCGTAACAGTTTATAATTCTCAATTTTTTATTTTATTTTTATTTTCTTGCAATTTTGTCCAAACAATATACACCCTTCACAGGATTAAAATTACAGTAGGAGAGAAGTATCACAAAATTAGAAGAGAAACTTTAAGTGAGGTTTGCAGCTCTGTGCTTCAGCCATGTGAGCAGTGCATTGATGTGCAGGACGACAATTTGAACACCTACCACAAGCTTGCAATTTAAGATGGAATTTGTCATTCTGATTAAATCATCATAACATTTATTCCTCAATATAAATGCACGTACTTAGCCTTTAAGTAATCACCATAGCCGTGTGTACATTTTTGGGGAGACAGCCAGTATTTCTTCTTCAGTCTCCAAATTTCTAGCATTGAAGTACAGTTGGCTCTCCACATTTGCAAGGGTTAGGGGTATAGGACCCTTGCAAAAAGTGAAAAAATTGCAAATATCTAAATGTGTGTATGTGTCTGTGGGAAGGAGGCCGAGGCACAGTGGAGAAAACAGGGTCCACCCAGGGTGCAACCTGGGTCAGGGAAAGGAGAGGGGAAAGGGCTGGCTTGGCATGATGGCACTATTTCCCCCCTCTTCCCATTTCCTTCCTTGGGGGTATGGGGGGATATCAGGAGAGGGTTTGTGGTGCTGAGAAATTGGGGTGTGAGTAATCCTTAGCTGGCTAGGCAGTGGCTGGTGGAAGAGGGGGAAGACTAGCGGTGGGGTTTTAAAGGGTTGTGTGGCCTGATCGGAGCTGCTAAGAAGAAATGTTCCTCTGAAAAGAAGGCCCTGATGTTGGGGGGGGGGCAGTGGTTGGAGAAACTTGCAAATAGATTTGTAAAATTAAACCCACACATGTGGAGGGACGACTGTAATTTAAAACTGAAGTTGAGTGTTTGGGCATCTAAGAAAAAAGGGGAGGCAGTGACCAAGGAACTGCTAGCACAGCAAACAGAAGATCTTTAGGTATGGACAAATTGCAATATCTAAATCTCTGCGATGCTGGAAATTTGGGAATGGAATGCAAATTTTATTTGGAGAGGCAGAACTTTTATGCAGGGACAAGGTTCTGATTTTCCTCCTGCTGTAGCTATACCGCTGGAAGCAAGGGGAGAGAATTACCTATGCCAGGAGAGGGAAATCACACAGCCCTCTAGATGTGGTTGGACTGCGGTTCCCAGCATTCATAACCATTGGCTGTGCTGGAAAGGGCTGGTGGGAGCTGCAGTCCAACAAAATCTGGAGCTCTTTTGTGTATTAGTATATTAGTATGCTACTGCTTAAATTATAAATTAGTTACTAAGTTAATGTTTAAGATTTCTTTTTTTTATAGTTTAGTAGTTTATTGTGTTTAGTGTGCTAATATTGTTCTTTTTCCTCCTACGTTAGAAACATTTGCTGGGGTTCATATTTACATAGTTTTCTGTTAGGTAATTTTGTATAAAAGCATATAAACAGTCAGCCCTCCACACTTGCAGGTTTCACCTCACAGGTTTGATTATTTGAGAGTTTCTGCAACCTCTGCCCCCTCCCAAGTGCTTCTTTTCTGGGGGAACCTTCCCTCTTGGCAGCTCTGATCAGGCTGCAGAGCCGTTTAAAAACCCACCTCTGGTCCTCCTCCACCAGCTGTTCCCTGGCCAGCTAAGAATGCCTTGCAGCTTGGTTTCTCAGCAAGCTTCTAGATCTACACCAGAGGGGTACAGGGTTTTCCTGAGCGATGCTGTTTCGGAGGATGTGTCCATGTGTGAGAGAGACAGGGATAGATATTGTATTGCATGCACCTGGGATGCAAGAGTTTGGCCTGGATTGTGGAAATGGGAAAGACTAGGTTGAAGGGGTATTGTCCTCTGAAATAACCCACCACCAAGAATTGGGACCACCGAGACACTTGTGCTGGTGAAGTCAGAAGTGTCTTCGTTTGTAACTACCTTTGAAATCACTTAAAGGTCTTACACATTTTCCCCCTTTCTTCTTCTTCTTGTTATTATCTTTATTTATATCCCTTTTTTTCCTGGTAAAGGCTCAAAGCAGTTTGCAATCATTTTTTAAAAAAAAAGTTACAAATCAAAGAACACAAAAGTTAAAGCCCAAATTAAAATAAAGCTGAAATACATAATTAAAACTGAAACATTCAAAAATCCTGCATAGTTAACACTAGCCAGCACCCTTTAGCAGACAGGCCATAACCACACATAAAATGTCTTTGCTTGGCTATGGAAAGAGGGTAGGGAGGGCACCAGGGTGCCAGTCTTGACTTTTCTAGGAAGGGAGTCCCAGAGCTTGGGGGCAGCCACCGAGAAGGCCTTCCCCTGTGTGCCCAACTGATGGGGCTGTGATGTTGGTGGGACAGAAAGGACCAGCAGATCTCAAAGCCTGGGCTGGTTCATTAGGGAGAATACAGTCCTTCAGATAACCTGGACCTGAGCCATGTAGGGCTTTAAAAGTATTAATTTTATACTTATAACACTTTTATAAATATTCATTATTTTGTCTTTCACATTGGTAGCTGCATTAGCCGGTGATCTCCTCCAGCTAACCTCCTCCTCTGTAGTCTGCGTTTTTATAATTCAATCAAAAGATAAATGCAAGGAAATAAAATGCATAACCACCTGCTCGCCAGTCTTGAGTGCCCCCCCTCCCCGCCACCTTAAATACAGTTCCAGAGTTCCGGCGCATGGGTGGCTTATCGGATGGTAACGAAACAAAGCAACCCACCTTGCTGTGCAAACAGTGAGAACCAACTTTCCCATCTCCCATTTTAGGAGAAAGGTAGGGTATAAATTCAAGAGATAAAATGAAAAAAAAAAACTAGGAGAAAAGTTTGCTCTTGATCCTTCTGCTTGAGATACTTAAGGGCAGGGGGTGGAGTCCAAGGGATTGTTCAGGTCTGTGATCCCAGCCACCCCCAGCCTGAAACGGTAGCATTCAGGCACTTTTTTCTGCTCCACATTTGAAGCCAGCTTCTTCTTTGTCTGAGCTTTTGATACCCTCTAAATGTCCCAGTTTGGCAGGGATGAGCCAAAGTAATCTTCTCTCACCCCACTTTTTCAGCAACTTTTAAAATGCCCTGGTTTCTCTCTCTCCTCCTTGCACCTTCCCTCTTTGTCCTTAACTTACTTCAGTTGGTACAAACTGAGTCCAAACTGCAAAAGTACTTAGTACAGTCGG
The DNA here is from genome assembly GCA_948474755.1 of Ctenosaura bakeri. NCBI lineage: Eukaryota > Metazoa > Chordata > Lepidosauria > Squamata > Iguanidae > Ctenosaura > Ctenosaura bakeri. Next base: position 401,783 of record CAOLHI010001113.1, on the reverse strand, counting down.
CCCTCCACATTTGGTGGTTTAACTTTCATGGATTGATTTGCAAATTTCTCCAACCCTTGCCCCCCAGCTTCTTTTCTGGGGGACCGTCCCGGTTGGTGGTTCCAATCAGGCTGTGCAGTCCTTTAAAAACCCACCTCTGGTCCTCCTCCACCAGCCACTGCCTGGCCAGCTAAAGATGACTCACAGCCCAGTTTCTCAGCACCCCAAACTCCCTCCTGATGCCCTCTGCACACCCAAGGAAGGAGATGGGCAAGAGAAAGGAAGTGTAGGGTGACCATGCCCGACCCGTCCTCTTTCCCTGATCTGGGTGCCCCTTCCCCACCGTGTCTTGGCCCCTTTCCCACAGACACCCACACATTTTGACATTTGCAATTTTTCCACTTCTGCCGGAGGTCCTGCCTCCCTAACCTTAGCAAACATGAAGGGCTGGCTGTACTCCATTAGCTCAGCAGAAGGAAGAGGAGAGGAGGGGGTGGACTCTTGCCCTTTCCTGTAGACCAGCGGTTCTCCACCTGTGGGTCGCGACCCCTTTGGGGGTCGAACGACCCTTTCACAGGGGTCGCCTAAGACCATCGGAAAATACGTATTTCCGATGGTCTTAGGCTCCATCCTCTCCTTGGTGGTGGTGCGCAAGCGCGAGCCATGCGCTCGCGTCCTCCTGCCCCCTTTGGCAGGAATGCGTGCGGCCACAGTGTCGCCACAGCAAGAGTGGTGGTGCATAAGTGTGAGCCATGCACTTGCGTCCTCCTGCCCCCTGTTCAGAAGGGACTGAAATCGCTCCCCTTCTCTGCTACCGGGAGAACCTCCCATCTGACGGGCCAGCTTGGGGGGCGGCAGCAGCATGGGGGGCAGGCCCCCTCCTCGCCACGGCTCCTGTCCCACTCACCATGGAGGGGGGCACTGCGGAAGGGCCGGGGGGCGAGCTGCGCCCAGTGCAAAAGACAAAGGCGCTGGGATTCCTCCCCCCAGCCAGGGTCAACACTCTGGAAACTTTTCCCACACTGCCCCCCCAGCGGAAACAAGAGTGAAACAGAAGCAGAGCCCGGGGAGGGGTTCTCGGAGTTTTTTCCCGGGGCAGACGCGCGGCTCCTCTTCCCTCCCTGCCCACGAGGCGGCCTTTGCCGGCGGGGGGAGGCATTGTAAATAACAAATAAATAATTTTATGGTTGGGGGTCACCACAACACGAGGAACTGTATTAAAGGGTCGCGGCATTAGGAAGGTTGAGAACCACTGCTGTGGACTCAGGCAAAAGCACACTGCTGCAGCTTCTCCTAGCTTGAGCGTGACCGCGCTCCTTGGATGCTGCTCGGCCACACGTCTCCCAGTTCTCCTCTGTGAACTCGTAGACGGTGTGAGCTCTAGCAAGACATTCTCCTTGCCTCCCGGGAGTGCAACAGTCTCCCTTTCTCTTCCTGGTTTCTCTTCCTCTGCTGGGAAAGTCAGCCGTGTGCCCTACATGCGTTTTGTAAGCCTGCCGCTGGTGGTTGTGGTTATTTCAAGCTCTTTGCCAGGTCACCTTCTCTCCCTTGCTCGAGCTGGAAATTTCTGCTGAGCTGGAAACATTTTTTTTCCTCCTCTCCCCGCTCCCTTACCACAGCCCCACGAGATCACCGTCCCCCAACTTGATCAGCAGAAATGTCCGACAGAGCTGCGCTCAGGGGAATTTTGATCTCTGCTATATATATTTTTTTAAACTAGTTCTTGAAAACCTCAGTGCATCTGTATATGGAAATCTCCCCGTTTTCCTTCCATCTGGGTTCCATTATGAACAGGCCTGTAGAAACAGCCTCATAATGTAAGAATTTTGTGGTTGCTTCAACCCTGATTTTAAAGAACTTTTTCTTCTTCCCTGAGTCTCAATGTATATGGTTTAACTTAACATGATGTAATTGAGGCATATTTCAGAGATGACAAAATTCTCCCCACTTTCTTCCTTCCTTGCTTCTTGTTCTTTTCCCACCAGCCTCGTTTTGAAAGTATAAAGACATTTGGTGCTCCATTATTTCCTTCACTGACTCATTTGGGAATGATTTTTTTTTAAAAAAAGACGAACAAGTTTCTCCAGTTGGGCCGAAACTTTGAATTCTGCACTTTTGATCAGGTGCTCAGTTGCGTTTCTGCAAGTTCAGATGAATTTCCAATTTTCATTCCTGTTTTCAAAAGGGATAAGGTGAGGAGGGGCTTGCAAGTAATGTATTAAACCCACCAAGCAGGTTTTTTTTCTCCCAATCAAGCATTCCTTGTATGTGTTGGATGACAATCCCATCCTGCCTGTGGAGGATGGGAACTGTAATACCATGCACCTGAGGGATGCTGGGTTGGGCAAAGATCTTTGATCCAGGCTTGGTGTAATGGGAGGTGACTGTGCAGCCTTCTCAATATTGTTGAACTGCAAGTCCCAGCAGCCCTAGTTATCATAGGCTATCGTGGGGGGATGCTGGGAGTTATAGTCCAGCAGCTACAGGGCCACAGGATTCCCATCAGGGACCTAGCATCCTGTTACAGCCGCTAAGTTCAAAATGTTCTTGTTCCTTTAGGAGTGGTTTCCAAAACTGAGAGGTGAATCGGGTGCCATGATCCATAATTATTTTTAGCAGGACTCTGTGTAACCTGTACACATTTTGCAGGAACATGGAACATGGAAGAGAAAGTCTTGTGAAATGCATATTTTTCTGAAAGTGGAATCGTAGCACTATAACAGTGTAGTGTGGAAATGGCCTGAGTTATGGTGATGCTACGGGAAATCTATTACAGATTCATTCAGAGGGGGTTTGCCGCTGACTTGCTCTGAGGCTGTGATTGGCCCAAGGTATGTGCCTTCTAGATGTCTGTCAACTTATGGCAACCCCATAAATTTCATAGGGTTTCCTTAGGCAAGGAATACTCAGAAGTGGTTCCTTCCTCTGAAATATAGCCTACAGAATGAGGTATTTGCTGAAGGTCTCCCACCCAAGTATTAACCAGGGCTGACCCTGCTTCGCTTCCAAGATCAGATGGGATCAGGTGCCTTTAGAATATTTAGGCCACCTGACACTGTAAAACAGCACAGTTTAAAACAATACAGTACCCTCATTGCAGGCTTTTCTGCACTATATTGTTATAGTGCTATTATTCCACCTTCGACATCCTGTGGAATTCTGGGGTTTGCAGTTTAATGAGGCCAAAGAGCTCTCTGGCTGAGAATCCTAAAGGCCCCTCCCTAAACTGCAAATCCCAGGATTCTACAGGATGTTGAAAGTGGAATAATAGCGCTATAACAGTATAGTGCGGAAAGGCCCTCTATTTGTACAAGCTTGTTCGTATATAAAAGTCTTCCCCTGCTGCTAAAAGGACAGCAAGGAAGGGACTGTTCTAGTCTCCCTAGGGAGAGAGTTCCAAAATCTGGGGGCAGACGCCAAGAAGACCCTATTTCCTAGCTAGGAGCTGCTCCCCCAGTCTCAAGGCCCGAGTAGACTCATACAGAAAGATGCAATCTGTCACATAACCTGGCATCAAAACCGAATATGAATTTATAGATCTTAATTGGCACTTTGAATTGTGCCCCAGAAGAGCCCTGTGGCCTTTCATATCGTCACAGACCCAACGTGGCCCCTGTTTTGTTTGTTGTGGTGACAGTGGTTGGAAGCTGGAAAAAAAAAAAATTATGCACGGACACCTTCAGCCTAAACCGAAATGAAACACTCCCCCTCCCCGGTGCAATCACTGATGCGTGCAAGACCACGCAACGCAGCCAGAGCTGCATTTCTCTTAGCAACTGCTGCTGTAAATCCAAGCCCAGTGTGGAGTTCCCCTGTGCATTTGTTTAAGTTCAAACATACTTCTCTTCCCTTTCTCTCCCTGTTCCGAGATACATGCCTGCTGGCATAGGGTTACTCCATTCCTTTCCCCGGCTGGCAGCTGGCTTGTCCGTGTTCCAAAGCGGCTCCTGTTTCTCTCCTGACGCAGGTTGCACGGCCCAGGGAGGCTGGACTTGGAAGTTTGCCGCCGACCAGATAGGTGAGCCCTGTCGGCAGGAGGAAAATTCCTCCCTCCTCCCGCGCACGCCTTTCCAAAGACGTTCCATAGCTACCCGGCCTCATTGGAACACAAACAAAACCTTTTCCACGCACGTTGTGCGTTTCTGAAAAATCCGGTCCATGCAGGGTTGCCTCCATTGCTTCTTTCTGATAACCTGGGATGGAAATAGGGATCGTTGCAAAAATGTAGTCGGCATTTTGGCTGGAGGCAAGTGGGATTGACCAAGTGGTTTTCAGTCTAGGGTTAAATCCAGAGTTGAAGAATGGGGAGCCCTCTGTTCGAATAATATCCAGTAGCAACTTCAGAATTGCCAAAAGTTGAGGAGTGATGGGAGTTGCAGTCCAACATCTGGAAGGCTGCACTATCCTGGGGCCAGCCCTACAGGGAGCAGGGAGCTGAAATGAATGACAACCTGCCTGCCAAGATTTCATAGAATCATAAAGATGGAAGAGACCCCTAGGGGTCCTCCAGTCCAACCCCCTGCCATACAGGAACTCACATCAAAGCATTCCCAACAGACGGGCATCCAGCCTCTGCTTAAAAACCTCCAAAGAAGGAGAGTCCACCACACTCCATTGCAGGGAGAGGCATCTGCTTCAGGCAGCAATAGGCCTCCAACCATTCCTCTTGAACCCCTTGGAGAACTTCCTCCCTTGGTGAGCAGAGCTGTCTGTGTCACATGGCCTATTTTGCGCCTTTGAAACTGGCCGGCTTCCCTTCGATGTGGTGAAGCATTCTCCCCCATTGCCTCTATTCGACCGGCAATCTAGTCAGATTCTGCACATGCACTGTGAAGGGGCAACCCTCTTGACCTTCCCCATTAGGCACCAAAAGACCATATTTGCTGGTATATAAGATGCACCCATGTGTAAGACAAACCCCATTTATACACTAGCAAACACTATTTGCTGGCGGATAAGACACACCGGCATATAAGATGCACCCCATTTTCAAACAATATTTTTTGGGGAAAAAGTGAATCTTATATGCCAGCAAATACAGTACCTTGAGCTGTGCAATTTTTTTCCAGGTGCCATTTATTTATTTAAATATTTCTGTTCTGCCATATAGAGATCTAGATCCCGAATGGTATAATGGTGAGCACTGGATTACAGCGCTGGAGGCCAGAGTTCAAGTCCTTGCTCGTTCATGGAAACCCTCTGGGTGATGGGTGCGTCACACACTCTCAGCCTAAGGAAACCTCATGATACATCCGCCTTAGAGTCACCATAAGTTGGAAACAACTTGAAGGCATACAGCAACAATAAACTTCTGTTGTTTTTCTGTGCCTTCAAGTTATTTTTCACTTTCAGTGACCCTAAAGTGATGCCCCACCATGGGCTTTTCTTGGCAAGATTTCTACCAAGGTTTGCCCTTGCCTTCCTCTGAGGCTGAGAGAGTCTGATTTTTCCAGTGGGTTTCTAGGATTGTGTGGGATTCAAACCCCAGTTTCTCAGAAACTTAATCCAACACTCAACCACTGCTTCATGCTGGCCCAGCCTACCTACTTGTTATCTTAAGAGTCGATGGGTGGAATCCACTGGTTGAGTTACACTGGCGTAACTGGGAGTTGTAAAGGGTAAAGTACTTTTATATATGTTGTGTAGAGACATGTCCCCCCTCCCCCCAGCTATGCAATAGAAGCTAGAAGGTCCATGGGCAGAGCTCTGTGGCTGATCTATATGGGTACCAATTGCTTGTGGATCTACCTTCTGGTTTATGTTTGCCAGAGTTAAAAGTGGAATGAAAAAAAGCAGAAAAAAATGGAATGCATAAATATAGGATGGGGGACACATGGCCGGATAACAGTACATGTGAAAGGGATGTAGGAGTCTTAGTAGACCACAAGCTGAACATGAGTCAGCAGTGTGATGCGGCAGCTGAGAAAGCCAACGCCATTCTTAGTTGCATCAATAAGAGTATGGTGTCTAGTTCGAGGGTTAGACCTCATCTGGAATACTGTGTCCAGTTCTGGGCACCTCATTTCAAGAAGGATATTCAAGCTGGAACGTGTCCAGAGGAGGATGACCAAAATTGTGGAGGGTCTGGAAGCCATGCCCTATGAGGAGCATTTTAGGGAGCTGGGTATGTTTAGTCTGCAGAAGAGAAGGTTAAGAGGGGACATGATAGCCATGTTTAAGTATTTGAAGGGATGTCATGTCCAGGAGGGAGCAGGCTTGTTCTCTGCTGCTCCAGAGACCAGGACAAGGAGCAATGGATTCAAGCTGCAGGCAAGGAGATTCCACCTGAACCTCAGGAAGAACTTCCTGACAGTCAGAGCTGTCCGGCAGTGAAATATGCTGCCTCAATGGAGTGTGGTGGAGTCTCCTTCTTTGGAGGTTTCTAAGCAGAGGCTGGATGGCCATCTGTTAGGAATGCTTTGATGTGGGTTCCTGTATGGCACAGGGTTGGACTAGATGGCCCCTGGGGGTATCTTCCGTCTTTAGGATTCTATGAAATCTTGGTAGGCAGGTTGTTATTCATTTCAGCTCCTTGTAAGGGGGAAGGCAAATGACTTTCCCCATTACTTCTCATAGAAATACCCTTAAATATGAAGACTGTGGCAAGCTAGGTGTACCTTTCATACCGTCAGGGTAGCTTACTCCTGACTTACTCAGGCTGAGAATTCTACATGCCTCTTCCTACATGCAAACCTAAGATGCCATAGAATCATAGAATCATATAAATGTAGAGTTGGAAGAGACCCCAGGACAGGGCTTTCCAAGCGGTGTGCCGCGACACATTAGTATGCTGCCCGAAGCATGTCGACATGCCACCTACCATCTTGGAAATGGATGTTACTATTTATAAATCACATATTTAAAAAATATATATGAAAGATTTTCACGACGTACATTGTGTCCCCATGCATTTTGTTACCACCATTTATATATGGGTTTGCATCTCTTCTAAACCCTCCGGTTTGCTAGTTGAACTGAAATTCAACTGGTGGCGCAGTGGTTAAATGCCAGTACTGCAGCCACAAGGTTGTGAGTTCAATCCCACCGGGCTCCAAGGTTGACTCAGCCTTCCATCCTTTCGCAGGTCGGTAAAATGAGCACCCAGCTTGCTGGGGGCATGTATAGAAATATGTATAGAAATACATGCTATTTGTAAGTTGTTCGCTGCCTCGATCCATATGGAGAGCCAGGATACAAATAAATAAATAAATAAAAATCACCCTGTTGCAAAATGATGCAGGTCTAAAAAAGTGTGTTTCCAACATGAAAAGTTTGGAGAGCTCTGCCATAGGCTATTAAAAGTGGAGTGATACCCCTATATGCACGGTTACAGCACTCTTGCACCACTTTCAACATCTTGCAAAATCCCTATCTAGCCCACAAAAAAAGAACTAAACCATTGGTGGATCTGAGGCCGTGGGGTGGTGAATCCACTTCTCTCTGCAGAAGAGAAGGTTAAGAGGGGACATGAGAGCCATGTTTAAATATTGGAAGGGGTGCCATCTAGAGGAAGGAGAGGGCTTGTTTTCTGCTGCTCCAGAGGCCAGGACAAGGAGCAATGGATTCAAGCGGCAGGAAAGGAGATTCCACCTGAACCTCAGGAAGAACTTCCTGACAGTCAGGGCTGTCCGGCAGTGGAATCTGCTGCCTCGGAGTGTAGTGGAGTCTCCTTCCTTGGAGGTTTTTAAGCAGAGGCTGGATGGCCTTCTGTCCAAGGGAGTGCTTTGAGGGTGTTCCTGCATGGCAGGGGGTTGGACTGGATGGCCCCTGGGGTCCCCTCCAACTCTACATTCCTATGATTCTATTCCCTGCCACTGTGCATTTCTGCAGAAGAGACTGAGCGTGGATGCCTTTATAGGGCTGTAATTCCCGCCCTCCACGCACCGGCGCTTCCGATTGGCCAGTCGGGCTGTCCGTTCTTGCATCTCTCCTCCCCCTCTTGGCTCCCTGCCAGTTTCCTGTTTGACGTCACGGGCCGCCCTCCCTCCCTTCTCCTCCCCCCCCCAGAGCTCTTTTTACAACTTGGCTGCGCGCGCGCTCCTCCTGCAACCCGAGACGCCCCGCAAAAAAAAACAAAAAAAAAAACGGGGCCGCCTGGCAAGAACAAGCCGCGCTTTTGCAACCCGGGGAAGGGCTTATTTTTTCCTTTCCAAAAAACCCTTTTTTCCCACCCCTCTCTCCTGGCTCTCCTCTTTTTCTCCTGCCGAGGAAGGGATTGCCCTGACTTTTCCCCTCCTTTGCTTTGCACGCCCAGAGTGCATGGAAGGAAGGTCTGGCAGGAAGCAGAGGGGGGACGCTCCAGCAGCAAAGAGGATTAAAAAAGGCATTTAATGCACCGTCGAGGCACCGCTCCTGAAGAAGCTGGGAGCATGCAGCCGGCCCTGGGCGAGTAATTGCCTCCGCCGCTTTCTTTGCAGCCCGCCCGGGTCCCTTTGCAAGAAGGCACAGCCCGCCCGCCCTCTGAGGCGTGCCGTTTGCTCTTCTCTGACTTCTGGGAAACCACCATGGACAGAAAACAAGGTAGAGATCTGTGTTGCAACGGGTGGAAGGGGCGGGAGGGGGGGAAGCCGGTGGAGAATTGCAAGAAAATAACCTCCAGATCTTTTAGGGCGTGCAAAATAAGGGGCCGAAATTGGGATTGCAATGCAGAAATGGGTCCTCGGAGCTGCAGAAATGCCCTGTGCAATTGCAAACCCCTTTTTCTTTCTTGCAGGGGGGATTTGCAAGGAGAAAAAAAAAATGGTGGGAAGAAGTCTGGGGGAGACTATCAGCTTGGAAAGAGGGTGTTTCAGTTTGCAAAGAGTTTTTTGCACGGTGGGTTTTGGGCGTGCAATGCTTGCCCCTCGAAATGCTTCCTCCTGACGCAAGTCGCCCCCGCCTGCAGCTTGGTTAAAGAGGTGCGCGATGTTCCTTTAAAAAAAAATCTGATTTTTTTAGCCTGGCAGTTGATAGGTTAACCCCCTAGAGCAGTTCCTGTACCTGTTCTGCGTGTGCAGAGTGGAGTTTTATCCCCTTCTGGCTTGTCCACAAGCCTCTGTGCCTTGGAAGGATATTTTCCCCCTCCTTCTTTTAATGACCGGTGTTTTCCTTCCTGCCTCTCCCCCCCCTTTTCTTCCTTTGCAACTTCTGCAAAGAGAAAAAAAAAACCTTGGCCCTGTAAGGAGAGAACTCAGGAGTTTGCAAGGTTATATGTTGGAGGTCAGCCTTGTCACTCTGGGGCCTGGGGGAGAAAATGAATGCATTGCCTTCTCCACCTAAGAATTGCTCTCCCCAAATCTGATAGGTCTTTAGTCTCCCAATTTCTGTCCTCCCACAAAGTGGGACTGATGAATATCTTTTGCACCCAGAAGTCCTTACAGTTGGCAGTTGGCCTTTCCCTGATCATGTTGCCTGGCGCTTTTTTTTTTGGACGTCTAAACTGTGGGCCTTTCCGCACTATACTGTTATAGCGCAATTATTCCACTTTCAATAAGCAATGGGATCCTGGGGTTTGCAGTTTAGGGAGGGGCAGTTCGAATCCACAGCCAGAGTGCGCTTTGGACTCAATAAACTACAAACCCCAGACTTCCAGAGGATGTTGAAAGTGGAATAATCATAGAATCATAGAAATGTAGAGTTGGAAGAGACCCCAGGGGCCGTCCAGTCCAACCCCCTGCCATGCAGGAACACCCTCAAAGCACTCCCGACAGATGGCCATCCAGCCTCCGCTTAAAACCCTCCAAGGAAGGAGACTCCACTACACTCCCAGGCAGCCGATTCCACTGCCGGACAGCCCTGACCGTCAGGAAGTTCTTCCTGAGGTTCAGGTGGAATCTCCTTTCCTGCAGCTTGAATCCATTGCTCCTTGTCCTGGTCTCTGGAGCAGCAGAAAACAAGCCCTCTCCTTCCTCTACGTGGCATCCCTTCAAATATTTAAACATGGCTATCACGTCCCCTCTTAGCCTTCTCTTCTGCAGACTAAACATACCCAGCCCTCTAAGTCTATCCTCATAGGGCTTCATGGCTTCCAGGCCTCTCACCATTTTGGTCACCCTCCTCTGGACTTGCTCCAACTTGTCAATATCCTAATAATAGCACTATAACTGTATAGTGTGGAAAGGCTCTATATTTTACTGCTCCCCCCAAATTACAAAGTTACTGCAGTTACTCCCCCCAAATTACAAAGTTACTTAGGGCCTGCAGAAAACTTTCATTTGAAGAAGGGGCAGCGCCTTCCTTTTGTCCCCCTCCACCATCCTGGCTACCAGACTTAAGTTGCTTCCTACTCCCTGTCCCATTCTCTGCTACCCCCTCGGTTGTAGCATTGCAAGCTCTGCACTTTATGGTATGTGTTGGCGCTTAATGACACCGTGCTCAGATTTTAAACTGAGATGCGATCAGCGAAGCCCTGCGGCTTTATTTTCCAGGAAGTTCTTCCCCCTGGTTGATAACATGGAGCTTTTTTGCAATTATTCTATTGGTGTACGGTAGCCCGCCTTCTGAAACATTGCAAGCCGTGCATTGCATGCAGACAGTTGTGTGTTTTCCATATGTGCATGGTTTGCGTGTTTTTCCTTTTTTGTGTGGCCAGGGTAAGGGACCTGGGTGTGCGGAAAAGCCTCAAACACCATCCACTTTGAGGATTCTATGGACCTTCCCAAATTATGCTGTTATAGTGCTGTTATTCCACTTTCAACATCCTGTGGAATTCTGGGGTTTGTAGTTTCCTGAGGTCCAAGAGCTCCCTGGCTGAGAATTCGAAAGGGCCCTCCCTAAACTGCAAACCCCAGGATTCCATTGGGTATTGAAAGTGGAATAATAGCACTATAACAGTCTAGTGCAGAAGTGGCCTTGGCAAGTGTGTTAACACTTACAGTGCTACTGGCTTTTGTTGGTGTTGTATTTGAAGAGGTCTGTTGGCCCAAAGTTATTCATGAAACTTTGTGGCTCGTTTCAGCCCAGGTTGGTGGCCATGATTTTGTGATGCTTACATTGTCTCCTGTCGCTCTAGTCTTGGAAGGTAAAGGAAGGTAAAGTTCTCATCTTTATCCCTGATAATAATTTTCTCCTTTCCATGATTTATAGCAGGGGCAAGCGCCAGGGGTGTCTGGTGGATCTGAGGCCGTGGGGCGGTGAATCCACTTCTCTCTGCAGAAGAGAAGGCTAAGAGGGGACATGATAGCCATGTTTAAATATTGGAAGGGATGCCATGTAGAGGAAGGAGAGGGCTTGTTTTCTGCTGCTCCAGAGACCAGGACAAGGAGCAATGAATTCAAGCTGCAGGAAAGGAGATTCCACCTGAACCTCAGGGCTGTCCGGCAGTGGAATCTGCTGCCTCGGAGTGTAGTGGAGTCTCCTTCCTTGGAGGTTTTTAAGCAGAGGCTGGAGGGCCATCTGTCGGGAGTGCTTTGAGGGTGTTCCTGCATGGTAGGGGGTTGGACTGGATGGCCCCTGTGGTCTCTTCCTACTCTACATTTATATGATTCTATGATTCTATGCATTTTGCAGCTGAAAAGCTGCTTGAGTTAAATGGGAACTCCGCCAGTGCCAAATGAGGGACCAATACCAGCATGGTTTCCATTCACAGATGTGAGCAGGGTTGGACTAAAATCCGGAGCAGCAGTGAAACTGCTGTTTATCCTAGCGGATGTGCTTCAGAAACCGGAGGGCTGTACCAGCCAACTTTTGTCTTTAAGGCCGCAGTTCATCATCTTGGGTGATGGGATGTCACCTTGCATTGCTCTTGGTAGGATTTTGGGCGGAAGGCCAGGGAGGGGGCAAGTCTTGGTATTTCAGGCAGTAAGAAACCAAGGCTGGTGAATCAAAATGCAAAACCTTTGATTTTACCTCCTTCGTTTTTCAGTACAAGTGTACAGCTGACCCGCCACATTTGTGGGTTTGGCTTTTGATTATTTGTGAGTTTCTCTGCCCCCCCCCAGGCACTTCTTTTCTGGGGGAACTGTCCCTGTCTGTGGCTCTGATCAGGCCATGAGCCCTTTAAAAACCCACCTCTGATCCTCTCCCTCCTCTGCCAGCCACTGCCTGGCCAGCTAAGGATGGATGGCGGCCCAATTTCTCAGCTCCACAAACCTTCTCTAGATGACCTCTCATACCCAAAGGAGGAGATGAATGAGAAAGAGAGGAATCATAGAATCATAGAATCATAGAAATGTAGAGTTGGAAGAGACCCCAGGGGCCATCCAGTCCAACCCCCTGCCATGCAGGAACACCTTCAAAGCACTCCCGACAGATGGCCATCCAGCCTCTGCTTAAAAACCTCCAAAGAAGGAGACTCCACTACCCTCCATGGAGGCAGCATCTTCCACTGCCAGAAGCACAGAGCTACCATTCGAACCCCCCTTTCCTCTCCTTTCCCTGACTTGGTTTGGAGCCTGGGTGTTCCCGTCACCTTGCCTCAGTCCTCTTCCCACAGATGCACGTATGCACATTTTGATATTTGCAATTTTTCCATTTATGCAGGGACCCTGTGCTCTTAGCCTTGGAGATTTTGGGGGACTGGCTATTTGTTAATAGATGAGACCCAGCTTGATATAAGGGCTTGAGTGTTGAACTAGGATACAGCGAGACCAGGGTCCAGATTTCATCTTGGTCATAGAAAACAACCACGTGACCTTGGACGAGTCACCCATTTACTATGGGGATTGAGAGCCAGAATGATGTAATGGTTTGAGATCTGGACTATGACCCTGGAGAGCAGGGTTTGATTCCCCACTCGGCTGTGGAAACCCCATCAGGTGAGCCTTGCGCATGTGGCACACTCTCAGCCCCTAGAAAACCCCACAATACTTTTGCTGTAGGGCTGCCATGAAGTCAGAAACAGCACAGAACTCCAGCAGCAACAATGAAATTTCAACTGAATTAGCAACACACACCCCTTGCCGCTTCTGTCCTCGCACGTACCGCAACATTGTGGACACCGAAGGCCAGAATCCAATGCAGAACTATAGATGTGAGATTTTTCAAGCTGATCTATCACGGGAGGGAGGGATGAGAGTCCATAGCTGTGAGTTGTCTTATGATTCAGAGCTACCCATTTATCACATCTTGATTGGCAGGCAGGAAAAAAATCCCAAGCAAAATTCCTCTCCTGTTTGGGGTTTTCTGTGAATTTTCCAGATCAGAATAATGCTTCAGAAACAAAGTATGTTAAGGAGCTGTAATATTCTGGAACAAGTGCCTTGGAGGTTGGGAGCAGTCCATGTGCATGCTTTCTGAAAAAAACTAATAGTGTAAAATCTAGGAATTTGCAAAGACTTGACTGAATGGCTGATGCCTAAAGAATGGACTTCTGCGTTCTTAGAATCAAAAGAAATGTTCTATGCATTGGACCAAAAGATAGTACAAGAAATTTAAGGGTTGCTGTTGCTGGTGGAAAAGGAGGTTATACATTATGTCCAAAAAAGAAGATTGCATAAAATAGCATACGTTAATTTTTAATCTACCAATGTAAAGAAATAAATCTGATTTTTATCCTATAAGCAGAATTACAATGCATTTTACGTGTGCAGGTGACCTGTGGAGCTGCTGACTCTGCACTTCAGGGCTGCAACTTCAGTGTCTCTGATTTCTCTTCTTATGATTCATAGAATCACGGAATTATAGAGTTAGAAGGAACCCTAGGGGTCATCTACACCAACTCTGTGAGTATAGGAATAAATCGCTAAAGCATCCCTGGCAGACGGCCATCCAGCCTCTGCTTGAAAACTTCCAAAGAAGCAGAGTCCATCACTTTATAACTGAGTCCATGCCGTTGTTGAATGTTCTTTCTGTTTGGCAATTCTTCTTGAGGGTTAATCGGAATCTCCTGTCTCGGTCCTTTCTATTTAAAATAAACTTGGCCTTCAAAGAGAAGACTTTCCCAAAGAGGACAGTCTCCTACCAGGTCTTCCTATGGAGGACCGTTCTCCATAGAACTGGACAAGTTGCCACTCTTTAAATCAAGTGAGTGCAAATGCTAGTCACCCAAATCTCTTTGAAGATTTGGGATGTGTTCATAACAGGTTTGCAGCTTTTAGATCCAGGATATGTGTGAGATAAATCGGAGGCATGGGTAAGAGCAAAAAGAAAAAGGTTGTATGTAGAAAGTGAACAAACGGCTAATTCACACACACAAAAAATAGCATGTTTTAGATCAAGTTGGCAAGGTAAGCGGATGGAATCAAGAAAGTGTGTAGTGTGTGGCCCTGAAAATGAAAAGCTCACAGATAGCCCAGGGTTACACTCTGCCCACCCTAGTCTAAATTGTGTGTTTTTTGTTATGGTTTGCATTACCCTGGACCCGCTCATAAGGAAACGTGGGGGATGTGTGTGTGCATTTATAAAGTATTGTTAATAATATTATAATAAATAAAAATATGATGTTGATGTAATAGCATCAAACATTTTGATAATTACAATATTGGCCAATATTCAGGTTTCACCAATTTTTAGCCACTCTTGCGTTATGTTTAAATAGTCGGTTGTGTAAAATGTTTTTGACCCCATCCGGTGCCTGTCTGTTATAGAACAGGAGATGACTGCTTGTTTGGTCATGTGTGGTGATTTTGAGGGTTGCCTCTAGGTAAGGAGGTGCAAACTCCCAAGTGTACTATTTTGGCTCAAAACCCATAGATACAATGGGGTGGTCCAAGTATGGCCCGTCAAGACTGTTTTTATAGCCCGCCTTCCATTTGTTGCATGGAGGGGTGATGTAAAATGCCTCTCCTGAAAACCTGTAGGAGCAGAACTTCCTCTTTCAATAAATTGCAGGGGTGTTTGCACCTTTTAACATCCTTAAAAACCTGGGGTTTTTTTCCCCAAATTATTATTATAATATTTACATTTATATCTCACCTTTTCACCAAAATTGCATCTCAAAGCAGTTCATGGTTTAAAGGAACAATGCAGTTAAAAACAGAAAAAGGGGAGTATTAAAATAGCATTAAACTGTTTGCAATATTAAAACAATGACACCTTAGTAAAAGATAAGCCTTTTTTAAATCTTTTAAGGAGAGGAATTAAAACAATACAGCACCCCTTAGCCTGTTCTTTAAAAATTTTCTTTTTTAAAAGCCTGTTGGAATACAAAGGGGTTTGCCTTTCCCTGGAACAACAGGGAGGGGGCTGTTCTGGCCTCCCGAGGAAGGCTATTCCAGAGTTTGGGGGCAGCCACTGAGAAGTCCCTGTGTCATATCCTTACGCGCTGTGCTTGCATTTTGTGTCTAGAAGTGGACATTCGATTGCATTTTTTGGTCAGCCGTGCCATGCCCAGAGCATGCCAGAGAGCAAATGATTGCACCCCCCCCCAACTGCTGTAGAGCAAAGTCTGAGAGTGAGGTTCAATTTCAGAGAAGTTACTGGGGGGGGCATTCCAGTGGTGGACGGGGCTAAAAGATAGAGGCCACCCCTCTGCATGTTTTAATTTTAAGATTCTTACTGCCAACCTTGGAGACTTAGGAGAGGACTTTCAACCTTTTGGAAAGGGGAAATCCATCTGCAAAGCTGGGAAACCCCCAAATGATGATGTCATGGGGAAAGGGGTGGGGCCATCTGGGGAAACACTCAGGGCCTTGGGAGGTCTGGATTAGGCCCCATCTCTGCTGTAGAGAAAGGTTGGTTGAACCTCAGCCCTTCTCCAAGTTTGGGGAAGATGGATGGGGATGCTTTGCCCCCCCCATAGGATCAGGGTGTCTGGATCCTTCCTTCTTTCTTTCTGGTCTGGATGCAAAAAGGTGGTTTTTTAAAAGAAAGTATCTGGGAGTTCCCGGTCAGGGAAGGCATCCCCCAGAGCTTGGAAAAGTTACTTGTTTTTATCCTGCAGGTAGTAACAGTGTAAATTTTTTAGTAATTTAGAAGACCTGAAAAAAAATCTGGAAAAAACAACTCTAGAATTTTGCAAACGAATTGAAACCATTTTAGCATCCTTTGCAGATGAAAAAAATCGCTTTGTTACTTTCTGAACTTAAAATGTCTTATATACTTTAATATGAAACAGTTGCAAAGCTTTGTTTGGCACAAAATTACCGTGTTTGGTGTATTAAAAATACAGTTCAGGGAGACAGTTGTAAACATTTTTTTAAATTTCAGGCGAAAAAAAGAGTCTGGAACTATGTCTCAGAGGTACAGTGGTCACTTTTTTTAAGGTGCTCACCCTCATATAGCAGTAACCCCAAAGTTCCTATAGCAACAAATTTCCTATAGCAACAACCCAAAGAAAATCCCCAAAGGCAGCTGCATTGATCAGTTTTTTTTAAAAAAAACAACAATTTATTTCTAGCCATTTTACTCTCCAGCCAGAGCAGGTCTTTTGTAAAGCTAATGGCTCTTGCCTGCTCAAGCCCAAGCCATTCCAGAATGCACTGGATTACAGTGGGGATAACTCATAATAATGTGTTGTTGCTAGGAATATCCAGTTCTCTTCCTTGTGAGGATTGCAGCTTAAAGGCAGAGAGAATCAAGGAGTCCGAGGTGGCTGATAGGTGATGCAGTAGCTCCTGCTTTAAACTCTAGAAGCCCTGGTTCCACATCATCACTGGTTGGTCTTCCGCACACTATTCTTTCCAGATGATATTGATCCTCATCCATTAGCAGTGCTGGCTGGGGAGGATGGAATTTGTAGTCCAGCACAGCTGAGAGGTGATATCATAACTGGCCACAGGAATCATTCAGCTCCCCTGCTCTAGCAGCTCCACAGGCTGCTGGTCTTGTTCCTTACACAATTCAAAGTACTTACACAATTCAAAGTTATGGCCAATAAAGTGCTACATGGTTAAGGTACAGGCTATTTGATAGACTACGTCTCCCTGCAGGAGCCTACCTGGGCCCTATGATTGAGAAGAGAGACCCTTATTTCAGTCCCACAGTTATCACTGGTACCTTAGTGGAAATACAAAACAGGGCCTTCTTAGTGGCTGCCCCCAGGCTTTGGACCTCCATCCCTAGGCAGACTAGAGAGGCCCCCTCTTTGTTTTTCTTCTGTTAGCAGGCAAAGAACAGAAGGCTTTTAAGAGAATTGCTGTAAGATGGTGCTACTGTGGGTCCTCCGCTTTCCCGGGGGACTAGGGGTGCAAGACCCCCACGAAAGTGGAAAAACATGAATAAAAATAAAAACCACAAACACTTTTTTTAAAAAACCTGAGAATGCTTCTCTAGGAATCTCTAGGTCCCCCAGTGCGATTCTGTGGTCAGTGTCTGGTGAAAGTGGACCGTAGAATCACCCTGGAGGACTTGGCAATGCCAAGACAAGTGTTCTCTCCAGGAATCTTTAGGTTCTCCAGCATGACTCTATGGTAAGGATTTTTTAAAGAGATAAAATAACCCATGAATAATCTGGGACCATCATGGGGTTTGGTTGGATGGCCTTTGGGGGTACCTTCTAACTGTAGAATTTTGTGATGTGGAAGGCAAGTGATTGAAGAAGGCTTTCCGAGTCTGATTGGTCTGCTAATTGATAGGCAAGGAAAGAGGAAGTCCCTGCTTGCTTCGTAACTCCCATAGCAGTTAGTTCATTATTATTTTTTTAAAAGGGCATCAAGTGAATGTACAGTTCCCTGGAAGGGGGAATTTTAGACCTCCTGGAATTTTTTTCTTCCAGCCTCTACCCTCCCTCCTTTGTTGTTTGTCATCCTCTGCTGTTTCACCCAAGTATTTGGAGAAGCGTCAGCTGAGTGCAAAACTCCTTGTGCTATTTATAACTTTCCTTCGCCCAGTGTGAGTGCGTGCGTGGTGTTAACGTGCGTGCGTGTGTGTGGTAGCGAGGAGGTGTATGAGCAGGGGAAAGGTTGGAGCCCTGGGAAAAGCAACCTGAAACCGTAGCCCTGGCAATGCCGAAGAGAGAAGCCTCCAAACAAAAAGGTGGAATTTCCAGCAGAGCTTGTTGGGCTAGGAGCCCGTCGCCAAATGTGCATATTTTCATGCATGCTCTTGGCTTGAGGTGTTCACATGGCGTACAGGTTAGGACGAGAGGGTGGAGGCATGCAACGCAACCTGAGCTTACAACTCATCCTTTTAGTCTCCTGGTATTGCAGTAGTGCTGGGGAAAAGACATTTAACTAGTAAACAAAGGATGACAGGGTCAGTTTTATTTTTACAGTTGATCCTCTGTGTTCGCTAGGCTTAGGGGTGCAGAAACCGTGCAAAAGTGGCAAAATCACAAATATCAAAGTGCATATGCATCTGTAGGAAGGAGTCCAAGTCATGGTGAGAAGAACAAGCACCCAAGGTCCAAACCAGGTCAGGGAAAGGAAAGGGGGTGTCAGCGTTGTGGCCCTATACTTCCTCTCTCTCTCGTATCTCCTTCCTTCGCTGGGGGGAGCATCAGGAGAGAGTTGTCTTACTGAGAAATCCAGATGTGAGCAATTCTTAAATGTCCAAGCAGTGGCTGGTGGAGGAGGAGGAAGATCAGAGGAAGGTTTTTAAGGGCTGTGCAATGCCTCCGAGAGGGAAGGTTCCTCTCAAAAAGAACCACCTGAGGTCAGGGGGGAAGAACAGGAATTGAAGAAACTTGCACATAATCAAACCTATGAAAGTCAAATCTGCAAATAGGGGGAGGGCTGACTGTATTTTTAAAAAGCTTAGAAATTTAGGATCCTGGGCCAGAACCAGTTTTTGGCCCCATGGCCTTTGACCAGACCAAACTGGCGTGAAAATAAAGGTAAAACAAAACTGATCACTGTCTGTTTTGTTTTACCTTTTCAGGGAAGTTTTGGGCATTTTTTTTTTTTAGTTGTCGTGGGAGAGCAAATGAATCCCATCTGTCACGCCTTGATGTGTTTCAGAGTGGTTTGTGCAATTTGGAGGAGACTTTTCATCTGACCAAATGACTTGAGGGGTCTGGGGAGTTTGGGGAAGTTCTGGGGGGATTGCAATGAAGGGGTTGGTGCCCACAAGTCCCCACCAAACCATCTCCTGATGTGTCCGGAGGGAGTGTGAAAGGGGAGATTGCATCCCATGGGCCTTGCCCCCTGAGCAATGGTGATTCGAAACTTCAGAGCTCTGAAAAGCTAAGTGTCGCTTGAAACGACAGTACTAGTCCTCATGAAGGAAATGCTGCAACCATGGGAAGGAAGAACTGAAAGCATGCCAAGTACAGCACGTGTGCCTAATGTTGCAGAAGGCAGTGAAGGGCTGGATGCTTGCAGAATTTCAGCAACAAACTCAGCGGCGCTTTTCTCCTTGTGAGCCATAGGGCTGTGTTCGCTAGTGTTCTGCAAGAGCATAAGAGGATGAGTGTGTTTGTTTGTTTGTTTGGCTGTTAATGCGTCTCTTAGCCGTCTTTCATGGCAGCCGTCTGCGCAGCATCTAATTGTGGCTGTGGTATCTGGCTTCCTGAGAATTGCGCCTTTTGTTTAAACCCAGTATCCACCCACAAGTTTCTAGACCTTATTGGTCTGCGGGTAATGATTGTGGGTGATGCTTGCTGAAATCTCAGAACCCCCTCTTTCCTCTTCTGCATTATTCTAAATTTGGACGCCTTTAGTACACAATCAGAGGCCTCTAATATATGTTAATAGATGCAAATTTCTTTCTGAAAATGGGCATCTTGTCAGAGACTGGGCACGGAGGAGGGGAGTTGCCTGCTGTTTGAAAGGCTGAAACAACCTTAGTACGAAAAGATTTATAAGGCAAGTTACTAGACAGACCAGCCCTGCTATTAGTCACCACAAGGTGACTAAGGGGCTACTCATAGCATCTCTCTGTCTGCGGCAAACCCATGCCAGTTACTAGCTGGACCAGGTATTATAATTTTTCCAAGTGACAGTGAACCTAAATTTATAACTCCCTTGTGCTCCTGCAGCTGGATCCGAGAAGAGATTGGTAAAACATTTTCTATCCCCTCCCCAAAAAAAATCCAGAAAAAAATCTTCTGGAAAAAAAATCTTTAGGCTCCTTCCTAAACTGCAAACCCCAGGATTCCATAGGATGTTGAAAGTAGAATAATAGCGTTATAGTGCAGAAATGGCCATGGAAGTTACCTATACATTCATTAAAATATTTCTGGACATTTATCAGATATTTTCCATGTAAATCCTGTGTTTCTTTGAACATACCATTTAAAGCACATTGTTTTTTGTTTTATTGGTTTCCTGCCCCCCCCCAAATATGCCAGTCCAGATATTTTTGCCTATATTTGTTTGTTTATTCATTTAAATATATCATCTTTCTCCTGGGATGGGAAAACTCCTGGGAGTTAGGTACCAGTCAGTATAGACGTGGAATGAAAAGAGGTTAAGCTTGTGAGACCTGCTTCATTTTCTAAAAAAAAATTAGAACTGAAAGGGCTAGCATGGGGTACAAAAGACGCGTGCTTGAAACTGAAGAGGTCTAAAGCTAAGAATTATTGTTTTGGATGTCAGAACAGGATGACTTTGTATTCTTTTATCACAAAAATCTGCTCCTAGTTACTCCAGAATCTTTTTACTGCAGTCATTTCCAGCTTTGTATTCCCAGATGTTGTTGGCCTGCAGCTTCCTTTAACCCTGATCTTAGTCAGTGCTGGTCATGGATGATAGGCGTTGTAGTTCAGTGACAGCTAGGGACTTGAGTGTGGGCACAAATGATCTAGGCGTGATGTACATTGATCGTGGGCACTGCCAGGGCATTGGGACACCTGCAGCTGGTGATGCCAACTCTAATGCCAACTCTGATGGCAAATGCAAAGTCTTGGATTATTGTATATGTTAGCAAGCAGAAGGGAGCAGTCTGTCTGATGGTCTCAATATGTTTGCTATTTCTATATAAATATTTTCCCCACTGTTTCCATTTCTTACCATTTTTACCTCCCTAGATCTGGTCTCAGACTCAGATGTCATAGTGAACTATGGTTGGGAAATTTCTTTGAGCTTTGGGAGGTACCATGTGCAAAACTATGGCTTGAACAGAGCTGGGGAAGGGAATTGTATTTTGGTATTGCAGCTCCCATCGTCCCCCGGGCAACATGACCTGTGATGCTGCCCAGCCCCTAGAGGAGGGAAAGAGCTTCTTGAGGTCCTACTCCAGGGAAAGGTGGTGTATAAATGAAATAATTAAAAAAAGAGAGCACGGATAAGTAGAGCTTGGGGGGGAAATTCAGTTTTTTAGGACCAGAACTCTGAGGTTCACCCAGCCAACCTGGTGTCTTGGCTTTGTCCTCACTTTGGCATTTTTTGGGGCTGGGGCCAGGCCTGAGAAAAGATGGAGGGTGGTGTCGTGAAAAGAATCTCAGATATCTGCGTTCTGATGGCTGCGCTGGGTGGCGGCAGACCCGTTCGGTTAGGGTAGACTCTCTGGACTGCGTGCTCTGCTCCTATAGTGATGTCTTTTGCTTTTCATGGAGGAGGAACACGTACTCAGCATTCGAGGAGAACAAAGAACAACCGAACGCTCTTGCCCTAAATGGCCGGCCCCCTCCCTCGTCACTCCAGATCCAGCTTGAGAAGGACATGTGGGCCGTAATGAGTTTTGGAACATTGTGTTCCTGTAAACCTGTCCAGAGCCTTAGGAGGCCCCTGGCGGCTGACAGCTTGGTCTCCTCTGTGATCAAATGAGCAATCTCGCCCCTTCCCCTCCTTCGGAACAGCAAAGACCTGAATAAATGGCCATTGTCTGCTGTTGTCTGCTTTGCAGCCTGATGTAATTGCACTGTTTGGAGACCGCTTTGGCTAAGCTCTCTTTCTCTTTCTGGTTAACCCTTGCCAGGGTCTCTCTCCAGGCAAGTTGGGCCATGAAGACTTTGCCTGGTTCTTTTGGGCAATAAATGGCTTAGGCTCTTGAGTCTGGTTTATACGCATGGACCGTTTCTGCACTACACTGTTCTAGTGCTATTATTCCACTTTCAACGTCCTATGGAATCCTGGGGTTTGCAAGTTAGGGAGGGGCCTTTAAAACTTTCAGCCGGAGAGCTCTTTGACCTCAGTAAACTACAAACCCCAGAATTCCACAGGAGGTTGAAAGTGGAATCATAGCACTATAACAGTGCAGTGCGGAAATGGCCACAGTCTAGCTCATTGATTGAGTTTATCGATCTGTAATGAGGACTTTTCCTACTGCCTTCTACCCTACCCCAAGCGTTACTGTATTTTCTAGGGAGTCAGGTCTTCTCATGATGTGGCCAAAGCTTGACGGCCTCAGTTGAGTCATCTTGGCTTCTAGGGAGAGTTCAGGCATGGTTTGCTCTAAGACTCATTCAATTGTCTTTTCAGCAATTCAGAACTCTTTTCCAGCAACGTATTTTCAAATAAGTTGATTTTTTTCTTTGCTGTCCAGCTTTCATAACCTACAGAGAAATTAGAAATACAGTGGCATGGATCATCCTGACTTTAGTATTCAGTGACATTTCTTTGCACTTTGGAATCTTGTCTAGTTCCTTGATTATGAGCTGGAATTTAGGAGGACACGTAAGTTCCTAATAGTCTGATAAGCGAGTCTGGTGTCTCAGCTGGCAGCATTTGAGATAGTTTGCATGGGTCAAAGCTCTGATATCACAGTTTGAAGTTGACTTCTGCAAATTGTCATTGGTGCAAAGCTGGTCGTTTAGGTCTTGCATTTAAACTGACAAATCGTGCTTTGTAGCTGCAGTCTGCGGTAGCACTCAGGGATGCTTGAGGAAGGTGTGGGGTTAAAAGTTGACAGAGTAAAAACGTGTCTTTAAATGGTTGCATAGAAGAGGACATTTCAGCCGGTGTTGCTTGTTACCTACTTGCACAACGATTAATATTTGCTAACATGGCACCTCTCATACATTGAAGGAGTTTTGGCCTTCTAGATGTTGCTGCATGTCCAATTCCCATTGACACCCCAGTCAGCATGACTAGCGGTGAAGGATGGTAGCGGCAGTTGTTCATCAAAAAGGTCTAAATATTTTAGAGGGACCAGATCTTGTAAGCTTAGGAGGGTCAGCCTTGGTTAGTTCTTGGATGGGAGGCCACCAGGGAATACCAGGCGCTGTAGGCTATATTTCAGAGGAAGGAGTTGGCAAAACCACCTCTGAATGTTCCTTGCCTAAGAAAACCCTTTGAAACTCATGAGTCAACAGGCAACTCAAAGGCACACGTACAGATCAAAAGTTCATCAGCATCTGGAAGACCACAGTTCCCCGGCCCTTCTTACCTATTGGAGGCCATGTTCTCCATTTCTGGATATTGCTTGCAGAAACTGGTTGTGGGTTTTGATCAGTGCTGGACTACTACTACTACTACTACTACTATCATCATCATCATCATCATCATCATCATCATCTATTTGTATCCCGCCTCTCCATATGGATCGAGGCGGCGAACAACTTACAAATAGCATGTATTTCGAAACATTTCTGTACATGCCCCCAACAAGCTGGGTACTCATTTTACCGACCTGCGAAAGGATGGAAGGCTGAGTCAACCTTGGAGCCGGGCAGGATCGAACTCACAACCTTGTGGCTTGCAGGACTGGCATTTAACCACTGCGCCACCAGGGCTACCAGAAGAGAAGGTTAAGAGAGGACATGATAGCCATGTTTAAATATTTGAAGGGATGCCACGTAGAGGAAGGAGAGGGCTTGTTTTCTGCTGCTTCAGAGACCAGGACAAGGAGCAATGGATTCAAGCTGCAGGAAAGGAGATTCCACCTGAACCTCAGGAAGAACTTCCTGACAGTCAGGGCTGTCTGGCAGTGGAAGATGCTGCCTCAGAGTGTAGCGGAGTCTCCTTCCTTGGAGGTTTTTAAGCAGAGGCTGTCGGGAGTGTTTTGATGTGTGTTCCTGCATGGCAGGGGGTTGGACTGGATGGCCCCTGGGGTCTCTTCCAACTCTACATTTCTATGATTCTGTGATACCATTTTCTGGTGGAGACGTGTTTACTCAGGTGAAGGTTCCAACCTGGGCAGTGTAGAGGTCAGCAGATCTTCCAAAAGTTAAGCCACAGCGAGTGTTTTTGCCAGACCTTGGGAAAGGTATTTTTGGGTGATGGTTCTCAGAATCTGCCAAGCCGTGCAGGAATCTCCCACTGGAGAGTTCTGAGAGCTATCGTCCAAAAAAAAAAGAAAGAAAGAAAGAAAAGAAAAGAAAAAGAACATTTTTTTCAAATCTCTGGTTTGTGCTGCATGAATGAGAGCAGCAACTGGGTTATACTGAACTGGCTTGTCCATTTGCGCTCTTTAAAAAGAGGAAGAAAGAAATACCAGAGTCCTTCTTGTAACAAAAAAACTATAGTAGTACAGCTGTGCCACGCAGCCCAGGAACTAGTAAAAATATCATATTGGAAAAAAGCAGAGGTAGCTGTGAAAAAATAGTTATTTTTAGCTTCTTTAGTAATCTTTGCAAGAGAAGACATACAGATAAGCATGCGTGTGTTTAAGCCAAGACATTATATTGCAGTATCTCAATCACTTTTCTGAAATCCAGAAATACTTTTACTTTGAGCAAAATACACATTCATTGTGCAGATACAGTGACAGGATGTGCATGTATGCACTGCTTTGAGCTCTTAACATTCAAAATGTACTGAGATGGGGTTTTCTGGTTAGAAAGTGTGAACACACAATTTTCTGGTCTTCCTGACAGCTTAGAAAGGTCTAGACATTCAGGATGTACAACTTGCTATCCAATTGTACATGCCCTGGTTATCTTCCCCACCTCTTTATTATAAACAGAGGAATTTACTGGAGGTACATCCATACTGTATGGTTATAGCAGTTTGATACCGCTCTAACGGTCATGCCTCCATTCTTCAGAATTGTCAGATTTATAATTTGGTGACGTACACGGAATTTTGTCACGTAGTCCCTTGAACTGCAACAGTAGGATTCTCAAGCAAAGAATTCTAAGTATCCTCACAAAACTACAGATCCCAGGATTCCGAAGGTAGGTTTTCAAAGCTGTAGAAATTAAAGTGGCAGGGAACTGCTATAACTGTGCAGCATGGAGATATTCCTGGGGTTTGATACTAGGATTTTCATCCTATGGAATCTTGGGATTTGTAGTCTCTTGAGACACTTAAGAGTTCTCTGATAGAGAGCTCTAGTACAAAAGTGTGATTGACTGGGCTAAGAGCTCTCTTGCAGAGAATCTAAGTCCATCACTAAACTACAAATCTCAAGACCCTGTAGGATAGAAGTATGGCAGCTAATGGGATATCAGAGTACTTTAGCAGTACAGTGTGGATATACCTCTGGTTGTTGAATAAACAGCACAGATGTTTGGAAATAAAGTTACATTTGAAAAGTAATGTAACAACGTCACTAGTGTATTGAGTATTGTTTTCTGGCTGCTGATTAAAGTCCTTTTTTAAGGCCGTGGTTAAGCATTGTTAAAGACAGTTTTATAAGGATATTCCAAATGTTTATGCCATCATCCCCTTATTCCTTAAGCGTTGTTCTGCGTGTGCACACACACACACACACACAAGGTAAGCAATGGAAAGTTGCTTTCTAAACAACCTTGTAATGCATAAATGCATTAATTGGCACAATGCTTTATTCAGCGAATACCAGAATGAGTAACACGGAAGAGGTAGTATGCAAAAGTTACTTTCCAGGCACAGGAACAGCCTCGGAGTTCTGCTTGGATGGCCGTCCTGCAGCCGAATCGCTGGAGCAATTCCACGAATATCACCCATTGCTAGTTACGTGAGGTTCTGCCAGTTAGAGCCAGTCTCAGGAAAACTCAGTGACCTGACCGGGTGTAACCCCTGTTTCCAGTTGTCAGTGCTGCTGCTGTGTTCTGAATGAAAGGCTTGTACAAAGTGGAGAAAAAGCCAGCGTTGTCTCCAAACTGCGTCTCCGTGGCTTTTTGCTCTGTGGTTTGGAGACCCTAGAAATGGAGTGCCCTCTACTGGTCCAGTATGGTTAAAGCCCACGTCTGGTTCACGCTCAGGTCACTGCTGCGTGAATCCGTGCCCGCCAGTTGCCGATCAGCTGGCAGCAACGCAATAAATTTAATAGGGTTTGCTTAGGCGGAGAGCGCTCAGGGGTGGTTTGCCACTACCTTCTTCTGAAACATAGCCTACAGCGCCTGGTATTCTTTGGCAGTCCCCCAACCAGGTACTAACCAGGCCTGACCCTGCTTAGCTTCCAAGATCAGATGGGATTTGGTGCCTTCAGGGTATTTACGTTGCCTACCCAGATCCTGGGCAGGAACTTGAAAAATTTGCATTGGTTATGCCTTTCTGGGTCGACGTTTTTTGCCAGGCATTCCCTACCCAGGGTTCGTTCATACGATAGCAGTACTGTAAATTTGTGCCAGTGTATCTAGATCAGAGGCACATTATGCCAACTGTTGACCGGAGCATGCAGGTGTGTGGTTAATTGCACAACGCACACTGATCGTATGTGCCCATTGTAGCGCAGGCAGTAGGCATCCAAAATGCAATGATTTCTATCCTGTGCCTTCAGGTCATCTCTGATTTATGGCAATGCTATCTTTGGGGATTTGGGGTCCATATTTGTTCAGAGTAGGTCTGTCATTGCTTTCCTCTGAGGCTGAGAGTGTGTGACTTACTTACTGGGTTTCCGTTGCCATGTGGGAATTTGGAACCTGGGCTCTCGGAGTTCTACTCCAGCACTCAAACCACTATACTCCATTGGCTCTTGAAGCAAAGTGAGGATATGTTTACACTATGTCTTGTGAACCGGATGCTGATAAAACAAAGCAAACCTCTTGAGTTTCTTTTATGTGGTCCTTCGCTGGTTGTGGTATTTGCAGTGGGTTGCATTGAATGAAGAGGAGCCCTTATGTTCACACTAACACACAATTGTCTAACTCAGAGTGCTTAGAGTTCAGCTAAATCACCAGGCTTGCAAACTCGTTCTCCCATAAAACTGGGAAAAGGCTTAAGCCAGCTTTCATGTCCATTTTGCCTGATATCCCTCCTGGTTCATATATGTGTTTGCCCTTCCTTTCTACCAGCTGCAGGGCACTTCTTTGCTGTCCATATCTCCTCCCTGAAAAGTTACTTTTATGAACAACAACTCCCAAGGAGCCCTTGGTTATCACGGCCAACAGATACGTGACTTTTGGATTGTCTTGTTAAATATTTTGTCTCTCCCTTTTTCTCTTGTAGATCCTAAAGGATCCTTGGAAAAGCGCAAAGTAGGTAAGAGATCAGCTATTCTTTCTAAATGTTCCATCTTCTTTATCCCTACCTCTCTCCAGTCTTCCTCAAACAACCATTTCCTTGGGCCCTCCAGCTTTGGAAGATGCTCCTATGGAGAGATAGAGTAGTACTGTAAGTAATGTGGCGAACTAGGATGTGAAAAACCTGTATTCCTTCTGGGAAACTCAGGTTTGTAGCCAAGAAGTTCAGGATTCCAGCCCAGATGCCTGGTTAGCCCAGATGCTTGCTTGGTTGCTTATAAGCCCACTGTGACTTACTTATAGGATTTCACTATAGATGCGTTATGGGTTTTTTACCCCATCTTTCCTCGAAAGACCATAAGGTGGTCTCTGCTGCTCTCCTTCCCAGTTCCAATTTTATCTTCATAACAACCCTGCCAAGGCAGTTTAGATTGTGAAGGAGCAGCTGTAAGTTAGGTGTGGTTATGGTGGAGCAGAAATTTGAAATATGGCCCATAGGTCTAAGCCTGGCACTCTTTCCGTGACACCGCTCTCCTGTGGCTTTCATTCTTGCATACCTTTAGAAACAGTGTTGTGTATTTTCTTTCCCCTCCCAGGGCCCAAGAAGAAAAGACCACCAATCTTGAGAATGCCATCAGCCAATAAACAGCCATCTGTCCCCCCAACGTAAGATCTGCTTCATCATCTGTCTCTTGCACAGTTCTTAATGTGTAGTCTCCTTTATACAGGGTAGAAATGCAGGCTGCACAAATTTCTCTTAATTCAGAAAAAGCAGAAGGTGAAAGTTGAGTGTTGTCTCCATTGTAGCTTTCTCCCAAAGCTTGGGAGAATGCCTTGTTGGGACTACAATTCCCAGAAGCCCCTAGCCAGCACAGCCACTGGCTGGAAGATTTGTGGGAATGATAGTCCAACAAAAAGAGCTTTTCCCAAGTGTTGGTGCTGAACATTTGAAGAGGTATCCTATGCAGGACGGAGTAAGCCTGTTTTCTGCTCCTCCAGAGACGAGGACATGGAGCAGTGGCTTTAAACATCAGGAAAAGAGATTTCCTAAACATTAGGAAGAACTTCTTGACAATAAGAGCAGACTGGCAGTGAAATATGCTGCTGCCTGGGAGTGTGGTGGAGTCTCCTTCTTTGGAGATTCTTAAACAAAGGCTGGATGGCCGTCTGTCAGGAATGCTTTGATTGTGTACCCCTGCATGGCAGGGGGTCTCAAACCAGATATGGAACTATTGTGTGACTAAATCTGTTGCTTTGTTTTCCTTGCAGACCTCCCAGGAACTTGGATTCCAGGACTTTTATTACTGTTGGTGAGAAAGTACGTTGCTGTTGTTTTTCTCCATTCCTGTTTGACCCACATTATTCTGTACATTTTTTATGCTTTTACCTAATGCTTACGACAACAAAAAGCAGATTGACACTCCCTACCTCCACCGTACGCACTTGGCGTTTGTATAGTGTCCCAGTAGGGGACCTGTGCTCCTACAGATATTGTTGAACTACTGTGCCCATCTTCCCTTTCTGTTGGCTAGGCGAGGAGAGACTGATGGGAATTGGAGTGCTGTAACAGCATCTCTGTCCCTTCTGCCTAAAATCCCTGCGCCTCTGCAGTAGTTGGGCTTAGACTTTTCCTTCCAGCTTTTTAGACAGTGGTTTCTCAAGTTGGGAACAACCACCACTTGTTGTTAACCACGGTTTACACTGCAGGGGATGGTTGCTAGGGCAGGATGCCCTTCCTTCCCTCTTCCCTTTTTCCCAGACTGTGGCTCTTCAAACCTGAATGCTGCTGAGCCAGATTCTCCCTGTTACATTTGAACCAGGGAACCCCTTGATTTTAAACTTGGTTAACTGGCAAACCAGGATAATAAGCTGTGGTTAGATCCTGGTTTATGAAGTTGGGAAACGTTGTCCATATCTTCCCACCAAATGAATGTGACCCTCCTTTTTTTTTTTTTAGTGGTAATCTAACAGCCCATGCTGTTTTTATTACTGTGGGATGGGAGAATTGGAGGACTGCATACTTAACAGCTGAGTTGCTGAGAGCATCTCTGTCCAGAGCTGGGAAAAGTTATTTTTGGCGGGGGGGACTACAACTCCCAGAACTAGTTCACATGCCGTTGCCCATGCTGGCTGGAGGATTCTGAGCGTTACAGTACCAAAAAAGTAACTCTTCTTGGCTCTGGAGGTCTCTTTTTCTCTTCCCTTACTTCTCCTATTGCTCCTTTTTAATTTTTCCACTGGGCTGGTAGCGATTTGGCACGGGAAGGAGCAGGGAAACTTGCACTCACAAATAGTGTCCAGAAATAGCTGTTGCCTCTTTGATTCTCTTGTTACCCACTGTCCTTAGAGCTTCCCGGTTGTAAGAGCTAAGAATAGAGACCTTCATTTTAGAAGCAGAGGAATTGTCTTCTGCTGCTGGACCCGTTTAGTTCCGTGTTCTTCACACCCATGCTTCTCAATTGTTGGTCCTCCAGGTGTTTTAGACTTCAACTCCCAGGATCCCTGACCACTGGCCAAGCTGGCTGTGACCTGTTTGGGTTGAAGTCCAAGATACCTTCAGGGCCAAAGTTTGAAAACCAGCCGCTCTCCAGGTTTCCATTTCCCCAAGAGGAATCTTGGTCGGTCTGCATTCCGTTTATGGCTTGCTGTGGCATCGCTTTTATATGTCTCAAACCTGTCTTTAGTCTTAAGGGCTAGAAACTTGGTTTTTTCCCCCCAAAGTGAATATGGAAGTTCTAAGTTCCATATCCGTTTTCACTTGGCGTGTCTGCAAGTAGCAATTGCAAAAAAGCAAGACTGTGCACGACTCCAGCCCATTCAAAGGACAAAACCAAGAGCGGAAGTGGAGACATCTTGGGGGAGCGCTCTGAAGTGGTTACAAGAGAGAGAGAAAAAAGAAAACTTCAAAAGGGAAATGCTGTGGAAAGGCTGCTTCCTTCCTTCCTCTTTGGCTGCCTCAACTCTGAATAAAATCATAACATGTCCACAACTTTTAATGAGTCTCCAACATCAAAAGCTGCACATGAAGATCAGCTGCCGAGGATAACATACTAGACGTGCTTGCCACATGATGTCACTTCACAAGCAACATGTTTGACGCACAGAAGCCTTTGAGCAACATGTCTCTTTAGTGATGTAAGGCAGGAGGACCATAGCTCAATGGGTAGAGCAGTTTCTTTGCATCCCAGGCTCAGTTCTCAGTGTCTTCCAGTAAGATCGGCAAAGAATCTTGCTTGAAACTCTTTGTGGGCAAAATTCAAAGTGCTGGTTATGGCCTTTAATGCCCTCACGGCTTGGAGTCCAAACTGTCTAAAAGACCCTGCTTCCCCGTGTGAGCGAACTCCAGTTCTGAGATCTTCAGGGGAGGGCTTTAAGACCTATTTATTTAGGCAGACATTTGATAGATATTAATGATGTGCCAGAACATAGTTTAAAATGGCATGCTCTGTTGCTTTTGTTTAATTTGCATTTTTTAAATTTATATTCTAAATCAGGACGGACAGCTTTTGAGATGGCAAGGGCCATTTTTCTTCCCTGTGCCCACCGGGTGGGCTACACCAGCACATTTTGGTGCACCCAAAGCAATGCAGTGTCACTTCTGGCTACCAGTTTGGCTGATTCGGGGCATTTATTATTTTTTTTGAGATATTTTTGGGAGGTTTGGGGGCCTTTGCGGGTCTAGGGAAACCAAACTGCTGCATTTTTAGGTAGCTCTAGATGCTTTTGGCTGGATTTGAAGCAACAAAATACTCCCCAAAATGCTCTAAATTGAATAAATAGCATAAACAGAATAAACTCTATGGACCAGCCTTCCTCAATGTGGTGCCCTACAGATATTTCATACTTAAGCTCCCATAGGCCATGTTTGCTTAGACTGGCACTCCCATCATCCATATTCAACTGGAGGAGAAGGCTGGGGTAAACATCAATGAAGGAGATGGACTAGTGAGCAAACTTGGCAGATTTGGACAGTGCATAGTGTGTTCTCTGGCCTCAGTGTTGGCTTGATTTTTGCTCCTACCCAGAGGCTGGTAAAAAAGTTATTTTGTGGGGGCAACAGTTCCTGGAATCCTCCACAGGCATGCTAGTTGACTTGTCATTCCAAAAAGTAACTTTCTCAAGCTCTGGTTGGTATGGTGCAATTCATCTGGTCATGGGGCACTAGTAAGTGTGCTTTCTGAGAAATTTTGGGAGCAAGAGTTGCCGAAAAGTTTTTTTTTTTTTTTAAATTAGTCCTGGTTAATTCTGGGAGGACACTTTTTGACCTCTCCGTCTAGCATCTCTTGCTCTGATTGATTCATCGCCTCCCTTCTTAAAAGCCTGTGAATGGAGCCCTTTTCAGCTGGGCCATTGTCGCTTCTGGCCAGTTGACGGAGCCGAAGACGAAGGAGCAAGTTCCTTGCCGTTCCCAGTGTTGAAGGAGGTCAGATCGGGGTCAGAACTGCAGACTGGGTTAACCGGACAGCTCCTTCCACCCTCCCCTTTCCACTGAAACTGTCAAATCTCAAAGGACCCTTGAATGAATGATCTTTTGGATTATTGCCTGTTGCTCAGATACCTCCTTGAGTCTCCAAAGGAATCCTTAAAAGGGGGCTGGAGGCCCCGGCAACTGCTTAATCTGTGTGCTGATTTGGATGTGAAAATCCTGGTTTGTATCTATCTCTTGGCCAAAGTGCCACTCCAGTTCTCACCCTCCTCACTTCTGCAAACCTATTGCCCATTTGGGTGGGATCCTGCTTCAGCATTTGAAGACAGGGGGATGTGGTATTTGTTGATATTGCGGGTTGTTTTGACCCAAAGGTGTGCGTGTGGGGGGGAAATACCCTTTTTTGTACAGTCAGCTCTCCACATTTGTAGGTTTCACTTTTGTGGATTTGATTATTCATGGATTATTTGCTGTCACCTCTGCTGCATCTCTAGGCCATTTTTAATAGGGACTACAAACCCCATGAGACTGAGAAACTGCGAACGAGTGTAAGTCCCTCTTAAAAATGGTGTGGGGCAGCAGTGGCGGTGGCAGGAAGTCTCACCAGCCCCCCAATTCTGCCTTGTAAGGGAAACCTGATGCCCCAGAGGAATCCAGGGTGGGTTGCATACGGTGGTCATAGTTTTTGTGTATGTTACATATGGTTTGGCAGGGTTTTCCCCCATTTGCAGGGGTCATGTGTCCCTAACCCTAGTGAATGTGGAGTGATGACTATACTCCTAGCTCCAAAATCAACTAGCCAGGAATTGGGAATTGGAATCAAAAAACTTTCCCATGCTCTAGTTTTGATGCTGCCTAGTGAGATTTGAGGAATCATGAACCCAAAATTTCCCACCTCCAGCCCTCACTGATTCTCACTTGCCCTTGGTAGTTATCATTGTGGAATTTTGCTTTTGAACGTTCAGAATATAAGAAAGGCCACGCTGGATAGAACCAAAGGCCCATGCAGACCTCTTCACATACTTTCCTAAGCCTTTGTTGGTATTTCATTTGTTGTTCTCTGGAGTCTTTCTCCCTTTTTGTTGTTACATGTCTGTGTTTCTCCTGAACAACAGAACTTTGAAGTGGAGGCGGATGACTTGGTGAGCATCGCTGAGCTGGGAAGAGGGGCTTATGGTGTCGTAGAGAAAGTATATCATGCGCAGAGTGACACCACCATGGCTGTGAAGGTAGGAGATACAGCCA
The DNA here is from genome assembly GCA_948474755.1 of Ctenosaura bakeri. Taxonomy (NCBI): domain Eukaryota; kingdom Metazoa; phylum Chordata; class Lepidosauria; order Squamata; family Iguanidae; genus Ctenosaura; species Ctenosaura bakeri. The sequence goes on along the minus strand of CAOLHI010001113.1, from coordinate 369,129 downwards.
AGGGAATTGGTCTTTCCTTCTGGATTGGGGTTTGAGATGCTTTTATTTTGGGGAGGGGGAGCCACTTTGGATTGTGGGGGGCCACGTTGCCCTCTTTTGGAAGGACACCCCTTTTTGCAGTTCAGCAGCCACTCACCCCATTTTTGGCTGTTTTATTAGTTGTTTGTTTATTTAATAAAATGTTTATATCCTGCCTTGTATCCAAAGACCTCAGGACAGCTTATAGTAAGCTCAGTTTAAAACGTTAAATAATAACAGATTTGGGGGACTAATATTAATTTTAATTTATCAGTGAAGTCCAGACAGGTTACAACAACTTAAAATAGTGCAACCATGGCAGGTGCGCGACCCGAATCAAATCACCGAGGCCTGAAGGCTTAAATAAAAAGCCAAGTTTTGACTTGACGCAAATGATACCAGCGTTGGTGCCAGTTGGGCCTCCAAGGGGAGCGAGTTCCACAGCCAAGGTGTCCTTTCACAACATGACAAAAATAGTCCTGGAAACAATTTAAAAACAGTTAAAGCAAAAGCCATGCAGAGCAGCATCTTTTTTTTTTTTTTTAGCTAGGAAGCTCAAGACAGATGGAATCAGCATAACTTCCCTGGCAGTGAGTTCCACGGTCAGGGTGCTGCTCCAGAGGGGGCCTCTTCACATACAAATTAATTTAGGTTTGTGAGGTGTCGAGGCATGGAACGGGACTTGTACTGAAGATCTTAAATTGCTAGGAAAGTGTGTGGGGTGCAAGCCCCTTGTGATTTGGGAAACGATTGTTCTTTGAATTTCTATGGTTCCTTTTCTCTCGCCCTCCCTCCCCGCAGAGAATCCGAGCCACTGTGAACACTCAGGAACAGAAAAGGCTGCTAATGGACTTAGACATCTCCATGAGGACCGTTGATTGCTTTTATACTGTCACTTTCTACGGAGCCCTTTTCAGAGAGGTAGGCAAACAGCAGGAAATCCAGGCTCTCTCCTGGTAGTTTGATGAGGCTGGTCCAGTTTCACAAGCGTCTGCTCAAAGAAGCAATGGGTTCTCTGTTAAGGAGAAATGTCAGGGTGGTGGATGGCTGTGGGTGTTCTGTCCATCCATCATAAGCCCCTGTGTAACTCAAGACACAGCATCAGATATTCTAAATCAGTGCTTCTCAGGCTGTCTGAGATGGGAGACGGGCAGTTCTTTTTTCCCCCGTGAGCCAGAGACTAGTATATTTGTTATTTTCTTACTTACCATGACCCATCAACCAATGTCTTAGGGACTGACGTTGGTCCAGGGACCACAATTTCAAGTAGTACATTGGACTCTCCACTTTTGTGGAGGTTAGGGGACCAAGACCCCCATAAAAATGGAAAATCCGTGAATATAAATAATAATTGCAAATGCTTTTTTTTCTTTTAACCTGAGAAAACACTTTGGAACCTCTAGGTCCTCCAGTGCAAGAGCTGACCATAGAATTGTGCTGGAGGACCTAGAGATTCCTAGAGAAGTGTTCTCTCTAGGAATTTCTAGGTCTTCCAGTCTAACTATATGGTCATCTTCTGGTGGAAGTTTACCGTAGAATTGCACTGGAGAACCGAAGAGATTCCTAGAAAGAACCTAGTAATCAAATCGTCAAATCCATAGAAGGGAACTAGTGAATACGGAGGGGCGACTATACTGTTGTAAACCACTACAGTTAAGAAATATTCTCCAACCCAACACCCGTCCTTTTTCTTAGGGTGATGTGTGGATCTGCATGGAGCTGATGGACACATCTCTGGATAAATTTTATAAGAAAGTCCTGGAAAAGAAGAAAACAATCCCTGAAGATATACTTGGGAAAATAGCAGTGTCTGTGAGTAGCGCCTTTTCCTTTGGCTGCATTCTGTCGTCATGCTGAGCCATACTTTAGTCTTAATGAATACATTTGCTTGGCTTTATGCCCTTCCCTTTTTCTGCTGTTCTTCTGTTTGGCCACAGAAGGGAAATCAAAAGGTTCCACTTTTGTTTTCAGATTAACCACAATTTAGCATCTGGCCAGAATTGTAACTCTAGTTAATGTGAACTATGGCTAGGAGAAAACAAACCAGCTTCATAAACTCTGGTTTGAATGTGTCTTATTTCCACTAACCATAATGCCAGCTGACCTCAACCATCATTCGTCTGGAAACGGAGAAGCTTGGAGTCTTTTGGTTTTGTTTCCATCGACAGCTAACTGTGACTTCTTGTATATGTGAACCATGGATTGATGGGAATCTCAGTGATGTTTTTGGGAAACACACCAGGCTTGTAAATCAGAGTGTGAAGTAAGCTTGTTTTCCTAAACCAGAAATGGAAATCTTTGTCCAGCTATTTTGGGACTTTGAGTTCCCAAAAGTCATAGCGAGTGTTATTAACAGAGATTTTGAGAGCTGTAGTCAAAATTTCTGAAGGAGCACAGCGTCCCCCACTTCTGCACTACAACAAATGGATTTCCACCCCATTTTCTCTTCTTTTTCTCTCCAGATTGTGCGAGCACTGGAGCATTTGCACAGTAAGCTATCAGTGATTCACCGAGGTAGGTGTTGTATTTTAATATTGTATGCTTTACACATTTTGTAAGAACTGTAGGAGAAAGAGAGGCCATAGCTCGGCGGTAGAAAACTTGTCTTGTGTGCAGAAAGTTTGGCGTTCAATCCCTGCAGTTGCTAGCTGAAATATAGCATGTTGGCAAAGGACTTCTATTGCCTGAGACTCTCTGGAGAGCTGCTTTTAGAGTTAATATTGCTGAACTGGATAGACAAATCTGTGTTTTGGATCACTGCATACGCATGATTTCATTGTGCATTTCAGGATCAACCAGTTAACTGTTCTACGTTGCTGAATGCACATCTATATTTGGGCACCATTGATGTGTATTAAGACTTCAGCAAAAAAGTTGAGATCTTCGGCCATTTCCACACTAGACTGTTATAGTGCTATTATTCCACTTTCAACATCCTATGGAATCCTGGGGTTTGCAGTTTAGGGAGTGGCTTCAAAGGCTACAAACCCCAGGATTCTGTAGGGTGTCGAAACTGGAATAATAGCACTATCACAGTCTAGTGCGGAAATGGCCTTAGCATGCAAGCAATGGGATGGGAGAGCACCACAGAAATATTTATGTATTTGTGCAGTATGTTGGAAGTTGCTCTGATTTTTAAGAAAATAACGGGAGTATGAATGTATTCAGCAAATAACTGAAATAATAAAAACTGGGAGCTCTCAGAAAAGAGCTGAAAGCCATGCATAATATGGGAGCTCTGTTCAGAATTTTTAATCAGAGAGATCCACAGGCTGTAGTCACGAGGGCTAGAAACCTGAAAAGTGTGATTATAAGAATCTGTTCATTTTGTTTGCAAAAACTGCAATTTGGAATGTACCAAAACTTTGGAGTGTTGGGACACCCCTCCCTGTCTGAAATCTCAAAATTGTCTGCTTGGTGGTGGTGCGATGTTTTAGCACAAAGCTGGAGTTGAATTCCAGCTGGTGGTACGCCCGATTCCAGCTGTGATTTTTTTTCAAACATCTGATTAAAGCTGCTCAGTAATTGGCCTCTTGTGCATTTCTTTTCCTTCTTAACAGATGTCAAGCCATCCAACGTCCTTCTCAATAAGCAAGGGCACGTCAAAATGTGTGACTTTGGGATCAGTGGCTACTTGGTGGATTCAGTAGCAAAGACTATGGACGCGGGTTGCAAACCTTACATGGCTGTGAGTTATGAACTTTCTTTTGTGTGTGTGTGTGTATAATTTTTATTGAAAGTTTGTCCCAAAAATAACCCCCTCTCACACTTCCATGCTTGAATCTTCCAGTTGAAATTGCTTGTTTCCATTCCATTACAAACATAATTTACATCATACAGAGAGAAGAACAGTCACATTGTTTCTTCTTTGATTTCTTATATGTTTATATCCTTACCCAATCCAATACTCTTTTCCATTCTTAAAGTTCTGGATAGATTTATTCTTCAAAGAAAATGCTAATTTTTCCATCTCTGTCATATCCAGAACTTTTAACTTCCATTCTTCTATATCAATACGCTTCTTTTCCTTCCAGTGCTCTGCATATGTCAACCTTGCTGCAGTTATTAAATATAATAATATCTTCTAATGACTTCTTATTTCCCTTTGTTGCCTGAGTTGTGAACTTTCCATGTCTTCCAGTACTCTTTTTTGTGTGTATGCGTTTGTATTTTCTTTTGGTACTAGAGGTCACTCTCTTTATTTATTTTTAATTTGTCTTGCACTTCTGGTTGGAATTCAAGATGCTAGGGATGATATCCATAGCCCCGAATAGCCTGGGACCTCAATACTCAAGGCAGTATTTCTGTGTGTGCGTATGTGTGAACTAGGATTTGGCTGTTCCTGTTCACAATCCAGCTGATGCCTCTGTTGTTGTTGTTTGTTGTTGTGTGCCATCAAGTTATTTCTGAGTTATGTCAGCCTTCAGGCAATCCAGTCACCGAGTTTTCAGGGCACAGTTTATTCAAAAGAGGTTGCCATTGTTATCCTATGAAGCTGAGTATTTTACCTATCTCTTTTTATTGTATTTTACAATGGTTGATGCTACTTGTCTTGATATGGTCAGATGACTAACCAATAAAGTTACACTACTACTACTATTACTGCTGTTACTATGAAGCTGAGAGAGTGTGACTTGCCCAGGGTCACCCATTGGGTTTCCATGACTGAGCAGGGATTCGAACCCTTTTCTCGAGAGTCGTAGTCCGATGTTCAAACCACCACACTAGTTCCCATTGTGCCCTAAACTGGTCTTTTTAAAAAAAGTTCTTTTCCTCTCTTCATTTACAGCCAGAAAGGATAAACCCTGAGCTGAACCAAAAGGGCTACAATGTGAAGTCGGATGTCTGGAGCCTTGGTATTACCTTGGTAAGACCTCTATTTCGTATCTGTTTTTCATGGAGGGCAAAGCTTGGTGGGCTACTGGGTTATGTTTGGGCCTTATTCCAGGAAGCATGTGAAAGGGTTGCATGCATTGTGCGTTTTTGTTTTGTGAGCATGTGTTAAATTTTGGGTTGGGTTTTTTTGTTGAATGGGGAGTACCCTAGATTTTCTACACCAAGCAAGAGGTTAGACTGCCTTGCCAATTCCGTGTAATTTCTATTTTATTGTCTTTATGTATTTATTGATTTCTATTTCACCTTTTCCCCATTAGCAGGACTCGGGTAAGTTTGCAATTTAGGGGAGGGGCCTTTAGAATTCTCAACTGAGAGCTCTTGGGCCTCAGTAAACTACAAACCCCAGAATTGCACAGGAGGCTCAAAGTGGAATAATAGCACCATAACAGTGTAGTGCAGAAAGACCCCAGATGTACTGACTTTGTTGGAAAAAAAGTTTTGCTTTCACTTTAAAACGGGGGTGGGCAGTGTGTATCCCATGAGTCCTGTGTAGGTCTCAGGGCTGGCCCCAGCATGTCCCCAAATGACCTCTAAGAGTAAGGAGTGCATTTTAACCACATCTGGGAGCCGCCAAGGGGCCCAGAGGTAACTCCCCCCCCAGAATGCCCTCTACAGGGTGTAAGAGGCATTTCTGTCTCATTCCCGTTTATGCCTAGGAGAGGCTTTTTGTGACGCAGAAAGTCAACAGGATGTGACTTCTACTCACTTCCTGTTATTCCAAAAAAATAAATAAAGAGAAGGTCTCTCCTGGGGCTAAAATAGTTCCCATGTACCTTGTTTACAAGAGGACTCCCTCTCCAGGAGGTGTGATTCTGTTTGCAAACAGGATGCATGGGGAGCATGGACCTTGTTTTGTAGAAAAAACAGTGCTGTTTTGGCATCCGTTCAGCAGCATGGGGAAATTCACTGATAAATTCAGGCAGCACGACTTTTCCAAAAAGAGGGCTCTTGCGGCACAAAAATGGAAAGGGGGAAGGAAGGAAGGAAGAAATCTAGCCTCGTCTAGTGAGTTCATTTGAGTGTTCCTAGATTTCAGTCCATGTTGATGGAATTAATATTAAAGTACCATGGTTGTGTGAGTTTCAAAGCGTAAGAAGATACAGATTCTGACCTGACCATAGTTATAACCTGTCAAAGGATTGTAGAAGGTGACGCAGGTCTGGTATTAATCTTGAAGTGTGGAAACCATAGCATTTTTTGCTGAGACTCAGTTCCCTTGAATATAATTCCCTTGTTGCATGTGTATAGTTTGTAAGGACACGTAGTGCACCAGAAAAACCTTTACTGTTCATATCTCTGCTGATGGATTGGAATTTGTGACTATTTCCCAATTCAGATGTTTGTGTTTTAAGTCTTCGCTTGAGGGGAGGGTACCAGTGTGCCCTTCCCCTTCTCTTGAAAGTGGTTTACTTTTGTGTTATGGCATCAGCCATCTTCTGAAGGAGTGTGTCGCTGGATTGCACTTTGTGGGGAAGGGGAGGCTATGCTGTCATTGTCCACTGGGAGTTCTCCAGGAGTATCTGGTTGGGCTCCTATGGGGGAGAGCAAGATATTTCATGTGATATAGGCTGTTGGACCCCTCCAGCTAGGCTTCACTTACCTTAAATTCTCTCTCACCCTCTTAGATCGAGATGGCCATTCTCCGCTTCCCCTACGAGTCTTGGGGTACCCCTTTCCAGCAGCTAAAACAAGTGGTCGAAGAGCCCTCGCCTCAGCTCCCTGACGACCGCTTCTCAAAGGACTTTGTGGACTTCACGGCCCAGTGGTAAGTGCCGACCTGTCTTGCTGCTTTCGGTTTCCCGGCGATGTCTGCTCTTGCACCAGTCTTCCCCGCCACAGCATAGCTTTCCTACTTCAACAGGTGTTCCCTGCAAGCCTTCGTTGCCTTTCCCTTCTCTTCCTGGCCATTCCTTAGCTGTAGCATTTTCTGTTTTCTGTGTTTTTACCTTTGGGGAATAACATGGACCTTTCTCCAGCCTTGAAACTGTCTATGTGAGTGGCTTTTTGAAAGGAAATGGCAGGTGCCACCTTGCCTGTTGGGATTGAGGCTGTGATGTTGGATGTACAACAGCTTTGGCAATCATGCAGCCCTCTGTAACCATTTTTGAAACCCCTGGAACTTTCATATCCCTCCCATTTTTTTTGTATCGCCACAGATGGGAGAATCACACCTCCCCAAACTTTAAGGGCAGCACTGTTGTCTAACTCTTCTATCCCCGACACCATTTTCTAGCCGACAAGGCTTTCCTCCCCTATTTAAAGGTTTCAAATATAACTATTTTGCTAGCAGGGCGGTCTAACTTAGCCTGCGTTGGCTCTGAAAATGTCTGTCGTGCCCTCCAAAGTTGTTGCCATTACCACATGTAACAGTGCATTATCACCCCCTCTTTTTTTCAGTTTGTAATTCTGCAATGGTCAAGGCATGCTGGTTTTAGCTCCTTGGTTCCCCATGTCCTAGTTTTGGCTGCATTTCTGTTGGTCCTCAGCTGTTTGAGTTAGATATTAGCAAGAGCAAAGTGGCAGGAAAAATGTAATCTCTTTTGGCAGTTCTCCGCTGATAGTTTACAGGGAGCTTTGGAGGTGCCTCAGATGTTTACATGTTTGCACACTAATGTGCACTTGCCTTGAAAATGAGATGCACACTTTTCTCATGCACGTACTACCAGCTTTGATTTACTTTTCTAAGTCCTGGCATAGCAAGCCAGGTCCTTAAGACTGGCAAACGCGGTAGCTCAAACTGACAGCATCCTACAAAAGAAAAGAAAAGTGAAATGCAGGCAACAGAGAAGGGGGACTGGCTTTGGATCTGTTTTGGAGTGCGTGCAAACGTAGTATGTCCAAGTAAAAATAAAATAATATCATGAAAGCTGACCAAAAGAGTCAGCTGAATAATAATGGTGTATCCCAGCTTCTCTTGTCTCTTTTTAAATATTGGCAATCTGAGTATGATTGGAATTCTCTGGGTTTTTCCCCTGCTTTCTCTAGCTTGAGGAAGAATCCTGCTGAACGGATGAGCTACTTGGAACTCATGGTAAGTCTTTTTTCCTTTCTTCCTGCCTTTGTGTGCGTGGCTGGGGAGGGGTGCTAGTGTCACAGTATGTGGATAAAAGATGCTGCATTCCTATGGGGGTATTTGTATTCTCTGAAGTAAGGGTGATGACCCTTTTTCAGTGTAAGGGCCAGATCCAGTGAGGAAGATGTTCACTGGGGCTGCATTCCAGTGGTAGGCTGAGCCAGACACAAAAAGGGAAGACCAAAAAGACCAGCTTACAGGTTTCCTTCACTTGTCTGACAGGTTAGGGACCAGAGCACTGCCAGCAAATAGAATTGCTTGAAAAATGGAATCCATGTACTGTACTGTAGGTAGCATGAAAGACTTAATAGAGGCATACTAGGAACCAACTGCATGGTATTGTTGGTATCCTATAAATTCCAGGGCATGGGGTTGTAGTCCAGAAACTGAAAATTCTTAGGATCTGGATTGTCCATAATGGATAAGTGCTTGAGACTGATTTCTAAGATAATGGCCTCCTTCCTTCCCATAGTAGTTTGTAATTCTCCTTCTTTCTGCCAGCGCTCACACAGATACGAGAACTTTCTCTCTCCCAAACTAAATCTGCCTTTCTTTCCGACAGGCTCATCCTTTTTTCACCCTGCACGACACCAAAGTGACTGATGTGGTTTCGTTCGTCACAGAAATCCTGGGAGATGATTCTTAAAAATTTTGCAACGCCTTGCCGTCGTTGAACAAAAAGAACTGGCTCGGCGTCAACCTGGTTTCTCCCTGTGAAGAGAGGAAGGGAGTAAGGACTACTTAGCATTAACAGTGGTTTGCACAAAATAGAATGAATGTCTTCATTGCATCCTCCCTAAACCATTTTTTTTAAAGACATCAGCTTGGACTCGTGACATTGTCGTAATTTTTTTAAAAAAGGAAAACTTCCCTAAATGACACATTTCTACAGAGAGACATCTAACTCCAAAGTGCAGTCACGCACAGTCTTGCAGAGAGATTGGCTTTATGCAGGCGTGCTTCGACCCATACCTCCCTTAAGTGACTTTTAATTGAATTATTTTTTGCCCCAAACATTTTTCCAGATTCCCAGGGATGTGCCATACTGCACCAAATTGAAGACGTGCAGCACACTATGCATCCAAATGCTCCTGTTATAAGTTAACCAACATACCTGGGAAATTTTAGTAGAAGAATCCTGCGGGAAATTAGGTTGCAATTCAAAAGAAAAAAAAAACTTCTTCAAATAATCATGCCCTTTATGTGGAAGACCAAGGCAAGAATTAGAACCCTTATTTCTTCTCTCCTCTTTTATTTTTTCCTCTCCTCTCCTTCCCAAAGGAGCTTTAATTCTCTCTCGTGAATCTGAGGAACAACTTGCTTCTCCCCCTACTGAATTTATTTCTTAAGAGTTGTATTTTTTGCTTCTTAGCCCACCCGAAATACAAACTGCTTCTCAGTCTTTCACAGCTAGTGCCAAATCTCTTAACTGTATACAGATTCAGGAGTGGATCTGGGCCTGAATTTTCCAGCTGTGATAAGAGTAATTCCAGCACTGTAGCCTCCCTCGATTTATTTAAATGTTCTGTCCAACCACAGGTACATGGTGAAGTTGAAGAGTACTGGCCTTCTCACTTCATGTCGGAGAGCCCTTTCAAATCAAGGGAATGTAGCGTTATATTTCTGCCTTAACTTGCCATGGCTGCATCCTAAGGAATCCCAAGGGCTGTAGTTTGGTGAGGCACTGTTGCCCTCTGGCAAAGAATTCTAAGTGCCCTTCCCGAAGCTGCAAATCCCAGGATTCCATAGGAAGCTGCCATGGCACTTAAATTAGAATTATAGCATGATAATTGTGTAGTGCGACAGGGCCCAGCGACGTGAAAGTGGTAGGTGGGCAGATATGTGTGTGTGTTCCATACATACAGGTGGAAAAATAGCTAGTGGGGCAAGAGGAAGATATCCTTCCTGTCCTTCGCCCCAAATCAAGTTGTTTTCCTTTAGAAAATGGAACTGGCATTACTGTTCCAAACACATAACACATTCATACATGCAACTGGGTCAAGGCTTCACTTTCCTCTTGTTGATCCGTTTTGGGGGTATCAAATTCCATCCAGTGATCATTTTAAAAGCTGTGATGTGTTTCAGTGCTAATCTGAACTGTGTCTGTGCATGCATACACATTCACAAAAAAGGCCATCTGAAGCACACCTGTTTCCTCAGTTGTGCTACTTAATATGGTCCTATAAAACTTTGGATCTGCCTAACCAAATATTGGTTCCTCAAAGTGGCAGCAACTGTCATGGGTTTGAAACAGGGCTCACCTTGGAGATGTTGCGGACGGATTCCAATACAGTCTGCATGGAAAATATGCGCTTTGCTTAAAGAGCAACAGTCCCTGCCCAGAACTTGGAAGTGTTTACTTGCTTGGACTGTGTCTCCCAGATTCACCTCCTCAGCCAGGTAGCCTGGGGGATTCTGGGAGTTGTAGTCCCAAAGGAGTAACATTCTAAATTCTGCTTATTCCTAACTGGCTGGCTGTATCTTCCATAGAAAAGGTGCATAACGGCCTGTTTAGGAATATAGGATGCTGCATTATACTGAGTTAACGCCCTTGGTCTGTTTAGACTAGTATTGTCAGTTCTCACTGGCAGCCGCTCCTGAGGATTTCGGGCAAGATTCTTTACAAGTTTTATCTGGAAATCTCTGGTATTTGCTACTGCTGTCCCATTTTGGGGATTGCGGGCATAGTAAGAGGGTCTGGGATGTGCGTGGAGAGTAGATGGACATATTTGGGCACGTTTACTTGTGTTTGGAGAACTTTCTTTGTGATCCCATCTGAATTGTCAAAATTTGGGGTGGGACTGGTTCAGGGGCAACACGGGGCCCATGGGCTGCAGAGGGCCTGACCCATCTTTGAATCTCTGTTCTCTTTCCCTCTACCGTCTCCAGAAGAACAAAGAGAGACGTCCGCTACGACTTTATGCAGGCATCTTGTTTTTCCTGTCGTTAACGTTCCTCCCCCAAATCTACCCATCCTGAAAAACCAGGCAGTTGATAGTTTATTTTGATTTTATTTTCTAACATATTTGTACATATAAATTATGTTTTGAAAGCTCAAGTGATTCGGAGGTAAGAGTAGGTATGGCAAAACATAGCCAAGAACTTTGTGCAGAGCATTTGGGAGAAGAGTTTTTAAAGGGAAAAATGGATTTTAAGGGCTAGAGTCCCTTGGGAGTGAATTGTGTGGCAGGATTATATATATATATTTGTGTGTGTGTGTGTGTGCATACTTATACAAAAGCTGCCTTAAAAAGAAAATACCCCAATTTTTTCTAAACAATGACAGGTTTGCCTCCACTGTCCAATGTTAAGCAGCTTTGGAAAGAAAGAAGTGCCTTTTTTTCGCACTCCTTGGCCCTCATTAGAACATCCTGAAAGGGACTTGGCCTTCACTTTCATAGCTCAGTGTCAGCTTTCCTCATTGATATACTTTCCAGGAGCTCTGGACTACCATTCCCGTGGACCGTAGTTCCCATCACACCACCAGCTGCAATACTCAGCAGCTGACTGGGGGGATGGATGGGAGCTGTAGTTGGCCAGTGGCACACTGTCTTTTGATGCCCCAGGCCAAGGTGGCCAGTAGGACTCAAGATCGCTCCTCAGTTGGACCCGGTCTTTCTTCAGTGTCATCGAAGGCAGTGTTTTGTGCGACAACAGGTACCACAAAGCACACTATATGAAGAAATCCTTTCTCTTGCCTTCCATGAACGCTGTGCTTTCTTCCTGTTAAAGAATTTCCTTTGGCAAACTGCAGACTCATGGACTGTTTTAAAATTTCTCCCGTTTTTTCCATCTGATGGTCAGGCGGATCTCGACAAGACCTCCCGTGAGCCTAACCCTGTGGCTTCTGAATTTACAGCTGTGGCTGTGCACTTGTGTAATAATCTTTTTGTCTCTTTGTGAATGGTAGTGTTGTGCTTTTCCCAGAGTTTTTCTTTTTTCTCTCTGTGTCCCCTTTCCTGTCATGCTTTGGTGGGATTTTTTTATTCTCAATAAAACCTGCATGGTTATGGATTTTAAGCTGCTTTTCCCAACTATTCCCCCACTCACTTCCTCCAGTAAAAAACCCAGTTTTGGAAGGTAAGAGGTTTTGAGAAACCAGCAAATGAAGTTGGTTGCTTCTCAGAGCAGTTATATGAGCTGGGTCTCCAGAGCAGAGATGTCCTTCTACAATCTGGATTAATCGTTATTTGGAGAAAGCAACTAACTTCCTTCGTTCCACATTCAGCTTTCTTTGCTCTTCTCCTCATCCCCACCCCTCCCAAAAAGCTCCAGTGAAGATGATGAAGAGCTTGGAAAAGTTACGCCCGGAAATCCTGCTCAGCCTAGCTATGCCGGCCAAGATTTCTTGGCGTTGTGGTCCCAAACGAGTGACCTTTCCAAACCCTGCCACCCAACTGGGGAGGCTAGAGATGCTTTTATGATTTGGAAGACTGTTTGTATAAACGACTAACTTTGCCGTTGGTTTTCAATAAAATAAACCCAAATTAAGTTTTCTTTTGGTGGACTTTTCTTGAAAAATGTTTGGTGGTGGTGGTTGGAATTTGACTTGCAGAACAGGACAGACTTCCCAAGGAAGTGCGTTTCATTATGTGGGATATGTATATAAATATTTTGATCTCATCCTTTTATCATGAGATCTCTGGGTGGCAAACAAGTGAAACAGTATAAGCAGTTTAAACAATTCCCAGTTACCCAAATTGTTGTCCAGAAGTGACAGAAGAGCAGTTTTAACAAGATCCTATGGGATCTTGGAATTTATAGTATCCTGAAGTATTTAGAACTAAAGCTGAGTGCTTTAGTGCATCACCCAAGTACAAACGCCAGAATTTCATTGGAGGCAGCCATGGCAGTTAAAGTGGATTTGTAGCACTATAATTGTGTAGTGTGAAAGGGTCTGGGATACTGAGGGCAGGCCTGTATCGTATCATCCCCTTAGCAGGGATTAGACCAAAGCAGGACTATGAAAATCCACTGGAAAGTAGGATTCATCACGACGACAAAACTCATAGCAGCAGTTCGATTTGAATGGTCAGAGCATCCCAGATTCACGAGTCCCAGGGACGGCTCCTGGTAATGTCATGGGCCAGGGCTTGGAGATAACATTAAATATCAACTGCATTTGCTCAGAACATGTTCCAATTAAAAAAGCAACAACATAAGAACGTATGAGACAAAGGGAGAGAAGAGGATGAGGTCTCTTGAGGAGTCCATTGTTGCCACTCCAATGTGGAACAACGGGGGCCAGTAGCACACAGGCCTTTTTAAAAAACTTCTTATCAGGACGGTGCTCTCACCCTGAGATTTTTCCTTTTGTCACACGGCTTGGAGAGGCCAGGCTCTTGACCTGGGACCACAGTAGCAAACAGTTGGCTGGCTTTCTCTTCACTACCACCATCAAATAACCAGTAGATGGCATCCTTGGCTCACCTTTGCCCATGGTGGAACTACACAGAGCACCAGGGTTGAATCTAAATTGGACAGTCAGCTCTTTGCAGTTGCAGGTCTGGCTATCATGATTTGATTATTTGTGAGTTCCAGCAACCCTGCCCACCCACCTCAGACACTTCTTTTCCACGGGTACCTTCCCTCTCGGTGGCTCCAATCAGGCCACATAGCCCTTTAGAAATCACTTTTGGACCTCCACTACCAGGATGTCTTGCAGCCCAATTTTGAAGCACCACAAACTCACTTCTGATGCCTCCCTGCACCCCAGGAAGGAGACAGTATAGAGGAAAGAAGTTTAGGGCCACCATGCTATAACCCGCTTCTCCATTTTCCTGACCAGGTTTAGACCCTGGGGTGCCCCTTCCCTGCAAGATGCCTCAACTCCTTGCCCGCAGACACACACACATTTCCTCCTATATCTATACAGATTAGGATCCCTGTTAGAACAGGAACCATGCAGCCCTTCCTTTCAGTGGGACTGCAAGTCCCAGCAGCCATAGCCAGCATTGTGAAGAGTGAAGAATGATCGGAGATGCAGTCCATCAGGGTCAGGAGGGCCCTGGGATTCTCACCCCCAGGAACTGGTTTCCCCCCATCCTTTGTTGTTGGTGAGGAGTTGTGGGAAGCAACAATTGCCACTGTTTTGCTGTAAAACAAGCAGCCTACTGTCACTGTCGGGAGTGGAGGTGGAGACACGAGCTATTGTGTTTGCCGTACAATGGGCCACTGGTCACGGGAGGCAGGAAAGCTCTTAGCGGGGGCCGTGCCTCTGCCGTCACAGGGCAAAAAACCCGAAGCCACCCGAGTGTGTAATTGCAGTGCCTGTTTCTCATTGTCTGGATGATTGAAGGAAGGGCGAGAACTCTTGAGGGACAGCAGGGATGCTAGCAGGGAGCAGGTACCTTGACAGATGTATTTGGCCTTGTTCGGCCCCGGGGTGCACTTAAAATTCAGAAAGGCACAAAGAAGCGTTTCGGTTTGTAGGACGGAGACGGAAGGAGGACAAGTAATCGTCGTGTTTGGACTACATCACCCAGCCTCTCCCAGCCGGTGTGCCTAATAGACTCTAAGAGTCTTGTCTGATCTCGAAATCTAAGCAAGGTCTGGCTTGGTTAGTATTTGGATGGGAGGCCACCAATGCTGTAGGCTTTATTTCAGAGGGAGGAACTGGCAAAACCACCGCTGAGTATTCCTTGCCTAAGAAAACCCAATGAAATTCATGCCGTCGCTGTAGGTTGACAGGCAACTTGAAAGCACATACGCGCAGGCATTTATAGATCTCTCCTCCATCATCCCATTTCAGTTGATTTTCTTTGCTCCCTGGCATTCACATGGATACCTAGACATTGGAAATATTCTACTGTGGATGATTCTCTCTTTGGTTTTTAATGATAGACCTGTCCACCTGTGTTCTACCATCCAGCTATGGCCTCACCTATGCCTGAGTGGGATCAGGCATTGGAGGTTAAAAGCAGGGTCAGATAGACACAAGCTGAAGGAGGAGGACTGAAATCTGAGAATGCAAAGCCGGCACACTTGTTATGTCCAAGTGACTGGGCCTTTGCCTTCCCTCGCGTTCAATTACAATCTTAATAGCTACATCAAGGAACATTAAAAATGCATCAGCACCAGTAAGGAAAGGAACGGAAGACAGAGGGAAAAAATCCATCATTTTAAAATTACTTTATTAGCTCAAAAGGTTTTACTCCCCCTACCCTTCCCGCTTTCTTATTTTAGATCCTGGCAAAAGGGGGGAAAATTGTGTTTGAAAAGTTCCCTCGGTGCATTTGCTGTTTCCTGCTAATTATATTATTGCAGAACTGCCATGTCAAAGACAGAACTCACTTCATCTAAATGAGATTTCTCTGACTCCATGTATCTGAATTCTGTGGATGGTCTCGCACACAAATATAGGAGAGGGTGGTTCCTAGAAAGCGATGAGGATGTACACTTCTCTGTTGATGGCTGCCATAGATCTCGACACTGATACAGCCTAGAATCACATTGTCCTTTTTAGCTGCCGCATCACACTGTTGCCTCATGTTCAGCTTGTGGTCCACTAAGACTCCTAGATCCCTTTCAGATCTACTGTTTTCAAGCCAAGTGCCACCCGTCCTACATCTGTGCATTTCATTCTCTCTTCCCGAATGAAGTATCCTCCATTTCTCCCTGTTAAAATTCATTTTGTTAATTTTGGAAAAAATTATTATTTAGTTACCCCAGACAGCAGGACCTGCTGGGGTTTTTCATTACTCATCCCCTCTTAAAAACAGCCTTTTCAAGATCCTGCCTCTTTCCTTCTGGTTATTCCAACTCTGCTTGGAAACTGAGGTTGCCACCTGTTTTGTCTTGTTTCTACAGACCCCGGACTTGTGCCTTTTCTCAGCAGCCTGATATGTTACGCTGTTAATTCAAAAACAGTCAAGGTTTTCTTTCCTCCTTCTGTTTACAAAGCAAAGCATCAGTACCTTAGCATCTTAGGCACGGTTGCTGCAGATGGCATGGTAACAGAGGGGGTAACAGAAACCAAAGCAAAACACAAAGCCCTCCAGAACTTTGACAACCCTCCTTGGAATTAGCCGGAGGATATTTAAAGAAAGGTTAATGCAATGTGGGAGGGTCATTTGGGAAGGACCCAAGAAGACATGTTGGAGCAGTTGGGTCATCTCCAAGCAGAAGAACCTGCAAACCTCTTTCTAAAAATAAAAAAGCAAAGGCAGCCTTCCGAAACCTCTGCTGAACTGTTCCTTCTCTTGACAAAGCTTTTCATGTTGGGAGCATGACCTGCAAATAGGCATACGAGGAGGGCAGGGATTGGTGCAAGAGCTCCCGATTGTCACAAAGGTAACGGTGGCTCTCTAAAGCAAGGAGAAATTGTGTAAATATTTCCAAGGTCTGAGAAGATCTTGCTTCATTGGAATGATAACAGACCCTTTCTTTCATTAGGTGTCATATGGAAGATGGAGCAAGCTTGTTTTCTGCTGCTCCAGAGACTAGAATGCAAAGCAATGAATTCAAACTTCAGATGAGGATAGACTTAGAGAGCTGGGTATGTTTAGTCTACAGAAGAGAAGGTTAAGAGGGGACATGATAGCCATGTTTAAATATTTGAAGGGATGCCATGTAGAGGAGGGAGAGGGCTTGTTTTCTGCTGCTCCAGAGACCAGGACAAGGAGCAATGGATTCAAGCTGCAGGAAAGGAGATTCCACCTGAACCTCAGGAAGAACTTCCTGACAGTCAGGGCTGTCCGGCAGTGGAATCTGCTGCCTCGGAGTGTCGTGGCGTCTCCTTCCTTGGAGGTTTTTAAGCAGAGGCTTGATGGCCATCTGTCGGGAGTGCTTTGAGGGTGTTCCTGCATGGCAGGGGGTTGGACTGGGTGGCCCCTGGGGTCTCTTCCAACTCTACATTTCTATGATTCTATGATTCTATGATTACACATTAGGAAGAACTTCTTGATGGTAAGATCAATTGGACAGTGGAATACACTGCCTCAAAGTGTGGTAGAGTCTCATTCTTTGGAAGTTTTTAGATGGCCATCTATTGAGAATGTTTTGATTGTGTATTCCTGCACGGCAGGCACTTGGATTTGATGGCCATTGTGATCTCTTCCAACTTCATGATTCAAAGGAGATGGAGACTCTATGATTCAAAGGGGGTGATTTAAAGGAAAAGGAGATAATAAAACAAGACTCAGGGCCCTTCTACACTACACAGTTATAGCACTATGATATATAGCATGGTGTAACTGCCATGGTTGCATCCTATGGAAGGTTAGTGAAGGGGACTTAGAATTCTCAGCCGGAGAGCTCTGGTGCCTCTCTTGACGACAAACTCCAAGGTTCCTTAGAATGGAACCATGACAGTTAATTTAGAGTCATAATGCTATTATTGTGTAGTGTAGAAGAGGCCCAGGTCGTTATGCTTTCGGTGAGTGAGATTGCAGAACGTCTTTCCACTGGAGGCAGGGGAGACAAAAAGGCAACTGTGCCATCAAAAAGATCTGCATGAAGCTGTTTCCCGCCCCCCAACATTTGTGAGCTGTGACATTAAGAAAGAAAAAGAAAAACAGGCCATTAAAAATAGGTAGAAGGAACCTGCTGTGAAGCCTTTGCAAAATAATAGTAAAGCTTTAAAAACTCACTTTCAAAGTGTTCATTGCTGAAATCAGCACACCCCAGAGCTATATCACTTGAAGATTTGCTCTGTTTGTTGTTGCTGCTGCTGTGGTTGTTGAAAGGGCAAGAGACGAAAAATCTATTAATTAGGGAATTGGCTTTGAGGACCGAAGCAGACAGCAAGCATCCTCAGAAGGTGAGGTGAAGGACAAAACATGGAGGCAAGAAAGCGTCCAAGGAGGAATATATTAAATATATTTGTGCCAGGTAAATGAGCAGTCATCAATATGAATTACCAGCCAACTTCCACCCTTTGGATGGACTGAACTACAACTTCCATCACTCCCGATGAAACTGTAGTTCAGCCTGCCTGGAGGCTAGGGGAATACTGGTTGTTATAGGCTGAGATACCCACTTTTAGTCTATCATAAACACCCACAATATGTTGGATCCCATGCTAATATAAGCAATTACAATCAGCCCTCCGCATTTGTGCATTTCACTTTCATGGATTTATTTGTGAGTTTCTCCAACCGCTGCCCCCATCTCACTTCAGGCACTTCTTTTCCAGGGGAAACCTTCCCTCTCGGTGGTTCCAATAAAGATGTGCAGCCCTTTAAAAACTCGTCTCTGGTTCTCCTCTTCCAACAGCTGCTACCTAGCCAGCTAAAGACAGCTTGCAGCCCAATTTCTCAGCACCACAAACCATCTCCTGATGCCGTCCCCGCACCCAAGGAAGGAGATAACTGAGACAAAAAACCTATAGGGCCACTATGCCAGTCCACCCCTATTTTTCTGACTTGGTTTGGACCCTTGGTACATGTTCCCCCAAATCCAGGGGTTTGCAATTGAGGGAGGGGCATTTAGAATTCTCAGCCAAAGCTCTTCGGCCTCAGGAAACTACAAACCCCAGAATTCCACAAGAGGTTGAAAGTGGAATAATAGCACTAGAACAGTGCTGTGCGGAAATGGTCCATGCCTCAGCCCCCTTCCCACAGACGCACATACATTTGGATATTTGTGATTTTTCCACTTTTGCAAGGGTCTTGCACGCTTAACCCTAGCAAACGTAGTCTAGAAATCAAGCTTTATGAAAAACTACTTAGAGAGCTGGATCTGTTGAGCCTGGAAAGGAGAAAGGTAAGAAGTGCATGATAGCTCTTTCTAAATATTTGAAGGCCAAAATATGCCTAGTTCCAGCTTTTCTCCTAAGGTTCATTTACTTCCAAAATACCAATCTCCCAATTCTTTTTGTGAGTAAGTGGTCCCGTTCTCTCAGACTCTGGGACCGTGGCAAATGTCTCTTTTGATCTTCTTTGCGAGTGAAGCTGTCCACCGATCCACCTTACCGAGTGCAAAATTGTTAATATGCACACCCAGCCGCAGCCCTCGTGTAAAACCAAACTTGCTCCCGTCACTCACGGCTGGATCAATAATGCTCTGGCAGGTCTCACGACAACTGCGAGAGGAACAGGAAGCAGGGAAGCAGATTTGGTGATGATGGAACTGAACAATGCCTTATTGATCCACCCAGGCGAGAGGAGCTCTCCAGGGATCTGGCCAGCGGAAGAGTGAAGGAGCAGCAAAATAATATCAGGCCAACCTAGTTGCGCTCGCTGGTGTCCTTATTTAGCCTGGAGAACAGTCCAATTAAAAAACAACAACCACCTTAGCTTATTTTAATTAATTAAATCAACTAATTATATTTAGGGAAATAGCAAGCCATTTATAGTCCTTCCCGTCCAACTGGTTGCAATCACATTGTATAATTGTCACAGTTTGATGCCACTTTAAGCATCACGGCTCCCTCATCTGGAATCCTGGGATTTGTACTTCGGAAGGTACTTTGAATTCGCTAGTGCAGTGGTTCCTAACCTTTGGACTTCCAGATGTTTTGGACTTCAGCTCCCAGAAGGCTCAGCTAGCATGGCCCAATGGTCAGGAATTCTGGGAAAGGAAGTCCAAAACATCAGGTGGGCCAGAAGCTGAGAACCACAGCTCTTGTGTACTCCTCTAAAATGACAGCACCAGGATAATTTTAAACGCGCCCTCTCTAAACTCAGGATTCTGCAGGAGGGAGTCATGGTAATTATAAAGTGATATCAAAGGAGTATAATTGTGTAGTGTGGATATGTTCCAGCAGGAGTCAGTGACCTGTCTGAGTAGATGAGGCTTGTCGAAGGATGAAGGGTACTAAATTGACTGAATCACTCTTCCACGCCTGGATGGGAAAGGCACAAGTCAAACGGCGGGGCCAAAGCATATTTCAATAGACAGCTCCTATAACCAGCAACTCATACCCCTCAACATTTCACTGGTGAAAACCAAGACATGTGGCCAACACCAAAGGCAAGGTGGCAACAATTAAGCAATGAGGAAGATCTAGAAGAGGCTGCAGCAATTTGCTTTTGCCTGAGCTTACTGGGAAGGGCAAAACTCTGCCCCTTACTTTCCCCTCCCTTCCCTTGAATTAACTGAGTGCGAACTACTTTTGCACTTTGAGCTCAGTTAGCAGCAGTAGAAATAAGCTGAGTACACGGGAGAAAAATGGGAAGAGGAAAGAGAAACTGGGACATTTTAAAAGCAGCTGAAAAGTGGGATGACAAAGGATTAACTGGGACAGGAATCACATTGGGATGGTCAGAGGGTATGAGAATGGGGAAAAAGATACACAAAACTTTTCAACAGTGAGGACTTTGGGTGCTGATGGTTGCTCCCAGGCTCTGGACCTTCCATCCCAGAGAGACTGGGCAGGCACCCTCCCTGCCATCTTTTTGCAAGCAATTGAAAATCAGGACTTTAAGAACTGATTTTCAGGGGAAACAGGCCATGTGCAATATGCTGGACTTGTTATTATCTGTTGTTGTTTTTAATGCCTTTTAGTGCTTTTAACTTGTTTTAATTTCATCGTAGTGTAATTGCTTCTAAACTTTCATCCATGGTAAAATTTTAACTATATTCATTTTAACAGTTGCAAACTTCCTTGAATCCCAAACTGAAGAAAAGATGGAATGTGATGGTAATGATGATAATGTTGTAGTCCCAAAAATAACATTTCCACACTCAGATCAGGCTATACTAATAACGAATTAGAATCCAGTTGATTTTCCCAGCTAGAGTAGACCCACTGAATCAGCTGTTGAATGTGAGTCAACACATAAGTAAATCTCATTGAAAGCTTGTTTATTCTATTTGATCATTATTTAAAAAAAGGTAGATTCATTTGAGTCAATAGGTCTCCTCTGTTTGAAATTAAAAAAAAAAAGAAAGATTTAGGCTATTTATTTAAACCTACTGTTGTCTGAATTGTGTGGTGCTGGTGGTGCTGGGAGAATACAAATCACACCCATTTTGTAAGCTATCCAACTCTTCCAAAAATAGCGATTGCAAAATAATGAGGCCATAAAATCAGTCCACAGACCTGCCGAACGCATCTCCATCACTTAGTTCTCTTCTTTAACTTGTGCATAATAATTCCAAGACGGATTACAGAGTGGCACAATTGAGTCATTTAAAAAACAAAACAAAACAAGGAAGGCTCATTATTTTCCAATGGCTATTTTGAGTCAATGTTGACAGTGCACTGAAATCTCTGTGGCTCTCAAAGAGCCTGTGAGCGAGAAAAGGTCTGTGATTATTGTAAATAAGACAACGTGATGGGTTGGTAACCTGGACTCTTTGGGCACACCTTTTGAGAGCTACTCTATGCATGTTGACACACTATGCAAGTTCTTTACTCTGAAGTAAAGAACTGTGGATATTACTCCCTAGAAATGGCCTTGAAATTGGCCCTTCAAGTTCTTGTCCTTCTTTTCCTTCACTTTTTTGTCCTCCTCTCTTCTTTGCCTTCTCATTCTCCTCTACTTCTAATCTCCTTCTGTCCTTCTCCTCCATCTTGTCCTCTCCATCCTCCTTATTTTATCCTTTCCTCCTCCTCTTTGTCTTTGGCCGGCCCCTCCCGAAACTGCAAACCCCAGGATTCCATAGGATGTTGAAAGTGGAATCATAATGCTATAAGAGGCTAGTGTGGAAATGGCCCTTGTCTTTCTTTGCCTGGAAGGAACATCCATGAGTCTCCAACCCCAACAACAGATGCTAGCTTACACCCACAAAGAAAAGTCAGCTTTTACGGGCTCTTGCAACCGAGTTGAGACTAGTAGAATCACAGAATGATAGAGATGGATCAGACCACAAGGGCCATCGGATCCAAACCCCTTCTGCCATGCAGGAATATACCATCCAAGCATTCCTGACAGATAGCCATCCCACCTCTGTTTAAAAAACACCAAAGAAGGAGTCTCCACCAGGTCAACTTCTTTAATCTGTCTCCTTTGCTATCCTAAGATGGATTTCCTGAGTCAATAAGTGTAAGGGTTTTTGTTTTACCCTACAAGAGCATCTAGAGCTACTTCTTCTGTTTCTACCACAATCTCATCTTGCCGTAGCAAGATGAGATTGTTGTTCCAAGATGAGATTGTTGTTCCTGCTGTGTGCCGTCAAGTCATTTCTGACTTATAGTGACCTTATCACGGCAGTCACGTAGGGACAGGAGGCAATGGGGGCGATTTGCCCTGGGCGGCAATGTTTTTGGAGCATCCCAGCCTGTAACCATGCCCTGTGGGCCCTGGCCATGCCTAGGGCCCATGCCCCCATGCACCGTGGCCATGCCCCCATGCACTGTGACCATGCCCCCGCACTGTAGCCCTCCCCCCACCCACCTCTCCATATACTCCATTGTATCACAGGGGTTTCTGGGGGCTGAGAGTGTGTGATGCGCTCAAGATCACCCAGTAGTTTCCTATGGCCGGGGAGGAAATCCAACCTTGGTCTCCAAGGTCATAATCCAATGTTCAAATCACTACACTATGCCAGCTGTCTCAGCCCTGCTGTACTCTGACCAATATAGATTTCAAATATTCCTATGCTTTTAAATTTTTTAAAAAGGTAAGCCAAATCCTTTTTAAGAAGCAGACAGGGAATACTATTTGAAATAACGTTGTTAATCTCCCGTAATGAAACATCACTTTACTGGAACATTGTAGAGGGGTAAAGAAAAAGGAAAAAAAAAGATTCCACCCCCAGATAACCTTTGAGGATATTTGCAGTGGCCTGTTTTCTTCCCACATGATGTCAACTGGTCCCAAGTGTGTTCTGGAATGGAGAACTCAGCAGTTGTAGGCAGGTTGAAGGCTCATGGGAAGAAACCATCAATGGAAGAAACCATCTTGTTTCCCACACCACGTCACTGTGAAGGACACAACACGGTCACTTTATGCCATTCCCGGGGGGCCCTAGAGGTCCTGTTTCAAAGCGTGGGGCATCCAAGCCACTGCCAAGCACTGTGCTGGGCTTTTTTTTTTTTACAAATTTAAAAAAAGAAAGAAAGAGACATTAACAAGAACAGTCAGTGCTACGCTCCCACCCAAACGATCCTGACCCAGTCCTTGGGACAGTTGTTGCTCCTTCTTTGAAAAGAACGGAACTTGAGTTCTGCTGCCAGTGGCTACATGATGCAAAAGAAAGACTACAGAGAGAGGAGCAGCCATGTGAACTGAAGTCAGACCTGGGAATATCAGGCCATTTCTGCCCCAAAGGCCCCTCCCCAAACTGCAAATCCCAAGATTTCATAGGATGTTGACAGTGGAATAATAGCACCATAACAGGCTAGTGTGGAAACGGCCTCAGGCAAGAAAGCACAGATCAGCAGGGTAGAATACTTCATGGCAATGCTTATTACTTCTGCTAAACTCTGTAGGCATATTAGAAGACAAGAAAAGCTGGGGACCTGTCTAAACCAAAGGCCAATCTAGTCCAAGATTCTGTTCCTAGCGTGGTCAATCAGTTAACCTCAGGAAGTCCGTCAACGAGACGTGAGTTCCATTGCCTCCTCCGTCTTGTGCTCCTCAGCAAATGATTCAACAAAGACAAACTCCCTCTGATACTAGAAATGATACCATACCATCTAACTGTTCCAATTTGGTAGGGACAATTCTGGTTCATCCTCTGTTGTCCCACTTCTCAGCTGCTTTGAAAATGTCCTGGTTTCTTACCTCAGTTGCTGCAGATAAAGTTGAAAGTACAAAAGTAGTTTGCACTCACTTAATTTGGAGGATGGAAAGGAGAGGAGGAGTGTGGTTTCTTCAGGGCTGAGGCGTGTTTGATTGAGTTGACCCACCTATAACGTAATCTTCCTCTTTTCCTACCCCTTCCATCTCACCAAGTATTATTGCCATTTCTAGTGAGCCCTATCTTTTCATAATACAACAGTCTCAGTTTAATCATTTGGATTCTAGGGAGAGTTCAGGCTTGATTTGTTTTGGGACCCATTTATTTGTCCTTCTGGCAGTCCAAGGTATCTGCAGAAATCTCCTCCAGCACCACATTTATTGGGGGAAATCCAGCCAATTAAACAAAGGTACCCCATCCACAACTCACAGAGCTGAGCTTCACTAACTTTTTGCCATTTCACTGTGGATACTCTTTAAAATGGAGTTTTCAAAATGTTTTTTCCATTTGTTTTTAATGAATCACGACTCTGTTCTTATGCAAGACACATCACCCAAAAAGTTGGTATCATTTTGAGCTTTTTCCAAGCAGAGGAATAGAAATTCAGTTCTCTGTCTGCAAATGAATGCCAGCTCCGACTCTATGAGAACCTTATTCTTCACCCAGCAGAGGTGAAGGTTTTCTTGGCACAGTACCTTTGAATGGGACAGTGGTTCATTTCTTTCTCTCTCTCTCTCTCTCTCTTTGTCTGCCAGTAATAAACCAAACAGGTGATTTTCTTGGCTTCCCAGCCAACTACCTGAGTCTCAAGTTCGAGGAGTGATCCATCACTGGCAAGCCATAGGAAATGTCAGGAACAATTAAGAGTGACCCCTGGCATTCACTTCATCAGAGTCAATCTGTCTTCCTCAATGAAAATCTGTTGGAAGGAACTGCTGATGGTGAATGTATTTATTTGGCTTCCCAGTGGTTGGAGTCTGCAGTTTTCATTCAAAGACAGAACAGCAAATGCATCCATCTATATTCAGAAGCGGAAGGGAAAAACTTTCACAAAAAGTTTTGGCTAGCCAGATTTTTCTAAAAGCCAGCTCCAGCTTTGAGGAGAGAACAGGTACAGGACCACTGGTGGGCAACCTCCTCGGTCGAGGTCAGAGCCAATGACTTCCTTGTCAGTTAAGTGGTGAATTGACTCTGGCTTTTCATTCTAACTTTAAGGAGCTATCCAAAGTGCTGGATTCTGCCTCCTCAAATAAGATCCACATTTTGGATATTTCCTTTAAAGTTTGGACTAAAACTCGATGGAGATTCTCCACTCCATTGCACTGGAAGCTGCTCATGTCTAGAAGGCTTGTCTAACAGTGGTGATAACCGCTGGGGCTTTGTATAAAAGCTAGCTCTTTGGAATCAGTATCAACTAGGAAGTCTTTATTATAGAAGTGACATGCATGATAGAGAAGGATGAGGTCTACTGGCTATAGCTAACTCAAAGACGATAGCAGGAGTGGGCAACCTTGGAAGGCTAGGGGTTTGCATTAGCTCCACAAGAGACCCTAGAGGGTTGCACCTTTACCACCATCCACACCTGTTTTCTTTTCTTTTTTTGTCCTCAATGACCTTTAAATTATTTCCCACTGTTGCCATTTGAAACAGAACTACAATGTACTACCAGGGGCAGCAGAGGAACAGACAAGTACTTGGGGTTCCCTGGAAAGATACCCACTTTGTCTTGTCTATTTGACCACTTTCTTGCCTAAATATGACCTAATCTCACTTCCTATTGCTCCTCCTCTTCTTATAGTCCACGGGTGGGCAAATTGTGGTCCTGGGGCCCTTCTTGTGGCCCCCTTGGCCCCAGAAATAAAAAAAACCCACAAGACCAGAACTAACTATACTAACAAAAACTAAGTCAACAGAACCCTCCGGTTAGAAGTTAAAAAATTCTTGTGCCATCAGACTGGGATGAGCTTTTAATGGTGGTCATATAGTTTTGTAATGAATTTTAATACTTTATAAATTGTTCAGTAGTTTTTAAATAGCTTTCATATTTATAACTTTATTGACATTTGTGCACATTGTTTTCAGTCTGTTGTTGTTATTATGTCCCTTCAAGTCGTTTCTGACCTATGGTGACCCTAAGGTGAACCTATCATGAGGTTTTCTGGGGCTGAGAGTGTGTCATGTGTGCAAGGTCATCCGGTGGGTTTCCATGCCTGAGCAGGGAATTGAAGCCTGGTCTCCAGGGTTGTAGTCCAACGCTGGTTTTCTTTCAGTCCATATTGTTTTAAAATATGTTGTGGGTTGGGAGTATGGTAGGATATAAATGAAATAGATAGATGGATAGATGGGTAGATGGGTAGATGGGTAGATGGATGGATAGATGGATGGATAGATGGATGGATGGATAGATGGATGGATAGATGGATAGATAGATGGATAGATAGATGGATAGATAGATGGATAGATAGATGGATAGATAGATGGATAGATAGATAGATAGATAGATAGATAGATAGATAGATAGATAGATATCCAAGGTGCTGAGCCATATCTCCTCCAGCATCTTGGATATTTCCTGTAAAGTTCAGACTAAAACTCAGAGTGGACTCATCACCCAGTAACATGAGAGCTTGCTCCCAGTTCTCCATGAGGCCTCGAATACCTGCCAAGAGGAAGGGCCCACGAATTGTTGTAGAAACCACCTCAGAAACCACCCCGTCTTTTGTTATATTTAGCGCTCCTCAGATGACATGCAATCAGGGGGAAATATTTGAAGTGTTCTTCAAAAAGACGAAAACACTTTCATTAAGAATGACGACAGGGTCTCGGTTGCTTTGTGCTGGTACAAATAAGGCCTCCAGAAATTAGGATCAAACCTCTTGCCTGCCAAATCAGGAGGAAAAATATATATATATATATATATATCTTCCTCCATGTGATTAGATTTCAACAATAAAAAAAAAATTGCCTTCAGAGCCGAGTTGTAAAAATATCTCCAGGAAAGAAGTCCTGGCACTCCATTATTGATCAGCAAATGGATCCCACCTGTAGTTTATGGAGTCTCTTGGCGGGTTTAATTTGGGTGAAATTGATTCCCCCGTAAAGCTCTCAATGCTGATGTTGTGGGATGTTTCCCATGTTTGAGGGCTGCGGCTATTTTTAAATGAATCCGGCACATGTTCAAGTTACGATGCAAAACATTTTGTACATTGGGAGGCAACGGGGAGAAGGAGGGGAGAGGAGAAATGCCCAGGAAAGTAGGAGATGTACTGAAATATTTAACAAGCTCCCCTTTTATGTCTCAAAAGGCATGTTTTATTTAGTGGATCCCAGAGAAATGTAATTTATATTCAGCTGTTTATCCGCCCTGAGGTCATCGGCTGCAGCAAACAAAACGGGAGTGAGCGAATCGGTCTGCTGAAAGAGATCCATTGTTGTCCTTGTTAAATGTGAAGCTTGTTTTTCTTCCTTTTTTTTTAAATGTCTGGATTACGGGGGTGATAGTGCTAGTTTAGAGGGTTTTTCTAAAAAAAAGAAGAAGATAATGACAAAATACAGGGAGAGATGAAAAAAAAAAAATCAGCCCAGAATTTCTCTTTCATCTCGGCATAGGTTTTCATCTATTGCTAAGGCTGACAAGGTTGCTGCTTTGAAAATGGGATTTGATTAAAGAGGTTTCCTACAGGTGGGCTGAAGGGATGTTCTAAGAACAGAGGAGGAGTATGGAGGAAAAAAGGGAATGGACCACCCCTCAAGCCAATGTAGGATCCAGGTTCTTGGATTCCTCTGGATCGCTTGCACCAGGAGGTACACTAACATGTATATCTCTTCCAACATTGCACAAGGAGGTATCTAGTATCTTCTTGCATAAACATTTGTTCCACGCTGTGCAATGGCGGCCGAGGACAGGGCATTGGATCTGCTCCAGGGGATTGTTGAATCCTCTTGACCTTTTCCTTCTAAACTTAAAAGGCTGTAGCCCAATGGGGAAGCTCATATAACCTGGACCAAGCCACATATACACACACACACACACACACACACACACACACACACACACTGAGTGACTAATTAGGTTTGATTTCAAAATGCATATACAGTCATTTGTGGGTTTCAATTTTGCGAATTTGATTATCCACGGATTATTTGCTGTCACCTCTGCTGCCTCCCTAGGCCATTTTTAATAGGGACTGCAAGCCTTGTGAGACTGAGAAACTGCAAACGATGCTTGTAAGTCCCTCTTAAAAATGGTGTGGGGCTGCAGTGGAGGGGACCGTAAGCCCCATCAGCCCCCCACTTCTGCCTTGTGAAGGGACCCTGATGCCTTAAGGGAATCCATGGTTGAGTATGGTGACCATACTTTTTGTGTGTGTTAAATATGGTTTGAGAGGGCCTAGATTTATTCAGGGTTTTTCCACTTTCATGGGGGTCCTGTGCCCCTAATCCTAGCAAATGTGGAGGGATGACCGTGTACTGAATGACTGACTAGGTTTGCTTTCCAAATGCATATAGTGTCAACAACAACAATAATCTGTAATGCTTCTATGCTTTCTACAAAAGTCGTCATTCCACACCCCCAACATTGCATGTACAAGAACCAGAAGACATGTGTGGCCAAGTAACATCAAAGTGTGTTCAAGATGGCAAAAGTTGTTAAAGAGAAAGAACACACAGCCCAAGATAGGTGGCAGCAAGTTTGGTTTTGTCTGAGCCTCCTGGAGAAAGCTGAGACTCCTTTCCTCCCCTCCTTCCCTTGAGTTACGTGAGTAAAGTATAAACTGTTTTTGCACTTTGAATTGACTGTGCAGCAACTGCAGTGATCTGAGGACAAAGGGCGAAAGTGGGAGGTGGAGAGAGGGCCTGGGACATTTTAAATGCAGCTGGAAAAGTGGGACGGCAGAGGATTAATTGGGACTGTCCCTTGGACATTGGTGGATCTGCCATTTGGGAAGGTTATACTCCAAAAAGGTTACTTCCTAGCTCCAGATCAGGCTAACATTCATATCAACATACAGATTTCAATACAGACCATTTCTGCCCTACACTGTTATAGTGCTATTATTCCACTTTCAACCTCTTGTGGAATTCTGGGGTTTGTAGTTTCCTTAGGCCAAAGAGCTCTCTGGCTGAGAATCCTCAAGACCCCTCCCTAAACTGCAAATTCCAGGATTCCATAGGATGGTGAAAGTAGAATAATTGCACTATAACAGAGTAGTGCAGAAATGACCTGTGGCACATCCATCTTTCTCCTCCAGCACAGCTGGCCATGTCAATGCACTTGCAGTGCAGTGTGGTAATGCTCATGTTTTTTTGGCATGTGCCACAACTACGCATTGCTTTCATGGGCAAAGAAGAGGTCAGAATAAATGAGTCAGACACTAGCTGGTCAAGTCAGCAACTTTCTGAGCTGAACACAAAATGGATCTGGCAACTCGAAGGCCCTTGTGACAACCCTGGGACAATAGGGGAACTTGACTCATAGAATGACAGCATCTCAGATGCCACATGGCAGCTGGGAATACCTTGTTGGGGGAAAGCTAACCCCAATGCTCCAGGAAGAGCTGTCTCTGCTACAACTCACCTGTCACCTTGTGTCTCTAGGATCCTAATTTAGGCAATCAATGAAGGCATATTAAAGTGGATTTGGGTCTCCTGAGTTCCACAGACTCTCTCCACAGAATAGCCTTGACTTCTCTGTCATCCCATCTTCTCAAAACTACACGAGTAATTAAGTTGTAATTGGCCCCTTTTGGAAACAAAAACAGGCATCTGAAATTCAAGTTATCCTGTTGCTCTTAATAACTGCTTGACATCGGCGATGTGGAAAATTAATCACGCGTTTGGCTTAATTAATTAGTGGATCCCCCTTGCCAGCAACAAGGAGGAAGTGACTGCAGGCCCAAAGGGGTGTGCAGCTCGGAACGGACCTGTGTGTTATGAACAGGAAGTTTTCCTATGGACTAGAAGAAGAAAAATCTACCAAACACATTTTGTCATATTGTTAACAGCTCATTGTTGGGTGCCTTCAAGTCATTTCCAACTTATGGTGAACCGAAGGTGAACATATCTAGGGCCGTTTCCACACTACACTCTGATAGCGCGATTATTCCACTTTCAACATCCTATGGAATCCTGGGGCTCCATAGGATGTTGAAAGTGGAATAATCATGCTATCAGAGTATAGTGCGGAAATGGCCCAGGTTTTCACGGCAAGACTTGTTCAGAGAGGGTTTGGCTTTGCTTTCCTCTGAAGCTGAGAGAGTGTGACTTGCCCAAGGTCACCTAGTGGGTTTCCATGGCAGAGATGGGGTTCAAACCTGGTCTCCAGAGTCGTAGTACAACACATTGAAACTTCTACACCGTGCTGGGACTCTCAGCGTTCATAGTACAGAGATAATCAGAAAGTAGATTATGGTCTACTGATATATTTGTCAAAGTTGGGCCACAGGCAGCAATCTGAAATGAGCTATCATCTGTCTACCTATTTAATTTCTATTCCACCTTTCTCCCAAAATTAGATCCCACATTTCTTTCATATTACACAATTATAGTACTTTGATACCACTTTAACTATCATGGCTTCATCTTATGGAATCCTGGGATTTGCAGTTTGGGAAGAGGCATTTAGGCCATTTTCTCACTAGCCAGTTATAGCGCGATGATTCCACTTTCAACATTTTATGGAATCTTGGGTTTGAAGTTTTGGGAGGGGCCTTGACAATTCTCAGCCAGAGAACTCTTTGCCCTCAGGAAACTACAAACCCCAGCATTCCACAGGATGTTGCAAGTGGAATAATAGCACTATAACAGTGTTGTGCGGAAAGGCCCTATGACTCTGGAGACCAGGATTTGAATCCCCAGGAACATAATGTGCCAATGCACATTGAGCATTGTGCAATGAGGTGAAAGCTATGCACTTTTTAAAAAATTATTTTTATTCAAAGTCGATTCTTAAAAAGGTTTACATAAATACTTTTCCAAACAACATATAACATAAACACTTTTCCAAATATAACATATAATATCATAGAACATTTTGCTGTTTCACATACTTTATGCTGTTCAGTATAGGAACGACGCAGTGCTAGTATAACCTCACCAATAGATATTTATGTCACAGTATGAAAACAATTTAGGATCTCAGCCCAGGAGTTACTTTGGGAAAAATCCCAGCTTAACAGTAACTGATTCCTTTGGGTAATCTTAGAATTTCAACAACCAGTACTTTGTTCCTTTTAAAAAGTTACTTTCCAAGCTCTGCAGGGATGGCAACTGTGGGGGGGGGCAGGATCTGTCTGTTTCCCAGAGAGATGTAGGAGTGTGCAAAACCAGGTGGATATATAACTAGAATTAAATTTCAAGAACAACAGCAATAATCCCCAACCATGCCTTTCTCTGGTAGGATAATCTCCTTAAATTTATACACGGACAGGAGAAAAAAGATGAATAGCCAGTCTAGGGAATACAATTGCCCGTCCCTTCTTAGGCCGGCAGGGTTTATAGGTCAGTATATTATGGGGAAAGGGAAGGGTTATGGTCAAAAAAGAGCTGTCCAGTGTGTTATTCATCATGTAAGGCTGAAAGGAGTCATTGTTTTCCTGAAGGATTCCATTCCAGATTTTAATTTGGGAAGCGGGAAAGAACGATAGGGAGAGGTTTTGTCCTTGATCCAAACAGTGTTCTTGTTGGGGTGAGAGGAATCACTCGCATACCAAAGTTTCACAGATGGGAAAACTGGGAAATAGGTAGCCAAAGGACACGAGAAAGTGGTCAAGGTAGCAAAAGCTGAATAATGAGGAAGGCTGTGTAAGCTAGAAGAGACTGCAGCAGTTTGCTTTTGCCTGAGTCTACAGAGAAAGGCAACATTTCCCTTCCTCCTCTCGCTGAATTGATAAAGGGCAAACTACTTTTGCACTGGGAACTCAGTTTGCAGCAAATGAAGTAAACTGAGGATAAGGAGGAAAGTGGGAAGAGGAGAGAGAAACCGGCACATTTTTGAAACAGCTGAAAAAGTGAGAAGACAGGGTTAATGGGGATTCTCCGTGCCAGATTGGAACAACTGGAGGAGATGCATTAAAGCAAATGATCAGGGCCCCCATCAGCAGCAGGGCCCCTGGAATGGATCAAAGGGGCCTCCTGCATTTTGCAGAATTTAAACCTGTAGGTGGGAAACACATGTTTTTCACTGAAACCGTCCCCTCACCGACTCAAAACCTCGGCAAAGCAAAGCGGTTTCCTTCCTTCAGGCCTCCCCATACCTTACAAACCTGCCTAAACTCTAAGAAATTGTCCAAAAGTGGACCAAAAGGGAAGCAGGAAGACAATGATGTCTTTATCTGTTTTGATTTGGAGTGATTTTTCAGCAATTTTGGGGGGTATGGCAGGTTTTGAGGGTATGGGAGGAGCTTGCGGATTGAGGAAACAAAACTATTGTGTTCAGAAATGATTTTGTGCTATTAGAGGAATTGTGGGGTGAAAAATCATATGAGAAGGTTAAATCTATCTATCTATCTATCTATCTATCTATCTATCTATCTATCTATCTCTATCTTTAATATATATTAAATATAAATATTTAATGTATATTAAAGGGTCTGGGAGCTTTGCGGGGGCCTCATGGGTTTCATTTTGGGGCCTCAAGGGCTGTTGGGGGGGGACTCTGGGACCACCACCCCTGCACCCAACTGTTGACAGGAACAAGGACCAAATAACAGCAGCTTTGAAGGAAATCCACTAATCCAAATGCAAGAGGTGTGTGTGTGTGTCCCTTCCAGGCACCTGTTGACTTCTGGCAACCCCATGAATTTCTTAGGGTTTTCCTAGGCAAGGAATACTCAGAGGTGGTTTTGCCAGTTCCTTCCTCTGAAAATTATCCTTAAGTACCTGGTATTCATTGGCAGTGTCCTATCCTTAAACATCTAAGTGGTTCATCTTAATTGGATTGTGGGTCTGGCTAAACGTCACATCCCAAGGTCCCGTCGAAATAAGCATCAGTGACGTAAGAGGGTGAAAAGTGGCATATCTCATTCGTGGAACTGAGGTCTGCATTTCCCCCCTTTGTCCCCAGCTTGCTTCAGTGGCTGCAAAATGAGTCCAGAGCGCGGAGGTCGTTTGCGCTCAACTAACTCAGAAGGGAGGGAAGAAGAGGCGGAATCTTGCCCTTCCCAGTAGACTCAGGCAAAAGCAAACTGCTGCAGCCAATCCTAATTTGTGTGTTCGTCCTCATGAATACATTTTGCTATCTTGATCATCCTCTGGTGCTGCTTGGCCACAGGTATATCGGTTGTCATCTTGAAATGTTGGAGAGTTTTGGTCCCATGCCAGGAGAAAAGCAGGATGCTAAATAAATAGTTAAAAAAAGGAAGAAAGGAAGAAAGCAAGCAAGCAAGCAAGCAAGCAAGCAAGCACTTACTTTTCTAAGCTATCAAGAAGAAGTATTATATATGCCAGAGGATGAATTCTGGGTTCCCTAAACAGGTCTGCTGGCTCAAATGAAGTGAGGGATACTCTCTTGTTCAGTTGTCTTTTGTAAGAGGTATGGGCTGGACAAGAACCAGGGTTGCATAGTGGTTTGAGAGCTCGACTACAACCCGTGGAGACCAGAGTTCAATTCCCTGCTCAGCCATGGAGACCTGCTGGGTGGACGTCACATACTTTCAGCCCCCAGAAAACATCACACACTCTCAGCCCCCAGAAAACCCCACGATGGGTTCACCTTAGGGTGGCTATAAGTCAGAAACAATATGAAGGTGCACCATTTTGGTTTTTTCCTCCTCAGACTCAAAGATGTCTTGGTTCCGACTTGAATCCTAAACATCCGAAGAGAACGAGGCTGGGGAAATATTGCTTCACACCAACCCATGAGAAAAGGAAACAGCAATCAAACATGACAGAGATGACATCCATCTTTCCAAGCAGCCCGGAGTGGTTTGAGGACGAAGCTTTTTTGTCATAAAAATTGCCCATCACCATCTGGAAATATAATATGAGAAACCTCTTTTGGAAGGCACTGGTGAGTGGAAATCTTCTGGGTGGAATAAATAAATAAAGCAACCCTTGCTTAATTAATTAATTTCTTCATTAGGAGAATACCATGTGCTCCCTTACCTTGTGGAGACAAATGAAGGATGGGGAAGAACAGAGACTTGCTTTCAGGGAAATTATTTGGAATGATGGGATGGTTTGCAGTGTTGCTGTTTTGATGTGTTAGAAGAAGATTAAGTTGGGGCCTCAAAGCATTAAATCAACTTTTCCTTTGCTGAGATCCATAGCGTTGTAGTGGTTTGAGCTTTGGTTTACACTCTGGAGACTGGAGTTCAAATCCCCTCTTGGGCCATTTCCGCACTACACTCTTACAGTGCGATTATTCCACTTTCAACATCCCATGGAATCCTGGGGTTTGCAGTTTTGGGAGGGGCCGAGCGGCCCCTCCCGAAACTGCAAACCCCAGGATTCCATAGGATGTTGAAAGTGGAATAATTGCGCTATAAGAGTGTAGTGCGGAAATGGCCTTGGTTATGAAAACCCACTGAAATAAATTCTTCTTCAGAGATTCCCTTCAGTTTAGCAGATAATGTATCCATCTCTACCATTGACATCAATCTATTAAACCATTCAGTTATTAATGGGATCTCAGTTTTCTACCAATACTTTGCATAAACAATTCCTGCTGCCAGAAATACGTACGGCGAAGTTTATCTTTCTGAATTTGTTTTAATGTATCTTCCATTTGTGGACCAGGCTGGTTGGAGGATGATGAGAGTTGCAGTCCAAAAAGGCATGATCAACCCCTCTAGCTTTGAGATCACGGTTGTCACCTGCTAATGTTTGCAATTGGAGCTGTTGTGAAAGGCAATGGAAGAGGTCTGGTTAAATATTGGCAATCTATATTATAGCCCCTCTTTGACATTTCTCCTGCCCTTCCCATCCCAAAGCAGAGCCGAAAGCTTCAGATAATTACAGAAAGTGACCCTGTGTGTAATGCCCCATGGAAATTAATAACCTTAATAAGTGTGCCGTGTCAGATTTTGGGGTCATGCAGCCCAATCTCTTTCCACTGGGCTGGGTACCAAGCTCCAGCACACAGACAACCGAATCTTTCCCCTCTTTTCCCCCAAAGAGGAAAAATGATCTGACATTAATTGAAATGTGGCCTTCCCCCATCTCTAGCCATATGGCTGCGGTTTTAAGGTTGTCGAATCCCTTTTTAAACGGCTTATTCTTGTTAATTACACAAACACATGTCTTGGACTGTCCATGTTTCAGGCTGCGGGGGTGGGTGGGTGGATCTTTCCCCCTCCTCACTCCCTTGAAATTTTCTTAATATTATTCTTGCTCATGTCCTCATTCTGTCCCTCTCGGTGCGGAAGGAGAGGGGTTCGAATTGTGACTCCCCCTTGAGCCTTTGAACTCTCGGCATATTTCTAGCTCATCTAGCTTACTTTCTATAAAAAGAGCTGCTAAAACTCTCAAGGTGTCATCCGGCAAAACTTCTTTCCAAGTAGATGCGGGAGGATGAGTCCCTTTCTTGCGATTGGCATTTTCACTGCAAAATTCTACTTTGTCATCAGGGTTTGAGCGGCTTCTCTGTAATTAACTAGCCATTGTCCATGGCAGACAGCGCTCCTTTCGTGCCATGGGAAGGAATCAGAAGACTGCAGCCAACTCAGATATCTGCCTTGTGTTTGCTCAGCATAATTGGCACGCTCATTACCATCACCGTCCAAGAAGCTGGGCCACCGGCTTACCTTTGTCCGGCCGTATTGTGCGGAAAACAAAGGAGCAACCCTCGGAAAATTCCTTGCCTGAATCTAGACATGAAGGAGAAGATGGCAAGAAATAACTGAATGGAGGAAGGAGGGAGAACATCTGAGGTGCACAAAGTTATAATTGAGCTGGCCTGATGAGTTTTGATTAAAATCTCCACTGTGTAAAAGTTTGCATTATAATCAGAGAGAGAGATTGAGAGAGAGAGAGAGAGAAAGCTTTATATGCTAAGTGTTGAAAGAGGTTGCCAGATCACAGGGCCTGACTCTGAGTCTCCAGTTTTCATAGGTCGTATCACAAAACAGCTTAAGAGTATTTATAATATAATAAAGAAGGAAAAAAGTACAGTCAGCACTCCACATTTGCAGGTTGCACTTTTGCAGATTTGATTATTCATGGATTATTTGCTGTCACCTCTGCTGCCTCCCTGTGCCATTTTTAGTAGGGACTGCAAGCCTCATGAGACTGAGAAACTGTGAACGAGGCTTGCAAGTCCCTCTTTAAAATGGTGCGGGGTAGCAGTGGAGGTGGCAGAAAGCCCCCCAGCCCCCCACTTCTGCCTTGTGAACCCTGATGCCTCAAAAGAATCCATGGTGGGTTGAATATGGTGATCATACTTTTTTGCGTGCGTTACATATGGTTTGGGAGGACCTGAAGTTATTCACGGTTTTTCCATTTTCACGGGTATCCTGTGCCCCTAACCCTATCAAATGTGGAAGGATGACTGTATAGGGGGAAAAGTACAATATCCCCTTTAAAACTCTCCCTTAGCAACCAGTATATGGTCAAAACATTGTCCAAATAGAAATATTTTTGACTTCCAACAGAAGGAAAACAAAAGGTGGGGCAATCCAACCTCCCGTGGGAGGGTTCCACAACTTGGAAGCAGCGACTGAGGAGACCCTCTGTCATGTCATTCCCAGACATGCCTCCAAAACTGGTGGGATTGGGAGAATGTCTTCCCTTGAAGAGCTCAAAGCTGAGGCAGGTCCATAAGAGAAGGTACAGTCACCTGGCACCCAAGGGCCTCCGTTTCTGTAGCAGAAAGAATATTTGCTACCGATTAATGGCTGGTTTCATTGGCAATTCTAGGTTACCAAGGAAGTCTGAACAGATGCCATGTGTCTGAGAAGATCTCCTTAACTTGGCTCTAGCTCACTTAAAATTTCTGGCAAAGCACATTGTACATCACTTAAGCAAGCATGCTACACAGCATACTTTACCCATGAGATACCATCCTATAAAAACATTTAGGCTGAAATCCTATGAATGATGCATGCTGGCATAGAAAACACTTGCAAGTCCTTGCTTTTTCCAGGAGGTCACATAAAGAAGGGTCCAAATTTGGCTTGTGCAAGGGGGATCACAGTGGCATCGCCAAAGAAAGTGAGAACACTTTCTCGTACATCTCAGCAATCCATTTGCACATCCTTCTGAGGCAGGTCAATGTTATCACCACATGATACAGAAATGGTCCAGGATTTCTTACCTTCGAGCATTTCACAGACGACAACCGGGACACGCGTAGCCAAGTAAAATCAGAATGGGTCAAGATGGCTGAGGTTATTAATGAGAAAGAACACGCAAGCTAGGAGAGGCTGCAGGAGTTTGCTTTTGCCTGAGCCTCATTCTGCCATCCCCTTTGCAAGATTCTGCCATCCCCTTTCCCCTCTGCTGAGTTAATGGAATTCACACTACTTTTGCACTTTGAATTCAGTTTGCAGCAATTGAAGTAAGCTGAGGACAAAGAGGGGAAGATAGGTTTCCAATGGATGTTTTAACTATATACATGAGCAATAATCAAAGTATTGATAAATTGAATCAAGACTGGAGACTGATTAAGAATACATGGAAAAAGAAATGGGGAGAGGTTTATCAAATAGATATTTTCAGAAAAATTCCAGACATCTTTTTTTCATCTCCTCTGCTTTCAATTTGTTTGTTGTATCTATTAAATTTGGTATAACTTAAGAGGAATCATTATTCTATAGACATCTCTGATTTAAAGGAGATTTACTTTTGGTTTTTAGGCAAAGATAAGCATGTGACTTTGAATATCTTAAGGTAGGAATTATAGTACTTATACTTAAATTATAGTTAGAGATTATAGATACATAGTATTACCAAGTGGCTCATCAATATCATCTTTTTATTTACTTTTTTCTTTTTTATTACTATTATATATTACTGCTATTACCATTATTATTATACTATCTAAAAAATGCACAACTGTATTGTTGTATTGGGTTATTTCTACCTCACAAGTGTATATCTCATCAACTGTCCTTTT
Organism: Ctenosaura bakeri; assembly: GCA_948474755.1. NCBI lineage: Eukaryota > Metazoa > Chordata > Lepidosauria > Squamata > Iguanidae > Ctenosaura > Ctenosaura bakeri. Next base: position 331,519 of record CAOLHI010001113.1, on the reverse strand, counting down.
GTTTTTAATTTTGTTTTTAGTTTGTTTTAATAATTAATGTGTTTTAAGGGGATAGAAGGGTTGGTGGGTGGGGAGGATGGGGTACATTTTAATGTTTTAATGTATTTATATATTTCTGTAATGCTGCCTCGATCCACTGGGAGAGGTGGGATAAAAATAAATATTATTATTATTATTATTGTTGTTGTTGTTGTTATTATTATTATTATTATTATCATCATCATCATATCAACATATCTATGTATCTTATAGATAATGGTTATTCAGTTTTACTTATGTTATTGACATTTGGTTGTGTTGTGTGTTTGTGATATATTAAATAAAGTTTAAAAAAAAGAGAGAAAAGCTGGGGCAGTTGAAAAGGTAGGAGGGCAGAGGATTAATCTGGACTGTCCCTGTGAAATCACGACATTTGGAGGGTTTGGGGTAGAGACAGAACGGATCACCTAAGGCAGTGGATCTCAAACTTATGTGTTTCAGTGCTTTTGGACTTCATATCCCATAATCCATAAGCGTTGGTCCAGCTGGGAGTTGAAGTCCAAAATCCTTGGAGGACCACAGTTTGAGAATCACTGAAAAGGCTACCTAAAAGCTTTCCACTAGATGCCAGATAGCCTCTAGCAGAAAGAGGCAAGCTATAGGACAATCCTAAACACACTGACTCAGAACTGTGTTAAATGAGCCATATTCCCAGAAAAATAGATATAAATTTGTGTCCTGCATTGTTAATCTACACCATCTTTCCAAAGTACTTGAATCAAAGGCCCTTCCACACTACCCAATTCTAGTGCTATGATTCCACTTTAACTGCCATTGCTCAGTTCTATGGTATCCTGGGATCTACAGCTTAGGGAAGATTTTCAGCCAGAGACCTCTCGTGATTACTACAAACCCCAGGGTTCCATAGGATGTGGCCATGGCCGTCAAAAATAGAATATAGCACTAATAATAAAAGGCCCCCAAATTCTAATGGCCATTCAAGTGAAGGCCACGACCTTACTAAGAGATGTCCACACTACACAATTAAAGCACTAGGATACCACTTTAACTGTCGTGGTTTCAGCCTTTGCAATTTTGGGTGTGGTTTAAGGAGGTTTAATAGGATTTTCTGCTAAAATGCTCTAATAATGTAAGTGATGGTAGGGAACTGAGGTATGCAGAATTATCTGCCAGAGAGCTCTACTCCCTTAGGAAACTACAAATCCCAGGATTCCATAGCATGTGGCTACTGCAATTAAGGTGGTAAGTAAGCACTATCATTTTGCAGTATGAAGGGGGCTTTAACTCCTATGTAATCACACACAAGACTGCACAGAAGAGGTCTCTGATAGAATTCTTTGACCTTTAAATTGATGAAGTATCCAGATGATACCAGAACCTAATGACCTCTTGCAAAGGCCAAGGGTCATTTTGTAATTGACCCCTGGACTGCACGGCTCTACCGGCTGCTTCCTTCCGGATCTCCCTAGAAAATGAACATCTGATCCCTCCGAGCAGTCTGCTTAATTGTCTCTATTGATATCTCGGCAGACGCGGCTGTGCCAGTTCCGTCTGCAAAAGTACTCAGCTGCTGCTGGTGTGTGTGACTCATGGGGTTTTTCTACTTCGGTGAGGGCTACGGAAAGGATGTCTCCTTTGCACCGCTTCTAAAAGGGAGGGTTGTTTTCTAGGCATTTCCATTCTAATTATTACCCCACTGGAAAACCCTGTCCCGGGGTCTACAATTTTGATATTAAAATATGATTCAATGTGCCTGAGAGGTCACCCAGATGGGCACATAGGCAGCAACGGTTGAACGATCAAAAACCAGGTCAGCCCGGTACAATCTCCTGTCATGTAGCCCCAAGAGACCTCAAGTTGTGCAAACCCACAGTAGACAAAGGGTCCTCAGCCCCTGAGAAGCCGACTTGAGGGTATTAGTGTGTTTGCCCCAAGTTGGGCATTGATAATATCAGGCAGGGACCATTTACATAAAGTCACAGCCCAAACCAATGCAATGGAAAATCCTGAGACTTTGGCAACACCTAGTAATCTCATCATGCAAAGGAAGTTACCATTGTGGAGCTTCTTTCTCGTTGCGACACTCATTGTTCTCCCCGGGAAAGGATTAACCCTCCAGGTACTTTTCCCCCTACAAATAGTCCCTGTTTTTGAACAGTTCTTTGGATCACTCCTGGTCATCCCAGCAGACCGTTTCCCCATCCGTTGAGTAATTCTCTTGGCCCTCTCCATGCTGAGCTCCACTTCTTCGCTGTTTTCCCCGGACCAAGGACTTCAGGAAAAGGTGCAGTATTACCCCAGCTACAACCTCTTCAATATTCCCCTATCCAGTTTTCTCTCTTTTGCTTCTTAATAGGTCTTGAGTGAGTATGTGAGTGATTGCGTTGGTGCATGAGACTTTCATTCAATAAAATCATTTATTAGACATCTTCGTTTGGTTTTTGGCTTGGCCTGACCCCATAAAAACTGGGTAAAAAGACCCCGCTAGGTTGCCCTGCCTCTTGCATTGCTATTGCTCATGCTCTGGCTAGTTTCCATTCCCCATCATGTGGAGCACATTAAGGCATCCCTCACAGGATCCCAGAAATCAGGGTAACATTATCATATGAAAAAGAGGACCCCAGAAAAGCAGAGGAAGGATAAAAGCAGCAAAACACTCTTCCAGGGTAAGCGCAGCATTTAGCACTCCTTGCTCTACCACAATGACACACTTGACCTTCCCTACATATTTTTGGTGCCCAGAAAACAGTGCAAAACAAGGCGAAAATCTCTCAAAACTGCTTTGTTTACAGGTACAGCTCCCTGATCTCAGGGTCTAGACCCTCTTTCTGGATCCCAGGATAAAGGGCAGGAGTCTCAGAGCAGAGTGCATTGCCTTCAGAAGTGTGCATGTGTGTTTGTATGCCATCCTTATTGGTTAGACTTTGTGGGCAGAATCCTGTATGGTAGATATACAAGAGAGCCAGCATGGTGTAGTGTTGGACTATGACCTTGGAGACCAGGGTTTGATTGTCCACTCAGCCATGGAAACCCACTGGGTGACTTGGGCACGTCACACACCCTCAGCCCCAGAAAACCCCATGATAAGTTTGCCTATGGTCGCCATAAGTCGGAAACAACTTGGAGGCATACAACGACAAGAACAAAAACATAGCTTTGGTGTACCTGCAGGAAATGTGCATGAATTCAGAGCCGGCCCTTTCATTAAGGAAGCACTCACCTGAGATGGTACTTAATTTTTATACATATATATATGTAACACCAGAAAATACAATGTTTGCTTATTTGTTTGAAAAAAGAAGGATTTATATGGGCCAATTGAAGGAGGAGTCTTGGTTCAGCAACTGGAGAATATTGATCGAGAACATAAAACAGAGAGAGGGCTACGAGGATGTAAATAAGGTATTTAAGGCGATATTCCACATGAATGGTAAATGAGAATAATAATAAATTATTAGACAATTCCCTGAGGGGGGTGCGGGGGAGGGAGGAAATAATAATTATAAATTAAAAAAGAAGGAGGAAATATTTGAGGAGTTACAGCTAAAGGAAATAACTGTTTATATTAGGGAACCTATTAATATATTTGGGGATATATTAACACTGTTGTAATGGTATTGTAGCACTATTGTGACATTATTGAAGAAGTTGTAATTGTTGTTTAAATAATAATAATAATAATAATAATAATAATAATAATAATAATAATAGTAGTAGTAGTAGTAGTAAATAATACTCTGAGGTGGTACATTGTATGGAATGGGTAACAGAGCTGTGTGCTACACATGCCTTGTCTTACCACCTATAAATTAGATGCAGTCCCTTAATTCACTTGAAGCCACACAACAACTGTTCACACATAAAGACACACATACACTCACACTTATTTGTTAGTATTTATAAAACGTTTTGAGATTCCCCCCCTCCTCCTCTTCTATTTCTCATCTCCTTCTCTCCTTCTCCTCCTCCTGGTGAAATTCTCTTTTCTACACAACCATTAAAGGTCTAGGAGACCTCTCCAGTTTTCAGTTTGGCAACTCTAGTTTTCATCTGTCAGGTGGAATGCTAACTGACTGTTGTGTAATGGGACAGTTCATAGCCTTGGTGTCTCTTGCACAACTACTTTGGCATATATTTGTGCTACTCTAAAGGTGTCCCTTGGCTTTTCTTTGTGAGCCTCCACGATGCCCTTACTCCAGAGTTAGCATTGCTGCATTTTTTGCAAAATCACATGGGTTGCTGCAGTCAATAGGGCTGAAGCAGCAGCGGTAGGGAAGGTGGCTAAAGAAGATGATAGAACATGGAGACAGAAGGGCATAACTGAGCAGTCATGCTCATGAGAAATGCCTGCATGTGATTTTTAATCCAAAAAGCGACATGAATTTTGGCTAAGCCATTTTGGTTCGCTTCTATTTATAACGTCTTCTGTTCTTGCTTTCAGGAAGTCACTATAGGAAGTGCCGGCTGGAGGGGGAAGCCATGTGAGAACACCTTGTAGATCTATTCTGAGAGTTCATAAACAGATTTTATTCAAAAATATGTCGTGCAGCGTCTTTCAGCCATTTAGACAGCTTGATTTTCCTTCCTCCTCTCCTGAGCCAACATCTCAGGTTGCCTATCATTTCTCGCTGGGCTACGCACTGCCAAGAGATACCTCTCCTATCCTTCTTCTTTTGATGCTCCTAGATCTCAGATTTAAACTGGCACAATGTTTGTCCTGTCTCTCCAAGGAACAATGAGAAATTAAGAGCATCAAAAATCTCCGATGGAGCATTGTCTTCTCCCCTCCCAAAAACAACTTTCCCAGAACTCTTCATGGGCAACTATGAGGTTAAATGTGGTACAGGACCAGGTATTTAGACTGTAAACATTACCTAACTGGATGATATTACCCCAAAATTTGCAAGGCAGAAGGTTAGAAGGGTGTGTATTTGTATTTTTTTTAGGATCATGAGATTCTGAAGATGCCAAGTTTTTGGAACAAATGCATGGCTCCCCATTTGTACAGCAGACTATGGGCACACAAAGCATCTATGGAGTATACATTACCACCACACTAGTCTTAAAGATGATAGCCAGCCTATCAGGTAACCATTATCAACATTTCGGGACTGTAAGGCTCAGGTGGGAAAAAAGGAGTACTTTCCCTTTAACTGGGGGCAGGTTTTCTCCAGGGAGGTGTGGCTAAGAATAGACACACCTCCTCCCAGGAGTATATAAACTTGCAGTATGGCTCTGGCTGCAGTTGGAAGAACAGTGCAAGGTAGGTTGGGGTGGAGGTAGTGGTCTGTCCAGGGTCCTGAACTGGGAGGATGATTTCTTTGTTGAGCTCTTTAGAGGCCCAGAGTGCTCACAATTTATAAAATGCATATATTATACCACCATTTTCTTTTATGGAAGTTAATGAGGTGCTGTTAGGGACTCCCATCTTGTCCTGGAAGTGATTACAGTTGTAACCCAGAACCTACAGTTTCTGCTCAGGAAATGTTCACTGCTTGGACTACAGTTCTTGGAATTCTGATAGTCATGTTGACTGGGGGGCCCTTTCTACATGACACTCTTATAGTGTGATTATTCCACTTTCAACCTCCTAGGGAATCCTGGGGTTTGCAGCTTTGGGAGGGGCTGCCCCTCCCGAAGCTGCAAACCCCAGGATTCCCTAGGAGGTTGAAAGTGGAATAATCATGCTATAAGAGTGTTGTGTGGAAAGGACTGGGGATTTTGGGGTTGGAGCCATCTATAAAAAGAACTTTCCAAGCTTTGGTTGCAGGGCATAGCTGATGAGTTTTGTTTGGGTTGGTGTCCAGCCATTTTTCTAGATGTCAAGCCTGGATCTGGGCACTGCTTGCATATTTGCAACTACATCTTCTGGACAACCATGAGGACCTCAGAAACCTTTTCTCAGGAAGCTGCCTCATTTAAGAACAATCTCACTGGCCATAATATTTTTAGGGGGGCTTCTAATGAAGTTATCACCAACACTTATCGGTAAAAAAAAAAAAGGGAGTGGGAGAAGAAACAGAGGCATTACTTCTCAAGGAAGCCTGGGCCATTTCCACACTGTTATAGTGCTATTATTCCACTTTTCAACATCCTATGGAATCCTGGGGTTTGCAGTTTAGGGAGGGGTCTCAAAGGATGTTGAAAGTGGAATAACAGCATTATAACAGTCTAGGGCCATTTCTGCACTGCACTGTTATAGTGCTATTATTCCACTTTCAACCTCCTGTGGAATTCTGGGGTTTGTAGTTTAACTAAGGCCAAAGAGCTCTCTGGCTGAGAATTCTAAATGCCCCTCCCTAAACTGCAAAGCCCAGAATTCCACAGGAGATTGAAAGTGGAATAATAGCACTATAACAGTGTAGTGTGGAAATGGCCTAGTGCAGAAATGACCCTGGGGAAGAGATAATAAGTATGCTTCATCCCTTCCAAATATAAATTAACTCAAATATAAGATTTTTCAAAACTTTCGAGTCCCTCGGAGGGAGTATCTTTTATTCTCATTCTAGCCGAAAAGAGTGTGGCAGTGCCATTAATTATGGGAACGCTCTTGCTGTGACAGTCTCCCTTTTGAGAGCCTGTGATGGTTTTATCATCCTGACACCCAGGTTTTATTTCGGAGAGGCTGCAAACTGCAGTGCGGGATGGAACCACATCGCTTGGACACCTGCATTCCACTCAAAGGTGGGTTTTGGATTTCTGCTGAGTTGGACTTTTGGAGGGTGAAGGTGGAATGGTTTTATTATACTTTGCTATTAATCTGAGAATGGAAAAATAGTTTTTTAAAAAAATAATGGACACAGTTCGACACTACTGCCTGTGCTGTGTAATTTTATGCAAACTTAGTTATCTAGCAGAGGTGCTACATAATTCTCCTGGTGAATTTGTAGAATCATAAAGCTGGAAGAGACACCAGGGGCCATCCAGTCCAACCCCTGTCATGCAGTTATACACAATCAAAGCACTCCTGATAGATGGCCATCTAGCCTTTCTTTAAAACCCTCAAAAGCAGGATTGTCCACCACACTCCCAGGCAGCGTTTTCTACTGTCAAACTGCTCTTAGCATCAGGAAGTTCTTCCTAACATTTAGGCGGAATCTCTTTTCCTGTAGTTTGAAGCCGCTGCTCCATAGCCTACTCTCTGGAGCAGCAGAAAACAAGCTTGCTCCGTCTTTATTGTGAAGATGGATTTCAGGGCAATGGCAAGAGTATCCTGGCATTTATTATTATTTATTGGGTTTGGATGCTTCTCTGACTTTATTCAGATTTTTGCATAGGCATGGTTTTAAATCATCTTAAACTATTTTTAACTAGTTTCAGACTGTCTCATTTCACCAGGTCAAACTGTTTTCAAAATTTTTTTAGTCTATTGAAATTATTCTGTTTTCAATCATTTCAGACTGTTCAAACTGAACTGAGTGCACACCATCCTGAGATCCTTGAAAATATTATGGTTATTTGCCTTCAATTTAGACCACACCGACTTGGTGTAAGACTGTTTCCTAACTCTGTATTCTTCCCAAGAAGGTAGTCTCACTAAAGTCCTATTTTTCTCTCTTTGGAGCTGAGAAATCAGTTCTGGTGCCAGAGGGACTGCCAATAAATCATCCAAGTTTGCCCCAGACCCCTGTTGAGAAGGGTGAGTCTCCAGTAGTGGAGAATATACATTCCTGGTATTCTATAGGGAGTTAAATAGGGTCAGAAAGTAGGGCAACACCTGAACAACAGGATGGAAAAGAGGGCTATTTCGTGTGGAGGGTGGAAATTATGTACAGAATACTGGAAGTTACTGAGGAGGAGAGACTGGTGTGGAAATAGATGAAGATGCTTCTATTCTTAAAGCTTAAGGTAAAGAAAACTAGGACCAGGAAGTGGAGCACACACCTGGGCATTGGGAAGACAGGCCATTATTTTTTTTTCTTCGAGTATGCAAAATAAAAAGTTGGGCAAACTACCAGGCCTTTGCTGAATTCTGGGACTGGACTGTTAGGGCAGCTTCCCCCAATCAGGAACACTCCAGATACTTTGGATTGTGACTCCCACTATCCAAGTAAACTAATTTTGCCTGGCATCCTGTTAGGTATATAGGGTCAGACTGAAATATCAGCCGACCTGTGCCTTCCAGGGTGAAGCACGGAGCTGGACTGGGACCCTGAATCAGGTGAGAGAGGAGCCACACAATACCTTTTGCAAAAAGGGTCTAGTCCTACGAACTCTGCTTTCAGCTGAGCTGAATAGCAAGCGATCAGTCAGATAGACAAGGTTTATTTATATTTTTTCAGCATTACATGAACAGAGAGAGAAAAGATGTGCATGAGTTTTGCTTAACAAAGCTACAAGATCTACAGAGTCTTTGGCCCTTTTCTCACGGGGTGCAGAAATCGTGCCGCCACGATCCAGGCGGGGTTTTCCTTAATCCCCACTAACACGACTGAACTTTTAGTAGCGTTCTCACGGCTCCATAGGGAAGAGGCTTAGGCAGCATCAACGCATTCACACAATATTACCATGGCCACTCCCGAAGGTGTCCTTTCTCCGCCCTGCCTAGCATTTGATTGGCTGTGCCCTATTTTTAAAAGAAACATCCTGAGCGTCATCACTGACGTCAGTACGCACGCACGCCCCCTCACATCCTCCGCCCCCTCACCTTGTCCCGCGCCTTTCTTTTGAACCACCGTGGAAACAGTTTCCCCCTCTTTCTTTCTGCTTGCTTTTTGCTGTTTTGTGTATGGAGAACGAGCTACTGACGATCATTGCTGGAGTGCTAGCCCCGCTAATAACGGTCCTTTCAGCCATTCGTATTGGGGGCGGTCTTGTGGCTTCTGCTGGCCATGCCTTGATCCCTCCCTCTCTTGATCGCCCGCACGAATCAGGACGCACTGTCGCTTTTTCACGAAACGACGAGCGCGGATTGGAGGAAAAAACCACATTTCTTCTGGTTTTTAAAAGGTGCGCGGAAATGCTGAATGGTGGCTCCCCCGCGCGGATTGGGGTGAGAATCCAAAAAATTTAATGCGATCAGGTGCTCTCTAAGGTGAAAATGGCACCCGATCGAGGTCGACCTGGGAAGATTTAATTACCCCGTGAGAAAAGGGCCTTTGTGACCTTTCCTGATAGAAACGTCATCTTTCCTATGGAAAGAGGTTCCTTGAGTAGGAAAGCCGGTTATCAAATGGTTCTTACTTATCTTATTGATTTTTGACACAATTCTTATACTTGAGCAAAGGCACATAATGAAATGGCCTGAGCTCAGCTAACCTGATACTTACAGAGACAGGCACTTATGTGTGTAGGAAGATTTTTCACCCCCAGCAGGTACTTATGTCTTCATAAACAGGTCAAGGTAAATTGCAATGCTATGCAATGCTCATATTCTCAGGAGGAGAGCAGAGACATAGCTTCCATTGTGCAAATGCCAACAGAGTGGCCATCATACCATGGGTCCCATTATGCAATGGGCATCAGAGTGCTATGGGGTCCATAGTTCAGTGGGCACCAAAATGCCCCGAGTCTCATTGTGCAACAGGACACCATGTGTGACAACCAGGTATGCACCATCACAATTGACTAGAGGGGTTGTTTCATGTCCTGTCAGGGGTATTGCTATAATGGCATAAAGTTATGCATCATAGCCTCTAATGCAAAATCTCAGTCTTATCCTTTCTTTATTCATGAATGTAATTTTTTAAAATTTCCCTGAGCTTTTTTTTTTTTTTTTAAACATCCTTCTCAGAAAGCTGGCTTTCCAGTTTCAGTCTGTCTTCTAGCTTGCGCATTGTTACAAAACGTTACATGCTTCCCCATCGTTGCTGGCATGAAATAACAAAAGCGAGATGCTTGCCGACTCATTAGGCTATGAAAGCAGGGGTGCAACTGTCTTGTTTATTATTAAAACATTTCCAATCCCACTCTGTATCTCGAGATCATAGGACATACGAGTAATATCAAGGTAAGCAGTTGAGAAACAATTTAAACCAAAAACGAGAAAGGGATTTTAAACAGACAGAAAGCATATTACAAAATTGAATGGAGTGAAACAGATTAAAATGGTGAAAACAATTTTAAATTGCATCCATGTATACAGTTGGCCCTCCACATTTGCTGGGGTTAGGGATGTAGGACCCACCGTAGAAGGGGGAAAATTCAAAATATCAAAATGTGTGTCTGTGGGAAGGGGGCCGAGACAGGTGGGGAGAGCTAAGCTCCAAACCAGGTCAGAGAAAGGAGAGGGAAGGGGGTGAGTTGGCATGGTGGCCCTATATTTCCTCTCTCACACGCACCTCCTTCCTTGATGGGGGGCATCAGGAGAGGATGTGTGATGCTGAGAAACTGGGCTACGATCTATCCTTAGCTGTCCAGGTAGTGGTGGTGGTGGAAGAGGAATAGAAATGGGTTTTTAAATGGTTGCATGGCCTGCTAGGAGCTGCCGAGAAGGAAGGTTCCCCCCAGAAAAGAAGCACCCGAGGTGGAGGGGGCAGAGGTTGAAGAAACTAGCAAATAATGAACTCTGTGAAAGTCAAACCTGCAAATGTGGAGGGCTGGCTGTATTACCTGGTCGAGACCTTCCTTTATTTCACTCCACCCCTTCCAATCTAAAACCAAATGCTGTTAAGATTTTGGTGCTTTGCTAATGCAACAGAGCAGACCTGATGAATAAAGATGAACTTTGCTTGAGGAGAAGAAAGAAATCCTCGAGCAAACGACAGAACAAAAAAAAGAGGCACGCAGAGAATAGACAATTTTGGCTCCGCAGGCGTTCCCTGAAGGGTTTAGATAATACGTCTGAGCCAAAGAGCTTCCAGGCTCCTTTCTCTCTGTTTTGTGCAACTAATGGCTCCCCAGCAGGTCAAGTGGTTCAGAGATTCATCAGCCAGAGATCCCTCAACAACCCCAGAGCAACACAATGACAGCAGTTTTGCTCAGAGTTTCCTCCCTCTTTTGCAGGGTGGAGAGAAGCAACACGCAGCGCCAACCCTCAGCGCAGAACAATGGCGGAGGTTGTTGCTGTCTCCTTATGTTGAAGCCGGAGGTCCTCCATCAAAGCTAAAACAGTGAAGAGTCAGGGCAGACCACTCGAAGTCCCCATTCCTCAAAGAACAGCTCCCAGTTGCAAGATGTGTAGGTGTAGAGCACAGAAATAACTTGCCGCAAATAATGAGTAGCAGGGTATTGATTTCTTTTCCCAGTAAGGAAGGTATATTAGATCACCTTAGAGTTGCAAACGAAAAAAGGGCAATAGAGTATCTGCACTGCACAGTTAGTTGCAGTTTGATTGGCTTGGTTTCTACTGTAAGTTTCCTGTCTCCATCCTAGGGAATCCTGAGATTTCTAGTCTGGGGAGAGGTGCTTAGAATTCTTTGTGGTAGCATTAGAAAATTCTAAGTGCACACCTCCCCAAACTTCAATTCACAAGATCCCATAGGATGGAACTGTGGAAGTTAAAATGGTATCAAATTGCTATCATTTCATAGTGTGGATACACCCAATATCACTCTTTAGGGGATGACTGTAACTTCTAGTTGATTTGCTTTGCTAACTTTTGAAAATAAAGAGTTAATTTTAATTTTTTTTCTGCAATAGTAACGAACTACTTGGCAACTCTTGGGGAATTTGGGTCATTGCAGTCCAAAAAAGTAACTCTTATCCTGAAAGATTCTTCCTGTGCTCTTATACCTTCACTGCCATGTTCCTCAGTTCCAAAGCTAGGAGTTGCCAGTGAATCTGCTCCAGATTTTAGTCTGAACTTTAAAGGAGCTGTCTAAGGCACTGAATCCTATCCAGCATCCTTAACCTTAATCTCCTTTAAAATTCAGACCCAAAGTGGATTCCTTTCTCCATTGATACAGAAGCTTCCAGCCAGCCTTGTGTGTCACTAAGCGACAGACAATTTGGGCTAGGATAAAATAATGCTTGGCTCCTGACTTGAGCTGACCTTAAAAGGCCAGTTGTCCCATGCTATTTGATGTATTTGAAGAACAAATTCTAAAAAGTGATTGGAGACATGCTGAGGCTCTGATAGAAGTCAGAACCTCAAAGTTATTCCACGACCGGCTAGAGGCTTATGTCTTCCTTTCCAGTAGAAGCGGAAGCCGTGGAGACTGTGGTGTGACATCTGAGAGAGACTGAGAGAGAGCGAATCCATGCAATGAGCTTTTAAGGCATCACATTTCACCTGGAATGGGGAATCTGAGGAGCAAGAAGTTCACACTCAGGCAATTTGGGCACTAATGTCACTCAAGGGCTCATCCTTCTTCCCCTGAGAAGGGAGCCTCTTGTAGGAAGGGACAGGAAGAAGCTGGCTAGTGTCCCACTCTGGCCTTAACCCCTGTTTGCATAATCAACTATCTTGGAACGAGAACTCGGAGGAATCCTTTTAGCCTGTGCTCAATGCTCTCTAGTATTACAGACACTCCAGTTGTCCCAGTTTGGCCGGGACGGTCCTGGTCAGTCCTCTGCCATCCCACTTATCCAGCTACTTTTAAAATGCCCCAGTTTCTGGCCATTTCCACACTAGACTGTTATAGTGCTATTATTCCACTTTCAATATCCTGTGGAATTTTGGGGTTTGCAGTTTAGGGAGGAGTCTTTGAGGCCCCTCCCTAAACTGCAAACCCAAGATTATGTAGGATGTTGAAAGTGGAATAATAGCACTGTAATAGTCTAGTGCAGACTGGGGGTGCTGGAGAGGAAGAGGCAAAATCTTGCCCTTCCCAGTTGGCTCTGGCAAAAGCAAACTGCTATGGCTTTTCCTGGCTTGCATGGGATCTTCCTCATGAATAACTTCATCCACCTTGAAATATTGTGGGGTGTGTATGGTATGCATAGAGTGTCTCTTTCCTCTCTCTAGATTTCAATGCAATGTACCTGTGTAATGTGAAGTGTTTGCCTATCCAGTTGTCTCTTATGGTATACAGATCCACAGGTTGGATCATATAAAACCTTTCCACACTGCATTGTTATAGTGCTATTATTCCCCTTTCAACATCCTGTGGAATTCTGGGGTTTGTAATTTACTGAGGCCAAAGAGCTCTCTGGCTGAGAATTCTAAAGGCCCCTCCATAAACTGCAAACCCCAGGATGCCATAGGGTGTTGAAAGTGGAATAATAGCACTATAACAGTGTAGTATGGAAATGGTCAAAGAGAGAGATTACAGATGGAAGGGTCAAAAGAGAGTATGGGATGTTTTGAATGCCATATCTCTCCACTGTCAAATAACTAATTTCATTCGGTACCAAAGCCCAGAGATCAACATGATAATCAAATTTGAAGTTACTGCTTGTACTACAACTCACAGAATTCCCTTAGCCAACATCTGGGAGATTCTAGAAGTTGTAGATTCTGGAAACTGTAATTTTCCCAAGCTCTGTCTAAAGCATTCAGAACAGCAACTTATAAAATATAGATTGCCATCCAGTCCTTTCAAAACATCCCAGAATGTCCAAGCTCTACCTGATCCATTTGGAACAACACCAGTGGTTAACAGCAACAACAGCTTATAAAATATAGATGGGTACCCAGTCATTTCAAAGTGGTCCAGAAAGTCTACATCTTTACAATGCTATTAAGATCTGGGGAAGCACCCATGGATGTGTCCCACATTCATATTTTCAGATGGGGCCACCACACCTTGTGGCCATGAATCTTGTTGCCCAATCGTCCACTGATGGCTGAGAAGATGAATTTTTCCTCCCCCTTCCCCCCCCCCCCCATGGTGTGAGGATTGCAGCTACACTCAGAAGGAACAGGGAAGCTGGTGTGTGTCAGGTTCTTGTCTCAGCAAATTAAAAGACTTTGCCCATTCCTCTAGAACAGGGGTACCCAAACACAGAAGTCCCCAGAATCTTTGACAATTAGCTAAGTCTAGGGTTACTAGGAGGACCCAGACACCAAATCCCATCTGAAGTTGGAAAAGCTAAGCAGGGTTATCTTTGGATGGGAGGCTGCCAATAAATACTGGGTGCTGTAGGCTATATTTCAAAGGAAGGAACTGGCAAAACCACCTCTGAATATGCCTTGCCTAACAAAACCCTATGAAATTCATGGGGTTTCCATAAGTTGACAAGCAACTTGAAGGCACGTAAAAGAAGGCGCTGTCAAAGAGGACACACGGCCACCTTCCTGGTAAACATAAGGTACCCTAAGTGGTTCGGGGCATCCACAGCCACATCCTTCCTTCTGTGGTAGCTCGACTTCTCTCCCACATGGCCAGTCCACTGGGTAGTAATATGCACGTTCCTACAAGCCAGAACTAGTTACATAAAGTATTTACTGTATTGCCTGCGACGATGCTGACAAGATGCCAACGGGATGATTAGGTGACGTTTGCTCGGCCTGGCTGGGAAAGGATTTCACTGGAGAACATCTGCTCTCTGCTCCGTCGGCCTGAGGTTATTTTATGTAAGATGCTGGCAAGTGGTTTACAAGCCCGGCAGAGTCGGTTTTGTACACGCATGTGTGAAACCTGACCCTTGCCGTCTTTCACCCTTCTCAAATTTAGTTCAGCAGGACAACTCACTCTTCCGTTCTGAAATTTACCCACTTGTCTGGGACAGTTTGGAGTACAATGTTCTGTCTTGTTCGGGACTCCATGATTCCTTCCTGAGCCCTACAAGTCGTTTCCATCTTATGGTGACTCAAAGGCAAACCTATCATGGGGTTTTCCCATGATAGGGAAGCGCCAGCTAGCTTGGGCAATGGTCACAGATGCTGGGATTTAAAGTCCCCAAAATCTGGAGAATCCAAGGGTGAGAAGCACTGGATTCTGCTGACCCTATAATTCTGTATTTCTAGATCACCTTAAGAACTGTCCTGTTCCCCATCAGAGGCCGTTCTTATGCATACCAGAGAGTCAGTAAGTGATTCCCAGCTGTGAGAATCAACCAACAAAATCTTGATTCATACATAAATCTGCCCAGGTAACCTGACTTATGACTTCTCTATCTTCTTTCTCCCAGTAGTAGGCCAAGTATTGAAATTTTTTTTACTGAAAGTTTCTTTTCCTCTTGCATGTCGAATGCCACATCCTCCAACTGTTGGAATTTGATGACAGAATCTGCCATCCCACTTTTCAGCCGTTTTTAAAATTGCTCAATTTCTCTCTCCTCTTCCTGCTTCCCTCTTTGTCCTCAGGTCACTTCAGCTGCTGCAAACTGGGTTCAAAGTGCAAAAGGACTTTGCACGCAGTTAATTCAGCGGGAGGAGAGGGGAGGAGCGGGCAGAATCGTCCCCTTCCCAGTAGGCTCAAGCAAAAACCAACTGCTGAAGTCTCTCTTAGGCCATTTCCGCGCTAGCCTGTTGTAGCGCTATGATTCCACTTTCAACATCCTCTGGAATCCTGGGGTTTGCAGTTTCGGGAGGGGCTGGCCGGCGCCTCCCGAAATTGCAAACCGCAGGATTCCAGAGGATGTCAAAAGTGGAATCATCGCGCTATAACAGGCTCATGCGGAAATGACCTTAGCTTGTGTGTTCTTTCTCGTTCATGACTTTTCCCCTCTTTATTCCACCCTGATTTTGCATGTGTCCTGGTTTTCATCTGTGAATTGTTGGAGGGGTATGAAATACCAGAACTACTGCTGAAGCAGGCACCCTAAGTAACTAATTTTCCTTGGATTGATTTATTGATTTTTTCTAATATTTATGCAATGCACTTAGGGCCCAAATCAACTGAGGTACTATAGACCTTTCAAAGACAGTGCATCTATAAAATGCAAAAGAGATGAAAACAGATTTAAAAATCAATTCAAAGTACAGGACAAAAGGCAATTTAGGACCAGCATTTGAGAACTCAGTTCTGGCTAGGCCCACCAAGGTTTTTCCCAAGAGAGGCCCACCCATCTCCTTCATTATTACTTTTATGAAGCTGTTAAGGAGCCTCCTTTTTAGAAAGACATTTGGTGGTATGTGGTTGTCAGGATGAGTGGCTTCTCTCATAAGTAGGCTAGCTATTTATTGGGATACGAATAAAATAGTTTTACTAGATTAAACAAGGCTGTAGTTTGCCAAGTACTACAGTGTACCAATTGCTACTTGCAACTATGGATCTGGTTGGAATTTCTTTTTTAAAAAAAATATATTTATAATTTATACAATTAAAAAAAAGGGAAGGAAAAGAAAAAAAGAAAGAAAAAATATCTATCTATCTATCTATCTATCTATCTATCTATATAACAGATAATAAACATATAGAGTTATTAGAAGATATTACAATTTGGAAAGTTCCTCCATACTTATACATGTATGTCTTTGTCTCCCTGTTGGTCCTTTATCTCCTTATTAGTCCAATATCATGTATTCTATATATTATACATTATATATATATTATACATTTATCATAATAGACATTTACCTTCTTGTCAACTAAATTGGATCTGCTTGGAACTTCTAAAGTATTCCAAAGCACCAAATGGTTAATTGCTGCATAGTTTGATTTTACTTTCTATCTGGGCAAAGAGGAAGAAGATCTGAGGGGGGAGGATTGCAAAAGTAGTAGGAAGGTGTTATGAGAATGGATATTGCAAAGATAAGGGAACTGGAACTTGGTCTTGCTCCCAGAATGAAAGATAAGTAAATAGCAAAGGGTTTTTGAAAGTGCATACTCTGGTGGTGTGATGTGATATGTCTAACTTGCACCAATCATTGATATGTGCACCTAAATTTGTATGACAAGGTATAAAACCTGTAACTATCCAACATACTGTAGTCTCAGCAACTTTTCAGGAAAGTTTGTTCACTTTGCTCTAAATAAATGCTGAATGGAAGGTATTTTTTCTAACTGGGGTGGAACAGCCCCCTTCTCCCACTCCCCCAAACCAAGGTGCCCAGCACCCCAAATCAGCCAAGTTATTTTGGCACAGGAGGCATGCTGGCAGGAGATTCGGGAAGCTGTTTCCCCCAAATAACTTTAGGCTCTGAAAAAAAATCAAAATAATGTTGTCACATGTATTACTCACAATAACCCCGGAATGCATTTTTTAATGCTTGCTACATGTAAGATTGCGACAGTTTATCATGCATGATGTATGTCACATTGTTGACAAATGCAGAAATGTGTCTGCTAATGTGATGGTAAGAGATAGTTTTATGCTTTCCAAAATTATCCTTCAGTAATTGGGCATTTTTCAAATTTCACATTATTCTCTCCGTGTGATCAGGTGATGTGCCATCCACAGAGCAAGGGGTCAAAGATGGCCAAAAATTTTTTTGGGGGGGTCTATGGCAGAATATTCAGCAGGTTTCTCCCATCTCCATGCAGTAGGTAAGATGCAATAATATATTAATGAATTATCACTATTCTGCTCTTTAGTGCCAACTCTAAAAGAGACACCTGCCTGGCTGAATGTTCTTTTATGTAGCTCTATTTGATGCTTATAAGTCTTCAGTGGAGGAGCTTGGAGTACATGGAGGGGGCAGGACCACAGTGCAAGAGGCGGGGCTACGGCACACAGGGGGCATGGCTACAAGCTAGGACGCCCCCCAAAAATTGCTGCCTGGGGCAAACCGCTCTCCCCATCCCTATGCAACTGCAAGTCTTCCTTTGAAGACTGCCTTTTCAGTCAAACGTTATTTGCTTGATTCAATATATTTCTGTGCACGAGGAATGGGGAATGTGTGGGAATGATGCTTGATGGGTTACAACTCCAGTAGTTACAACTCCAAAAGTTTTCCAGAGCATAGAAATGTTCCGTTTTGGACAACAGCTCCCAGGATTCTGGGAACTGTAGTCCAAAAAAAGAGGAACATTTCCAAGCCCTAGAGTTTCCTGAATTTACTCTCATGTTTAATAATAATTGTTGATAGAGACCTGCTCCTACTCCATCCTATATTCGGCTGGACCTTCAATTCCCTGCCCCAAAGAGCACCTCTTCATTATGTAAGAGAAAAAAAGTGAGGGGAGAGACAAAAGACATCCATTGACTAACCTTCTGCTAGACAAAATGGCCTGTCTTGCAGCATTACATTGATGCTAAAGTACGTTCAGAGGGGATGGAGGGGAAGAACAATGGGAGGCTGCGGAATGGAGAGGAGGGAAGCAATTATGGGGGTTCTTCCAGAAGCCATTAAATGACTTTCTTAATAAGGATTTATTTTGTCCTAAATATTACCTGACTTACCTTCTCAGTTCCCTCTCTCCGCTTCCTTCTCTTGCTGCAGCTTTCGGATGTAGCTGCCTCAAGCCCTTCCCTATCTCAAATTGCCTGTGCTGCTAAACCACGTAATCACTATGGGCTTTTCTGCACTAGACTGTTATAGCACGATTATTCCACTTTCAACATCCTATGGAATCCTAGGGTTTGCAGCTTAGGGAGGGGCCTATAGAATTCTCAGCCAGAGAGCTCTTTGGAGTTTGGAGTTTCAGGAAACTACAAACCCCAGAATTCCACAAGATGTTGCAAGTAAAATAATAGCACTAGAACAGTGCAGTGCGGAAAGGCCCTATGATGGTTAAGAATGAGTTAAGTGGACCAATCGTGGGTAACTCTGATTCTATCTGTTGTGTTTTCTCCAGCATTGGCCATTTCCGCACTAGCCTGTTATAGGGCTATGATTCCACTTTCAACATCCTATGGAATCCTGGGGTTTGCAGTTTTGGGAGGGGCCAGCTGGATTCCCCAGGATTCCATAGGATGTTGAAAGTGGAATCATAGCCCTATAACAGGCTAGTGCAGAAATTGTTGTTGGGTGCCTTTGGGTCATCTCTGACTTACAGCAACCCTAAGACAAAACTGTCATGGGTTTTTTCTTGGCTAGATTTGTTCAGAGGGTAGTTGCCATTGCCTTCCTCTGAGGCTGTGAGAGTAGGGCTTGCCCAAGGCCACCCCATGGGTTTCTGTGGCCAAGCAAGAGATTTGAACCCGGGTCTCCTAGAGTTGTAATCCAGCTCTCAAACCACCACACTAGATGGGCTCTAAAGGTGGCTTGTGCTAACTTAAAATGAAAGCTAAGTTAAAATGTTATATTGCAAAAGCTTTAAACATAATTAAACAACCTTTCTAGATGGCCCCTCCTGGAACGGCAAACCTCAGGATTCCAGAGGATGTTGAAAGCGGAATCATCGCGCTATAACAGACTAGTGCGGAAACTGTCAAAGACTAACCAGGGTGAAGGTGGAAGGAATGCTTTTGGTATAGCTAAAGAATTGCTTTGGAGAAAGGGGTGACAAGACAAGATGAAGGGGATCCATATTTATTTTTTCTCCTCTTTCAGGCTGGAGTTCTTCAATTCTCCAGGAAGACTTTTGAGAAAAGTTACACATCCTTATAACGGAAACCACAACAAATGTTGATAGTTTTTTTTTTTTTTTAAAAAGCACACTTCCATCCAGATGGTGCATTCAGAAAGATCTGGTTTTCCTCTCTAAATATCAAGAGAGATGTATTTTGTCTGGCATCTCCTTGGAAAGGCTTACAAAGAGATGGTGGCAGCCCCCATCCCGCTCCAAAGGCCAAATAGTGCATTTGTGCAGGTTGAATCTTCCACAGAGAAGGAATTTGGAGAATAAGCTGGTGGCTCCAAGTTCCAATGGAAAAGATGGATCTGGCTATGGTCACATACACCTTGGTTACATCCTGTTTGGATGATTGCAACGCGCTCTATGTGGGGCTGCCTTTGCAAAATGCTCAGAAACATCAGTTGGCCCAAAGAGCTGCAACCAGATTGTGAACTGGGGCTGGATATAGGGAGAATGTAGCTCCCTTTGTGCAAGAGCTCCACTGCCAGCTGGGCCATTTCTGGGCACAATTCAAAGTGCTGGTGATAAAAGCTGTACACAGCTTGGGTCCAGGGTATATGAAGAACCATATCTCTCTTTATGAGCCCTTAGATCTCTAAGATCATCTGGAGAGGTCCTTCTCTTTGCCCATGATATCCTCAAGCTCTTTTGATGGGAATAAAGGAGGGGTCTTCTCAGTGTCTGCTCCCAAAGTTTGGAACTCCCTCCTTAGGGAGGTGGCCAGGATGTCTCTGTCCTTGCTCACCTTCTGCCAAAAACATCATTATACCAGCAAGCTTTTAAACACTGAATGGAAGGGGCTTTTGATGTTGCAGAGTGCTGTTTTAAAGATTTGCCTATAGTCCTTTGATGAACGTTTTTAACTTTATACATTATTTAACTCTTTTAAAATAACCTTTATACTTTTCTTGGAGTTTTTATGCTCTTTGTAATCTGTACTGTTTTTAAATAGGTTGTTAGGCACACTGAGTCTATTTCTGCACTACACTGTTCTAGTGCAATTAATCCACTTCCACACGCTATGGAATTCTGGGGTTTGTAGTTTCCTGAGCCCAAAGAGCTCTCTGGCTGAGAAGTCTCAATGCCCCTCCCTAAACTGCAAACCCCAGCACTCCATAGGAGGTTGAAAGTGGAACAATAGCACTAGAACAGTGTAGTGCGGATACCACTGTCTGATACCATTTCTGCACTACAGTGCGGATACCATTGTCTAGTCTCGTTATGATAGAGAAGCCTGAGAATGATGGGACTTACAGTAGCATAGAAAAGCACAAAAAAATCAATTAACCAGGCCTCTGCAGAGGGAGGAAGGCAGGATATAGATTATGAAGAAGAAGGAAAGTGAACAGGGACCCCCAAAGAAGTTTTTGCAGTAGGTTCTCCAGTCTTATATCTAAGCCATGAGTCTGTTATAGCGCGATGATTCCACTTTCAACCTCCTATGGAATCCTGCGGTTTGCAGTTTCGGAAGGAGCTGGCTGGCCCCTCCCAAAACTGTGGTATCCTGTGGTTTGCAGTTTCGAGAGGGGCTGGCTGGCCCCTCCCAAAACTGTGGTATCCTGTGGTTTGCAGTTTTGGGAGGGGCTGGCCGGCCCCTCCCAAAACTGCAAACCGCAGAATTCCATAGGGTTGAAAGTGGAATCATCGCCCTATAACAGACTCATGCGGAAATGGCCTGAATTGTACTGATGCAGTGGAGTGGAGCCATGAAGAGCCTCCCCAAAAACTCATATTGTCCTCTCTCCAAAGGCAGGGATAATTGGACAGCTCAAAACATTGCCAAAAAAGGACCACACAGCAAACGGGCAGCATCCAGTATACCTCTTGGTCAGGACTGAGCGTACAAAGTGAAGATATGTGGAGCGAAGAGGCACAAAGGAAGAGCAAGGGTGGAGAGAAAGAGGAAAGGGAGGCAAAACCCTGACAAAAGAGAATCTAAGCAGAATAACCAGAGAGCAGATGCAGAAGCCGACTTGTGGCTAAGACATGTTCGGTAGCTGCTGTTCTTGAGCACAGCGGTAGGAGGGAGTGTAGTGTTGTGAGACAGCTCCCCTCGCCGTGTCTGACTGGTTGCCTGTGTTACATGCTCCCTCGACAGACTCAGCCTGGGAAGCGCTCCTGAACTGCACTCAAGTGCAGCATCGGTTCCCTCTAGATCAAATAGCCGAAACCACCAGTAGCACTTGCAGCAGGAGGAGGAGGAGGAGGAGGAGAGAGACAGACAGGCCAAGAAAGTGACCACAACTCCAACAACAGCAAGGACCTGGCCGGCACCTTCCTACAGCCACAGGCCAGCCAAGAGATTTCCAGCCAGGATTAAAGTGGAATCCAAAAGAAGAAGGAGGAGATTTTTATATCTATACCTTTGGAGTAGAAGTAGGAAAAAGGATGGGTCCTCGGGCATCTTCCCAACCCCACTTGAGTCCCACGGGGTAAAAGAAGAAGAAGAGTTTGACATTCATTCCTTTCCCATCTGGATGTGCTTGGGCATTAGATTTTTTTTCTTGTTTCAAAAACACAGAAACCGTATTTATATACACATTTTAAATATTTTTCTCCCCCAAGGAAGGAATAAAAATAAGGCTGAGGGTTTTTCTTTCTTTCTGCCTGTTTCTATTTTTTTTTTTTTTTAATTGTCATTGTTGCTACCATGGAGCGGTGGATTCTCCGCCGAAGGAGCAATGCAGCAGAAGTCTTACGGGAAGTGAAAGAAGACCTAAGGATCACCACTTGCTTGGGAGTTACGAGGAAAATCAGGGATTTGTTGGGATCGAGGCAGTGAGAGAGGTAAGTGATGAAAGAGGTTATATGTTGGTGGAAAGGGTTGCTGGTGATCCCAGGATGATCTGTTGTGGCCCTTATAGATAGATGCACCTGATCAGACTAAGGAAGAAGGTTAAAAAAAGAGCTATCTCATACTGAATGATTCAGGGATGCCACATCCTGCAGCCATTAAGTCATGGGCAGAGAACTGGGGAAAAGGAAAGGGCCGGGTTGCAGGCACTGGAGGAATTCTCAAAGGCGTCCTGCCACTGAGTCTCACCTCTATGTAATTTTTTTAAAATTAAAAGACTGGAAACCCTAGCATCCACGGATCTGTTTTGTAAACAGTCAAAACAAGAGGCTGTGCTCAGGATGGCTCTGGATGGCTCTGGATGACAGTGAAACTTGAGGGGTTCAGAGGATGTGCTAAGAACTTGAGAAGCAAAAAGTGCTTTGCTAGATCCAGTGCTTGGGAATTTTGGGCTACCACTGGCCGGCGCAGGGCAAAGGACTCTGGGCATTGTAGTCCAAAAAGTCACTTTCCACGATCTGGCAAGTTCCAGCATTAGACTTACATTCTTTGCAAGAATCTCTAGGCAGGCAATCCCAGTGATACTAATCCAGTGGTGATGGAATTTTAGAATGTGAGGGGGCACTTGGAGCTCATCTAGTATAACCCCCTCTGAGAAGTGTGAGAATCTGGGGGGGGAAGTAGCATTCCCAACAGATGACTGTCTAGCCTCTGGTTAGGGGTCTCCGGAGAAAAGAAATCCACCCCCTCCTGTGGAAGGCTGTTCCACAGTTCTTCTTTAGCAAACTTTTATTCAAGATGGTTTACTTTGCTAGACTCCCTGGTAGATCTAAACCCAGCTTTTTTTTCCTGGGAGACAAACTCCATCAAACACGGTGGGCACTTCGGTCTGGATAAACACATAAGTTTGTGTGGCTAAACTATTGCTAGTAGCCTGTTAATCACAGTAATGATTATAAGAATGCACTGATCTCTGTCTATTCGGCGACTAGTAATATTCCACATTACCAAGAGAGGACTGTATATGGGAGAAAGTTTCAGTGCCAAGTGTGGGGTGTAGCTAAGGAGAAGGGAGATGTAAAATGAGGACATGCCCCCCCGAAGTGAAATTTTCCCTACAGCTCCTAAATTTCAAGCGTTGCTGAGAGGGATACACTGAAAATTTGTTTGCACTTTAAGCTAGAAATTTGGAGATTGAAAGAAAATGTCAATAAGGGGCAAAATTCTCATTGGGGATAATAGCCTCATGTTTCCCTTTCCGTATAGCTGTATAATCCTAGTGCCAAAGTTTACTGTTTGGACAGCATTTGGGAAGGACAGTTTCAGAATAAGGAAGAATCTAGATTGGGCAGTTCTAGCAAGGGAAAAAGTCAAAAGTTAGAACAAGAAAAAGGACATCGGAAAGTGTTCTCCATAGGAGTGAGAACTCATCATAATTCATTTCCCAGATCACATCGACTGTATCATGGTTGATCATGATTAAATGTGGATACCAAAAAACACTGTTCAAAAAATTAAGTGTAAAACAGTGTAGGTTCACAGTCTAAAATAAGATCCATTTATAATCTTTATGTTAGAACTGATTCCTGAAAACAGAAGTTAGTTTCTTTCAAAGTCCCATACATTAATTTTGTAATCATCCTATAATGTCACTGTTTGTGACCTTGTTGTGTTTATATCGGTTTGGAAACTTTCCCAGAGCTTGTGTCTGTGGCGTGGTGTTGCATTGTGTGTGCACGCACATTCAGAAAATCATTAAGGCTGTGATTCCTAGCACTTGCTAGGAAATAAGCCCAGCAGAGGTTATGCCATTCTACTTTATCCATAGTCCACCCGTTTGCTTAACTTATTCAGGCCACTTTGCTTATGTGAATAGAGTCAGAAAGGCAGAAATTGTTAAAAGGGCAGACGGATCAGTTTTGAAGAATTAGAAGAAGAAATGCAATGACACACTGAAGATATGAAAAATTCAACAGTAGTAGGATGATGAAGTCTAAAGATGCTGAAGGCACTGGGTCCTGTCTGATCTTGGAAGCTTAGCTGGGTCAGCCCTGGTTAGTGTTTGGGCGAGAGACCGCCAACAAATACTGTAGCCTATATTTCAGAGGAAAGAAATGGCAAAGCCACCTCTGAGTATTCTTCACCTGAAAAACCGAACATAAACCCAGTGGAACTCATAAGATCACCATAAGTCAACAGGCACATAGACACACCATAGGATGATGCTCTGGGATCCAGAACATCATTCTACCCCTGGCCCATTAGAGATGATTACAGTATGTCATTGCATTCATCTTCCCCATCCGATCTGTTTGACCAGAAATAAAGCGAGCGTATTAAAAAGCACACTTAAGGCATGTTCAGAGGCAAAGCCATCGGCACTAAATGATTAAGCAAACGGGAGCTTGTAAAAGTTACTAGTTGGATTACAACTCCCAGAATCCTCCAGGCCAACAGCTAGGAAAAGTCATTTTTTTTGGCCACAACTCCTGAATTCTGTTAGTTAGCATAGCCACTGGACATGTTGATTCGGGGGCTTCTGGGAGGTACAGCACAAAAACCGAAGTCAGCTCTTAAAATAAATGAAAAGTAGATGTAATGGGAACACAGTCAACAGCTTGTTTTGCTGGACATCATATCTGGCAGGACAGAAGAGCCTAGTGACCAAATCCCATTCCCATCCTGCCGTAAGACTCCATTATTACAGCATCCTCTTGTCCATTTTCCTCTCTTGCTTCTGTAGCAGATGAATGAGGGCCAAGTTTGACTCAGGGGCTGGCAGTTGCTGACCCCTCCTCTACCAAAAAGCATCAGGTGCTGTACATACTGGATCTTAGTGCTTCCTCCCAACTAGAGTCATCTAGAATCAATGGTTGAATGGTGAACCTACATGTAGATAAATCCCGTTGCTTCAGCGAATCTAGTTTGGACTAACAATAGGGTTCAGGCCTAGAAGTGCTTCAGATGCACATGTCTTTCATCCAGAATAAAAGAAACAAGGCTTGTAAATGGTACCTGTGTGTATGCATAAAAAAGGAGAAAGGAAGGGGGGGGAAATGTGGCAGCACCTTGCAGACAAACTGGTTTTTATTTTCACATGACCTTTCGTGGATATCAGCCTACTGGTTTGGCTGATCATAAATGCTAGAGTATGCAGCATATTTACACAGTTGTGGGAGTTGGGTGGGATGTAATAGGATCCAAAAGATGCAAGTGACGACCCCTGGCCTAAATTTGCAAGGCGTTTGCTGTAAGGTGATACAGGTCTTTAAGGCGGTCAGTTGGTGTGGATGTACAAAAGCAATAAGCCTGCTTGCCAAAAGTCACTTTCCCGGGCTTCAAACTCTCTCTCTGAGAAGATTCTTTTTGTTCAATGTGCAATAGTGAAGACTCTTGTATTAATATATGCCATGAAGCCATTGTCTTTGTTCGTAGCTCTGCTAGTGATTTGTGAATACAACTCAATTCAGCAGTTTGCCATTCCAGTCTTCCTTTGTGATTTCCTCGTTCAAGGACCACAGCCTGTAAGTTACTTACTGTGTGTCCGGGAAGGCTGAAATGTTCTGCAATTAGTTTTTTGGGTGTTGCTATTTCTAATGTCTTAACAAGACTGTCCTATTTGTCCGGTGTGTGTATGGGCGTTTGATACTTTCCAGCATTTCACAAAAGACAACTGGGACACATTTGGCCAGGCAACATCAGAGCATGGCAAAAGTTATGAATGAGGAAGGACACACAACCTGGGAGAGGCTGCAGCCATTTGCTTCTGCCTAAGTCAACAGGGAGCTGCATGGTTCCCTCCCTCTTCTCTTCTCTTCTCTTCTCTTCTCTTCTCTTCTCTTCTCTCTGAGTTAGTTGAGCACAAACTATTTTTGTATTTTGAACTCAGTTTGCAGCAACAGAAGTAAGCTGAGGACAAAGGGGGAAAGTGGAAGGAGGAGGAGAGAGAAGCTGGGACATTTTAAAATGAGCTGAAAAAGTGGAATGGCAGAGGATTAATTGGACAGTTGGAGAGTATGGTGCTTGTGGGTATTTGTAACTTAACATTCCAGCACCTAAATCCTGCTCTAGACTTGACTAGGTAGACCCACTGAATTTAGCTGAATGTTGACTTAGCATTCAACATGCACACTCCCACAAAAGCAAAACCACACGCCAAAAAAGATTTTGCACTACAGAAATAGTAACAGCCCTGTGCAAGAATTGCAAATGCGAATTTCTTTCTCCAACCCCTCGCTGAGTAGTATATTTGGAAGGAAAAAATGCCACCTTAAGATCTCACTCACTGGCTTTGTGTGATGTACCAGAATAGCCGGTTATCTTTAGAAGTAAGAATTCGAAGACGGGAGACAACGTATGTACATACTAGACGGAGTAACACCTAGAGCGTGAATTTCTGGGTGATTAAGAACAGTGAGGGTGTGATTGCAATAAAAGTTGTAAGGTTGTGTTTACACTTCGGTGTGTTTGAAAACTCATCTTTATTCTGGTTATCGGGCCACCTGCTTTGTAAACAGTTGCAAATTGAGAATCTATTTTTGCTGTCGATTCTTAGAAAGAAATCCAATGGGCTTGTTTTGCTGTCTGCATTGAGCTCTGATAATTAAAAAAAAATTGAAAAGAGCCATACTAAGACATTTTGGATCAGAGTTCTTATAACTCATTTCCTCCAAATGTAGCAGGTCTGAGAGATGGATGGCCTCTTTGACCGGAGGGGAATCTGAATGCGGATGTATTATTCATCTCTCAAGAGAGCCAAATGGATCCCAAGTCATCATATTAGAATTATCCGTGGCATGGACGGCGCAGTTGTCCAACTATAGATAAATGGTTCCTCCTCTCCTAACACAGACCTTTCTACTCATAGCTACTTAGAAGTTTCTGAAGTCTGGAAGCTATTTGAATGTTTCTCTCTCCGGGAAACAACTCTTCCTTTTTCTCCCCTTCCTCCTTTTCTTCTTCCTTCGTTATGATCCCCATGATCACCTCATTTCCATGGTTGTCTTCATTTATATCCCATCTTTTCCCCAAGATTGGGGCTTAAGGTGTCTTGAAAGTTAAAATGGTTACAATATAGGCCATTTCCGCACTACACTATTATAGTGCTATTATTCCACTTTCAGGCTCCTGTGGAATCCTGGGGTTTGAAGTTTAGGGAGAAGCCTTTAGAATTCTCAGCCAGAGACCTCTTTGGCCTCAGGAAACTACAAATCCCAGAATTTCACAGGCTGTTGAAAGTGAAATAATAACGCTGTAACAGTGTAGTGTGGAAATGGCCATAGTTAACAGAACA
This sequence comes from Ctenosaura bakeri, assembly GCA_948474755.1. Lineage (NCBI taxonomy): Eukaryota > Metazoa > Chordata > Lepidosauria > Squamata > Iguanidae > Ctenosaura > Ctenosaura bakeri. The sequence continues at coordinate 304,203 of CAOLHI010001113.1, read as the reverse complement.
CCAAAAGTCTGCATTAAAATAGTAATTGTTCACAATATTGAAATGATTTAAAACATAAACAGGATAAAAAGCATTTAGAACAGTTTCAAACAACACAGAACTTTCTTAACAGCCTTTTCCTCAAAAACCTTCCATTGCCAGAATAAGTTTTTTAAAAAGGTCTTTCTCTGTTGAAGAAGAGGCAGAAAGGAGAGGCCCATTCTAGCCTCCCAAGAGAGGTAATTCCAAAACCTTGGGGCAGCCACTGGGAAGACCCCGCCTTATGGATCTACCAACTCTTCCCATGAAGGTGATGGGATTGAAAGATATAGCGCATCTTGTGAATCTCAAGGAGTGGGCAGACTCATATATGGAGATAATGGTCTGTCAGATAGCCTGGATCTAAGCTGTAGAGGGTTTTATAGGTCATGGCCATCATTCTGAATTGTACAGACTGGAAACTGGTGAAGCTGTTGAAACAAAAGAGTTTTTTGTTCCTATAACCATCCCCAGTTCCCAATCTAGTGGTAGATCTTTGCACCAACTCAAGTTCATTTAATCATCATCATGTGATCTTCATTGTTATCATACTGAGTTGGGTCTAGACTTGGGGCATTTCCATCCTACACTGTTATAATGCTATTATTCCACTTTCAGTGTCCTGTGGAATTCTGGGGTTTGTAGTTTCTTGAGGCCAAAGAGCTCTTGGGTTGAGAATTCTAAATGCTCCCCCTCAACTGCAAATCCCAGGATTCCATAGGGTGTTGAAAGTGGAATAACAGCACTATAACAGTGTAGTGCAGAAATGGCCTTTGTCATCCTTGATGCTAATTTAACTCCCATTGATTACCCCCAAAATGAAATGTCCCTTCAGTCCCAAATTTCTAGCATTGCAGAGAACAAGGCACTGAAAACTGTTCATATTTAGACTCTGTTGTGTTCACGTTCCCTCTGTCTCTTTTCTTAAACTCTATTTCCGAATGCTCGGCTAAAGTTTCAAGTTATTGCAATGCTAGAATATTTGGAGACCGAAGGAAAATTTCCTGTGGGAGGGCAGGAAGGATGTGAAGCCAGGGCTGGAGAAACACAGTCTTCTCGTGTTGGGTTGCAGCAACCTTTCTGCAGTAAGTAGCACAATAAAAGCCTTAGCTGGAAAAGAATGGGATTCTGTTCTAGCCCATCCCACTATAGCTGTGTGTGCGCCTGCTTACAACAGAGGAGGTAAACAGCAGCTGCTTCCCATATCCCTTATTGGGGAGGCACGAACAAGAAAAAGTTTGCTGAAATGTGTTGCACTACTCTTTGTTTTTTTCCCATGCAGAAACCTGGGCCTGTTTGTTCCATCTTATTTCTGTCTCTGGAACCAATTTTTCTGTTAAAGAACACCAACAAATGTCATTAAAAAAGACAATTGCTAACAAGAAATGAAAAAAACCAACACACAGTCAATACAAGGAGTGTCAGCAGCTGTTAAGGCTGAACATAAGCAAAAAGCAATTCAGTTAACCTTAGATCATGAAGGATGTGAACCCAGAGGCCAGCCTTTCCCAACTCAGTGGGCTTCAGGTGTGTTGGACTGCAGCTTCTATCATCCCCATTCTGGTTGGAAAGGACTGGTTCTAGGCTGGGGAGAGCAGATATGCACGCTTACCCAGGAGAAGGCAAAGTAAGCCTGTACAGAATTGCAGTTATTGTGTGCCATGTTGTTGTTTTTTTTTAAAAAAAGAGGGTGAATTGCCTTTGCAAACTGGAATTTGGAGAAGTTATTTTTTTTTTTTTTGGACCAAAAATCTAAGAAGATTCTGACAGTTGCAATAGGTAAAAGCAAAATTTCCAAGCTGTGTCACAAGCCCGCTGCTGATCTCATCCTGGCTTCTTTATTTTCTCTGAATATTCAGCATCTTTACTCTGTTTCAGGGTAGGGTGGCCATATATCCTGTTTTTACAGTGTACAGTCCTCTTTGGGAAGCTGCCCTCTGTTGAAAAACCACAGACCAGATTGAAAAATCAAACCCTGGTAAAGAGACATCCCAGGTGTCTTGAAGATGCATATAACACCTGGACAACTACCTAGACAGACATTAGGCAAAGTTACTTTTTGGACAATAAATCCTAGAATCCCCAGCCCTGTATGGATACATAAGTCACCTCATCACAGACTCTCCTACTGTAGTCAGATGTCTTGTACTCATTCAATTTGATTTCATTTATTTATGGTCATAGACCAAAACCTTGTATTCGTATTTAAATCAGAATAGTTCTTTCTGAATTTGCATGTGCATATTCACATATTTAATGCAAATACAGTTGTCCCTCCACATTAGTTGGGATTAGGGGCTCAGAACCATGCAAAAGTGGAAAAACTGCAAATACCAAAATGGGTATGTGTGTGTCTGTGAGAAGGGGGCTGAGGCTTGGTGGGGGAATGGGCACTCAGGGTCTGAACCAGGGCCATTTCCGCACTAGACTGTTATAATGCTATGATTCCACTTTCAACATCCTATGGAATCCTGGGGCTTGCAGTTTTGGGAGGGGCCGGCAGGCTGTGATCTGTCTTTAGCTGGCTAGGCAGCAACTGGCGGAGGAGGAAGGAGACCAGAGGGTTTTTAAAGGGTTGTATGGCCTGTTCAGAGCCACTGAGAGGGAAGGTTCCTCCCAGAAAAGAAGTGCCTGAAGTTGGATACGGGGCAGGGGTTGCAGAAACTCACAAGTAATCAAATCCATGGATGTTAAATCTGCAGGTATAGAAGGCTGGCTGTATCTCTCCTCTGTCATCCCCGTTAGAGATGATGCACTTCCTATTTTAACAAGATGCTTTTCCTCTTTTGCAATGGGGGTGCATTTCCTGTTTATCATCATCATCATCATCATCATCTTTATTTTTATCTCACTTTTCTCCCCGAGAGAACTCAAAGTGGCTTACAGCCATTAAAAGAAACATAATTAAAACTGTCATATACAAAAGTTAAAACAGAAATTAAACTACAAGGATAATTAAAACATGTTAAAATACATATAAAAACAGCATTAAAATATCAATTAAATAACCATTAAAATTACACACACACACACACACACACGCATATATATATATATATATATGCCAATAAAAATTACACATATATATATCAGATGGTGCTCAAATACCATCTTACCTGCCAATCTGGAGAAATTCTCTCTTTTACACACACACACACACACGGGCAAATAATACCCTCCCTACCCCATATCCCCCCAACCCCAGCATTTCCTTGGAAACAAGATGTTGCTCGTGCCGAAAGCATCTTGCCGTGAGTCAACTTCCTTTGGCCTAGAAGCCTGTTGCCCTAGCGTGCTCTGAATCTCTAGCTCTATATGAGTTTTCCCTGTGTTATGAAGGCGCTCGGCATGATCTTTTAATCTTACCAGCAAGGTAGGCTAACCTGGGAATGACCTGCCAAAGAGGTTATCCATTACGCTTTGGGGTGCGCAAGGATTTAAACTCTGATTTCCCACAAATACAAAGATGTCAGGATTGTCCTGTCTGGGAGATTGCAAAAAGGCACAGCTGGCTGACTTAAACCTGCAATGAGAGAATGCTACAAAGGCCACTTCCGCACTAGACTGTTATAGTGCTATTATTCCGCTGTCAACATCCTATGGAATCCTGGGGTTTGCGGTGTCTATCCTGCCATCTATTGTAAGATCTCAAGACACTGTGCAATGAAAACAACATAAATACCTTGAGATCATTCTAATTTAGGTCTCAGGTTCTGCCCTTAAAAACCTGCTTTTCCTCTCCACTTCTCTACCTGAATGGTAGAACAGCCTTAGGGATTTTTTCACCAAATCTTAGAATTTCCCAGCCATCATGGGGAGGTGGGGGTTTGTGGGAACAGTAGTATAAAGAGTAACTTTTCCAAGCTGCAATAGTTCCAAAGTTGGGGAGGGGATGCAAGCAGAGGGAAACTGAGTTGACAATTAGGAGGAAAGGGAAGAAAGGGAAAGGGAAGAAATTGTGGGAATTTCTTCCTGGGGTAGGAAACTTGCCATGCCAAATGTAAAGAAATGCAAAGGAAGGCTGAGCCAAGATGTTGTGATGCCCAAAACCAAAGGCACCTCCTTCACACTCTGTTCTCCATACAGAAGTCTGGCACTGGAGGGAGTAGCCATCAAGAGTAAAAAGCTAATTTAGGATGATACAACACCACAGCCTGGAAACTTTTTGCTTTTTACTATAATTCAAAATGTAGGAGAGAAAATCAGAGCCCTGCCTGAGTGTGCATGCGTGTGTGTGTTGTGAGGGTCGGGGGGAGGCAGGGGCTTGGTAAAATGCCAGCTCACAAAGGGCTGGAGCATATGGCCGGCTCTTCGTTTTCTCAAAAGCTGTGACCGCCCATCGCCGCACACACTGCATCGGCCTTGAGGAAAGGGAGTCAGTAACTCAAGACCTCTCTGCAGGACACGGTGCCCTTTAAAAAGATTGCCAGACAAGAGGCTTTCAAAGCTGCTAAGGGGACCCTCAGGCAAAGATATATTTGTGGGAATTTTCCCTGTCCTCAAGACTTTGCCTTAAGCCCCTCTCTCTCCAAGTGCTTCCTTCTCGATGAGGAAAAGGAGGTTGTATTTAACAGTGACATTAAGTGCACTGCAGTGTGTGGGCCCAGCAGTCTGGCGGTGTGAGCCCTGGCTCTCCGCTTGCAATTCTGTCCTCATCTGCTACTTGATCCATTCCCAAAGCAGGGTGATAAGTTATGGTGAATGACATGCCCTGTGTGTGAAAGTCAAGAAGGAGGACAAGGACAACGTACCGTCCAATGTCTCACAGAGGGAAACCAGGATGTGTGTGGCTGAGCAACATCAAGGTGGCAAAAAAGTATTAACGAGGCTTCGGAGAGGCTGCAGCAGTTTGCTTTTGCCAGAGTCTCCCAGGAAGGGAATATTCCATCCCTTCTTCTCCCAGCTGCCTGCAAACGTCTTTGGTCCTTTGAGCTCAGCTTGCAGCAATTGCAGTAAACTGCAGACAAAGTGGGTAAGTGGGAGGAGAAACTGGGATATTTTAAAAGAAACGGGGATATTTTAAAAGCAGTGGGGGGAAAACAGGATGACCAAGGACTAATTGGGATTCTCCCTGCCAAACTGGGACAGTTGGAAGGTAGGGGACACTAGGGGTGGATATTCAGAAAGATGTATGACCTGTGTACAGAACTGGGCAACAGTATTGATGGACATCAGTTCCCAGAATCCCCTGGTCTGAGGTTTGCAGTTAAGGGAGGGACATTTCAAATTCTCTGCTAGGAAGCTCATGGGCCTCAGTAAATGACAAACCCCAGAATTCTGCAGAATGTTGAAAGCAGAATAATAGCACTATTAACAGTGTAGTGAGGAAAAGCCTCCTGGATGGCTTTAAAGCTGGGTCTTACAAAAGGAAACCTTTCTCCCCCTTGTATTCTTGATGACGTGAAACAAGCAAGCTACTAAAATATCATCATTTTTATTTATTTAATTCGTTTATGTCTTGGCTTCTTCCAATAATAATGGGATCGAAGGCAACTAACCACATATTTAAAAACAATGCAGATTAAAAACTATACAAAACTTTGATAAAAGTATAAACGTAACAGTTATTTTAAAAACAATTACACAATTTGCAAAGCTAAAATATTAAACGATGTTGGGCAAGAAGCGGGATACAACTAAAGATAATAACGACAACATTGCAAGTATTAAATTTCATTAAAAGACCATATACAAAACTTAAAAACTGTACCACAGAGCATTGAAATCCCATCTCAGTCAGTTTTCAAAAGCCTGATGGCATAAAAATGTTTTCACTTGCTGGTGGAAGGAGAGCAAGGATGGGGCCATCCAGGCTTCCCTAGGGAGGGAGTTCCAAAGTCTGGGAGCAGCCACCAAGTAGGTCCTTGTAATGATGATTTCGGGAGGGCCTTTGTGTTTCGACAACTGTTTGTCCTGCCACACTGTTGATGTGTTACCATTGCTGCTGGAGACTTCCTGCCGATTCTCATTCCAAAGAGATAGCTGTGTTAGTCTGTCACAGCATAAAAAGGAAAGTGGGAAGGGAAGAATCTAGCAGCACCTTTAGGACTAGTTGCTCTTTTTTAGCATGAGATTTTGTGGATTTCAACCCACTTCTTCAGATGTGCTGATGGAGTTAATATCAAACCTCTGGTACATTATAACAGTTGTTGGGGTAGGACCAGAGTGTAAAAGAATGCAGAAAGATGCAGGTTGTGACACTGGCCATATTACATCACAAAGTTGTGTAAAGGAATACTGGTCTGTCAGGCTGGAACAAAGAGTATTGACGGTGGGAGGAGCAGAGTTCCCAATGCAAAACTGTGGCAGATACTGCAATAGTGTGCCTAGAGTAGTGTGCCAGTTGTGCAATGCACACTGCCTCTGTGCACAGTGAGAAGACAGTTATGTGCATTCACCATTTCTCATATGTTGTGTTATTGTGGCATTCAGTACAGGGATTGCACAGTGCATGCATGGCATAATTCCACCAGTAGCTGTTTGTGCTTTGCTGAAATGATATAGGTGCACTGCTGAGGTATGGAAGTTCATGAAAGAAGAGGGGGCACTTTTTCCAGGATCACCAAGCAGTGGTGATGGAAAGCCAACAAACTCTGCCACCTCCAAGCAGCCTGTTTCTCCAAGGCCAGTTCTTTTAACCACTGCCTCTGCAGCCTTTAGCTCCTGCCACTTACACTAGTGTATTTGTGCCAATGTTTATTTATTTGTATTTATTTGTATCCCGCCTCTCCATATGGATCGAGGCGGCAAACAACTTACAAATAGCATGCATTTCGAAACATTTCTATACATGCCCCCAACAAGCTGGGTACTCATTTTACCGACCTGCGAAAGGGTGGAAGGCTGAGTCAACCTTGGAGCCGGGCAGGATCGAACTCACAACCTTGTGGCTTGCAGTACTGGCATTTAACCACTGCGCCACCAGTAGTTCCCCAACAAGCTTCCAGCCCAGGTGACCCTGTTTGTGTTTCCTTAAAAATTAAACTCCATCAACGGCAATTAGGCTGATTGCATGGAAACAATATTTGGCATATATTATGGGAGAACTAATGCAAATTTTGCTATTCTTTCTTTTCCAAAATACAAACTGTGTTGACGAAAGCTCGCATGTTGCATCTGTATTAGAAATGCACCCTCCTCGTGTTATTTTCTGTTGCTGCCATCGATTGCAAGTACAAGGCTCAGTAATAACAGTGGCCATGATGATGGGATCTGTCTGGCAGTTCATGCACGCTTAGTAAGGGATCCTGGCAACAGCTGCTGTTTACGTTGCCTCTTGTAGGTAGGCAGGTATGATTGCAGTAGGATTGGCAAGGGGAGAGTCCCATTCTTTCCCAGTTCAAGCTTTGTTGCACTGTTTACTGCAGATATGCTGCAGCAACATGACAGTGAAAGTCTATGTTTCTCCAGTCATCACTAACCAACGTTGCAATGCTGATGCTGCTAGAAAAATTTCCAGCTGAATAGAGGAGGAGGAAGAAAGTGGGGGCTTGGACAAAAGTAAAAAGTCTTCATAAATTGGAACTTCAATGTCAGAGGCTTTGTTAAACGAGGAGTAGCTATAGTTCATGTCAAGCCAGTTCTGTTGCATTTGGGATTTTGATGCCACAGAATGGGACCCTGATGTCTGTCCCCAAATCCTATCCTTGTGGCACCAGAACCCCCTGAGCCTCCTCTCTCCAGTGTCCCAAAATCTGTGCCTATGCTTCAGCCTTTCACCCACGATCTAATTCTCTAGGTAGCAAGAATTTTTGCAACAGGGCATGTTTTATTATCTCAGTTGCCCTGTCTGAAGTCAGACACGGTACATCTCTGACTCAGGCTGAGCATCTCCGGGGCTTTAGCTTGCTTCTACCACCGGTCTTTGATTATACCGACACAGCTTGCTGTGTGACAAGCTGTTGTGTCATTGTTGCGGTTCTTATTGTTGTTGATCAATTATGTGGTGCAGATCACTGATGTATCATCCCAGGTAGGAGATTTTAATAAAGCAAAAGGAAGATTGTGTATGTTTAAGCCCTAAGCAGTTAAGCATGGATGTAAATCCAGGCCAATTTCCTTCTAGTCAGGAGGAATGATTAATTTCACCATTTTTATCCCTGCTGTGAGAAAGTCCATGAAAGCTGTTCAATTTTCAAGGACTGTTCACAATTTGCAGTTTACAGGCATACTTTGGATAATGAAGTAGATGCGTTCCTAGGTATTACTTCTTTAACGGAAAATTTGGTACCTGGGGCTGAAATAAGATGGCTAGAATAAGGATAAGATTCTACATCACAAGAAAAGAAATCCCTTCTTCTACACTACCGTTAAAGGTAAAGGAGCCCTCTCCCATTACACTGTAAGCCTGTTTCGATCCCATGTTGGGAGAAAGATTGGCTATAAATCCAGCCAAACTAAATAAATAATCTTCACCTTTCACAGGGCTTTAAAAACTCGATTTAGAGAAGAGAGTTGGAAAAGTCATTCAGATAAAGGACTGCCCTGTGCAAAGCAAAGCCACATGGCTACTCTATACCCATTTGACCCTGAGGATCTTAATTGAGGAGAAGGGCAGCAGAAGCTGGCGGCTCTCATCTGAATCCACCCAGGGTCTTAGTCCAAACTTTACAGGAGCTAAACCCTGTCCTCAAAGTAAATTCAACAGCTTCTTTAAAGTTCAGGCTAAAACCCAAAATGGATGCACCACTCCACTGACATGGAGGCCATCAACCTTCTTAGGGGAGGTGAGTGGCAGTCTTCAGGGGAAGATGGCTAAGGGATGAGTGTTGCTTCACCTTTTCTATTCAGTGTCCTCTGTCTTAACTGCTTATTCATCTATAGCCATTTCCGCACTAGACTTTTATAGTGCTATGATTCCACTTGAAACATCCTATGGAATCCTGGGGTTTGCAGTTTCGGGAGGGGCTGGCTGGCCCCTCCCGAAACTGCAAACCCCAGGATTCCATAGGATGTTTCAAGTGGAATCATAGTGCTATAAAAGTCTAGTGTGGAAATGGCCTATGAGTAGGAACATCTCACAGACAAACAAACACTCCATGGAACTTTCTAAGAGTCTTCTCCAAAACGTGTTATCTGGTGGCTTTGAGGTGCCTGAAACAGCTTTTTCATGCTTTATGCTCTCCTGTCCAGTGCAATTGAAATCATGTACCTTTGCTCTCGTTGGAAGGTAGGGAGCAATGCTAAAGTATTTTCTTAGAATTTTATACTCAGGGAGGACAGAAACCTCCCGCAGAGCAGAAGGGCAAAAGCTCGCTTGATATTCAGACTAAAACCCAAAATGGATGCACCACTCCACTGACATGGAGGCCATCAACCTTCCTTGACTTTTATTTGAGACTGTGTTTGGGGGAAAGCTGAAGCTTTGCCTAATTCTCCCTTAGTTTCAAGATAAAAATAATTTTTAGAAAGCCTCATTTCTTGTCTTAAAAAAGCTAGCACCTAGAGTGGAAAACTCAGTTTAACCCCCTTCCCCCCTTAAATGTTAGCTTTCCAGGCTGTTTTGCATGCTTAGGAAAGTATGCATAAGATCTATTAGAACCCTGATCTATAGGTTTAAGTGGTAGAGACCAGACACGACTGTACCATGTGCTCTTCCTTGCAAGGTTGAATTGACTCTGAGACAGTGGAGGGAACAAGCTGAAGATGTGCCGGAGCATGTCCGTTTTTAATGCGACAGGAAGGAAGAGCTCTTGGAGAACAAGGAAGGAGCTGTGTGTGCACACATACACACAGAGGCATGGGAGCTATTTCCAGCTCCCTGAACTGTAGGCCAAACTGTCACCAACAGATTGAGCTGGGCTCCTGCCTTCGCCTCCTCCTTGCCAACTCTTGCCGCTTGTGGGCGTTCAGGAGAAGAGCTGTGCCTGCCTTAGCCTTGCTAGAAATGTAGGCTTTGCTTGGCAACATTACACAATGTTCATAGGTCGTGCTGGAAGAAAGGGCTGTGCTCACTGACAAAGCACATGCCTTACCTGTGGAAGGCCCCAGGTTCCGTTCCGGGTATCTCCAGTTTTAAAAAAATGACGTCATTGAAGATGAGGGCATCTTGAGTTAGAAAAACAAGGTTCTGGAGATGGGAACATTCCTTTCGTCCTGAGAACCCAGAAGTTCAGCATCGTCCCAAACCAATGACTCATGAACTACCACTTCTCAAAGAGAACCTCTGGCTCTCCCTAACAAGAGGGTGGTTGGACTACAGCTTTCAGAATCCCTCCGTTGTAGGTTTTGGAGCTACAACTCCCAGAATCCCCCAGCTAGCAGGGTCATCGGCCTCACTGGCTGGGGGATTTGGGAACTGGTTTTATGGTAACGTAGGAAGTGGTTACGCTAGCATACCTTTTTCCTGCATTGTGGAAGGAGGTATCCAGCACCTCCTCACGCAACAGTTTTGCTAGGCTGTGTAATGGCTGCCATACAGTACCTAGTTGCAGTTCAAAAAATTTCTTTCCCAAGATCTGTCCCTTCTCAGCCTGAAGACGCGACCTTTTGTTCAAGCTCATATTAAGAGAATGAATCCCCCAGAGCTTCTTCTTTCCTTCAGCTACACAGGAACATTAAGCTGCAGAAATCTCTATGAATCCTTTACAAATTTCAGTATCTCCATCATCCAGCAAGGTTGCAGCCTCCGAAAGTCCAGACCCTGCCAGTCTACTGAGGGGCTTACTTTGTCTGAACTTCTTTCCTACTAGAGAAACAACTCTTATAATGTGGAAATATTCCAGCCAGCGTATTTTGCAATTCACTGTCCAAGATCCTGACACTTCTTTGCATTGTTGTGGCCCTCCTTAACCTGATGTGATACAGAGCTACCCCAGATACTTGTGCTATCAAGCAGTGGGTCTTAGCCTTTGGTCCTCCAGATGTTTTAGACCAGTACTTTCTAAGCTATACGTGCCCCAGTGTGGCAGGAACCAGTGCTATATTGTGCCCATTGGCTATGATTCATTCTTTCTTTCCTGAAAACTCTCCAAGGATTGGCACTCGATAGCTTATGGACCAGCACCAGTCCATGAATCACCATTTTTAGATTTTCTTTAGACTTCAACTCACAAAATCTCTGGCCATTAAGCAACCTAGTGGATCTGTCTGAGAGTTGAAGCCCCAAACATCTAAAGATCAGATGTTGACAACATTTCAAGCCGCTTCCCTTAGACCTTCAGCCTAGCTAGGTCATCTGCCATCAGTCAGAACAAGCCATGTTGGCCAAGCTGAGCCAGTGGTGCTTTACAAGTAAAAGACCAACCAAGCAGCCATTATTGTTCATGCCTGGGAATGCAAAGTTTTCAGATTTATTGGGAATTTGTAGGTGTCTTCTGTTGTTTTTCACCAAGACCCCGACTTCCACCAACCAGAACTAGTTACACAAAGAAAGTACATTTTGAGCCCAGGGATTTGTTAATAATTCCAGAACTGAACTGAATTCACAATACTTTCATAGCAAAGGACTGTAGATACTCTTCATTGTCCTATGTTTTCTCAATAGCCTAACTAGGTGGAGATCATTGCCTTGGTGCTGCTCCAGTTAAACAGCTGAAAACCAGAAACCCTTGCAAGTCTACTGCAAATCACTCATGGTCTGTCAGGAGGGGTCTTTCACACTACAGAATTATAGCGCTATGCTTCCACTTTAACCACCATGGCCATATCTCATGAAGTTCCAAGGCTTTGTGCTTTGGTAAGGGGTGAAAGCCCTCTGGCTGTGAATTTAAAGGCTTTTTCTCTGAACTGCAAATTCCAGGATTCCATAGGACAGGGCCAAATTGGTAAAAGTTGAACCATAGCATTATCATTCTGCAGTGTTAAAAAGCTTTTGACCTAAATCAGTCTTCTACCTGTGCTTGAAAAAAGTAAGTAAGAAATTACTGCATCGTCAATTCTGTCTCCCATCCATACTTAGAAATTCTGGGGATAGAACCTGGGACTTTAGCATGCAAAGCTCTTGTTCTACCTACTGTTACCAGGAAGGATTTTCCATCTTCCTATGTGGACTTACTCTTCTCCAGCATCTGTTCATCTTTGGGTGCTTGCCCAAATGAGCAGGGTGTCCTCTCTTCTTTTTATCAAAATAACTTGGCTTTTTTTAAAAAAATGCATGACTTTCCTGTCTGCCACTTATAAATGGCATTTGGAAATTCTTGTAGCTTAGAGAAAAAGATACTGTCTTACATGGGGTGGGTCAAAGCAGAGGAAGATTTTAAGGTTGACTCTAGCAAATCTTGGCAGATTGTTGCTTAACAACATGCCAAGTCTAAGGCTGCAGTGAGTATCCATAATTTACTCTTCCTTCCTTCCTTCCTTCCTTCCTTCCTTCCTTCCTTCCTTCCTTCTTTCCTTCCTTCCTTCCTTCCTTCCTTTCTTTCTGTACTCTCCCTTTGCAAGTATTTAACACATCATCTTTTACTTTCTTAATATCCGTCCACACTAATTATAGCACTTTGATACCATTTTAGCTGCCATGGTCCCATTCTGTGAAATTCTGAGATTTGCAGTTTGGTGAGACAGTTAGAATTCTCTGCTATAGGACAAGGTGGTACAATAGAACTCATTTAAGCGGGGAATTTTTAATACCTGATGTAACCACAAATCCCAGGATTCCATGGGATGGAGTCACCACCGTTAAAATGACATCAAAGTGCTATAACTGTGCAGTGTGGATGTACCCATTGTATAAAATAAGTACAAGGGTATCTAACCTAGAGGGGTACCTCCATATGACAGGTAGGGCCTGGGAGGTTTTGCACATTATTCCTGCCCTGCAACCATTGTGGCGTGAATCACTGGGAGGGTGGATATGTCCCTGGAACATTTAGTGTCCTAAAATGATCCATTTTTCCCCAATAGTGCATCCTATCTCACTTATGCACAATGATATGAAAATACACAAATTGCCTGGAGGTGCCTTCTATGTTGGCCGCTAAACCAGTGCAGCTGTTTCAACTGATGTTTTTTCTTTCTCTTCCCACCTCCATCCCATCTGAGTTGCCAAAAGATATACGCATGCAATGTATTGCTCCGAAACACTGTAATTATTCATTCCTTCTCCCCAACACAAAGTACCATGTCAAACTCCCATCGTCAACTCTGGAATCTTTCAATGCCTATTCTGTGGGTTTCTCTTTCTCTGTCCTTCTCACATGTGTTTTGTGAGCTGAGAGATGAGGAGGTTTGTGTGTGTTTCTTTCTTTCTTCATTTCTTTTGCGAGTGATCCTGCTAACAAGATCGTGAAATTCTGGGATGGGAGAGGAAGGTCTGTATACTTCCCAACTGTCCTGATTTGGCATGGACAGTCCTGATTAATCTTCTGCTGTCCTGATTTTTCAGCTGCTCTTTAAAATGTCCTCATTTCCCCCTCCTTCTCTCACTTTTCCCCTTTGTCTTCAGCCTACTTCCATTGCTGCAAACTGAGGCCATTTCCGCACCACACTGTTATAGTGCTATGATTCCACTTTCAACATCCTATGGAACCCTGGGGTTTGCAGTTTAGGGAGGGGCCTTGAGGATTCTCAGCCAGAGAGCTCTTGGGCCTCAGTAAATGACAAACCCCAGAATTCCACAGGAGGTTGAAAGTGGAATAATAGCACTATCACAATGCAGTGCAGAAATTGCCTGAGTTCAAAGTGTAAAGCCATTTGCACTCAATTAACTCAGTGGAGGAGAGGTGGCTGGTGTAGTCTTGCCTTTCCTGTAGGCTCAAGCAAAAGCAAACTTCTGCAGCCTCCTCTAGATTGTGTGTTCTTCCTTGATGACTTTTGCCATCTTCACCACATGCTTCACTGATGCTGCTTAGCCACATGTGTCCCAGTTTTAGATGGTATGAAACTCAATGTCTTGCTCAAGGCAGTATCTGCTAGAGGAAAGTGGCGTTAGGAATCGCTTTGATGCAGAAGGGAACAGACTGTTGGGTGCCACAAAAAGAGGCTCAGTGGGGCTTCTGTCGGAGACTAATGGCACTCCCAAGCTCAGTCGCTCGGAAGAGGCATCAGTAAGAATGTCCCAATGGTTCGGCCTCCTCTCTGCAGGGTACTAAGTGTCACCCTTTGTTCCGCCTTTAGAGCGTGCAGCTGATGAAACCCGTTTGCTCCATTTAAAAAACAAACAGACTAAGCCAAAACCTTTTCTCCTAGGAAATGACAAAGCCAAAGGCCCCCAGGTATATTTCTATCAGCAGAATGGAGAGGAACGACATCAGCAATTAAGGTGGCTATGTGTGGCTAGATGCCAGCTCTCCAATTTGAGAGTGGTTATAACTTGTCAGGGGACAAGTTATAACCAGCAACCCACTATGGCATATCTCGCAAAAGTCCCTGATTGGCAGGGACAGTCCCAATTAATACTTGACTGTCCCATTTTCTCAGGGGCTTTTAAAACGTCCCGGTTTCCTCTCTCCTCCTCCCACATTCTCCCTTTGTCCTCCACTTGCTTCAGCTGCTGGAGTTCTGAGTTCAAAGTGCAAAAGTAGTTTGCACACAATTAACACAGCGGTGCAGAGGGAAGAGAAGGGGCAGAATCTTAAACTACAAATCGCAGGATTCCATAGGATGTTGCCATGGTGGTTAAAGCAGAATCAAAGTGCTGTAATTCCATAGTGTGAAAGGGCCCCAGCTCCTCTGCTACTTTTCTTAATGGTGTGCCATCACTGTTCCTAGCTAGGGTTGCTTGCCTTCCATTGCCTTATGGCGTCATAATCAGAGTGGTGGGTTGGGATGTAGGAGATACAAGTTTAAGCCATGAACCTCAATGGGTGGTCTTAGGCTGGTCACATACTCTGACTGGCATTCTGTTAATCCACCTTCTGCCTGAGTGTGTCTTTTTTTGGTCATGGTGGCAGCTGGTATTCTCTTCCATTCTCTGCAATGACCAAAGCCAGTCCCTAGACTTACAGTTTTGCTGCTATAGCTCTCCTGAACAGCGATTCTGTGGCTGGTGGAGAATGTGGGGATGAAAGAAGTGTATCGCCATGTCTTCAGCTGCATGCAGACTGATGATATCATCCTATGAGACCCCCTGAGAATCTCAGAAGAAGATGTCATCAGTCTGCCTCTGGCTATCAAGCATAAGGTTGCCAGAGTAAAAACTGGAGTGTGTCTAGGGGAGGGCGACCAAAATAGTGAAGGGTCTGGAAGCCATGAAACCCTATGAGGAGTGGCTTAGGCAGCTGAGTATGTTTAGTCTGCAGAAGAGAAGGTTAAGAGGGGACATGATAGCCATGTTGAAATATTTGAAGGGGTGGCATGTCGACAAGGGAGCAGGCTTGTTTTCTGCTGCTCCAGAGATTAGGACAAGGAGCAATTGATTCAATCTAAAAGAGATTCCACTTAAACCTCAGGAAGAACTTCCTAATGGTCAAAGCTGTCTGGCACTGGAATATGCTGCCTTGGAGTGTGGTGGAGTCTTCTTCTTTAGAGGTTTTTAAGCAGAGGCTGGATGTCCATCCATTGGGAATGCTTTGATGTGGGTTCCTGCATGGCAGGGGGTAGGACTGGATGGCCCCTGTGGTCTCTTCCAACTCTATGATTCTAGGAACTCCTGTCCCTTTAATGGTTGTGTCGGAGATAGAATTTCAGCAGGGGTTGCTTGTCACATAACCAGGGAACAAGGAACACCTCCTGAAATTCCATCTTCTTTGCAGCCATCAGAGGGACAGGAGTCTTCTCCATTTTTCCTTTGGGCACCTTAAATTTAGCCAGGTGCTTTTCTGATCTCCCCTGTCCACCAACCATGGGCTGGTTGTTCCACTGTGAGACCTGGATGTGGCATGTGAGGAACCATAGCCGCATTCCATTAGTGGAACTCTTGGCAATGTAGGATCTCAGCCATTCTCTGTCAGACTAACCTATTTCACAGGGTAGGTTTGTGTTATAGGAATGTATCTGGTCTTAGAGAGCCGAGGTGGGGTAGCAGTATGAGCATTGGTCTACGATCCTGGAGACCAGGGTTCGATTCCCCACATGTCCATAGAAACCCACTGGGTGACCTTGGGTGTGCTACACACTCTCAGCCCCAGAAAACCCTGTGATAGTTTGCCTTAGGGTCTCCATAAGTCAAAAACTACCTAAGGCACAAAACAATTTATGTTTAAGTTCCCCCGCTTTTTCTCCTTTTCTTTCTATTGTTGTGAATCAATTTGTCAGAGTTAAGATCAATAAATATGAGTTTGGAGAGGGGGGAAGAAATACACGGATTCCATGTTAGAGCGTGAGCTGATTAAACCCAAAATGGAAGCACCACTATGTTCTGATTTAAAGGGAGCTTCTGTTCTGCAAAGGTACACTGCTGTACCTTTTGAGGCCAAAGATTATCATTTCATTGAAGGGAAGAAAGATTGGGAGGGGGAGGAAAGATGCACCGAGAGTTACTCCCTGACTGCTGCTGGTATTGCTGTGCGTGTGAGCTGCCTGAGCCGTCCCCAAACCTCCATCCAAGGTCGCTCAGCTCCAGGGCCGGCGACAGCCTCCCTCACCTCAGCACCATGGGGAGCCATGCTTTCTGCTTTAACCTTTCTGCTAATGAGGTAACAAAGATGCTCCGGATATTTGTGGCCAGGAGCTCCGAGGAGCTGGAGTTGAAAGGTCGACGTGGTCCCAGCAGAAAGGAGGCACCAGGCAGCAGAAGGGACCTCCCGTCTCCAAGGCGACGGATGGCACCCTGTCAGCATCCGAGGCCCCGGCACGGCTAGGTCTAGCCACGCTGGGCTTTGTTCCCAAATAACAGCAAAGGGCCCGCAGTGAAGGAAGAGCAAAAGAGAAAAGAGAAAGGAAGGATAACAATGAAGCGGAGACTTTCCACCATCTATAGCCCTTTCATGCCATTTATTTTTTTATTCAAGGTATTTCTATATCACTCTCCAACCATGAATACTCCCAAGGCAATGAACAGACAAAAGAAGACCACGATATAACTTTTTAAAAACACATTAAGCGCATTTCCACACTACACTGTTATAGTGCTATTACTCCACTTTTAACCTCCTATGGAATCCTGGGGTTTGAAGTTTAGGGAGGGACCTTTAGAATTCTCAGCCAGAGAGCTCTTTGGCTTCAGAGAGGTGTATCCACACAGTGCAATTGTAGAAATTTGATACCACTTTAAGTGTCATGGCTCCATCCTATAAAGTCCTGGGATTTGTAGTTTGATGAGGTGTGTGGACTTCTCTACTGCACTCACTTGAACTAAAACAGTAGAGCTCTCTCTCAGAGAAATCTAAGTACCCCAGTGGGATCACAATACTGTAACTGGGAAGTGTGGGTAAACCTTCAGTGTTGTCTTTTGCCCTCCTTTTGGCAATGCTTTCCCTTTCTTTCAGCAATCTGTAAGCAGCCACACTATCTCTTCCGGCTTCATAACACAGTTCTGGGAACGGAGAGCACGGCACTATTGGCTGTTTCGTGAGACTCCGGTCAGGCAGCCTTTTCACAAATGAAATGCCCCCTTAGCTGCAAGGTCCAGCCATAACTCACAATAAAAGCATTATGGCCACTTGCAGGAACAGTGGTTGCCTGGAATGCCCTTGTCTTGAGCGATGACTCTCTCCCTCTTTCTCTCTCTTCTCCCTCTTTCTCCTCTCTCCCTTGGCTATTTGGCTAATTTGCCTCTCCTTTCAGGGTGCCTTTTAATGAATCAAGATGGATGGCTTTTCCCCTTCACACTTCCCTTTTGGAGCTATCAGCCACTGCCCAGCTGGGTTCATTTGCATTTCTCAATATGTGGAACGCATTTCTTTGGAGAGGCTGTGCAGCCCTGAGAGTTCATCCGTGGAAGCCCCCCCAATCCCACCTCATGCTGAGCAAAGCCAGGAATTCTCAGTTGCTATTGCATTCGAGAGTCTGGCCAAAGTCTGTCCTGAGGATGGCCAACCTGTGACCAAGCTTATTGCCTGAGTTGAAAAAGCCCTCTGCAAGCTATCAGTTCAAGAGGCAATGTGGTATAGTGGTTTGAGCATTGGACTATGACCCTGGAAACCAGAGTTCAACCCCCTGCTCAGCCATGGAAGCCTACCTTGGGTGTATCATATACTCTCATCCCCGGAAAACCCTGTGATAGGATCACCTTAGGGTTGCCATGCGTGGGAAACAACTTGAAGGCACACAGTGACAAGCTATCAGTCCAGGTGCTTGCAAAAATGATCTGTCCCTCCTCTGGTAGCTCACTAGGTAGGAAGGATGAGAAATGGGGGAGAGAGAGAGAGAGAGACAGACAGACAGACAGACAAACGGATGGACAGAGGAGAGCAGGAGATCAAAAAAGAATGAGGAAAAAAGACATGGCAGATATGAGAGAGAGAAAGGGGGTGGCAGGAAAAGGCATTGGCAGAAAGGAGGTGACCAGTGACAGCAATGGGCAGGGAATCAGCTCTGTTGCATGTCTTCAAGTCATCTCTGATTTATGATGACCCTAAGAAGAATCTATCTTGGCAGGATGTGTTCCGAAGGGGGTTGGCCTTTGGAGGCTGAGAAGGTATGACTTGACCAGTGGTTGAGCAGGGATTAAAACCCTGGCCTCCTAGTGTTCAAAACTCAAACCACTACACCACGTTGGGTCTCAAATGTTTAGAGAGCTATCCAAAGTTCAGCACCTTGGACAGTTGCTTTGAAGTTCTATCTGAACATCCTGGGGGTGTGGATAGCACCAGTTGTCCATGGGGGTGGCAGAAAGAGAGAAGGAGGAAGGGGTGCGAGAAAGAGGGAGGGAGGAAGAGGGGGAAGGAGGGAAGGAAGGAAGGAAGGAAGGAAGGAAGGAAGGAAGGAAGGAAGGAAGGAAGGAAGGAAGGAAGGAAAAAAGAGAGAACAAAACAGGTTAGCATAAATTGAAAGAGAAAGGGGAGGGAAAGAAGGGGAGGGAAAAAGAGACTCATAGAATCATAGAGTTGGAAGAGACCCCAGGGGCCATCCAGTTCAACCCCCTGCTATGCAAGAACACACATCAAAGCACTCCCGACAGATGGCCATCCAGCCTCTGCTTAAAAACCTCCAAAGAAGGAGACTCCACCACACTCTATTAAGCCAGCTTATTCCACTGCCAGACAGCTTTGACCGTTAGGTAGTTCTTCCTGAGGTTTAAGTGGAATCTCCTTTCCTACAGTTTGAATCCATTGCTCCTTGTCCTAGTCTCCGGAGCAGCAGAAAATAAGCCCGCTCCCTCCTCGGCATGTTATCCCTTCAAATATTTAAACATGGCTATCATGTCCCCTCTTAACCTTTTCTTCTGCAGACTAAACATACCCAGCTACCTAAGCCACTCCTCACAGGGCATGACTTCCAGACCCTTCACCATCTTGGTCACCCTCCTCTAGACATGCTCCAGCTTGTCAATATCATTCTTGAAATGAGGTGCCAAAAACTGGACACAATATTCCAGATGAGGTCTAACCAAAGCAGAATAGAGTGGTACTATTGCCTCCCTTGATCTAGATACCATGCTCCTATTGATGCAACCAAGAATCATGTTTGCCTTCTTGGCTGCTGCATCACACTGCTGACTCATGTTCAGCTTGTGGTCCACCCAGACTCCTAGAACCCTTTCACACATACTGTTATCCAGCCACGTGTCCCCCATCTTATATTGGTGCATTCCATTTTTTTTGCCTACGTGTAGGACTTTACATTTCTCTCTGTTGAAATTCAGAGAGTTGGCCCAGTCACTTTTGGCTCAGCCCTTGCTACTACTGGCTTTGGTCCATCTACAGATATCCCTGCTTCACATGAAAGAAGAATTAGTGAGAGAGAGCAGTGTCACCTTCCCTGTCCTTCACTTGACCCCATCAGGCATCTTTAGTTGCCCCCCCTTCCCACTTTTCCAACTCTGCTCTTGGATCCTGTTCTCCTGTAATCAGGGATGAAGGTTGCCAGGCTAGGGTTGCCAGATTTTCAAATAGCAAGAAGGGGCAGTCTAGACTGGCCAGGACATGTAAGACAGACCTATATAAGGCCAGCCTTACATCTCATGAGATAAAGGCTTCTGGTGAGAGTTTCAGGCTCCTATGAAGTTGCAAAACTCATAGGATCCCCCAGACATCTGGGAACTTGAAAAGGGAAGGAGTATTACCATTCGGTGTGGAATGATTTGGCAGGGAGAATCCTCCTTAATTCACTGCCATCCTATTTTTTCAGCTGCTTTTAAAATGTCCAGGTTTCTGTTTCCTCCTCCCACTTTCCTTGTTCAAGCTCAGTTTATTTCAGTTGCTACAAACTGAGTTCAAAGTGCAAAGGTAGTTTGCACTCAATTAACTCCACAGGAGGAGGAAGGGAGGGGTAGAGCCTTGTCCTTCCCTGTGCACTCCGGCAAATGCAAACTGCTACAGCTTTTCTGAGTCTGTATGTCCTTCCTCATTAATAACTTTTGCTGCCTCAACCATGCACTGATGTTGCTTGGCCACACCTTTCCTAGTTTTGACTCAAGAAACGTTAGAAAGTATGAGGAGATTTCCCCGGGCTGAGCTTTTTCCAAGCTCCTGTGGTGACGACGGGCTTCTTGCCAGTGTACAGACTACAAATTACATTTGCAATTGAGCAGAGAGAAATTTTAAATTGGAAGCGGCAGGTCCGAAGCTACCTGCTGACAGCAGCCAGCTTAACAAAAGGCGGCACGTCTGAAGCGATGCCAGATGTCAGCATCTCTGGTCCTTATTCACACAGACAGATTCCACAAGCCGGTGGAAAGAGCAAGACTTTGCAACCCTTCTCTCCCTCTCTTTCTCTCTCTCTAAGCCAGCAGTTGGCTGTGTTAACACTCTGTGTCTAGATTCATTGCAACTTTTATTTTATTCAAAAATGTTTCTACCCTGCCTTTCCGCTACTGTTGTCTCTCTGCCCCGATACATGTGACAATGAATTGTTTGAAGTACACTGCATTGCTTTGGTCTAAGGCCATTTCCACACTACACTGTTATAGTGCTATTATTCCACTTTCAATATTCTGTGGAATTCTGAGGTTTGCAGTTTACTGAGGCCCTCTAAATGCCCCTCCCTACACTGAAAACCTCAGGACTCAAGAGAATATTGGAAGTGGAATGATAGCACTATATCAATATAGTGCAGAAATAGCCTAAGATTTATATGTTACTTCAAAACAATTTTAAGAGTGGATTTTGATGCGGCAGCCAAGAAAGCCAATGCAATTCTTGGCTGCATCAATAGGAGTATGGTGTCTAGATCGAGAGAGGTACTGGTACCACTCTACTCTGCTTTGGTTAGACTCCATCTTGAATACTGCGTCCAGTTCTGGGCACCCCAATTCAAGAAGGACATGGTCAAGCTGGAGCAAGTCCAGAAGAGGGCGACCAAAATGGTGAGAGGCCTGGAAGCCATGAAGCCCTATGAGGATAGACTTAGAGAGCTGGGTATGTTTAGTCTGCAGAAGAGAAGGCTAAGAGGGGACGTGATAGCCATGTTTAAATATTTGAAGGGATGCCACGTAGAGGAAGGAGAGGGTTTGTTTTCTGCTGCTCCAGAGACCAGGACAAGGAGCAATGGATTCAAGCTGCAGGAAAGGAGATTCCACCTAAACCTCAGGAAGAGCTTCCTGACGGTCAGGGCTGTCCGGCAGTGGAATCTGCTGCCTCGGAATGTAGTGGAGTCTCCTTCCTTGGAGGTGTTTAAGCAGAGGCTTGATGACCATCTGTCAGGAGTGCTTTGAGGGTGTTCCTGCATGGCAGGGGGTTGGACTGGATGGCCCCTGGGGTCTCTTCCAACTCTACATTTCTATGATTCTATGATTCTATGATTTTGTAAGGTCACCAGAAATGTTTCTGTTGGGTGTTATGAATAAGGAGTTGGATAGTCAATATAGACATGTTGTTGTGTGTCTTCACGTTGTTTCTGACTTCTGGCAAATCTAGCATGGGGTTTTCTGGGGGCTGAGACCGTGTGACCTGCCCAAGGTCACTCAGTAGGGCCATTTCCACACGACATTGTTATAGTGCTATTATTCTACTTTCAGCCTCCTAAGGAATCCTGGGGTTTGCAGTTTAGGGAGGGGCACTTAGAATCCTCAGCCAGAAAGCACTTTGGTCTCAGTAAACCACCACTGAAAATCATGGGAAAGAGAGAGAGAGACAGACAGGGACCAAATGAGGAGATTAGTCCATTTGATTGGTTAGGTGCTTTTGCAAGCAAATTGGAGTCGCCAACGATGGTTTCCTAATTTTTCCTCATTCCCTTCTTGCATTTGTTTCAGGTTCAGGGGTAGGTCCTATAGAAATGCAGAGTCCTCACTGGATGTAGTCTTGTTTATTCTTGTTCCAAAGTTATTAGCCTCCGGGGACACCCCCATTGGCTAGGGGCACATTGATGGGGATACACATGCTTTAATGTGGTGTGTGACGCAGGAGACTTAAAACAGAATTACGTAACTGCAGAGCTTAGGAGCAGTCAGCGTTTTAAAGCAAAGAATCGACAGCAGTCATCGATACGATGAAGCCATGGCTCCCAACTCCAGATCTTTCCACCCGCCTGCACAACTTACAAGGTTTAGAAGTCTAATACCTCTCTCTCCTGCCATTCACAACGCTGAACTTTCAAAATATCTTTCTTTTCTAAATGATATTTTCTCCCCACTGGAAAACTGCAAATGACTTTGTGCGCAGATTAAAATTCAGCAAGGCTTCATTCTGAAGGAGGAAAGCGTAATTACAATTAGTGGGTATTTGTGTGATAAGATTTTTCTATCCTCCCAGCACCAAAGGGGAAGGATTGTGGTCAGAGAGAGATGAAGTTCATATAGTTGTTGCTTTTGTGTGCCTTCAAACCATTTCCAACTTTTGGCAACCCTAAGTTGACTCTGGCCATTTCTGCACTACACTCTTATAGCACGATTATTCTGCTTTCAACATCCTATGGAATCCGGGAGTTTGCAGTTTCGGGAGGGGTCGGCCAGTTGGTTGGTTTCAAGTTTGTATTTACAAGCATGGTTAACAGGGGCCATTTCCGCACTAGACTGTTATAGTGCTATTATTCCACTTCCAACATCCTGTGGAATCCCAGGGTTTGCAGTTTAGAGAGGGACCTTTAGAATTCTCAGCCAGAGAGCTCTTTGGCCTCAGAGAACTACAAACCCCAGAATCTCACAGGATGTTGAAAGTGGAATGATAGCACTATAGCAGTCTAGTGTGGAAATGGCCAGGGACAGAGCTTCCAGGCGTCCTTTTCTGGACTACAATGCCCAGAATCCCCCTGCTGGATGGGGGATTCTGGGAGTTGCAGTCCAGAAAAGGAACACCCCGCAGCTCTGTCCCTGTTAACGATGCTTGTAAATACAGACTTGAAATCAACCTTGCTTTCTTTGATACCAGGCCTGGTGCTTCTTTAGTTCCAGAGCCAAAACCAGCCTTGAAGCCAATTGCAATTTTTGTTGCCTGGTGTTTTCTGTGGAAGGTCCCCAAGGGCAGTGAATTAGGAAGGATTAATTGATTGGGTAGTCCGATGATCCCTCTGGTGGGGGGGACAACAACCACCCCAAGTTATGTAATTCCTCCCCCTTTAAGTAATAAACTCATCAGATAAAGACGCTCCACTTGGTTGGAGCTCATTAAATTCCCTCTTTCCCTCTCTCTCTCTCTCTCTCTGCCTGCTGTCATGACTGCCGTTGCTTCTTTCCTGCTCTCTTTAGCAAGCGTTCCAGCTGGATTTAAATTTAAAGAAAAATAGTCTTTCCTTCCACCATCCAGCTAGAAATAAATTCTGCATTTGGAAACAGATCCTGAACAGAACAATGGGATGGAGGAGAGAATGAGGGCCTCAGTCCACCAGATAAAAATTATGCCCCCCAGTTTAATTCTCCTCCAGTCCCCAAATTTCTAACATTGCAGAGTCACTGGAAATCATTAACATCTTGAAAGCTTCTGTCTGCTGTGTCTGCCTTCCCTTGGTCACCTTGCTAGCCCCTGGGCTTTGGATGCCTAAGCTGTATTTCTAAATGCTCTAAGTTACTGCTAGGAAAATGTCTGAAGGAAAATGTCATTTGTGGGGCAATTCCTATTTGTGGGTCAATGTCCTAAGTTTGTCCCCCATCTGTAGCTATTGTTGCATGCTTTCAAGTCATTTCTGACTTCTGGAGACACTAAGGCGAACCTATCATGGTATTCTCAGGGGCTGAGAGTGTGTGACACACCCAAGGTCACCTAGTGGGTTTCCATGGGCAAGCAGGGAATCAACCCCTGGTCTCCAAGGTTGAAGTGTGGTGCTCAAACCACACCTGTAGCTTCTCCTCTGAAATATATGTAGGGCCAGAAACTTCTCATCTGCCCCAAATGAGAACTGGAGGCGTGTTCAAAGCGGACCTCACAGATAGTGGTGGTGCACATGTGCCCAGGGCCCTGAGCGAATGAGCGACTTGGCCTTTGTTGAAGGTACTGTCTCTATTGCGCTAGTCTGAGGCCATTTCCACACTACACTGTTATAGTGCTATTATTCCACTTTCAACATCCTGTAGAATTCTGGGATTTGTAGTTGACCGAGGCCAAAGAGCTCTCTGGCTGAGAATTCCCTTAACTTCCACAGGATGTTAAAAGTGGAATAACAGCTCTGTAACAGTGTAGTGCGGAAATGGCCTAAGAATAAGAAAGGATGATGGTGACGACAACAACAGCAATAATCTTATTTGGAGAATAGGGTTCAGTACCTTGGATAGGTCTCTTAAAGTTCAGACTCAAGCCCACTCCAGGGACACAGGAACCCCCAGTCACTATTGGAGAGGGAATCCAAAAATCTTTCCCATGCCGTACATTTCAGCTCTATCACCGGCGAGAGCAGGGGGACAGAAGGAAATTGACAAGAGGTTGTATATAAAGAGATTACAGGGTCTTCTTGGGATAAGCTAGAAATTCAATTAAAGCTCTCCTGCACTCTCCCTTTTTCCTGGCCAAATCTCTGGACAGTGAAATGCCCTGCTGCAGTGAAGGGAGTTAAGAGAATCCTGCAGAGGCTTAAAGGGTCTTCCAGGTGCATTTATTTCCACACTACACTCTTATAGTGTGATTATTCCACTTTCAACATCCTATGGAATCCTGGGGTTTGCAGTTTCAGGAGGGGCCAGGCGGCCCCTCCTGAAACTGCAAACCCCAGGATTCCATAGAATGTTGAAAGTGGAATAATCACGCTATAAGAGTGTAGTGCGGAAATGGCCATAGAATCATAGAGTTTGAAGGGATCACAAGTCCAGTCCCTGCCGTGCAGGAATACACAATGAAAGTGTTTGCAAATATGGCCATTACTCAATATTTTTGAGTCATGAGTAACATAACAGAGAGTTATAGAATCACAGAGCTGGAAGTGGCCACAAGGGCCATCTAATGCAACTCCATGCCATGCAGGAACACATAACTAAAGAATCCTGAAAAATGCCCATCCAATCTCCAAAGAAGAAGAGGCATCCATCCTCCAGTGCAGTGTGTTCCACTGTCGAACAGCAATTACATTAAAGAATTTCTTCCTCTCCTTATTTCTTGCTGCAAGACCCATGCAAAGTATAGGTGCGCAGTGTGAAGTATGGGATGCACAACTTAGATGCAAAGAATAAAATGCACAAGCCACAACTTGCAAAGGCAAGGCACAGAGGAATGTGCTACCTGCACAACTCAACTTCTGGAGCTATCTGGTGAAAATGCTCATTGCGCAGTGATGACTTTTGGGGCCCATATGCATAGCATGATTAGTAGATGCATATGACCCTAACAGAATTTTGGCCTGAATCTCCACGGTTGGAAAGATAAATACACATTCACTATCTATCACTCAATGGCGGGAGAATCTTTTCTTTTGAGCTTTGCATGAACATATATTTTATAGATATTAGTTTGAAGAAAATGTATTTTTGGGAATATGGCCAGCTTATATTAACATATATGCCTAGATTCATTCTTGTATCCCAAGTACTTTTTCCCCCTTTTTTTCCTCCCCTATTCTTTTATTCATACTTTAAAATTCCTGTTTAAAAAATACAAACACACACACAGAGCTTACTGTACATCATCATTTCACAGAATCTGGAAGATTTAGGTATCGGAGGTACAGCTCCAAGAATCCCCTATCCAGCATGGCTGCTGGATATGCTGGCTGGGGATTTGGGGAGGTAGAGTTTCCAGAAGCAAATGTTTCCATGCTTGATATGTTGGGATGTCACGGATGCATTGGCTTCCTGAACTGATGTGGCCTTGCCTTGCTGTGGTGTGCTGTCTCTGTGGCACCAGCCAACACGCAGCCCCTCAATGTGACCGCAAGGATGTTTTGGTTACATTTCTTCCCCCGGGCCCTGGCAGTGATTACAGGCATCGATTCTATTGACCAGTCTAGCAGAGAGATACAGAACAACAAACACACCCAGGCCTCCCAGCTCCGATGCACGTCACTGAGCCCTGTGGCTTCCAAAAGGTGCCTAATGTGCATCTGGGCCCTCGCTGTGTCACAAACTTTTCCATTTCCTCTCCTCTGCAGGCTCCTCTGCACTCGGGCATATCACGTACCCTTTATTTTCGTCAAAAAAACAGCTTGCTCCTTACTGCTAAGGTTGCCAGACTGAAAACTGAAGAGGGCTCCTCTCTGCACAATGGTTGCATAAAATAGAGCATTTCAGCAGGTTGTTGCTTGTCAAGCAGCCAATTAACAAGCACCACGTGCTGAAATTTCTCTCTTTTGCTCAACCATTAAAGGGACAGGAGCTCTCGCCAGTTTTCATTTTGGCACTCGCACGTCCAGCTCACGGCTAGACCAGACCAAGGCTTGGAAAAGTAATCTGTACCCAGCATGGCACTGTAGTCCAGATTACCCTCTCAAAAAACAAAGCACAACACAACTTTACCGATCTCTGAACCTGATGCAGCAGTTCTCGACTTTGGGTCTTCAGATCTGTCAGACTTCATCTCAGGGATGTAGCTCAGCAGGAACAAAATGAGGAAGAGGCACTCCTAAATGAGAGGATGAACTTTTCCTTCAGTCCCCAAAACTCTAGCATTGCAGGAACTTCAACCTTCACATTTGAGGATCTGGATTCACAGTCTAGGGCATCCGAAGAAAAAGGGGGCAGACAAAATAACCAAAGGAATGTGAACATAGCCGAGTTCTAGGAATAAACAACTTCCAATGTTTCACTCCCTGGTATACTAGAAATTTGGAGGCTGAAGGAAAAATGAGTTAGCAGCAAAATTCTGGCTATGGCTTTATTTTCTCCATGTCCCTATAGCTATATCCCAGCTTCAGCTCCCAGAAACCCCAGGCAGCATGAGTGGTGGGCAAGGTTTCTGGGAGTTATAGTCCAGTATCTGGAGATAAAAAGGTCTGGACAAATGATACACCATGAGAGCCAACAACCAAAACTCACCCTTGTTCTGGGCCAGGAATATTTCTGGGGTCTGCATGGATTAATCTCATTTACACAGAGTGCTCCATTCTGCTTAAATTTGCACCACATCACCTTGCCTTAAGGAGATTTCATCAAGTGTTGCCTACTCAATTTGTCTTCCCAGATGTGCTGGGAATGGTGGGTGCAGTAGCCCTGTTGAACCTAAACAGTTGTAGCTCTGAAGAGTGAATTAGACTGAATTCTTTGGAGAAAAACCATAAGGACTAGTGATTTTTTAAAAGCAGAAGCTGAGCTGCTGGTGAGGGCTAGTAGCTTGTGAAAAACGAAAACTGAGATATCGTGAGTATGTGCATGTGTAATTCTGCACCCCATTTGTTTCTTTTTCTAAACTTGCACCAAAAATGTCACTCTTTACTTATTTGATATCTGATTTATCCATTACAGAGTTTTGTTTACTTCTTCCTTTCAAACAAGTTCCTGGAGCCCTCCTTTCTTTTGGACAGATAATCCATGCATTTGTGTTTTCTCCTTACAGAAACTCTTTGTGGATTTTAATCTGGTCGATGTACTCCAGAATCTGAAGGCCATTTTTCCTCAGCAGGACTATTTGGAGGAAGGGAAGGGTGAGATCCTAAAGGAATCTGGAGACGTCCTACCCCCTGCTACTTCTCAACTCAGGGATGAGTGCCGGCCGAGTCAACCCATATAGCATAGTCTCCTCAGAAGAAGACGGGTTGACTTTGACCACCATGCCTGGAGTGAATGGCTTTGGCAATGGGAAGATCCACACGAGGAGGAAATGCCGGAACCGGTTTGTTAAGAAGAACGGCCAGTGCAATGTGGAGTTCACCAACATGGACGACAAACCCCAGAGGTATATTGCGGACATGTTCACCACATGCGTGGACATCCGCTGGAGATATATGTTGTTGCTCTTCTCGCTTGCCTTTCTGGTGTCCTGGTTGTTGTTTGGTCTCATATTTTGGCTAATAGCCCTTGTCCATGGCGATATAGAGAAGCCAACCAAGGATGAAACTTTCACACCTTGCCTCCTTCAAGTGAATGGTTTTGTGGCAGCTTTCTTGTTCTCCATCGAGACTCAGACAACGATAGGTTACGGATTCCGTTGCGTGACGGAAGAATGCCCGCTCGCCGTCTTCATGGTGGTCCTCCAGTCCATTGTGGGGTGTATAATTGACTCTTTCATGATTGGGGCAATCATGGCTAAAATGGCTAGGCCCAAGAAGCGGGCCGAAACCTTGCTTTTCAGCCACCATGCCGTCATAGCCATGAGAGATGGCAAGCTTTGCCTGATGTGGCGAGTGGGCAACCTCCGCAAGAGCCACATCGTTGAAGCTCATGTCCGAGCTCAGCTCATTAAGTCCCGCATCACCGAAGAGGGGGAATACATCCCACTCGACCAAATAGACATTGACGTCGGATTCGACAAAGGTTTGGACCGTATCTTCTTGGTCTCCCCGCTCACTATCCTCCACGAGATCAATGAAGAGAGCCCACTCTTTGGGATCAGTCGGCAGGATTTGGAAACGGACGATTTTGAGATCGTGGTCATCCTTGAAGGAATGGTGGAAGCCACGGCCATGACGACTCAGGCTCGGAGCTCATACTTGTCCAGCGAGATCCTCTGGGGCCACCGCTTCGAGCCAGTCCTGTTTGAGGAGAAAAATCAATACAAAGTGGACTATTCCCACTTCCACAAGACCTACGAGGTCCCGTCAACTCCCAGTTGCAGTGCCAAGGACTTGCTGGAGAACAAGTTCCTCCTCCCAGGCACTAATTCTTTCTGCTATGAGAATGAGCTTGCCTTCATAAGCCGTGATGAAGAGGAGGAGGAGGAAGAAGAGGAAGATGACGACAGCAGAGCTTTGGACGATCCAGGTTCAGACACCCAGCCTGAATTTGATAGGCTTCAGGCCACTGTAGCTCTGGACCAGAGATCCTACAGAAGAGAATCAGAAATATGACCCAGGACTCTTTAAATGTTGTCAAGGGCATTTTCCACGTCTGGTCTCTTCCCTGCACTAAATCAAACAAACAAAAAAACCCAACTCAGATTATGCAGAACAATGCAAGTGCCATAGGAATGCCTGAGAATTAGTGTGGTTTGTCGGGTGTGTTTTTTATTTAAAAAAAGAAAGAAAGAAATGTCATTGCAATAACCACTGCATGGCATGGGCTTGAGAACCCATGGCCAGCTTCCAAGTGTTGTGAACATCCAGTGTTAATAAAGGTGTTTAATAGAATGTACCAGAAGGCAAATTCAACAGGGTGGCACCGTCAGCTAAAAGCAAAGAAAACCCTGCCTTGAGTTTTACGCTCCGTGCAGGAATAATGTTGCACAGTGAGTGAGAAAAAAATTCAGTTTCCTCCTTTCTTTATGGAGAATAAGGGTATTTTTAAAAAAAAATGAAGAAGAGAAAAAAGAAGCAAGATACTATAAAGGCTCAAAGGGAGAGAGTACCAGGAAAACAAAACTACGTGTGTGTGTGTGTGTTTTTAAGAAAAGAACTGAACAAATTATATTATATATAAAAATATAAATATACATATACTGCCAAGAGAGGTGATTCTGTTGCACTAGATAAACACTTGAAGTCCTGCAGGTTTGTTTGTTTTTTCCCAGTTGTAGGAAAGGGTGGGCTTGGTTTTTTTAAATTGTTTTGTCCAACTTCCCATTGAGGAAACTATTTACCAAAAACTTTTTTTAAACAGATAAAAGGTGATTAATGCAAAAGCAGGAGGAGGGGAATGACATGAGACCTTTCTGCACTATACTGTTACACTGCTATCACTCCACTTCCAAAGTCCTGTGGAATTCCAGGGTTTGTAGTTTACTGAGGCCGAAGAGCTCTCTGGCTGAGAATTCTCAATGCCCTTCCCTAAACTGCAAAGCCCAGGATTCCATAGGATGTTGAAAGTGGAATAATAGCACTATAACAGCATAGTGCGGAAAGGCCATAGAATTGCATCCATGTTCAGGCTCAGGCAAAAGCAAACGGCTGCAACCTCTTCTAACTTACCTGTTTTTCCTCATTTATAACTTTTGTCCTCCTGACCACACTCTGTTATTGCTTTGCCACCCATGTCCCAGTTTTCATCCATGTAACCTTGGAGAGTATGTAGTTATTTTGGAGATTTCCAGAATCTTGAAACCCTCAGGGGCTTTGGGATCCGGAAAATGACACGTCGAAAAGGGACTTTTCCAAACTTTTCTCTTACACTTCCCCCTCGCCAGAGCATCCTTTATTTGCAGTTGGATGTTCTGACAAAAAGAAGAAATGCCAAGAAAATAAAAACCAACCTATTTTCATTGAGTTTCTTAAACTTCCAGGCTCCCATGGGACTGTGCCTTAGGGGAGGGAAAAAGAGACAGAGAGAGAAGGAGAGATGTGAATTTGTTGGGTTTTTAAATGCTCCTTTTGCTCACATCGAAAGCTATGCTGTGGCTATCTGTCATTTTTCTCCACCTCCTCCTCCCCCTGCTCCCCAGTTCTTCTCCTCTCTGCTACTTCCAAGTAACACTCTGTTCCTCTTCCATTTCCCCAGCCTTTGTGGGTGTCACATGCCCGTCCATCTGGATGAGAGCGTGTGACCGAGCCACAGAGCGGATCATGAGCAATAAATGCCGTTCGCGTGGCACATAATTGCGAGCAAATATCGATCGCCTTCTCCCCGTCCCAGCCACTATCTGTTATTGCAAAAGGCAAACATTTAAAAAAGAAAAAGAAAAAGAGGGGGTGGAGGAAAAGGCCTGACGTTGGCTGAATTTGCCCTGGAGCAAAAAAAGTGGCAAGGGTTGAAGGACATCAGATGTTCCGTGACAGCTTGCAAAGAGAAGAGGGCAAGGGGAAAAAGAAGCCCTTCTAAAATTAGATGTCAGTCTTGTGTGTCCTAAGGTTGCCAACTGATGGGTGGAGGGAACTAGCCTAGGCTGCTCCTGTGCCTTTGACAACACTGCAGTCTGCAAAAGCTGGCATCTAGAGAGGATTTTTCTCAGCACAGAGAGATAAGCAGCAGAGGTCTGTGAGCCAAGTAGGTGTTGCAGGCGTAGGGAGAAGGGCTGGTGAAAATAAATAAACTGGCTGGTTTAAATGCCACCCCCCCCCCGTAGATTATTATTTTGGGGCAATAGCTCCCAGAGTCTATGGGCTCCTTTATTTGCCTCCTCCCTGTTCCAGAAACACAGATCCTTGGCAAATTGTGAGTTCCTCCAGAGGAGAGTTTCTCAATCAGGGTTTCCTGGAAGCCTAGGGTTCTACAAGAGGGTGCTAGGGGTTCTTTGAGAGATTGTAGGCATTTCCACACTACACTGTTGTAGTGCTATTATACCACTTTCAACGTCCTGTGGAATTCTGGGGTTTGTAGTCTCCTGAGAATTCTAAATGCCCTCCCTAAACTGCAAACCCCAGGATTCCACAGGATGTTGAAAGTGGAATAATAGCACCAGCGGAAACAGCTGCTGTTAGTCACAACAAGTTACTTTTTTGTATGATGAGTGCAGCATGTATGGGCAGTTGCAAGGAATAGGAGAAGTGGCAACACCGTTGCTCCCTCTTTTCTTGCTGCCCTACCACACTACTCTCTTACAGTGCCATTATACTACATAAACAATCATCCTATGGAATCCTGGGATTTGCAGTCTAGGGAGGGGCATTTAGCCAGAGTTGAGACAGAATGAATCGGAGAGAGCCAGAGTCTGCAATTTAGCCAGAGTCTGGCTCTCTCAGCCAGGCAGCTCTTGGATCTCCCGAAACGGCAAATCCCAGAATTCCACAGGATGTTAAAGTGGAATAATAGCTCTATAACTGTGGCCATTTCCACACTAGCCTGTTATAGTGTGATGATTCCACTTTCAACATCCTCTGGAATCCTGGGGTTTGCAGTTTCCGGCCCCTCCCGAAACTGCAAACCCCAGGATTCCATAGGAGGTTGAAAGTGGAATCATCACGGTATAACAGACTCGTGCGGAAATGGCCATAGACAATCCAAAATAGTGGCCAAGCTTCTGATAGAGTTGTTCCCATACTACCTTTATGTAGAACTATTGCTCCAAGAATTCCTTGAGGGTGCTGCCACTGAGCCAATTTCAATCTATAGCCTGCACGTGCCGAAAGGTGACCTATTAGAACAAGCTAAATAGATAAAGAACTGGGGTTCATTTAGAAATCGGTCTACATGCAGCCATATCTGTTCCCTTTTAGTGCTCTTGTACTGTATACGAGTTCATTGAGCAAAATATGTTGAGTCAACATCCGACCAGAGCTTGGAAAAGTTCCTTTTTGGACCACATCTCCCAGAATCCCTCAGCCACGGGGGATTCTGGGAGCTGCAATTAAAAAAAAATCCGTTTCCAAACTCCCCATCCAACCTACTCCTACACCTTTATATTTGGAATCATGTAAATGTTCTTTTGTTGACGTAATTAATCATTTTGACCCAATGGAGCCTATAACGAAAAAGGAAGTGGAATCAAATCTATTTATGAATTGTGTTATTTATTTATTTTTTTAAAAAAAAACTCATAATGTTGGTTGTATGTGTGCGTGTGTGTTTTTTTAACGAAAGTGAAATCACGATTGCTGCTTTTGAACGGGGAGGGCAGGAGACAGTGTACCTCTGGAAATAAATTTCTAAATGTATATCACAGTAAATATTTGTAAAAAAAATAAGTGAAGAAAAGATTCTTCGAAGTAATTATTGCTTTTTAAACGATATTATATAATTGTACAGTCCGGTCTCGGAGACTAGAAGAATATATATACATAGGTATTTTTTAAGAACTACTTGCATAGATCAACATGAAATAATTTGTAGGTCAGCCATGCAGAAATAGCAAACGACAATATCTTTTACCTTCTTCTTAGTCTTGCTCTGTAATCTCCATACTGGAAATTGATACCTAGCTATGGAGAACAATGTTAATATATAATGTATAGCTCTAGAAACTGAATGTGCTGTTATATAATGTATAATAATATATATATATTATATATTTTTGGCCTACCTCTGAGTGTTGTAGTGACTCATTCTTCCATCAAGGAACAATGTAAGAAGGGCACTCTGTTATTACCAACTAACAAGCATGAAGGCTGCCCCTTTTCCCCTTTTTTCCCAGCCCAGCTCCTGTGCTTTTAACAGCCTGACCTTCCAGAATCAAACAGGCGAAGCCTATTCTGTTCCTTTCTTCTTTTTGTCTGCCTTCTCCCAACAGAAAATGTAAGGAAAGGACTTTTGGAGGCTCTACCTTCCAAGATTCCTAAGCCAGCCTGGCTACTGACCACGCCGTGTACTTTTTTCTGGGTTTTATGGGGCCAACATTTGTGACTTTGACTTTCATGGATTTGATTATTTGAGCCTGATGAAAAGAAGGTTAAGGGGTGACATGATAGCCATCTTTAAATATTCGATGGGATATCATGTTGAAGATGGAGCAATTTTGCTTTCTGCTGCTCTGGAGGCTAGGACACGGAGCAATGGATTCGAGCTACAGGAAAAGAAATTTCACCTAGACATTGGGAAGAACTTCCTGACAGTAAGGGCTGTTCAACAGTGGGATATGCTGCCTCGAAATATAGGTGGAGTCACTTTCTTTGGAGGTTTTTAAACAGAAGCTGGACGGTCATTTGCTGGGGGTGCTTTGAGTGTGTATTTCTGCATGCAGGGGGTTGTACTCGATGGCCATTGTGGTCTCTCCCAAATCCAGAATTCTATAGTTTCTTCAACCCCTGCCCTTCCCCATCTCAGGCACTTCTTTTCCATCGGAACCTTCCTTCTAGGTGGCTTCAATCAGGCCACATAGCGACCCTTTCCCAGTGCACCTCCAACCCCAGGAAGGAGATGGATAAGAGAGAGGAAGTATAGGGCTGCAAGGCTGGCCCCTTTCCCTCTCCTGGTTTGGATCCTTGGTGCTTGTTCTCCCTTCCCATCCTTTGCTCCCTTCCTACAAACAGTCATGCGCTTTGATATTTGTGCATTTTCTACTTTTGCGAGGATTCTGTGCCCCGAACCCTACCACAATTGCACTTTAAATCCGTGGACACACACACACTCATTGCAATACAATGATTTTTTATATGTTGACTCTGACAAATACGCACCATCTCAAACATTCTGTGCATCCACTGAAGTGCCAGAGTTGGATGTAGTGGCAGGTCTCTTCTGCCCTCACTGCTCAGTAATGTCGCAAAATTTGGATGGAAACTTAAAACTTTGAATACAACAAATTTAGTCTTTTGTGCCCTCCTAAATACACAATTAAAAATACTATTACTTTAATCAGGTGGAAAAGAGCCTAATTTATACCCCTGGCAACTAGAGCTCTTCTCCTCTCCAGCTCTTCCAGAACTCACCTGGTAAGAACGTGCCCTTCTTTAAGGTTTTTCCACCCAAAGGATTAAACTAATAATTCACAAGGGCCTCACATGGAGTCTGAAGCCAGCGTGGATTGAGTGCTGGACGATAGCTCTGGAGACCAGAGTTCAAATTCCTGCTCAGCCATAGAATACTGCTGAGGAAGATTCATTTTCTCCTGCAGCAGGGAGAAAAGTGCCATAATTAGTCCATCCTCTCATGAAATCATTGAAGATCTACATCCCTAGTCAAGTTCCAAGAAATAGCCACATCATGTTCCAGAAAAGGAATAGTGGGGAGGCCGGGGTAAAATCTTGGAAAAGCTGCAGACTTTAATACCCTTGCCAAACTGGATCTAGACGAATGCACTAGCCTCTCCTTTTGTCATACAACCTATTTTCTAACCCAGCTCTCATCCTGAAGGAAGGAAGGAAGGAAGGAAGGAAGGAAGGAAGGAAGGAAGGAAGGAAGGAAGGAAGGAAGAGAAAGCACACAGTAGCTTCTTTAAATTGTGTTTTTCTGCTTTATTAGAAATAGAAAAGGTGTCTTGGAATTCAGTGCTTGCAAAAGGTCAAGCCGGCACAGTCTCTGGAAAGGTTAAGGGTACACGCCTGGCACAGGTTGCTCTGAAAGCCAAGAGTAAGAAGGGGAGGAGGTTCATCTCAAGAGTCTTTTTTCCTTGTACACAGGCAGCCACAGCGACTGTGAGCTTCCCTTTCGCTCTGGAGTGAGACCAAAAGGTATCAGGTTCGCCCCTCCAAACAGTTTCTGACAGGAGCTCCTCTGCCCTTCCTGCTAAGCTCACCGCGCTGTTAATGTCCGTCAGGGTTGTTTACATGACCAAATGCCCACCCTGGGTCAAAATGACGCAGGGGTTTTGATCCGGAACGCCCTGCGTTGTGCCAAGTCGAATGGCATTGTCTGAGGGCCAAGCTGAACAAGATTAAAGTGTGGTTGCATTATCTTGGGAAAGTTACATTTTTGGACTACCGTTCCCAGGAGCACCCACCCACCCCCGAACCAGCAGGGCCACTGGCAGGTTGTAGCCATGGGAAGGGAAAAAGGAGGGCATTGCCTCCCTATACAAATTTTTGTCCCCTGTGAAATTTTCCTTCACTCCTCAAATTTCTAGTATTGCAAACATTGAGACAATAAAAAAAAAGTTCACACTTGGAATTGTCATATTTGCTGTGTTCACATTCTGTTGGTGGTGTTCCCACCCACCTCCTCCCACTTGTGCAAAGGGAATTGCAATGTGAACTCCCCCCCCCGTTGCAATGGGGATCTCTTATAGAAGGGGGTGAGAATGGTAGTCAGCTGCTTCCCAAGAGAGAGAGGAGCAAACCTCTGTCCATGGCATCAGCTGCTTCCCTGTATTTGGGGATTGGGAGGGTTGGGCCAGGATTCACTGTGTGAACCTGGACCTATCAACTCCCCATCTGACATCCAAACCACTCTAGCATACTGGCTCCTGTTTCATGCTACTCTGTGTCTGCATTCCTGATGAGGCATTAGTTTGTTGTTATGTGACTTCAAGTAGACTCTGGTTTACGGTGACCCGACCACAGGAGTTTCTTGGCAGGATATATTCAGAGGTTTGCCATGAGAAACTGGAATCCTGTATCAGCGACTCTATTAAGTCTACTTCACTAAGGAATTCTTCCTAGCCCAACTGCCCTCAAACCTGATGGAAACGTCATGCATCTGTGCTCCAGCCACTGGCAGTTGGCTAGATTTACTCCTCTATAACTGTTTTGTATTCACGATTGCTGCTTAGTCATAATTGTGACACAACTGACACGCTCGTAATTCCTTCCCCATAAACCTACTTCACCAGGGCTCAGCGGCATAGGGAGAAGGGGGTCTATTCTCCTGGAGATCAGAGCACAGATGACTGACCTTTTCCATCCACTTTGGGGGGTCAGGCCAGGACAGATTACGTAGGGTCTTTCCGCACTACACTGTTATAGTGTTAACATTCCATTTTCAACATCCTGTGGAATTCTGGGGTTTGTAGTTTACTGAGGCCAAAGAGGTCTCTGGGTGAGAATTCTAAAGGCCCCTCCCTAAACTGCAAACCCCAGTTCTGTAGGATGTTGAAAGTGGAATAATAGCACTAGAACAGTGTAGTGCGGAAAGGCCCTTAGTTAAGCATACATAGCTAAATATGATTCCCAGCCAGCATCACACTACATGCTAAGAACCCTCCCCACCTCTTACGGTTATCTTCTCACTTTGACTTTAGGCAACATCCTTCTTCTTGCCTTGGCCATTGTTAAAAACAAACTTGTCAACCTCATCACCATACCCACAGGTTTTTCATTTTTATTGCTATTCACACATGCAGCCTGCTCACAAAGATCTGTTCTTAGGCACGTCACTCCAGTGTTGTCAATGTGGGTCTTCACATCGTTTCTGACTTACGGCAATCCTAAGGTGAACCTTTCGTGGGGTTTACCAGGGCTGAGAATGTGTGATGTGCCCAAGGTCACCCAGAGAGTTTCCATGGCTGAGCAGGGAATCGAACTCCAGAGTCATAGACCAACCTTCAGATCACTACACCATGCTGGTTCTCACTTCACTTCGTGCATCTGCTGAAACAGAGTTAAGTCTACGAAAGATTATGCTACCAACTTCTTTCTCTCGGTCTCAAATGTGCTATTCATTCATAGAAAAATAGAGTTGGAAGAGACCTCAGGGGCCATCCAGTCCAACCCCCTTCTGCCATGCAGGAACACCCATCAAAGCCCTCCCTTTGACAGATGGCCATCCAGCCTCTGCTTAAAAACCTCCAAAGAAGGAGGAGACTCCACCACAAGCCATGGAGGCAGCAGCAGCATCTTCCACTGCTGGACAGCTCTGACCGCCAGGAAGTTCTTCCTGATGTTTAGGTGAAATCTCTTTTCTTGTAATTTGAATTTATTGCTCCATGTCCTAGTTTCTGGAGCAGCAGAAAACAAGCTTGCTCCATCTTTAACATGACATTCCTACTCCTGTTGATGCAGCTCAAAATCACATTGGCTTTTTTAGCTGCTGCATCACTGCAATAAAGGTCCAAAAAGAGCCAGAAAATCTGAGCAGTCTTTCAATAGCACAGTATTTTATCCAGACCTGAATGGGTGTTTGATTTAATGCCTTATTCCCTTCTCCAGGACTGCATATATAAAATCCCTTTGCATTCTGATCCAGACTAACATGTTTATGTCTTTGAATTCTATACTTAACTAAGTAGCTGATACAGGATCCCCTGGTCCTAAGTAAGAGATGTAGGATGCAGGGAATCTTGTACAATCTTTTCAACAGAAGACTCTGAACTATCAACGACCAGCCATATGACTGCCAAGAGGCCCGAGGAAGAATCTAGGAAGGCAAAGTATATTTAGAAAGGGAAGGCAAGGTCAACAAGTTGGAGAAATACCAGGGCACCAGGAAAAAACGGGAGTGGGACCTGAAACCAGAGAGATGCCCCTGAAACCAATAAAGAGAAAACTGACACCAAGGAAGAGGCAAAGGTGTAGAAAGACGGAGGAGCCTGGGAAATATTTATCGAACCAGGACAAAAATAACACAGTCAGGGAGATGGCAAATTGTAATGCACTTTTCATAGCTCTCCCTGGGGCAAATGTGCACATATACATTCTGCCTCATATTGCATTAATAAAGAACACTTCATGTAAAGAACTGAGTGTTTTTGGTCGATTCTCTATGTGTGCAGCTTCCAACTAGAAGGGATGCCAGCAGGTGGTGATAATCTATTTCTCAGTTGGTACAATGGATCTGAAGGGAAGCCTTGTGTATAATGCATAATCCATGAATGGAATTACTTGCATTTTACTTAAATTTTAGATGCATTTTAAAAATAATTAAATACCCATTGATAACAGCACCTGTGATGTTCTAGGTACTGTATATGGGCTGGAAACCTAATGCAATCCCTACTCTCTTTGACAACTACCAGATTTTTATACGTAAGGAAGCTAGACCTTCCTGATTCCTTAGGTTTTCCATCCTTCCTCGTCCTTTTTTCCTCCCATCCTTCCTTTCCCTTCCTTCCTTCCCGGATCTCTTCCTTCTTTCTTCCCTTCCAACACTTGCTTTTTTCCTGATGCATTTGCAACGCCTTCTGGGAAAGGCCAACCATCTTGTTATCTGAGCTTGTCTGCTCCTACCCTAGGGTATCATCCTACTGGGAAGTGCATGAGCTGCCTCACATGAAGTAACCATAGTAACACATCACCAGCTTCCCTGCTGCTTCTAATGTCAATTTTGTTTTTCTTGCTGCATTAAGGGAGGATTTCTTCCCCTTTCTCTCTGGGCCCCTCTTGAATCGAATGCAACAGTTTTTTTAATAGCTAGCCAAGTGTTCCCGCTTCCTTCTTCATTCATTCCCTCTGAAGGAAATCCCTTTGCTGATCTATGGAGATACATAACAAGAGGAGATGGAATCTTTAACAGACAAAATACGTGCCTTAATTCTTCCATTCCGTCGCAGTTTTGATGATAAAAAACTGAGGTTCCCCTTGGGTGCAGCATTAAAGAGTCATTTTTCAGGTTAAAAATGCTAAATGACGACTTCCCTTTCAACCTTATTTCTCTATACAGTCGGCCCTCTGCATTTGTGGGTTTGACTTTCGCGGATTTCGTGGATTTGACTTTCGTGGCGCAGTGGTTAAATGCCAGTACTGCAGCCACAAGGTTGTGTTCAGTCTTGCCCGGCTCCAAGGTTGACTCAGCCTTCCATCCTTCCGCAGGTCGGTAAAATGAGTACCCAGCTTGTTGGGGGCATGTATAGAAATATATATAGAAATACATGTTATTTGTAAGTTGTTCGCTGCCTCGATCCATATGGAGAGGCAGGATACCAATAAATAATAAAAAAAATTATTTGCAAGTTTCTTCAACCCCTGCCCCTCCACCTCCGGCACTTCTTTTCCAGGGGATCCTTCCTTCTTGGTGTCTCCAATGAAGCCATATAGCCCTTTAAAAAACCAACCTCTGGTCCTCCTCCTCCTCCATCAGCTGCTGCCTAGCCAGCTGAGGACAGACCATAGCCCAGTTTCTCAGCACCACAAAGCCTCTCCCAGTGGCCCACATACACCCAAGGAAAGAAGTGGGTAAGAGAGAGAATAGGGCCACCGTGCTGATGCACCCCCTTTCTCTCTCCTTTCCCCGACCTGCTTTGAACCCTGGATTCCCTCTCTCCCTACCCTGCCACTACCCCCTCCCCACAGACATGGACACTCACATGTTGATATTTGCCATTTTTCCACTTTTGCAAGGTTTTTGCATCCTAACCCCAATGAATGTGGAGAGCCAACTGTCTTAGCAAGTCTCTTGGCATTCATATAACCTGTACAACACTAGGTGTTATTTCTCTGCTCTTCTCAGGTAGGCCAAACAATATAACCTCTGTATTGCTGGGGATGGCTATTTGCCTGTGTCTGGGTACATTTATGACTGAAAGGAAGAGCCATCTGTATTTGTGGCCATAGCACGACAATAGCTCCAGCACAGCGATACAAAGGTGCCAGCTTTTCCACCCATCCTTGCAGATGTGCCTTAAATGAGAGCTCAGTGGACAAACAAATGATGATGTCCCCTATTCATTAGCAAGTGATGATGTCCACCATTCAAAAGAGAGGAGCAGAACTTCACTCCAAAAGCCTCTGCCCCTCTAATAGTAAATTCAGGTGTTGAATGCCAAGAAATATGGAATAAAAGCAGGATCAACTAGGAAAAAGAACTACGTAGGAAGTTGGGATCCAAGAAAGTAACTTTCTCAAACAGTGGATGAGCTTCCCCCCAGGTACTCTGTCCCCAGATACAAAATTTAGAACTGCTACTGTTTATAAATTTTAATGTTTTTTTTAAAATCTGGGTTGACAGTATCTCTTGAAGACAGCGGGGCTAATGGTTTCTGTCACATACCTTCCGTACGTGATGTCCCACATCTTTGTCCCTGTGATTCTGAAGCCAAAACAGTCTCTGTCCCTTTAGGTCATGTAGCAGAGAGTTTTAAGTTATTCTGTTTCCCATCAGGAGAAGACCAGAATGTCAATGGAAGAGTTATTTACGTTGGCAAATGCATGTCTGTGCACGAACCGCTGAGTCTCTTTGTCGCAAATCTTTATTAATGGGTGCATTTGTATTTGCAAATGCCCCCGGTGAGCTTGCCCAAGAAACCGCCTTTGCCAGTGCGTTTTGCAACTCTTAACCCGAATGATCAATAACAAGGTTGCACAGTGAGCCAAGCAGAAGTGAAAGAGGTTCAGAGAGAAGGCAGAAAAAGGAAAAGCTAATCTCTCTTTTTTTTCCCTTTGCTAATGACATTTGAATCGCAAATGTCGAGTGCACTCAAGGTATTCCTCCTCTCCACAACTTGAGCAACTGGCCCAAGACCCCTCAGCCAGTGACATGGCTTAGGGAGGACTTGAACTGGATCACTCTAACCACTATACTGCACTGCCTCTGTTTTTCTCAAATTTTGTTGAGTTGTTTTTTCCAATGATTTTTTTTTTTAAAGCAAAAAACTCAGGAATATTCAGTGGAATCTACAGAAGAAGCAAGATACAGGTCTCCAGAGCTCAAATAATGGTAGTTTATTAGCAGAAAATCCCAACACATTTCAACCTATCAATGCTTTTTTCCAGTGTTCCAGAACTGGCACCAAATTTGTGCTTCTTTCTTTCCTGGAAATGCACTAGGGACTATGAACCGATGGCTTCAGGGACCACCCCTCTGAGTATCAGTGCTTCTGCAGAACTTCTTCTTGGGGCTACTTAGACCTTTTACTGGACAAATGAGAGACAAGACATCCATTCAGTAAATGGTATAGAAGTTTAGAATCAGACACTGAGAACTTCTGAATCAAGAACTTCTATACCATTTGCTGGGTGAACTGACTGCTGGAACAAGGCATTTTAGAGCAGCACTATTCAAACCGGGAGCCTAAATACCCTAAGGGCACCGGATCCCATCTGATGTTGGAAGCTAAGCAGGGTCAACCCTGATTAGTACTTGGAGAGGAGACTGCTAATGTAGACCAGGTGCTGTAGGATACGTTTTAGAGGAAGGAACTGGCAAAACCATTTCTCAGTATTCCTTGCTTAAGAAGACCATGGGGACCTGAGATAGTTCCTCTAGCTAAAATCCATGGAGGTCCATGGAAAGGTGGTGGTCCACAAGCTATTGGATGTTAATTCACAGAGAGCTGTGATGTGGTTTGGGGGGTTTATGCAAAATGTTGTTGCCTGGCAAAACCATTACAAAATTTTAGCCCAGTAGGGAGTTCCTTTGCATTGGGAAGACACAGAATGACTTGTGCATATGTTGTCTTCAAGTTACCTGTCAACTTATGGCGACCCCATGGATTTCATTGGGTTTTCTTAGGCAAGGAATAATCAGAAGTGACTTTACCAGTTCCTTCCTCTAAAATATCGCCTAAAACACCAGGTATTCATTGCTCATCTCCCATCCAACTACTAACCAGGGCTGAACTCACTTAGCTTCCAAGATCAGACAGGATCTGGTGTCTTCAAGTTATTCAAGCCATAAACTGACTTTAGCAGCTGGTTATTAAGTCGGTGGCCTTCCAAGAAGCAGCATTCTCTGTCCATGGTCCTGACTTCAGAACCATGTGATGATGGAAATATTACTCAAACAAATATGGAAAGAGAGAAAGGGATCCAGCGAAGAGCTTGGAAAACAAGTCTATTGTTTCCAGAGGGCAGATAGAGAGTTTACATAGTTACTTCCGTGCTTACATACTTACATCATATCCCAGCTTCCAGCTGGAAGGTCTCTCAGAGTAGCTCAGGTATCAATTGACTGACTGACTGATAGAGTGCATATTCAAAGTGCTCATTCACCAAAGTTCTCTGGCTGATGCACAATCAGTTAAAAATATATCGCTGTCGTTGTTGTTGTTGTGGGCCTTCAAGTCATTTCCGACTTATGGCAACCGTAGGGTGAACCTATCATGGGGTTTTCTGGGGCCGTGAGTGTGTGATGTGCCCGAGGTCAGCCATTGGGTTTCCATGGCCAAGAGAGGAATCCAACCCTAGTCCAATGCTCAGACCACTACACCATCTCTAAAAATATATACTACTTTAAAATATGCCACTAGTAACAATGAAGGAATCACTGAGGAGGCAGGATGTAAAACCAAGATACGACTGACAGCAGAAATCAAAACTTTTCAGCATATAAAATCAGATCGAAAATTAGCTGCAGGACACAAGGTTGAGGTTGTTTGCTGTCACGTTAACTTGACTTATAGCTACCCTATAAATGAGAGATGTCCCAGGATCCCTGGATATCAACTGCCCTGCTCAGGTTTTGCAAACTCAGAGATGGCATGGCTTTCTGGAGTGAAGATGCCCAACTTACTTTCTCTTTTCCTACCGCCTTCCACTTTACTAAGTTCAGTATTACCATCTTTCCCAATGAGTCAAGTTGTCTCTTGATATGTCCAGAGTACAACAGCCACAGTTTAGTTATCCAAAACTTATTACAGTTGGCCCTCCACATTTGCTAGGGTTAGGGGCACAGGACCCTTGCAAAAGGGGGAAAATTGCAAATATCAAAATCTGTGTGTGTCTGTGGGAAGGGGGCCGAGAGATGGGGGCGGAGAACAGGCACCCGGGGTCCAAAGCAGGTCAGGGAAAGGAGAAGGAAAGGGGGTAGGTCAACATGGTGGCCACATATTTCCGTTCTCTCAGCCATCTCTTTCTCCGGGTGGGGGGGGCATCAGGAGAGGGTTTGTGGTGCTGAGAAATTGGGCCGTGCACCATCCTTAGCTGGTCAGGCAGTGGCTGGTGGAGGAGGAAGAGAATCAGAGGTGGGTTTTTAAAGAGTCGTGTGGTCTGATCAAGCCACTGAAAGGGAAGGATCCCCTAAAAAAGAAGCACTTGAGGTAGGGGGGCAAGTATTGGAGAAACTCACAAATAATCAAATCTGTGAAAGTCAAATCTGCAAATGTGGAGGGCTGACTATAGTTATTAGTTATTAGAGTTCAGGTTTGATTTGCTCTATACCACACAGTTTTAGCATTTTGATACCACTATTCCTGTCCTGGCTAGGACTGATGGGAATTGTAGTCCAAAATTATGAGAGGATCCAAAGTCAGGGAGAAAGAAGAGACCTGGGTTCAAACAAA
Source organism: Ctenosaura bakeri (assembly GCA_948474755.1). NCBI lineage: Eukaryota > Metazoa > Chordata > Lepidosauria > Squamata > Iguanidae > Ctenosaura > Ctenosaura bakeri. The sequence continues at coordinate 260,365 of CAOLHI010001113.1, read as the reverse complement.
AATGGAGGAATAATATTTCCAGTGAACACAGCCCTGAAGATTATAATATTGCAGACTGACCAGCCCTAAAATGTGTGTTTGTGTGTGTGTTCAAAAAAATTGAGAATATCTGTAGCGGAAATCCAGCTTAGAGGCAAACCAATCATGCAAACCATCTGCCCGGCCCTTAAAAGAGAAAGCCACTTTCATTGTTTCCGTAATCTGCTAAGCAGCTTCTTAACAAGATGAAACCCTTAGGCTGGGAAGTTTGATGTCGGAGAGAAAGCTGACGGACGCTGTATGCGGAACAAGAATGTCTGGAGCAAACCGTCTTGTGCTATTTGGCAAGAGTGACAAGGAACACGCTTTTATGATAACGTCAAAGAAAGAATACGTTCATTCATATTGTTGAATGTAATGTCATATTGGCTGGAATCAGGTGAGTGACACAAGAAGGTGTAATATGACATGATGCCTATGAATGTCCTTTTAGGGTCATCAAGCACTTCCGTCTGCAATGACATAACCTATCTTTCTGCTAAGACAACTCCCAGGACCATTTAGGAGGTGAGGGAGGGCAAGGAATGCCTAGACAGCATCTGGCTGTGTTTCTGCCCCAGGACACACAAAGAAGAAAGCATTCTTTTGGACCTCTTGGGGACCTCCAAAGATGCAAGAGGATGGCTTTGGCCATTTCTGCACTAGACTGTTACAGAGCTATTATTTCACTTTCAACCTCCTATGCCATCATAACAAGGACTTTGGTTGCCAGTGAGAGGGAGTAAGGACAGCTGGCATCATCATCATTATTTATACCCCATTTTTGTAAGCCACTTTGAATCCTAAACAGGAAAAAGTGGTGTATAAATAAAGTTTGGTATCGTAAGCCAAAGACCAATCAGCCTGCAGATTTGAAGGGGTAAGTCTGCATTGGCTTTTGACCTCTTGTCTTCCCTTAATCCCATCGGAGATTCCTTTTGTCACTGGAAAACAATCCGGATTTTATTCCCCAGTGGTATAGTGATGACAGATAATTTTGGAGTCGACAGAGTCCTGAAAGTTTCTGGGAGCTGCCAGTCCTCTTCGCCAGGAATTCGGAGCACTTCCTGCTCCTTTGGCAGGTGCCAGATGAGAAGGCCAAACCTACTTACAAAGAGCAAACAGGTTTTAATCAAGGAGAGGATCTTGTAACTTGTTTTCAAGACTGTATTAATGAATAATTCATTTGCGCTAAAATCCCTGTTTTGTTTTTATTAATGGTAATAGTGGGGCTATGCAAAGAGAGATATGAATTGTTTGCCAAATACCTTCATGTCTGTGCAAAAGAGCCGATTTATGCCTGAAAGAATTTTTCACATAACAAGCCCATAGGCATGAAAAAAAAATGGAAATGCACAAAAACTCTTGAACTCTTGTCCCTTGGGGAAAAAATTCTTGACATTCTTCATTCTTTCGTATGACAATGAAATTTTTAAAAATTACAGCTGAGATCCTGTTAATCAGTTATGATGTTACAAGCTAGGCTTATGACCTCATAACTATTTTCTGTTCACATTTATGATCATGATACCTTTGCCAGGATTGTCAATGCTCTCAAAACCCACCTTAAAATCCAGCTGGCTGCACCATGAACTGGAGTTATGTGAAGTTCTGTGGTGCTTGTGGATGGGGCACTGAAGGATGGGTGACACATCCAGCTACCTTCTGCCAGGCAGCAGTATTGCACTGATCAATTGCAACAGGACTTCACAGGGGGCCCTGCATCTGGTCAGTGCACTGCTGCTTGCATGTGAGAGGGGGCTGGATGCAACAGCTTTCAGTGCCGTGCCCACCAGAACCACAGAAATGCATCCCTTGGTGTAGCTGGCTGGATTTTAAGGTGGGTTTCAGGAGTTAGATTGGGAGATGGAGCATAGCCCTGATATTGTGGCTACATGTCTGTTGCAAGATTGCAGCAATTATCTTCAGTGATCACCAAAACAGCAATTGCCAAAAGATGAGGGGGAAGAAGCATTTTGTTCATTGCCCGAAGAGGTGGGAGGAAGGCATCACCAAAAAGAAGAAGAAGAAGAAGAAGAAGATACAAAAGCACATTGATATGCTTTTTAAAAATTGCACCTGCTAATCTATATGCAGAGATACACATTTGGAAATGAATACTCCTACCTCCTTACTTTCTGATCTATTCTGAAATGCTCCCATAATTGAAATAGGAAAATACCAATCATTTCACCATAGTGAAGCAGGAAGAGACCTGGGCTCGTAGAGAAGAGCAATAGTGTAAGAGGCCTAAGAAAACTGCAGGCAAACAACTTGGGTGCCTGATGCTCCCTCTGCTATCCAGGGAGAAAGCTTCCTGTAAGAATTAACATAATGGGGTCTCAGAGCATCATCCCACCACTGCTCAGATATGGATGGCTTCAGCATGTCATTACGTTCACACAGTGACGGCCGGTGGCATCCATGTCAATGGGGTGGTGAATCTCTTCCAGGTTTTACTCTGGACTTTAAAAAGATGCTCAGGATGCTGAATCCCAACCTGCCTTCAATAGCCTCAGCACCTTGGACAGCACCTTTAAAGTTCAGACTTAAACCCAGAGAAGATTCACCACCCCAGCAACCTGGGAACCACCAGTCACCTCTGCATTCCTTCTTCTTAAAAGTCACTTTCTAAGCTCTGTCACTGTACTCTCTTCCTAGGGTTTTTTTTTAAAAGAAATTAATTGGATTTTGGCAGCCTTTCGAAAAGAAGGAAGCCTTAAACAAATGACTGTCCTCTAACAGCCCTTGAATTAGAGGACTGTGTTCTACAAAACAGGATACATGGTCAGCCTGTAATGTTAAGTCTCCAAAACAAGGGCAAGGGGGGGGAGTGGATGACCGGTGGATGATCAGTTGTCCTGGGGTCGCAAGTAGAACATAGAAAAGTTCCTGCAACTCCCATAATCCCAGCTCTGGTTTGAAGCAGTTGGAAATTGCAGCCTGTTGACCCAGGTCTTAGCTTGCAAGGCTCAACAGGCCCTTCTCTGAAGGTTCTCAGAAGTCAGTGTGTTCCTCAGCACCCAAGATGAGCTCTGGCACAGCGACACTGGCATGGAAAGAAGACAGATTTATCCATCACCTCCTCCTCTGAAGCAGCCTTGAATTGCTGCGTGAACTAGAGAACAATCCACTCTACCCCCAGTATTTTTCCATCGCTCACCCACGCAAAATTCCCTCTTTCTCTCAAGCCAGCTCATTAGGATATGCCTCAACCCCGGCTGTTCATACTTTCGTAGGAGGGAATTTGGGGCCAGGAGCTGGCTCTGTGAACAGCGGTCTGGTGACCTTTCCACTTGGAATGGTGGAATCTGGACCACAGGCTCCACAGGGGATGGACAGACAGATGGACAGACAAGTTGGGTGGTCCCCATTCTTGGCCAAGCCAGTTGCTAAAAGAATCAGGAAGAGACTTTGGCTGGTAGAGAATAGCAACAGCCAGAGAGGCCAAAGGGCTGGAATTCAGTTCCCTCTTGGATAGGTGCCCCATGGACGATAGAACAAGCCCAAGGACAGCCAAAGCGGAGATGGAAAACACTGGGAGCATAAATAGCCCTGCTGCAATCTTGGACACAGGGTACAATCTTTACCATCCAGGGGCTGCTTAAAACACCTATAATCCTCCTGCAAAGAATGGGAGCGTATTGAATAATGCATAAATATGTTTTGTATTATTATCGTTGTTGACTGTAATTCTCTATCACAATATACACCAGTCATCCTCAACCTTTTTTTGGGTCACATCCTCCTTAGGAGCAATACTTGGGTTCCAGGCATATATACACACACATACCCCGCTGTCAAAAATCAAACCAGGATACAACACAAACAGGTAGACCGAAAATCATTTCTTGCTGGATATCAAGGAAACCTGAACGTTCTGACAAAAAACTGGTTGAAATTAAACGTTTATCAGGTCTAATGTGATCCTTGGGCTTGGGTTTTTTTGCAGGTTTCATGATATTGGACTTTTGGGGGGTTTTAGCTCTTAAATCAAGATGTTGGAGGAGTTTAAGCAATGAATTTAGCAGGTGCACCAAATTCAAATGGTGTGTTGGAATGATATTATAAATAGGAGGGGAACTATTGACTCCAATGAAGGTTGCTGCTTGGGTGTTTCGTTGGGTCGCATAAGTGTTTGGCTCTCCCCTTCTCACAATTTTCAGTCTATGTTGTTACTGTTGTTGTGTACCTTCAAGTCGTTTTGAACTTAGGTGATCCTAAGGCATACCTATCACGGTATTTTCTGGGGACTGAAAATGTGCAACGCAGCCAAGTCAACCATTGGGTTTCCTCAACATGTGAGTCCTCCTGCCGTGCTGATGGTGCTTGTATGGGATCAGCCTCAGTTGAATCTTGCCTTGTTGTCTCGCAAGGCTGACACTCCACAGGTTCAACCTCTACCTCCTGAAACTGACATTCCCCAGGTTCAGCCTTGGTCTTGTCTTTTCACAAATCTGAATCCTGCACCCTGACACTAAGGCCATTTCCGCATTTCACTGTTACGGTGCTATTATTCAACAAGCTGGAACGTGTCCAGAGGAGGGCGACCAAAATGGTGAAAGGTCTGGAAGCCATGCCCTATGGAGAATGCCTTAGGGAGCTGGGTATGTTTAGTCTGCAGAAGAGAAGGTTAAGAGGGGACAAGATAGCCATGTTTAAAATATTTGAAGGGATGTCATGTTGAGGAGGGAGCAGGCGTGTTCTCTACCACTCCAGAGACTAGGACAAGGAGCAATGGATTTAAGCTGCAGGAAAGGAGATTCCACTTGAATCTCAGGAAGAACTTCCTGACTGTCAGAGCTGTCCGGCAGTGGAATCGGCTGCCTCGGAGTGTGGTGGAGTCTCCTTCTTTGGAGGTTTTTAAGTAGAGGCTGGATGGCCATCCGTTGGGAATGCTTTGATGGGTGTTCCTGCATAGCAGGGGGTTGGACTTGATGGCCCCTGGGGTCTCTTCCAACTCTATGATTCTATGATTCTATTCCACTTCCAACATCCTATGGAATCCTGGGGTTTGCAGTTTAGGGAGGGACCTCAAAGGTCCCCCCCCAAAACTGCAAACCCCTGGATTCCATAGGATGTTGAAAGTGGAATAGTGGGAGTGGAATAATAGCACTATAACAGTGCAGTGTGGCAAGGCCTTAAATATCATAAAGTTACACAGTCTAGACCACGATATATAACTCCAGCTACCGTTGGCTATTCACAGTTTGTGAGAAAGTCCAGCCGTTATTGATTCTTCCTCCCCACCGTCATCTTGCAGCTTCTTGAATCAAAAGGCAAGTGCCGACATTCCTTGTCCGCACAGTCAGTTCATTAATTGACACAGGGGAATTTGACTTAGGTCTTTCTGCTAATTTATTTTTCCTTCTCTGAAAGGATTCGGGGCTGCATTCCCTTTCTCCTCCCAGAGCCTTCATCAATTACAGTCAGATATAGATACATACATACATACATACATATATATATATATATATATATATATATATATATATATATTGAGCCTCTGGAATGTTCATTCCATCTTATTATTTCTTAATAGGCCCTACCAAGAGAATGAATAATTAAAAGTCCATTTCCTTCGAGTAATTTGGACTCAGGTGACAGAGAAAAAAAAAGTCTTGGGGTGGATGAAGAAGCTGATATCACTCTGTCTGCTTCCATCCAGTTCTACACAGTTCTTTGTAATTGTCTCTTATTTTTCTTGAGATACACAGCAAAGCACCTTTGTGTACAAATCTGCCAACCTTTGGAAATCCGGATGAGAAAAACATTTTAATGGGTAATGATTGAATTGCTGGTGAACCTCTCTTCCCTTACCTCCTGTGCTTAATTATTGATCGTCCTTCCTGTGGAAGAAAACAGGGGATGAGACTCAAGACAAGTGAAAATTTCATCTCTTTCCTAGCAAATGCTCTAAGTCTGCATATACCTGAAGGAAAGAACTTGAGATTTAAAAAATCTGAAAGTGAGAGAAAAGGGAAAGAGAAGGATTTACCATTTTTGTGGACCAGCCCTCAAAAATCTGGCTCTGAATCTTTGTGCTTATGATGCTAAATTAGAATTACCACACCGTTTTTAAAATCATGCTGTTCATCCGTCGATATACAGGGGTACCCTAGTTAACAAAGCGTCTGACTAAGAAGCTCCTAGTTTGCAAAGCCTTTTTACATCTTCCTAGCATTTACTTTTCCCCTTGTCCTCTGTCTAGATGGAAGTTTTTTAGCAGCATTGGAATGATGGTGAAGGAGAACCTTTGGTGCTAGGTTGCAGCAGCACTTATGCAACCTATCACCAAAGGTTCTCCTTCACCATCACTCCAATGCTGCTAAAAAAACTTCCATCTAGACAGAGGACAAGGGGGAAAGTAAATGCTAGGAAGATGCAATAAAGTTTGAACTGGGAAAGACCGGAACTGTCCTGCAGCCAGTCCTACTGTGTGCATATTGCCCACAAGACTTATACTGCTATAGTACAACTGCAAAATGATGCTTCCTCACTATAGCACTACAACCATATGGATTTTTAAAACCCAGTTAAAGGGAGAAAGTTGGCTCTGGAGGCCACAGAACCATCTCAGCAAACTGTGACTTGGTTTTAAAAATAAATTTTGGAAGAATCCTAGTGAGGATTCAAGGAACAGCTACAAGCAGCACCTCAAAAGAAGGAAAGAAGCAGATGTGGAGATGACAGCAGCTGTCAACACCTGGAAAAATCTCAGAACTATGTTCTCATGTTCCATTAGGTCTATCAGGAAGACCCTTGTGCATTTATTTGAAATCTGAGACAGCCATAACTCATCAGAATATCAGGCCTCAAAACCTGACAAAGGCCATTTCCAACCTACACTGCTACAGTGCTATTATTCCACTTTCAAGGTCCTGTGGAATTCTAGGGTTTGTAGTTTACTGAGGCCCAAGAGCAATCTGGCTGAGAATTCTAAATGCACCTCCCTAAACTGCAAACTCAGGATTCCAGAGGATGTTGAAAGTGGAATGATAGCACTATAAGAGTCTAGTGCAGAAATGGTCAAAATATCATTTCACTTGTTGGTGCACTTGCAAAGACTCTCCAAGTGTTCTGTGAGTTTACTTAGGCCATTTTTGCACTTATAGTGCTATTATTCCACTTTCAACATCCGGTGGAATTTTGGGGTTTGCAGTTTACTGAGGCCCAAGAGCTCTCTGGCTGAGAATTCCAAATGTTGCTGCCTAAACTGCAAACCCCAGGATTCCAGAGGATGTTGAAAGTGGAATAACAACATCCCAACAGTGTAGTGTGGAAATGGCCTCAGTTAGCTTCCTCCTTCCAATTGGTGCCGTGCCAGGGCTCACCCTCCATTCTGCTTTGCAACCACTTTCCATCTGGGAGCAAGTAGTCTAGATGAAATGTTCCTTAGCCTGTCTCTTTGAGGAAGTGGGAAGGAATAATCCCCTTGTTTCACCCTCAGCTAGGAACAGACTTTTTAGCTAAGATTTCTCTCTTCAGTTCCAGATAGGAAAATATGTTCTCCCTGGGTATGTTTGAATGACAACCTGTGAGCAACTATGGTTGGCACTTAATGCATAATGCTTAACAACATAATAGAATCAAGGAGTTGAAGAGGGTGAGGTTATGGCAGGATGCAGATATCTTTGAAGCAAAAGATAAGATGGCACTTGCCAAATTCCATATACAGGTTCCTGGGAGAGGAGCAAAGGAAGGACTGTGTTTATTGCCTTCCACAAGCTGCATAAGTGGTTTTTGGTCAGAGGAAATCTATTGTTTATGACAGCCCGAAAAGAAAATGGGGGAAAGGTGCCTATTCCAGAAGCTATGACAGGCCTTCAGAAATGGAGGCACATTGCTCAACCTGAAGGCAACCTTTCTTCCTCTTTTGCCTCCAGGCATTGCTTGTCTCAGCAAAGCCCTCAGAAACTTGTCAGAGAGCATAGGAGTCTGGCATTGTAGGAAAGAGGAGCCCAACGCCTTCTGTATTGTTCCAGGTAAAAGACAAGATGGTGCAGAAGTGCAACCATGGGGAGAGGACAGTGTTTCTCCCCCAAATAAAAGTTTTGCCTCCCTCCTGAAATTTTCTTTCAGTCCTCAAATTTCTAGCCTTGCAGTAACTCAAAGCTTCAGCAGGGCATTTAGAGATACGAGTTCAGGCATCCAAAGAAAGGGGGCAAGCAGAGTGCCCAAGGGAACAGCAAATACAGGAATTCTTGGGGTGGAACAGTTTTGCAATCTCTGCCAGGCTTGAAATTTGGGCATTGAAGCAAAATTTCAGTGAACACAGAATTTTTATTTTTATTTTTTTAGCCTCACAAAGTAAAAGTAAATATGCCTCTTCTCCTTCACTGCTCACGAGGGGATTTTATACTGCATGCCCTCCAACTGTCTCAGTTTGGCAGGGACATTCCCAACAAATGCTCTGTCATCCCAATTTTTGGCTGCTTTTAAAATGTCCTGGTTTCTTTTTCACATCACCACTTTCCCCCTTTGTCTTCAGCTTATTTCAGCTGCTGCAAACTGGGCTCAAGCTGCAAAAGTGGCTTTACCTTCCGTCTTTTATTGGATTTTTAAGTAGCTTTAATTCTATAGATTGGTTGTATTTTAAAAATAACTCTTCTATGGTTTTACATATGTATTTTAATCTGCGTTTGTGTTGAACTTGTAAACCGCTTTCATTCCCTATGTTGGATAGAAGGTGGGATATAAGTGGAATTTAAAAGAATAAGGGGAAGGGGAAGAAAAGATGGTAGTCAGCATTCTGTATTGCAATTAGAGATCTACAACTGCTCAGAATTCTGTAATACTACATAAACCAGCCCACCTTAACCAACAAGAGAGGCTGAGATAATCAGAAGCGAGACACTTGTCACAATTCTTTGTCCCAGTTCCTTGTTGCAGCATTGTTTGCTGGTGGGAGGGGGCTGGAAAAGTTGCACCCCCATTGGCAGACTGCAGCTAACAGCTCTTAAGGTGGGCAGGCAACTAAGTAGCTGATGCAGATATCAGCAAATAAATGAATGAATGAATGAATGAATGAATGAATGAATGAATGAATGAATGAAAAAACAACGTCTGGAAATCTTTATGTTCCCAGCTCTGATCCACCAGTCATACTGGGTGGGAACTGTAGGAGTGGTAGCCCAAAAAGGGACTTTTTCAAGCTCAGAGCAAAAGTTCAATTTGTTCACGATTCAGAGCTCAGGGGAAATGACTTTTTGTGGACTCCTCAAAACCCCCCATCAAGAATAGCCAGCGAAATTACGATAAAAACCAGAACTGTAGTCAAGTCATTGTTCCAAACTGCTAGCATGGCAAGATTCCTTTCTTGCAACAAAGGGACAATTCTGGATCCTCCGTCTTGATGGTCCTGTTTAGCAGAGCTGGCCCAAAGGGTGATATTTCCACACCTGACTGTATTTCAGAGCAAGGAACTTGATTCCACATACCTGGCAGCTGGCAGGCAGTAAATGCCCTCCCTTATTTTGGGCCAGCAGATAGAAGCTGGCATAGCAGAGAGAACAGCATACATGCCATAAGGGGTTTCATGAAAGGTGAGGATGGAGGAAAATAGGATTTTCCATGGTGAGAGCCAGGTCAGCTCCCTGCTCGCCTCGAATGGCAGGACTCATTGAATGAAACAGCATAAACAACAGATGTTTGGTACCCAAACAGCAGCGACATTTCACCAACGCCTCCTGGGTGTCTCGACGGCACCATAGCAGGTGTTGTATTGGTTACTGGGCAGGGATGTAACTTACACTATTCTTTTTTCCGGAGGAAGCAATAAGTAGTTTTAGCAATTTTCTTTTCACTATGAGAAAATCTTCAAAAACTGTACCACTTTTGAAGACAGGTCAAGATTTACTGTGTGCAAAATTCACACACAGTTGCAAACAACTTTTTCTGCGCAGGATCTTTGCAGTCCAGGACTGCTTCTTCCCAAAATGTCCAGATGTAGAAAGCAGAAAGCAGAAAACAGCCACATGCAAATTATGCGTAGAAGAATTCCTGATCTGCCAAAATGCTCATCGGTCCAGGATTCCTCCCCTCAGGGCTTCTAGAAATTCAGGATGGTTGGTTGTTCAGTCATTTTTCAAATATTTTTAATGTTCTTCCTATTACTGGGAGAAGACAGTTTCTACCCTTTTCTGAACTTTTATTGTACCTTTTTTTCCCTTTTAAATGTAGTTTTTATCTTTATTAGTTTCTGCCCGCTACCAACAGTGAATAAGAGACCATTATCTGACAAGCTGAAATCTCTTAAGTGTGTGGGAAAATATCCAAGAAACTTTTATTTCCCTAGATAAGCATAAAAATAGTTCAAAAAGCTGGTTTCATTTTGTTGATACATGCAAGGTGGATGTTTACAACAGCTGAGTATTTCTTAATAAGGCTTCAGATCTTTCTGTTGTAGTTTGCTTATGTAGCATCCTCAATATACAATGTGATTGTCGTTTTCTTCATGTGTTTCTATTTTTCTGCTTTTGTTGTAACTGGAATATCATTGTCTGTAACCAAGAACCTTTTTGTGTGCTTCGATTGTGCATCGCAGAGACTGAAACACTGAAAGTTGTTCTCTCCTAGAACCCATCCATTTGCTGCATTCGCCTTCCCACGGTTGCTTTGCCTGCGTCTTTTCTTTGGATGCCTCAGTTGTATTTCTAAACACTAAACTGAAATTTTGAGTCACTGCAACCCTTGAAATATGGAGACTGGAGGAAAATTTGGAAAATTTCGTCTGTTGAGGCTGAATTCTAATCACTTAGCAATGGCCTCCTTTTGCCCCTTGTTTTAGCTACACCCCTGGACTGTAAGCAAAGAGTAAAGCATGTGTTCTGTTGTTTTATTTTATTTATTTTTTTAGTGTTGGAAGAGAATTGGGAAATATCTGCTTTTCAAAAAAGTTAGTAAGTCCCGCACACCTGCAGGAGTAAGGCCACTTCTTCAAAGCGATCATGTTTTTCTTTTGGTGGGTTGCTCCGTGTTTTGTCTTCCGATGCTCCACATCTTTTCCCCCCTAGAAGAGTGGGAATGAGTCACTCTGAACCCACCGCCCTTTCCCCCGTGGTACATGCAGATGAGACCCTGACAACATCAGCTGCTTTTTATTAACACTCCTAGTCAGAAGCATCCGTCACAAAGCCGACAGCGAGTGCATTCAGGTGGGAAGAGCTGAGGCGGCTTTGTATGCTGCCAGCTCTCCAGGAGAGCGCAAAAACTGAAACAGCATCATGCAAACAAGACTTGATGAGCACCTTGTCATTGCAAAGCGATTGACAAGGGCTTGTCACAGCCTTCGTTGTGGTGTCAGCTCAGGTGATGGAAGCACACTGGTTTTTTAATGCTTCTCTTTCCACTTAGAAGGAACAGATTAGCACAGAGATTAAAAAAAAAAAAAATGGTGAACTGAGCCAGGAGCCAAAGAAGGCAAGTTATGTTGTTATCTGCCCAACAGAACAGGGCCTGCCCACAACTTTTGCTGCCTGATATAAAGATGGCAGCCACTCCAGTTGGCCGTACAGATATGGCAGCCCGCCCTCCAGCGTTTCACAGATCAAAACCAGGACTGCGTGACCAAACAACATTGGAGTGTGGTCAAAATGGCAGAAGGTATTACTGAGGAAGAACAGACAAGCTAGTTGAGACTGCAGCAGTTTGCTTTTGCCTGAATCTACTGGGAAGGGCAAGATTCCACCTCCTCTTCTCTTCTCCCCATTGCTGAATTAATTAAATGTAAACTTTTTTTTTTACAAAACTGGAAAGGAACTTCTAGCCATTTGGATTCTTTACAGGGGTTTACGTTTTATTTTCTGATGCGGCCTGTAGTGGATCCCCATCCTGAAGGTCAAAAATTGTCCCCAAACTTCCAAGGCTTACCTAGGCTTGAGTTTGTGAACAAGGTGTGGGTTTGAATCTCTCTTTTCTATTTCCATAAACAAGGATATGCAAACTCTATGCAAAAGCATCTCCTCTTTTTTGGTGATGTATTTCCTCTTTGGGGGGAATGGAGGAAGCACAACTGGCTGTAATTTTGTTCCAGATCTTCCCCTTCCCCAGTCCTCCTCCAGCCATGATTTTATCTGCCAGATACAATTGTCCTTATTAGTTGGTGCTATTTTACTTCTTGGGTATTTAAAAACTGTTTTTGCATTCTGATTTGGGTGTGTCCTTTTCCCCTTCTTAGCTGCTTTGAATGTGTTGAAGAACAGCGACAGGCATTTAAAAATAAAGCTGAAACGTTATAAATTAGCTGAATACAAAGCCTCTCTTGAAAGTCATAATGCCTTTTGATTGGTAGCACTGGGAGCTGTCCTTTGGGAAGCAAAAGAATTTCAACATCTTCTCAGCGTGGTGGAGTGGTTAATGCCTCCACCTCAGACACAGGAGGTAGAAATTTGAGTCCGTACTGGGTCCAATCATTCTCTCTCAACCTAATCCACCTCACAGAGCTGTTGTAAAAATAAATATAGGAAAGACGATGCATATTTCCTTGGAGGAGAGTTGAGATAGAACAGCTGGCATCAGCTTATGACCATGTAACTGTTTTCTATTCACATTTATGATTGTGGTACCATTGCCTGGATTGAAAGTTCCCCTGAAGCCCACCTTAAAAGTCAACCAGCTCTCCCAAGTGACAGAAGCCTGAGCTGCTCAGGAGCAGAATGTTGCAACCAGCTCTGTCCAGCCCCCAGCAAACAAGGGTGCCAGGTGTCCTGTGCCAGCAGCCAGCCAAAGTTTATAGCAGTTTGTTAGGCAGTTGCTAGTTGTAGTTTTGCAGTCCGAGTCCACAGTAAATCCAGAGCAACAGTTCCATAGCAAAGTCCATACTCGAGGTAGAGATCAAGGTTTCTAGGAGCACGAGCCAGGAATCTGAAGGTAAGCTGGGTTGCTTCCACCAACAGGAATGGCTGCTTGCAACAGCCGCGTCTCATTCTTGTCCCTGTTTATATGAGCTGAGAGCCTCTCACAGCTGTTTGCCTACTTGAGGAGTCCATACTATATAGATAGATACTCCGAACCTCATGAGCTCTCCCTTTTCAAGCACGCTAACTGCAGGAAGTATTGTCCTTCCTGTCTCTGTGTTGTGGCTGTTGGTAAGGGTTTGTTCTGTGGCCATTTCCGCACTGGACTGTTATAGCACTATTATTCCACTTTTAACATCCTATAGAATCCTGGGGGTTGCAGTTTAGGGAGAGGCTGGCTGATCCCTCCCTAAACTGCAAAGCCCAGGATTCCATAGGATGTTGAAAGAGAAATAACAGCCCTGGTGGTGCAGTGGTTAAATGCCAGTACTGCAAGCCACAAGCCACAAGGTTGTGAGTTCGATCCTGCCGGGCTCCAAGGTTGACTCAGCCTTCCATCCTTTCACAGGTTGGTAAAATGAGTACCCAGCTTGTTGAGGGCATGTATAGAAATGTTTCGAAATACATGCTATTTGTAAGTTGTTTGCCGCCTCGATCCATATGGAGAGGCGGGATACAAATAAATAATAAAATAAAAAATAGAAAAAAATATAGCAGTACAGTGCAGAAATTGTGTGGGTCCTGGGATGGGGGCATGACACATGGAGCAGAAACAGGGATCTTGTCAGGGTTACATCTTAGCTCTTTATTGCACCATTGCTTGCAGAGGGCTGATGATGTCCTCTTGCAATTCCTTCCTTGCCAAAGCCACAGAACTCTGTTGCTCAGGGCAGCTGACTGGCTTTTAAGATGGGCTTCAGGAGTGGGATCAAGAGATGGAATGTAGCTATGATATCATAGCTATACCTCTGATGCAGCATCTCAGCCCGCATTTTCAACCCTCACCTTATTTCTCCTTCCATCCCATGCCGGAGCAGGCTCTTGTTATACAACCTGTGGGGCTGTGGGTGGGGAAGCGTTGAAGATTGACTTAATTGCCATTAGCTGCTGGTGGCAACGACAGAAATGTGAGAAACTCTTCAGAGCTTCCCAGGCGCTTTTGCTTTTGTTCTGCAGCCTTGAGCGATGGGTCTGTAGGCAGCTCCGAGTCATTTGTAACAATGGAGATCAGTAGCACCGGGTGACTCAGAATCACACGTGTGGGACCTGCCAATCCTTCTTCTCTGCCCTGCTGTGAGAGATGAGAAAAGGTTGGAAAGAGCAGAGCTTGGAAGTAACTTGGTACAAATAGCAGGTGGCCCACAATCAGTTGCAAAGAATCAATTGCTTGTAATTAGTTGCAAATAATGTGTTGTTGTTGTGTGCCTTCATGTCAGTTCTGACTTATGGTGACCCTATTATAGGGTCGTGTTGGCCTGATATCTTCCAAGGTTTGCCATTGCCTTCCTCTGAAGCTGAGAGTGTGTGACTTACCCATGGTCACCCAGTGAGTTTCCATAGCCAAGTGAGGATTCAAACCCTGGTCTCCTACATTCCTAGTCCAATACTCGGACCACTACAATGTCCTGGTTTTGTTCACATATAGGCAGGTTTGGAATTGTGCAGCTTCTGGACCCCAGATTCCTCTCAGCCTTCCTGGATCTGCCCCTACACTGAAAAAAATGTTGCCTAAAATGACCAAACAAACCCCAGAAGCCTTGGGCAGGGGGCATTCTTGAGCCTAACCTACTGTTTTGAAATCTTTCCATCAGCTCGCCAGTCAAAATGGAATCCATCACGTCAAACGTGTGCCATCATCTCCATTCTTGTCACGACCCCATCAGTGCGGTTCTTCTGAGGCACCGACTCGCCTGGAATCCATGCCAAGAAGCGGACAGGAGAGTTTCTCACAACACTTAACTGTCCCTCCAGCCTGATGAAATTTTAATTTTCCTACGGCGCCTTCTTTAGATCAAGCTCGACTTCCTGTTTCCCCCATGCAATATTGAGAGGGAGAGGTGCCACTTGATGTTATGTGTTTGATGAAAGAGTCACAGACCAAGGCCATGTAGGTCTAGCACATCTCGCGGGACATCAGGTTCTTTTTTTTACTGCTCACTGGCATGGACGTTCTTTAGAGCTGACTCATATCTTCCAACTCTCTGAGTTATTCCGGGGCAATCCCTATTCATCCTCTGCCTCCCCACTTTTTCAGCTGCTTTCAAAATGTCCCAGTTTCTCTTTCCTCCTCTCACTTTCAAGAGCTGCAAACTGAGTCCAAAGTGCAAAAGGAGTTTGCTGTTACTGTCGTTTGCCTTCAAGTCATTTCCAACTTAGGGCAACCCTAAGACAAACTGACCACAGGGTTTTCTTAGCAGGATTTGTTCCGAAGGGGTTTGCCAGGACCTTGCTCTGAAGCTGAGAGTGTGTGATCTGGCCAAGAGCACCCAGTGGGTTTCCATGGCTGAGCAGAGATTTGAACCCTGTTCTCCAGAGTTGTGCAAACCACTATGCCCTGCTGGCTCTTGTCCAAAGTAGTTTTTAGAAAAACAATATAAGGTTAAACAGGCATACCTATTGTTTTAAGGGAGGGAAAAAACCTCTTTCATGGAGGCTTCCTAAAGCACTAATATCTTCTCATTTTTAGCTAATGGGGGGAGCTTTATGGGGGTCCTGAAGGCATCCAGAAGGTGCAAAAAAAGGTCTGGGGAAGCAAGACTATTCCCCATCGTTGCCTTCCCTTATGTCAAAGCATGACTTTGGGTAAACCCCAAACATCCTTACATTGCACTGAAAGACACCAAAACCTAGACAAGCTGTCTTTCATGAAAGCTTGTCTTTTCTTCGTTTTCTCAGTTTTACCTTCAAATTTTAATTGCTTATAGCCAAAGGTCATCCCAAAGTAAGAGGCTTGTACAAATATCAAATCACAAAGCTGAAACATAATTTCCCCCGAGGAAATTTTCCTGAAGTGTCCAGATTCCTTGCAGTGCAGAAAATGAGACGGTGAAAACTGAACTTGAACTTTTCTATTTGCTTTGCTCACGTTCCCTGGGTCCCTTTGCCAGCCCCTTTCCTTTGGAAGCCTGAACTGCATTTTTAAATGCTTGATTGCAGTTTTAAGTGAGGCCAATGCAAGAAATTTGGAGAGAAGTCAGAATACTTATTTGAGGTGCAATGGCCTTATCCCTCCACCATTCCCATAGGGTCTTGCAACCTCTAAACTAGATTGCTAAGCTTCAGTCCAATCTGTTTCTGTACATAGAACTGGGCTAGGGAGCCATCATCTTGTCTTTCCACCTCGGGCAGCAAAATATCTTGGGTCAGCACTGGCTCCGGTAATCATATCCTTGTCCAATGTTTCCCTTCCTCGACGATCATCGCTGAAATAATGTTCATTTTACTCTGGCTGTGTTTGCGCATTCCTTTCGTTGACCTTTCCAGCATGACTTTCGAAGTTGGGGATTTTGCGCCTGCAGGACACCAGATGGAGGAATATAAGGAAGAGGGGAGAGGGAGAGAGAGAAAGAAAGATGGGAAAGGGCCCAGTGATGAATGATTAGGGATTAAAATAGCTCTCGCCCTGGCTGCAACTGAATATGAAGCTCCTGGAATGATATAGCAGATGTTTAAAACAGATTGAAATGTCACACTAGGCATGGGGGGGTGGAACACAGTGTTATCGGATCCTTCCCTCCTTTTCTAATCAGCCTGTTCCGACTCGCTCGGAATGATGACTGAGTGGATGTCCAAAGTTGAGAAGAACAAAGCTCACCGGGCCAGCTCAGGCCACAAAATGACGCAAAATGACCAGCCTTAAGAACTTGAGGCCATTTCCGCACTAGACTGTTACAGGGCTATTATTCCACTTTCAACATCCTATGGAATCTTGAGGTTGCAATTTAGGGAGGGGCCTTTACCATTCTCAGCAGAGAGGTCTGAATAGGTCGGTGGCTATAGAGACGAGGCTTAGCAGCAAGGAGGAGGGCAGCATATTTCCGTCAGGAACCCAACCTCTGCATGTTAATAACTCTGAATACAGATTGGATTGGGGAATATGGAGAAATGTTACAAGTACTGGACAAGACAGTTTGGGGAGACACAGGATCTCAAATCTTTCTAACAAATATTACCTAGGAGAAAATAAAATCCCGGGCAATGCTGGGTATATATGCTAGCTAAAAATAAAAACATAAAGTTTCAGGTTTTTTACAATTTATTTCATTGTTCTGTATGATCTCAACGGTCTTTACTGTTCGGATTTTATTTTTCAATAAAGATATTTTTTTTAAAAAAATTTAAAAATAAAAACATCATGACTAAATAAAACAGTTTTGTTTCTTCCGGGGAAAAAATAAAAAACTCTGTTGAAAAGTCTTCATAATATGACATTTTCAAAGATTCAGCTGAAGGTGTCGTGTTGTGCCAGTTCCTTTCTCTTCTGGTTGGATTATTTTTAAGGGGTCAAGGGGGCCAGATCTTCAGCAATGATTTTCTGCCATCTTTGTGTCTACTCATACATAAGATGGAAGAAAGTGTTGTTAGGACCCAAGGGCCATTTCCGCACTAGGCTGTTATAGCACGATAATTCCACTTTCAACCTCCTCTGGAATCCTGGGGTTTGCAGTTTCGGGAGGGGCCCACCGGTCCCTCCCGAAACTGCAAACCCCAGGATTCCAGAGGAGGTTGAAAGTGGAATCATCCACTATAACAGACTCGTGCGGAAATGGTGATGGAGTGGATGACTGTGAGTAGCTTAGGCTCTCGGGCCCTTTCAGAAGCTCAAGAGTGGTGAGACATCCAAGCAAAATGTCAAAAACATTATTAATCACGAGGGGTGTGCACAACCCAGGGAAAGCAAAGCACTTTTTAAAGTCTAGCTGATTTCCACAGGAGATCTTTCAGCACCTGCTTCCTCCCTTTGAAACCACATTGGATTTGAAAGCACTTAGCCTTAGCCGGATTGCTCAAGCTCGGTATTGTTTCAAACGCACATCCCTCTGTTATCAAGAAACATTTATTTACTTCCAGCCCTGGGAGAACAGAGAAAAGCTGGAGTCCAATAACATCTGGAGATCCACATGTTCCCTGTCTTAGTATACAGACAATTTGTATAAGGAGCCCTGGTGGTGCAGTGGTTAAATGCTAGTACTGCAACCACAAGGTTGTGAGTTCGATCCTGCCCGGCTCCAAGGTTGACTCAGCCTTCCATCCTTCCGCAGGTCGGTAAAATGAGTACCCAGCTTGTTGGGGGCAATTAGCTAAAATACATTGTAAACCGCTTAGATAACACTCATTTGATAAGCGGTATAGAAATAAATGCTATATATTGCTATATCTGTATAGTGATCAAAATCTGAACAATTCTGCCATGGCAGCGGCTGGATTCCATGTCAGAGAGTTGGTGCATCCATTCCCGGTTTTACTCCAGACTTTAAAGAAGCCTATCCAAAGTGAAGAACCCACGAGGGGGCCAAATTTAGCACCCTGGATAGCTCCTTTAAAGTTCAAACTAAAACCCAAAGCGGATTCACTATCCAATGACATGGAAGCTACCAGCCACCTCTGCATTTTCGTGATCCTTCAAAACATTATAAGTTTAACAAGAAACATTAAAATGAGGGTGAAAATTGTGCAGCTTTCCAAACGTTAGTAGACTACAACAGCCAATAGCCCTTTCTAGCATAGCCAATGGTGAAGAAAGATGGGAACTATAGTACAACGAGATATTGTTGTGTGCTTTCAAGTTGTTTCCAATTTATGCGGATCCTAAGTCAAACTTCTCATGTTGTTGTTGTTGTTTTCTGGAGCTGAGAATGTGTGACACACCCAAGATCACCCAGTGGGTTTCCGTGGCTAAGCTGGGAACTGAGCCCTGGCTCTCTGGGCCATAGTCTAATGCTCAAGCCACTACACTACACTGTCTCTCAAGGATATCTTGAAGGCCATACAATTCCCACTCCTGTTATAAATGTTAATGCATCAGGATGAGGACCATACTCTGAATAGGATGCTAGCCAGCTCTGGTTAGTACTTGGATGGGAGATCACCAGGGAATACCAGGCATTGTAGGCTATATTTCAGAGGAAGGAACTGGCAAAACCATCTCTGAGTATTCCTTGCCTAAGGAAACCCCCATGAAATTCAAGGGGTTGCCGTAAGTCAATAGGCAACTTGAAAGCACATACACACAACCAGAGCTTGGAAAATTTTGGACCACAGCTCCCAAAATTCCACAACCTGCAGTCACACTAGCTGGGGGATTTCAGGGAGTTACAGCCTGTAATGTAACCTTTCCAAATTGCTATAAAAGATTTTTTTTTTTCTTTACAGTTTCCCCTCTTGTTTATAATGTGATGATGACTAAACCAACTATTCTCAGATATCCAAACATGGGTTTTCCCAAAAGTAGCTTTCCAGTAAAACATCTGGATGCAACGGAAGATCAAAATAGGCCCGAAAGCCTTCAGATTCTGTCCACCGGGAAAAGACTTTGCCTTTTTACGAGGCATAGTTGAGATCTTGGATTGGGGAGGACAGAAAAGCAAGCAGCAGATTTTGCAGAGACAAAGCTGCCTCTGTATTGCCTTCCAAAGGAAAAGACCAACTTTCTTCTCAAATGAATTGCAGATGTGTGTTTTTCTTCTCTGGTTTGCCCTTCATAAATCTGTCATAAGTCTTAACTAGTCCACATGTATCTATGTTAGTAGTTTCTGATCTGTATGGATTCTCCGTGAGCAAAAAATAAAAACAAAATGTGGGATGGGGGGGAAGTGGGGGAAAAGCCAGCTATTTACAAAGCTATCTTGCTTGCTCGCCTGAAAGTTAGTTTTCTTTCACCCTAGGTGACTACACAAGTGTCTAATTACATGTCTGCAATATTAGTAATTCCACATATGCTGGGGGCATGAAGAGATGGCATATGAAGATCTGTGACTGAACAATGTAGAAACACCACCGTTAAATCATATCAAGTCTTCAGTGAAAGGGAATAAATATAGTTTAACCTTCCTGATCTCATGTTAGTCAGATTAAAAGCATGTAGGTGAGAATTAACGATTTGCATGTTGCTAGCATCAACTAACTAAATGCATCTGGCAGTGAATCAAGTTCAGTCGATGCTCTGGAGAAGTACAAAGTGTTCACAGAATGAAATATGTCTTTTTTATTCTTAAAATAAATGCTCAAAAAGACAACTCCCCACCTCTACATCTGAAAACTATCACGCGCAAGCAAACCGTTGTTTTTCTAGGTAAGACTGAATCACCTTCTGGATGCGCAGTCCTTAAGTTCACCGTCGGCGTGAATCCATGGGCAACAACTCTTTCACATCAGCCAATGCAACAGCCAAAGACAGCTTGCGAAAGAGTCCCCTAAAAACTCCAGCTGGCCCTGATTTTCAAGTACTGGTGAGAAAAACTTGCCTGCTTTTGCTGTAATGAAGTTTCAGTTCAAGCTTCCTTTGGTTACTATTTGTATAGCGATTGTTTCTAGCCCTTTTTGGAGATCACAGACCTCTTGGAGCATCCGATGAAACCCATGGAACTCCTTGCACAGATAAATGCTGATTAGCATATACGTTCATCTCTCCACATTCGCTAGGTTTAGGGGCACAGGACCCCTGAGAAAGTGGAAAAACCGTGAATAACTCCAGGCCCTCCCAAACCATATTTAACACACACAAAAAAGGATGATCACCATATTCGGTCCACCGTGGATTTCTTGGAGGCATCAGGATTCCTTCCCAAGACAGAAGTGGGGGGCCGGTGGGGGGCTTCCGGCCACCTTTGCTGCTGCCCCACATCATTTTAAGAGGGACTTTAAAGTCTTGTCCTCAGTTTCTCAGTCTCACGAGGCTTGCAGTCGCTATTAAAAATGGCATAGGGAGGCAGCAGAGGGGACAGCAAATAATCTGTGAATAATCAAATCCTCAAAAACGTGGAGGGCTGACTGTGTACATAAAAAGCCAGTGTGGTGTAATGGTATGAGTGTTAGACCATTTCCGCACTAGCCCATTATAGCGCGATGATTCCACTTTCAACATCCTCTGGAATCCTGGGGTTTGCAGTTTCGGGAGGGGCCAGCCGGCCCCTCCCGAAACTGCAAACACCAGGATTCCAGAGGATGTTGAAAGTGGAATCATCGCGCTATAACGGGTTAGTGCGGAAATGGTCTTAGAGTATGACCCTGGAGACCAAGTTTCAAGTTCCCCTCTCGGACATGGAAACCCATTGGGTGACCTTGGACATATCATATACTCGCAGCCCAGAAAACCCTGTGATAGCTTCACTTTAGGGTCGCCATAAGTCAGAAACTTCTTGAAGGCATACAGCAATAACAACAACATATACAGAAAATTCTGTACATAATTGATTTTATGGCATTGGAAATCAATTCCCTTCACATAACTGGCCCAGAATTGAAAAGGAAAAAAATACAATGAACACTTGCAGAAGTAAAATTTTCATCCTAAATTCTACTGTGACCATAGGAAAAACGCACAGCAACAAGCCCAAGGTCTTGCGAAGCTTACACAAAAAGCCACAGATATTTTGATTTGGAGCTAGGCCACTGTTTGTGCAAATCGAATTAGTAAGTACAAAACTAGAACGTCTGTGACTTTCTGCCATTGCATTGGGTGCCAACAACATGGGGTACCCATCTCTTACATGTATGGGTGGATGGGTAGATTTAAAGAAAACCTGAAGGGCTGAATTAAACACTACACTTTGGAGTATGCCGGATGCAAAAATAGGTTTCTCTTCATCAGAGTTTATTTTTTTCTGTGTTCTTTTTAATGGAACCCATGGTAGCATTGATGCACACATAGAAATGAGTCTCGCTTCCCAGTAAGCCTTCTGCGTCACTCATTAGATTTTGCTTGGCCGGGCACTTTATGCACATGGCAAGAGAGCCATTTCCTTTAAGCTACTTACCCACACAAAGGGATAGCTCATTGTCAGACCAAGAGTAGCTACCAGTAATGGAGCTAGGCTAAGGCTAGGGGTCTGGAGAAACAAAAGCCATCCCCCCTCCCTTCCAAAATAGAATTTGCTAAAAATAGAAACTGCCCAGGAACGAAGTAGCCTGAAAATAGCTGTTTTCGCAAGGAAATGAGATGGCCCTTTGGGAAAGGAGTTGCTATTAATGTATAATTGCCCCTTAGGCCACCCAGCTTCTAAAAGAGAAAGAAAAAAAAAGGAAAGCAACCTTGCTATATACACAAAATTTCACAAAGAGCCGCGTTCACAGTAAGTTGGAAATACAGACACTTTTCCCCTGTCAAGCTGTCCTCCAACTTCTCTAGGAAGCCAAAAAAGACTTCTGATGCATCAGAATGTCGGGACATTTTCTTTATCTTGAGCAATAGAAAGTCAGAATTCATTCTCACATATACCCAAGGCTAGCCCAAAATGTTTATGTTGCCAGAGGTCAAGAATAAGATGGCAGGCGCCCGCCGCCATTCCAAGCACACGAGGCAACTGGGATGGGATCTGAATTTTTCCCGGGAGTACAGTTATTTTTATTTATTTATTTGTATCCCGCCTCTCCATATGGATCGAGGCGGCGAACAACTTACAAATAGCATGCATTTCGAAACATTTCTATACATGCCCCCAACAAGCTGGGTACTCATTTTACCGACCTGCGGAAGGATGGAAGGTTGAGTCAACCTTGGAGCCCGGCAGGATCGAACTCACAACCTTGTGACTTGCGGTACTGGCATTTAACCACTGCGCCACCAGGGCTCTAGTTATGGCTCTGCCTCCAAAGTGTATTTATTGCTGGAAGCCACCTTGGGTCCCAATTCCAGGAGAAAGACTACAAATATAATTAATTAGTTAATTAATTAATTAATTAATAAAACATCTCACAGATGAAAACCAGAACACATGTGGTGTAGTCAAAAGGCTGTGGCCAGGCAACAAAAAGCAAAAGTTGCAAACGAAGAAGAACACACAAAACTACTGTTTTAGGCAGAGGAATGCTGGAATTTGTATCCTGAGCTCAGAAATGCCAAATCCTCCTCGTCGCCTTTCCATCCTGCAGAGTTAATTGAACGTCAACTACTTTTGTACATGGAACTCAGTTGACAGCAACCGAAGGGAGCTGAGGACGAAGGAGGAAAGTGGGAGGAGCAGGGAGAATTCTAAAGGTCCTCCCTAAACTGCAAACCCCAAAATTTCAATGGATATTGAAAGTGGAATAATAGCACTAGAAGCATAGTGTGGAAATGGCCTTAGATTCTGTCTCCCAATTGTACCTACTATTTTAAGAGCGAATGGGGGTTATCGTCTATGCAGTTTACGTAAGCAGCGCTGTTTACTCCGCTAGATTGATTATTCAATAGCTGCAAGCCCAATTATTTTCTCCGGCTGTCTGGAGAGGTATGATTAACTAATAATGCAAGTCCGTTTTTTAAATCTTGACAACAGTCCTAGCTTCCTCCCTGTTACTCTGTCCAGAACGGCTGGAGCGTCTTAGTGGCAACACAACAAACAAACAAAAAGGAAAAATAAGATATATAGGTTAAAACTGGCTTCTGTTAGAAAACACTTCATCTGTTTGATCAAAGAGAATAAATTCCTCTTGCTTTTCAGATTCAGTGCAATGCTCCCACAAATATTCCGAAAAGACACTGTGCATTTTATTCGCGCTCTCTTTTAATCCAAAGAGCTCAGGCTGAGGTTTTTGGCTTTCTGCTCATACCTGCCTGCCCGTTCTGACCTCAAAATGACACTGTATGGGAAGTCAGGGAGCTGGCATCGCATACCCAAATCCTGTGGGATCCAACTAGAAATATATTTTCAATGCCAGGGCTCACCCTCGGGATGGGTGGATAAAAGATGGCCTTGAAGAATGTGTACAGTATCCCTTCTCTATCACCCTGCACCGATGTGATCCAACACTCCGGCCATTTCCGCACTAGACTGTTATAGCGCTATCATTCCCCTTGCAACATCCTATGGAATGCTGGGGTTTGCAGTTTCGGGAGGGGCCGGCCGGCCCCTCCCGAAACTGCAAACCCCAGCATTCCATAGGATGTTGCAAGGGGAATGATAGCGCTATAACAGTCTAGTGCAGAAATGACCGGAGTGTCCGATTAAGATTCTGGCAAATCTGGGTTCAAATCCTGACTCAGCCATGGAAACCCACTGTGCCATTTTGGGCAAGTCACATCCCTCAAAGGATGGCAATGGCAAACTGTCATGCCCTGGAAAACTTGCTTTCACAAACTTCACTCGGAGGTCATTTCCGCACTACATTGTTATAGGGCTATTATTCCACCTTCAACATCCTTTGGAATTCTAGGCTTTGCAGTTTAGGGAGGGGCCTTAAGAATTCTCAGCCAGAGAGCTCTTTGGCCTCTGCAAACTACAAACCCCAGAATTCCACAGGATGTTGAAAGTGGAATAATAGCACTATAACAGTCTAGTGCGGACACGGTCAGCGTTTCAGGCAGAAGCATTTATTTGGAGAAAAGCAAGCAACACAGCAACTTTCCTACAAATTGCTGAGACTACAGCATCTAGGATGGTTACAGGCATTTGAAAAGCAGCTGAAAAAGTGGGATGACAGAGGATTAGCTAAACCTTATAGGATATTTTTATGCATCAAAATAACTTGGTAGGCTTTGATTTTGACAGGAGGTGGTCATTTGCTTCCGCCACCTCAAGCAGTCAGATGTCTTCCTGGACTTGCCTTGCAGAGCTAAGACTGGACACAATTAGACAATTTTAGGAAGAAAGACACTGTGAAGATAGTCGCCCCATGTGTCCTTCCAAATGTGTGCATGTGTCCCCCCCCCGAGGCTTTAATTTGTTTCTTCTTTTTCTCAGCTTTGTCTAATTTGTTCTCTGCTGCAAAGGAGGATTAATACCTACTGCAGATCTCTAACCTTCCTTTGCCATTTCATACGGCTTCCTTCGGAGGCTGATTTGTTTCTTGGCCTATCATGTTCCATTCACATTTTGCTCAATATTAATAAATAAATAAAGACTCTTGTTTTACAAGCCGGCATTTGTTCTTTCTAGAGCCTTTAGACACCCGAGCAATTTAACAGGTCTGCTCTGGCTGGAAATAAGGGGTTTTGCTAAGCACCAACACTGCCACCTGCTGGGTTTTTTTTTTCTGAAATGCCTATGCGCATATGTGCCTTCAGGTCATTAGTCTTGACTTATGGTGCGCCCATGAATTTCATAGGATTTTCTTAGGAAAAGAATACTCAAGAGGCGGTTTTGCCAGTTCCTTCTGGAGACTTAACCAGAGCCATTTCCGCACTACAGTCTTATAGCGCGATGATTCCACTTTCAACATCCTATGGAATCTTGGGGTTTGCAGTTTTGGGAGGGGCCAGATGGTACACTCTCTCAGCCCCAGATGGCCCCTCCCGAAACTGCAAACCCAGGATTCCAGAGGATGTTGAAAGTAGAATCATCACGCTATAAGAGTGTAGTGCGGAAATGACCCAGGTTTCATTCATTGTTAGGAAAAACCCTTCAGACATAAAAGGTAGAATTGTAGAGCTGGAAGAGACTTCGAGGGCTAGACGCCTGCCATGCACGAATACACCATCAAAGCATTCCTGACATATGGCCATCGATCCTCTGTTTAAAAACCTCCAAAGAAGGAGATTCCACCACACTCCAAGGCAACGTATTCCACTGTTGGGCTTCTCTTAACATCAGGAAATTCTTCCTAAAGTTTAGATGGATTCTCTTTTCCTGAAGTTTGAAGCCATTGCTCCATGTCCTAGACTCTAGAGCAACAGAAAAGAGGCTTGTTCCGTCCTCCCTATGACATGTCTTCAAATATCTAAGCACAGCTATCGTGTCGCCTCTTAACCTTCTCTTCTCTGGGCTAAACATATGGAGCCCCGTAAGCTGGTCCTTATAGGGCTGCATGGTTTCCAGGTCTTCTACCATTTAAGGATTTTCTTTTATCACTAATTTGGTGGCCACTATAATTTGTATGACTAGGAGAACATCCAATTTACCAGTGGAACCCTTAAGAAGAAGAATTTGCACCACTTGGACCTGAGATTTTATGGTCTCAGGCTTCATCTTCCCCAACCATTAGCAAAACTATCCAATTTGGCTTTTAGGTTAATTTCCACGCATCACTGACTAAGTATTAAAGCTTATCTGTCTCTGTTGTCCGGTGTCTGCATGACCTGAACGGGATGTGACTTTCCTAAGCATGATGTCCATCATAACGCCCATAAAAAGCAAAACTATTACTGATGCAACAAATGCCCACCATCTAACAGCCAGGTCAGCAACAAGTTTTATGCAGAAGCTACAAAACCCGAAGACAGTTGGAAGCAATAAATCAACAAAATCAGCTTGTTGGGAGCATGTATAGAAATGTTTCGAAATACATGCTATTTGTAAGTTGTTTGCCGCCTCGATCCATATGGAGAGGCGGGATACAAATAAATAAATAAATAAATAAATAAATAAATAAATAAAATTCATGTTAATAAGTACTACCATGCTACTGCAAAGGCAATTGAAGATTTTTTAACATCACATTTTTAAATAAAATGTTATTATTTTATTATTAAAATGATCTTAATAATAAAATAATTATTATTTTATTTTTATTTTTTTAATAAAATGTTATTTTTTTTAATAACAATGCTACTATAAAAGGTCCAGCAAGCTTAATGAACTTAATTGCTTCCTTGGGGATATTACGGATGACAACATCAAGTCAGCAACCATCCTTTTAAGGAAAAATGTGCTCCGGAAAAGACCCCAGTGGAGTAACAGCGGACCACGCATTGCATTTGTGGTGGGTTTCCATGCAGCCTTAACCATCATAAGCAATTAGAGGAAAGCGTCCATTCTTTGAGAGCCAGCATGGTGTAGCGGTGAGGGTCGGACCCCAACCTCGGAGACCGGCTTCTATCCCGGCTTGGCCGTGGAAACCCACGGGGTGACCTTTGACCTGTCACACTCTCTCAGCCTCAGAAAACCCTGTGATCAGCTTGCTTTAGGGAAGCCATAAATCAAAAACAATTTGAAGGCCCACAGCAACAGCTTTGGAAGCGCGGATGAGGTGCATCGCCTTCATCTGTATGGATGATCACATTTTATTTTATTCGTTACTGTGGCCCACCCACATCAAGGGATTGCAGGTCAGGGAACAGTAATTAGATTTTTTTTTTTTAATGTATTTGTTGTACTGTTGTAGTACTGCCTTGATCCATCGGGAGAGGCAGGATATAAATATCATTATTATTATTATTATTATTATTATTATTAAAAGTAAATATGCCTACTCAGAAACTATAGAATTCAAGGAGGGGTTACTCTTGGGTAAATGCATACACAATTTATTATCCAGCATTGCCACCCTAAAGTTGCTAATGGATGCTCACATTTTATTTTATTCGTTAAATACGGTGTCCCACCTACATCAAGGGATTGCAGGTCAGGGAACAGTAATTAGATTTTTTTTTTAATGTATTTGATGTACTGTTGTAGTACTGCCTTGATCCGTCGGGAGAGGCAGGATATAAATATTATTATTATTATTATTATTATTATTATTATTATTATTATTATTATTATTTTTTGTTGTTGTTGTTGTTGTTGTTGTTGTTGTTGTTATTGTTGTTATTGTTATTGTTATTAAAAGTAAATATGCCTACTCAGAAACTATAGAATCCAAGGAGGGGTCACTGTTGGGTAAATGCATACACAATTTATTATCCAGCATTGTTGCTAATGAAGGGTGAAATAAGGAAAGACATTTGGACTTGGCCGTTTCCGCACTAGACTATTATAGCGCGATGATTCCACTTTCAACCTCCTATGGAATCCTGGGGTTTGCAGTTAAGGGAGGGGCCCAAAGGCATAGACTGTTATAGTCCTCAACGCCCCTCCCTAAACTGCAAAGCCCAGGATTCCATAGGAGGTTGAAAGTGGAATCATCGCGCTATAACAGCCCATCGTGGGAATGACCTTGAAAAGACTCGCTCCCGCCTTCTGCCACTCTACCTTCCCTCTCAAATTAGCCCCACCCCCCCTCGGAACTCCCGCGAGAGGATGAGCCTCCTCTCGTTCCTTCGCGCACGCGCGGTCTTCTCCCAGCCGCCTCCAGCGTTGCCGGAGTCTCCTTGGCGGCTCCAAGATGGCGGACCGACTTGGTGAGCAGGGTTGGAGGGAGGGAGTTTCCAAGGTGACCCGGCTCTGTGGCGGCCTCACAGGCACCCACGAGGGCTGACTCCGGTCTCCTCCGCCTCTGGAGGAGGAATGGCCAGACTCTGGCCTGTCGCGGGCTTCCAAAGCCGAGTTGGGCTCGGTTAGGGGGTCTTAATAGAGACCATTTCCGCACTAGCCTGTTATAGCGCGATGATTCCAGTTTCAACCTCCTCTGGAATCCTGGGGTTTACAGTTTCGGGAGGGGCCGGCTGGAAAGTGGAATCATCGCACTATAACAGGCCGGCCCCTCCCGAAACTGCAAACCCCAGGATTCCAGAAGAGGTTGAAAGCGGAATCATCGCGCTATAACTAGCTAGTGCGGAAATGGCCATAGTTTCGTTGCTCTGTCATCCCTTCCCCAAAGCCATTTCTGTATCTTTGCCCTGTGGTGCCCGCGGAGGGAGGGAGCTGCTTGAAGGCTGTGTTTTGTTCCTCTACTATCTATGGTTTGATAATATCTATTATGAATGCTCCATTACACTATTAATAAATATTAATAATATCTATTATTTTTCTTCTGCTATCGATCATGCATTTAAAAGAGGGTTGAGTAGGCAGAAGTTCAACCGGTGATGCATGGCCCGGCCCTGCCCTCTTTCTGTGGGAAGCAAACTCCACCGGTTGAATTTCTGCCTCCTTTAAGGTGCAAGATTTTATTCTTGCAATGGAGAGCGAATCTCAAGCATCCCTTTTTGCACGGCTTCTGATCCCAGTATGCACCCCCTTGAAATAATTGCTAATTTCCAACCAAGAATTAGATGGGGTGGGAAGCTTCTTGCATCTGGCTTTATTCTGCTCCTCCTTATGTATATGTCGTGCATCTTCCATATTAACTGACAGCCCTGATTGTAGATCAATCTGTGCCTCAATCAGACCAACCCTGTCTCTGGCCATTTCCACACTACACTGTTAAAGTGCTATGATTCCACTTTCAACCTCCCCTGGAATTCTGGGGTTTGTAGTTTCCTGAGGCCAAAGAGCTCTCTGGCTGAGAATTCGAAAGGCCCCTCCCTAAACTGCAAACCCCAGGATTCCATAGGACAGTGGTTCTCAACCTTCCTAATGCCGCGACCCCTTAATACAGTTCCTTATGTTGTGGTGACCCCCAACCATAAAATCATTTTCGTTATTTTTTATTTATTATTTAGTTAGTTAGTTATTTCCAACATCAAAGAGATTGGAAACACTGCCCTAAATCACTGCTCTGGATAGACTTCTAATGCCTAAAAACTGGTAACCCCCCCCTTTTTTTTAAGCACAGAAAGTGTCCATCAATGCCAGAATTAAGGCAGGAGTTCTAGTTCTGGATGTTGGGTTTCCACAGTTCAAAAAGCCAGCCACTCCCAAAGGCAATGCCGAAACAGCCCACATTTTACACGAGGCGCAGGGAGGAAAGGACAGGGAGAGAGGAAAGATGGCGGCGGCATAAGCAGACGTGTTTTGTTTCCCTCCCTCCCTCCCTTAAAGAGAGTGCGGACGCTGAACGTACAAAAAGCGAGGAATGCAAGACAGTCAGGGCGAAGAACACAACACGTGCGTGTGGCAAGCGCCAAGGGTCCACGCACAACAAAAGCGAGAGGAGAAAGTCATCCCGGCTATTTCTGCACTAGACTGTTATAGCGCTATTATTCCACTTTCACCATCCTATGGAATCCTGGGGTTTGCAGTTTGAACCCCAGCGCAGGGGTCTCAGAAGCACTGCTCCCATTGGCTGTGAGGCCACCTTCTTTTAAAAGGGGGGGCAGGATTGAGGAGCGGCGACCCCTGTGAAATGGTCGTTCGACCCCCAAAGGGGTCCCGACCCCCAGGTTGAGAACCACTGCCATAGGAGGTTGAAAGTGGAATAATAGCACTATAACAGTGTGGTGCAGAAACAGCCTCTGTCTCTCCTCTTTAGTGCTGCGTACTGTGAAGCGGTTCTACAAATCCTGTATGTAAGTGATTTAGAAAGAACTTGTGTGTTGAGCGAGGCACAAATAGATGACCCAAAGGTGTATAGAATTCACGGATACCTTGCATTTGTGTCGTTGCTAACATTTTGTACAGAAAGATGCCTCTAATTTGAATGCTCATATGCACCTCGTAGTATCCCTAACACTTCTTCTATTGTGTGAAAAGGATCATTTATACCACTGTGTTCTACTTTCATCTTTAAAAAGAAAGAAAGAAACCTCTCACATTCTATCTGGAGTTAATCCTGTATCATCCAGGATCTTTCTAAAAAACTACCTTCTTCATGTAGCTTTCACTTTACTCATTTAATTCATTTTCCTCAACTGGACTGAGAACTGAGTACTTGAGTTGGTGACTGCTGAAGGTCATTTTGGTACATTCCCATCTTTCGTCTAAGCTTTGGGGGGAAGTCCTCTTTGCTGCTGTTCTGTTAAAAAGAAATCTTAACAGAATGTAACTATGGGAGTGGGTTGTCTCACCTGCTTTCACTTTTAAAGAGGTCTTGTGTTCCACCAGTGAGAGGGTCTCATTGACACATGCTTGTATATCTTCAAAGTTCTTGATAAATCATAGAATCATAGAAATGTAGAGTTGGAAGAGACCCCAAGGGCCATCCAGTCCAACCCCCTGCCATGCAGGAACACCCTCAAAGCACTCCCGACAGATGGCCATCAAACCTCTGCTTAAATACCTCCAAGGAAGGAGACTCCACTACACTCCGAGGCAGCATCTTCCACTGCCGGATAGCCCTGACTGTCAGGAAGTTCTTCCTGAGGTTCAGGTGGAATCTCCTTTCCTGCAGCTTGAATCCATTGCTCCTTGTCCTGGTCTCTGGAGCAGCAGAAAACAAACCCCCTCCCTCCTCTACGTGGCATCCCTTCAAATATTTAAACATGGCTATCATGTCCCCTCTTAACCTTCTCTTCTGCAGACTAAACATACCCAGCTCTCTATGTCTATCCTCATAGGGCATGACTTCCAGGCCTCTCACCATTTTGGTCGCCCTCCTCTGGACTTGCTCCAGCTTGTCAATATCCTTCTTGAATTGAGGTGCCCAGAACTGGACACAGTATTCAAGATGGGGTCTAACCAAAGCAGAGTGGAGTGGTACCAGTACCTCCCTCGATCTAGACACCATACTCCTATTGATGCAGCCGAGAATTGCATTGGCTTTCTTGGCTGCCGCATCACACTGCTGACTCATGTTCAGCTTGTGATCTATGAAGACTCCTAGATCCCTTTCATATGTACTGCTATCCAGCCACGTGTCCCCCATCCTATATTTCTGTAAATCTTAGCGTGGTCATACTTTCAGGATGATTGTAGAATACATCAGTACTATCCACGTTTTGGAGGGGTGGTGAGGCTTCAGGAGAGTGGCTTGTCTCAGGCTAGGTTGGGAATTGCCTGTTGAACTGCAACTCCCAGCATTCCTTACCCTTGGCTACATTGAGTAGAGCTGCTGGCAGTCCCAATTCAACACTTGGAAGGATGCAGAACTTCCCACCACTGGTCTTAGCCCACAGTGCCTTTGTAGAAGTGGTGAAATTTGAACCTGTGTCTTTGTGTTTCCCATATCAGCCGGATAGATATTATGCTGCAGACTTTCTGTAATCCCAGCCCCTTTAATTGTGTCTCAGTCTGTGCAGAAGATCATTAGAGGAAAACCTTTTTAAGTATTAACAGGTAGATGTTTGTTTAATGATATAGAGAAGTGAATGTGAGAGAAACTGCTAAGAATGAACATGGAGACAGTGAAAACACTAAATCTTGGTACTCTTAAATGATATTTCCAAATACATATCTCTTTCAGTAGTAGATGCAGTCCTGGAGTTGGGAAGATTTGGGTTCAAATCTCTTCTTATCCAAGAAGCACGCTTGGTGACGTTGGACCAATCTGGCTTTTTTAAGCTATCCTAAGTCACATGCTTGTCACAAGGATGAACAGGAGGGCAGGGGCAGTTATGTCCCATTCAGTTCCTTAGAGATATTGGATAGAAATCTAATGTACAGAATATTGACCTCCCATAATCAGCCCCTTCCCTTCTTGCTATTGTCTCCGTAGTACCCATTCCAGATAAGCGGCTCCTGGATGTGAAGTTGGGTCAGCTGCCAACCTGGTTAGCCAGTCGAGATTACACCCCACAAGGGATTGTTAGAAGTTGTCAAGGAGGTGAGTATTTGGGAAACATCCAGCTCTGGTGTGCACATTCCCAAAAATAGCCTTGCACAGGTGCTCCTTTAAAAGACCTGTATTTGTGTATTGAGTGATTGCTTTCCATACAGTATCCCAGACTTCCACAGTCTGAATTACTCCAGATATGTTGGATTAAGAAATGATCTCTAACTGGCATAGCTAAGTGGGCATGCTGGCAGGGGGGTTATAGTTGAACACATCTGCAGGGATACAGGCTGGAGAAGGCTGCCGTATCCAGTGCTTCGTAATTCTTATATTAGGCCTGTGTCAGTAGTGGTACATCTGAAAGTAAGTAGCAGTAAGTAAGTAGCAGGGTTCTGTCTACAAATTACCAGTTTCACGTGAATAGTTACGACATGCCAATAAGACAAGGGACTTACATTTTATAAATTGAGGGTTTAGCCTAAGAGGCTAGTTCAGTAAATGTACACAGTGCCTTCCTTTAAAGCAGCACCTCAAACCTTGAGCTTTGAAAGGTGGCCAAAACTCTACTATAGGTTGGTTTGTTTTGTTTTTGAACTGGGCTTCAAAATGTTTCTAAATAAGGTTTTTAGCTGGGTGTGCTGAAAGGCAATTCAGCATTTTAAGCAGATGGTCCCCCTGGATTAGATTTGAACTTGGTGCATTCACAGTGTGATCCAAATATTTATGTAGGAATAAGCTTCCACTGAACTTAGTGCAACTTCAGAGTTGAAGTGTTACCCTCCGATTTCAGTCTTGGGGCTTGTGCATTATTTATTTGAAGTAACTTTATGACTTCATTGGCATGCTCAAATGGTTGTGTTGGAATAGGTGGCATTTCAGCTATTTCTCTATTTAAGTGACTAGTATTCGCTTGCTTTTGAATAAAATTCCCAGGGCAGCTTTCAAAACTTAAACAAAAATTAGTAACAGATGCATCTAAAAAAGAAAACATCAACAGGAGCAGCAAAACTCTATGGCTCCTTAAAAACCAGATAGACTTGGTACTTTAGTTCAGTTCTTCTCAGTCTTTGGGCCTCTACATGTGTGTGGCTTTGACTGCCAGAAGACCCAGTCGGTATCACCAGTGGCCAGGAATTCCGGGAGTTAAAGTTCCAAACAACTGGAGCACGTAGGACTGCTTAGAACTGGCAGTAGTTGTGCAACATCTTGGGCAGTGGATTTTCTCGAGTAGCTCCTTCCACTGGAGATTGACAATAAATCGTACTGCATGCAGAGCCTTCTTCTGAAAAGCCTGCTCTTACTCTAAGCCCATTTCTTTGTTTTTAAATAGATGTGAGGACTTTTAATTATTAAGTTTGATCAGCTTTATCTAGCTGCATGGTAAAGATTCAAGTTGTAAAGTTTTCTGGGGATAAAAGGAAAATACTGACTCAGGCTGAAACTCTTAAGAACACTGGCTAGGGCATTGGTCCTACAGAATCTAATGAGTTTACTGGGACATGCTTCCTACCTAGTA
The DNA here is from genome assembly GCA_948474755.1 of Ctenosaura bakeri. Classification (NCBI taxonomy): domain Eukaryota; kingdom Metazoa; phylum Chordata; class Lepidosauria; order Squamata; family Iguanidae; genus Ctenosaura; species Ctenosaura bakeri. Next base: position 226,708 of record CAOLHI010001113.1, on the reverse strand, counting down.
TTCATAAGAGCAGGCTGCAAAAGTGATGTTGATTTAGCCTTTGAGCTACTGTCCCCTTTTCTGTAGTAGGGTATAGTCTTACTGCTACAAAAAGAACCAAATTATAAGTACCCAATGGTCATTTCTACTAGTCACTTGCTATACTGTACATGTTTTATGGGTATTAGAGGGTTTTCTGCATATCCCTTTGCTGTCTTGATATATTATCTGTAATGGTGCCTAGAAAATGTTTTTTCCTCTTCACTAGGTTACAACCGATTTATTAAGAAGTACATTGATGTGAGGAAAGGAGGCATTGGTGGTGTTGCCATGATGCTAACGGGCTATGTGATCATCAGCTACATCTGGAACTATGAGCATCTCAGTAAGTAGATCTTGGTCTCATATGGTTGAAAACTAATATTAAGAACTATCTGCTTGCTTATAGTCATAAGAAACAATCTCAGGGGAGAGCAGTTATGGAGAAAATAGATGTTGTTAGACTACAGTGCCAAGGATAAGGGCTGTCAGAGTTGCAGAACTTTAACAAATGGGTTGGAACCCTTGAGTGGTTCACGCTCAGGCATCTAAGTGAGTTGCAGAGGTGTGACTGTCATTCTTTTGCAGAAAAGATTTTTGTAGGTATTTAAATATTCTGTGATCAATATGTAGAATTTTCAATAAAACACAGGGGGGCTGTTGTATTAATGCCACTTCAGTACTTCCTTAATGGATCTGGTTGTTTGCTTTTGAAAAATGAGTATAGCCCAAATGGGCTTTAGTCAAGTCTAAGTAAGTTACTTTTTATAGACTGACTTCTGAGCAAGTGGAAGCTGCTTGGGAATACTTGCCCAAAATTGGGGACTGTACTGTTATCATTTAGGTGTCAGATAAAACCTGTCAACACCAGGAATTTGGTCAGTAACAACCTGCTGTTTTTTCCAATGTTTCAGCTTGCTTAAGTTTGGTAGGTAACTTTGTGAATCCCTGTCAGTTGTTTTGAGCACAAATAATCAAGAAAATGCATTCAAGATCGCCCTGTATATACAGTTGGCCGTCCACATTCACTAGGGTTAGGGGCACAGAACGTCCACAAAAAAAGAGGAAAACTGCAAATATCAAAATGTCTGTGGGAAGGGGGCCAAAGCATGGTGGGAGAGTGGGCACCCAGTGTCTAGACCAGGGCAAGGAAAAGGAATAGGTTGGCATGGCAGCCGTATACTTTCTCTCTTGCCCATCTTCTTCTTTGGGTGTGTGTGGGACATCTGGGCAGTGTTTGTGGTGCTGAGAAATTGGGCCGTGAGCCATCTTTAACTGCCTAGGTAGCAATTAGGGGAAGAGGAAGGAGAGCACAGTCATTTTTTTAAAGTTCCGTGTGGCCCTGATCAGAGCTGCTGAGGGGGAAATTTGCCCTGGAAAAGAAGCACTTGAAGTGAGGGGCAGGCAGAGGTCAGAGAAATGTGCAGCTAATCAGATCTGTGAAGTGAAACCTGTAAATGTGGAAGGCCAACTATACAAGAATATCTAAAAAGCAATGCAGCTTAATTGGCTTGTTTTGTTTATGCAGAGCATGATCGCTGGAGGAAGTATCACTGAGACTCAATGAACCAGAAGAATGCATTTTGCCACTGACCAGTAGTCAGAGACCCTTTCCACTGGAGGCAGCTTGGCTCTTACATGTGGATTTCTGTTCTAGCCTTGCATATGTACCCAGAGACCAATAAAATATTTACTGTCAGTGTGACTTGTGGAACTAACTTGAGCACTCTAAGATAAGGACAGAGAATCAGTGTGGTGGGTCAAGCACTACTCTAGGATTTCTGCTCAGCCACAGAAACCCATTAAGGTTATACTCTCAGCTGTAGAGAAAGGCAGTGCAGTGGTAACCTCTGAAGAAATCTTGCTGAGAAAACATTGTAGGTTCTCAACAAGTCAGATGAGGGCATTTGTACAAGTTCATACTGTAGAACTGACAAAATACAGCAAAAAGTGGTATTTAAAAGTGTGATAATTATACAAAACTTGCATTCTGTTAATATATGTATTTCTAAGGTTATGATAAAATCACTACTTACTGTACAAGATGACACAAGACACTTCTTTTAGAAAAAAGAATGTTTTAATTCATCCTGGATGTGTCATTATAAGGCAGGATCCCAATTATGTTCTTCCTAGGTATGTATTGCTTTCTTCCCTGTGCCCTCGAGTCAAAATTCATAAAACTAAAACCACAGCACAGGCTTCTTTCATCAGAATATCACAACTGAATACAAGGCGGGGGGGGGGGTTGAAGATGGCAGTTCTATTATGGACTAAGGTTGGTGCTGTATGGCAAGCTTGAGGAGCCCTTGCTTCTTCCACCTTCAGTTAATATAACTGTAAGGATAGAAGGGACAACCAGGTTGCATGCTGTGGCCTGTATCACCAACTTTCTCAAGTTTTAATTGGAAGGTCTGCAACAGTGTTTGCCCAGTAGATCTTAGGACTAGGAGCCTCTGACTGGGCAGTCCCAGTAGGAAACAGTGTAGACAAGTTCAGTATATTTTTAGATCAGGTTAGGCAACTCCGTTGGGATAAGTCAGTTCTTCCCTATAACCTGAACAGCACAGTGACCCCCTCTAACAGTATGCAAACGTCTCACCTATGTCAAAATGGTGACCAGATGACACTGCCTCTCTCCCCCATGCCATTTTAGCTGGAAAAAATATTGGGATAGGGTTCTAAGAGTGGGAAGATGACACACATTTTCATTTATTTGGAGCATCTGGTCTGATTTTGGGGTGAAAACTGCCCAAAGAGCAAAGCAAAAAAACTGAAAGAAGGGGTCAAGGGGTCCCACGCAGCCTGTAATTTTTCTACCCAGTTTACACCAGAGTCAAGGGAAAGAACCAAGCTGGCACATGCATCCAGTTCTATACTGTAATGGCTGCCTAGTCTTGAATCAATTTGATTTCAGTTCTCTGAGGTGTATATGAGCGTTACCAATCATCCTCACAAGAAGTTCCTTCTATTTTTACCTGATCAACTGAGAGGCGAGCCCTTTACCCTTATACAAATGCAGGTTCATTACAGTGAATCCCTACCTTCTCTCTGCACAACACAAAAAAGGGACTGTTCCAGCTAGCTAAGCAATTCTTTCCACCCAATGTACCAGAAGTCCTTGTACCAAACACCCTACACAAGTTGTGTATACACTGTGTTGTGCACTAATGCTACATAGGTTCTGCCATACCCAAGGACTAATAAAAAAATAGACTTCCAAGCCAAACATACCAAAACAATAAGTACCTCTTCCAAATACTGCATTTAAGGAGACTTGGGATTGTCTTCACCTTGTTTCTCCATAATTGTTCTCTGAAAGAAGGCAGACACTACAGCTATTATTAGTCCTTAAATAGCTGCAAGTTCTTTTCTTAAAAGGTTAAAATAAACAGTGAAATACAAAAAGAAGGCTCCAGATCAGTAGTTCTCAGATAACCAGTCCTTTTGACATCAGCGTTTAGGAAATGTGAAATACTTCAAGACAGTGGTGTATTTAATCTGGCTCCCAAATAAAAAGTGCTGTACAACTTAATGGCTTATTGTCCACTAAGAAAAGCCAAATGTCCTTTGGTACATCTGTTGGCATAATGTCCTTTTTCACCACACTGTTGAGAGAAGAGTAAAAAAAGTAAAACTTAATACACATGAAGTTACAATCTTTTCTTGGAATCTATTCATTTTTTTCTTTAAATATCTATCCTAAGGCTTTAAAGGAATAAACATAGCCAGGCTATCAGTTGCGCTTCCGTCCCTTATAATGGTGGAAGAGAAGCCTAAATAATAAACCCAGAGTTAGTCATACTTAACTGACCCACTGAAATCAACTGAATTTAAACTAGTCTCAACAATAAATAAGTTTAAATCTATCATAATAATTTCATGTACGTGGGCAAATTTCTCCAAGAAATTACTCACTTCCAGTTCATGTCGCTAAATCTGGTTTCATAAGTAATGATAATTGTCCTAAAGTACTGCATCTCCCAAAATCCCTCTCCCAAAAAGAACTGTTTCCCAAATTTCACCAACTCTTGACAGTGCACAGATCAAAGAAAGAATGAACATTTTACAACCACAACAATAACAAAAAACAACAGTATGGTTTACTATTATTTCACCACCACACTTCTGGGTTTGGGATGCAGAATTAAAAATTCCCTACACAACTCCTTCCCTTACAAGCTACTTTCAACCTACCTTGTAACACGTGACCTGCTCCAGTGGCCGAGGCCCTCTGTTCCCTATGCTGTTGTTTTGAGACTGCATAACTCCAATAACCTGTGGAGTCCTCTGTTGGTTTGGAGAAGAGTTCTGACTTGTTAACTGGATGAGAGATGATGACCTTTGTAATGGTGCGTTGTTATTTTGCTGAGGGGGAAACAGCACACACACACAGAGGTGAGTTCACAGGCAACTTAAGCATCAAAGAACAGATTTTACAATATGTATCCTTAAGGCATTCTCTCATCCTGTACCTTCAGTATAATGCCAAAATAAGTAAGATTTCAAGCCAGTACTTGAAATACAGCTGTCAGCCCTTTTGGCCAAGGCCTTACAAATTCAGCATAAAGAATGCACTCTCTGGCCTCAAGAGAGCTAAAGGAATCCCAAACTTGTACTTCAAAATACACAAATATGTTGCAGGAAGGAAGGGCGGGGATGTGCCTTGAAAAAAGTAAGCTGTCACATGAGATGCATCCATCCTTCTGTATCCTTTAGTGATAGGATGCACATCTTCCTGTACAGCAGCAGCATCTTAACAAGCAAGGGTACTTCAAAATGCAGTCTGCACAACAGCAAACGGGAATCTCTGGAGCACTACTAGTGTCCAGCAACAAGTCCTGTCCAGACTTCAGAATGACTGGGCAAAGGGAGCATGGCCAGGAGGTCTAGAAGAGTATTAACCAAATTATCCTGAAGAGTAAGGAGGCTCTGAAGCCAACTCAAGAAAGTCACTTTGTGTGCAGGAGCAAAGCATGCTTCCAACTTTATTCTAGAGGACACACAAGATTTGCATTTCGCATACCCATTTCTTTTTATACATGACCAAAGTGCATGCATAAAACTCAACTTTTAAAGAAGACGCAAATGCAACCTCAGACATCTGGAAGACAGCTTGGAATCATGTAGAAGCAGCTGGAAAATTGCATACCTTTTGCTGTGGTTGGGTTGGTGGAGGCAGTGGAGGTTGCTCTGTGGTTCCCATGGGAAGCTCAAATCGAGGGCTGATTTTATTGAAAGAACATACAGACATTAGTAAACAAAGACCAAACCATGGATTTAACTATCACTATCCTGGAACTCCATATGCTTAGGTATACCTTTGAACTTTGAGGCTATTTTGAGAAATGGAGAAATATTTTTCCCTGTGTAACTTCGCTGTATAGACAGAGAAACTACACAGTAATGACCACATATTTCCTAGACACAGTTATAAACTTTTAGAACAAGAGTGGGACTGGCAGATGCTCCCCTTTTGAGTCCTGCTGGCTCAAGAGGTTGTGAGTTGCTTCTTTTCCAGTCAGACTGATTGCAAAATGGGAAGACTATACGAGAAGCCTTTGGGTCAGTTCCCCAAAATGAGAGGTTCTGGCCAGCTAGGTAAGAAATAGCACTCCATGGGTTCACTTTTAAATCACCTAGAGTTCCTTCCTTCAGCTCAGCCACTGGGTAGGCTACTCCAAAAGTGGCACGGGGGGCGCTGCTTTCCATTCAGCTAAGTCAACTGTATCAAACCCCCAAAAGTCTGTTTTATATTTTAGCTAACTCTTCAACATTTGTTTATAGATATTTCTTAGATATTTCCTTAGCTATTTCGCTATCCAAAAATGCAATTCAATTTGCCTCAAGGCCACCATAACAGGCTCTTCTTATTTCTCATTTCCAATTACTACAGCAGTGCCATGAATAAAGGTAGGGTGAGAGATGCCTGGCAACCAAGCACCTGGAGATGACTTACAGAAGCAAGCCAAGCCTCATGTTGCTAATGAATATCAAACCCAATCCCACTTGACAATTTCTTCCCCTTTTCAAGTATGATACCCATTAGACCCTGAGTGAAAGAGAAGAAAGTTCCTCAACTGGGAAAAATGATACTGCCAGCTGTAGGCCCATCCGAGTTTGTATCATGCTTTATAATATCCTACACTGCTGTCACACAACATGGGAGGGGCTGCAAGACCAAACTGTAGTTCTGATAATCTGGTCCAGTCTGAGAAGCAAACCCCCTGAGAAAGGTATAACCAAGTCTCAGTGCACAGTGGAAAGGCCTCGCGGCAAAAGCAAAAGCAGCATCAGCTGACATAGAGTAGAATCGACAAGAGATTTCCAGGATACATGCTTGAATGGAGGAGAGTCTGCCAGCCAAGTTTTTTATATTTCTGACTGGGCATAGGAGAAACTTTCATAGAAATGTGTATAGACCAGCTTGTGGCATAGCAGATATATTGTGGAAACCTAGAGAGCAAATAATCCTGGAGTGTACTCACTGCATGAATTTGCAGGCGGGGCCCTCTGGACAGAAGCCTACCAAGTAATTCACACAAATAACACGGCGTGTATGCCTGTGTCTGCAGAGTGGACCTGAAAGATGGAGTGTTATGGTCACATTTCTCATGCAGAATTAAAAGAAATGCAAAAAGTAAAAAAGTGTTGCCTAGCGCCACCATCCTCCATGTACCCCAGACCCCCACAAAGTCACCTATGGCTTCTGAAGCAATGATTTCACATTTTCAGATACTACTCATCAAGGGCAAGGAACAGAAATTTCTGTAACAAAGACACATGCTCAAGCAGCCAAATCTCATACCATACAGGGGCTTTCTATGCTGTAAGACATTTTGACTTTGCATTACTGTTACAAAATGTATATATAATGGGAGACATCATAGACAGAGGGAAAAAAATGACCCAACATACATACCATGTTTACAAAAGCCTCGATCATACCAGGGGCAATCTTTGATCTTAGACTCTGGGTCAATGTGCAAGAACGGGCACTCCTTGTTGCTGCATTCCCCTGCAGTAGACAAGCACACGCTTTACTGGACTGTGAAGCAGAGAGAATTTTCCATCAGCATCAAGAATAAACAGGTCCCAAGGAAAAATGATACAAAATGTGACATCACTTACATGCATGTCCTTTACTGTCACAAGAACCACTGCCTTTCCTCCCTGTCCACTTGGAGGAATGAAGCAATTTACTCATCCTGGAAATTCAGATACTCTCAGGCGAGGTATGTTAATAAGCTGACTAATGAAGTGCCTAAAGTTGTCTTCAGTCATGAAGACAAGTTAAAATTTTACCTTATATAATACCACATCCCTAATCTCCACCATAATGTTGTTTGCACACTAATTACTTCTTTACTTCAGGTGCTATCCAATTCAAAAATAACGTCTATTAAAATTACAAAACTCATATTTAACTTCAAATAGTAGGTATCATAAAACTATGATAGCAAGAGGACAAATTATCAAAATGCACTATGCAAAGTCTTATTTAGTCAGGGTTCAAAGAGCATGCAGACATGTTATTTTTTCCTTCTAAAAAACTCAAGAGATCTCCAAACTGCATGAGGGATCATACAAGGAACCTACTATTTCCAAAAACAAATCAGTTCCATTCCATAATCAACTATTTCGGCATCTTAGACTACAATCTATTTTAACTTTCACATTCTTCCTTATATTGCCCACCTAATGCTCTTTAACCTGAACAGTACGTGCCAAGAACTAGAACAATTATATGCACACACATAACCTGAACAAAGTTCAAGGCCTCAGCTACTCCACAGAGATGTTGTACACCAAGCTGAAAACGTCTAAATCACTGATTCAAACCTCAAAGCCTCAAGCATACCTCTGCTACATGGCATTATAATATCAACATTATCTACAGAATTTTTGTTATGGATTGCTGAAACAATTCATGTGGAGAATTTTGAATGCCCTCAAGTGCTATACAACATCCCTCTCATTATAGAGCAAACCTCTCTATACAAGTCAAGATTACATAACAAGAGTGATACATAGCCACACGCCACAGCTTTCTCACCATATTTTGAGTAGAAGTAACACTCCGGCATCTTGGTCATGTCGTACTCATGCAGGAATTCACACTGGTCTCCTTTCTTGCAGAGGCCTCGTAGCCAATGTTTGCAAACAACTGTCTTTTCTCCACTGATGTGTCGGAACGGACACATTCCTCCTACAGTTTCAATATATATTCAGATGCCTTAAGAAGAATAGGCCCCTTACGAATCAAATCATCATTAAACATCTATGCTAGAATTCGGTTCTAGCTTAAAAGATAAATATAATCTGTTATGTTTTCTCATAGTTTATGTTGCACTATCACAGTAAACATAACCTTCTGTAAGAGATTCTTCAACCATGATCAGTGCCAGGCTGTCAGAATGCCAACATAACCATAAACAGAAAGTCATGCCTCCTGCCACCAAAGACATGTGCCACGTGGCTGGATAGCAGTACGTGTGAAAGGGATCTAGGAGTCTTCATAGACCACAAGCTGAACATGAGTCAGCAGTGTGATGCGACAGCCAAGAAAGCCAATGCAATTCTCAGCTGCATCAATAGGAGTATGGTGTCTAGATTGAGGGAGGTACTGGTACCACTCTACTCTGCTTTGGTTAGACCTCATCTTGAATACTGTGTCCAGTTCTGGGCACCCCAATTCAAGAAGGATATTGACAAGCTGGAGCAAGTACAGAGGAGGGCGACCAAAATGGTGAAGGGCCTGGAAGCCATGCCCTATGAGGATAGACTTAGAGAGCTGGGTACGTTTAGTCTGCAGAAGAGAAGGTTAAGAGGGGACATGATAGCCATGTTTAAATATTTGAAGGGATGCCATGTAGAGGAAGGAGAGGGCTTGTTTTCTGCTGCTCCAGAGATCAGGACAAGGAGCAATGGATTCAAGCTGCAGGAAAGGAGATTCCACCTGAACCTCAGGGTTGTATGGCAGTGGAATCTGCTGCCTCGGAGTGTAGTGGAGTCTCCTTCCTTGGAGGTTTTTAAGCAGAGGCTGGATGGCCATCCGTCGGGAGTGCTTTGAGGGTGTTCCTGCATGGCAGAGGGTTGGACTGGATGGCCCCTGGGGTCTCTTCCAACTCTACATTTCTATGATCTATGATTCTATGATTCTTCTCCTCTTATTTTGGAATACTGGGGGCTGCTGAAAATGGAACAATCTGTCCACTTGCAGACTTACTAATTACTCCGTACCTCTGACTGAGATTTCATTTGTAAGGCCCTCTCATTATGCTTTGGTGCTTACATTTTTCTTCAAAGCAACGTATACAGTGATTTCCTGATAAATAATAAATAATGGCACCTTTTAACAACAAAGAAGTAACAAAAGAATGGCCAGGAGTCTGGTTCCCAGTTACTTTTCTCCTTCTAGCATTACTTTTCTTCTTCTAGCATATCTGCAGTTGGGGCTTACCTTTCCCACAGGCCGCCTTCAAAAAGAAATCACAGACCGCCGCTCCGGATTCTGTGGAGAAAGAGACGCAGAATGAAGCACCCAATATAGCCCAGGCCTCTCTCCCTTTCAGCTTGCTTATTATGCATTAACATGGTCAAAATAAAATGCACCTCAGACACCAGACCAATAATCAACCTATGATTGAGGAGACTTTACAAAGTCGTTTAAAAAGAATTTGTTCACATTCAAAATGATTGCCAACCCTTTTAAAAAATTTATTTATCCTTTAAATCAGTGGTTCTCAACCTTCCTAATGCTGCGACCCTTTAATATGGTTCCTCATGTTGTGGTGACCCCCAACCATAAAATTATTTTCGTTGCTACTTCATAACTGTAATTTTGCTACTGGTATGAATCACGCCAAAGGGGGCAGGAGGACGCGAGCGTGCGGCTCGCGCTTGCGCACCACCACCGAGGAGGGCATGGAGCCTAAGACCATCGGGAATATGTATTTTCCAATGGCCTTAGGCGACCCCTGTGAAAGGGTCGTTCGACCCCCAAAGGGGTCCCGACCCCCAGGTTGAGAACTGCTGCTTTAAATGTATATGCTGTCTTTCTACCAGCAATTCCAGGAACTGCTGGGTGGGAAATGCCTTCGCAGGAGGTGGGTCCCAAGTATAAACCCATAAAAAAGGTTCTCCCTTTTCTCTCTCATGTTGTGATATTGCTCCTATCATCCCCCTCAGGGGCTTCTTTGAGTCTCCTGGAGGGTCAACCTGCACACCCCAGGGCCATTTCCGCACGAGGCTGTTAGAGCGCGATGATCCCACTTTCAACCTCCTCTGGAATCCTGGGGCCTCAAAGGCCCCTCCCGAAACGGCAAACCCCAGGATTCCAGAGGAGGTTGAAAGTGGAATTATCGCGCTCTAACAGCCTCGTGCGGAAATGGCCCAGGATTCCAGGGGAGGCTGAGAGCGGGATCGTCGCGCGATAAGGCTCGGGTGCGGAAAGGGGCCTCCGCCCGCCCGCCGCCCACGTACTGTCCATGCCCGGGAAGGGCAGCGGCTGGGCGCCCAGCTGCTGCTCCACCGCGATCTCCAGTTCGAACTTGATGTGGTCCACGCTGGCGATGAGCTCCTGCATGATGGCGGCGGCGGCGAGGCGGCGGCAGGGCCCGCGGCCGCCTCAGGGAGGGTCGTGAGGGGGCCCGGAAGGCGGCGGGAAGGGCGGACGGGCCTCCGTTCCTCCCACAGGAAGGAGCCCGAAGGGGAAGCCGGAGGGAAACCAGGGCAGAGACGACGGGCTGAGGGGAGAAGCGAGGAGGAGGAGGAGGAGGGGGGAGAAGCGTCCGCACGGCCCTCTCTCTCTCCCCCAATCCGAACCGAACCGCCCTCGCGAAGGATGCTGGGAGCGCCCGACCTCGTCACCGACACGAAGCGCCTCGGCTCCCATCATTCGTTCAGCCAATGAGGCGAGGCTCCGCCCCCTTGTGGGTGGGGGAGGTGTCGTGTCTCGCGCGCGGCGTGAGGGAAAGGAAGGTTGGGAAGGAAGGGCGGCCTGATTGGCTGGAAGCCCTACGTAGCCGCCCTTCCGCTAATCGCTCTTTCTCGTTCGGCCAATGGGGATAAAATGCCCGCCTCTCTCTCGACGAGGTGGTTGACTGAGAATTGGACGGACGGGGAGGAAGGAGCCAATGATCGTTCTTGTACCTGAGGGGGGCGGGGTCGACTTCTCTCTTGGCCGAATGAGATGTTCCATCGCCTTCGTAGGCGGGGCTTTGGCGGAGCGGTGAGGAAAGAGGAGGGCGGGCTTGGAGAGCTCGTGGAAGCGCGAGCGGTCGTTAGACCCGATTAAAGCGCAAGCCGGAGCTTGGAAGAGATCCCCTGCTGGACTGGAGCCCCCAGAATCCCCAACCGTCATGTCGTGGCACTTGGGTAGTGGGAGTTGCTTAAAGGTAGGGGATTGCAGTCTCAAAGGCAGGGGGTTCTGGGAGTTGCAGTCCTAAAAGTAGGGGATTCTGGGGGTTGCAGGCTTAGAGAATTCGGGGAGGTGTAGTCTTAAAAGGCAGGGGATTCTGGGAGTTGCAGTCTCAAAGGCAGGGGATTCTGGGAGTTGCAGGCTTAAAGACAGAGAATTCAGGGAGTTGCAGGCTTAAAGGTAGGGAATTCTGGGGGTTGTAGTCTTAAAAGTAGGGGATTCTGGGGGTTGTAGTCTCAAAGGAAGGGGATTCTGGGACTTGCAGGCTTAAAGTTAGAGAATTCAGGGAGTTGCAGGCTTAAAGGTGGGGGATTCTGGGGGTTGCAGTCTTAAAGGTTGGGGATTCTGGGCGTTGTAGTCTCAAAGGTAGGGGATTCTGGGAGTTGCAGGCTTAAAGACAGAGAATTCAGGGAGTTGCAGGCTTAAAGGTAGGGAATTCTGGGGGTTGTAGTCTTAAAAGTAGGGGATTCTGGGGGTTGTAGTCTCAAAGGAAGGGGATTCTGGGACTTGCAGGCTTAAAGTTAGAGAATTCAGGGAGTTGCAGGCTTAAAGGTAGGGAATTCTGGGGGTTGCAGTCTTAAAGGTTGGGGATTCTGGGCGTTGTAGTCTCAAAGGTAGGGGATTCTGGGAGTTGCAGGCTTAAAGACAGAGAATTCAGGGAGTTGCAGGCTTAAAGGTAGGGAATTCTGGGGGTTGTAGTCTTAAAAGTAGGGGATTCTGGGGGTTGTAGTCTCAAAGGAAGGGGATTCTGGGAGTTGCAGGCTTAAAGTTAGAGAATTCAGGGAGTTGCAGGCTTAAAGGTGGGGGATTCTGGGGGTTGCAGTCTTAAAGGTTGGGGATTCTGGGCGTTGTAGTCTCAAAGGTAGGGGATTCTGGGAGTTGCAGTCTCAAAGGTAGGGGATTCTGGGGATTGGAGTCTTAAAGATAGAGAATTCAGGGAGTTGCAGGCTTAAAGGTAGGGGATTCTGGGGGTTGCAGGCTTAAAGGTAGGGGATTCTGGGGATTGCAGGCTTAAAGGTAGGGGATTCTGGGAGTTGCAGTCTTTAAAAGTAGGGGATTCTGGGAGTTGCAGTCTCAAAGGCAGGGGATTCTGGGAGTTGAAGTCCAAAAGCTTCTTTAAAAGCAACATTTCCTCTTCATCTCCCAGCATCTCCAGATGGTTTTGGATGACAATCCCTTCAATGCTCTTCCTCTTCCTGTGCCGGTGTGTGTATGTGGCTTCAAGGTGATTTTTGGCAACCCGATGCATTCCATAGGATTTGCTTAGGCAGAAAGTATTCATAGGGGATTTCATCAGTTCCTCCTCCTAAAATTTAGCAGACATTCATTGGTAGCCTCCCATCCAAGTACCAGTCAGGGCTGACCATACTTATCTTCCGAGATCAGATGGGATCTGGTGCCTTTAAGGTACTTAGGCCCTCTTTTCTGGAGAGACATATACATGTATGTATTTGTGTGTACATATATGAATATGACGGTATTTGCTGGCATAGGAGACTCACTTTCCCCCCAAAAAAATACTTTTTGAAAATGTGGTATGTCTTATACGCTGATGTGCCTTGTACACTGGTAAATACGGTATTTATACATATATAGTATATGCACCCCCATATAGTGCACAATATATGTAATAAACCAACTTTTTAAAATGCAGTTTTATGCATTTTAGCATTTTATGTATTATTTAGGCCAGGTTGATGGGCCTCTGGTGCCTTTAGGGTATTTCAGGCCAGGTTGACAGTCTAAATAGTTAAGTTAAGTAGTTAAGTTAAGTAGGTCAGCCCTGGTTAGTACTTGGTTAGGAGACCACCCACACATACCAGCTGCTGTCAGGTTTATTTCAGAGGAAGAAACTGACAAAACCAACTCAGTATTTCATGCCCTTGGAGTCAATGCCCTTGGTGTCCTTGTATGGCTAAGGGCATCATTGATATGCACATTTTCTGCAGATGTTTAAAAGCTGCATGTAAGCTGCTGTGGAGGCTTATTTCTTTTAAGGCAGTGGTTCTCAACCTTCCTAATGCCGCGACCCTTTAATACAGTTCCTCATGTTGTGGTGACCCCCAACCATAAAATTATTTATTATTTACAATGCCTCCCCACCCCTGGCAAAGGCCGCCTCGCTGGCCAGGAAAGGGGGGGCGGGCAGGGAGGGAAAGAGGAGCCGTGCGTCTCCCCCGGGAAAAAACTCTGAGAACCCCCCTGGGCTCTGCTTCTGCTTCGCTCTCGTTTCCGCTGGGGGGGCAGTGTGGGAAAAGTTTCCGGAGTGTCGACCCTGGCCGGGGGGGGAGGAATCCCAGCGCCTTTGTCTTTTGCGCTGGGCGCAGCTCACCCCCCCGGAAAAGCACTGCCTTGTGGCCCCCCCTGGCCCTTCCACAGCGCCCCCCTCCATGGAGAGTGGGGCAGGGGCCGTGGCGAGGAGGGGGCTTTCCCCCGTGCTGCTGCTGCCCCCCCAGGCTGGCCCATCAGACAGGAGGTTCTCCCGGTAGCGGAGAAGGGGAGCGATTTCAGTCCCTTCTGAACAGGGGGCAGGAGGACGCAAGCGAGTGGCTCGCGCTTGCGCACCACCACGGAGGAGGGAATGGAGCCTAAGACCATCGGAAATATGTATTTTCCGATGGTCTTAGGCGACCCCTGTGAAAGGGTCATTTGACCCCCAAAGGGATCGCGACCCACAGGTTGAGAACCACTGTTTTACGCAAGTGCTTTAGAAAATAAAATCATAACATTTTGGATTTGGATTTCAGGAGATGGCCACCTAATCAAGGGATAAAGGGAAGAAATCACGATGGCTGTACAACTGGCATCCCGTCACTTCTTCTCAGGAGTTTTCTGTCCTTGGGCTTGTTCTAGTTATAGGCTGCATTCGATGTCAAAGAAATGTTTGGTCTGGGACAGAAACCCACGACTCCTACTTGGGTTTCCGGGCTTGAGAAGTTTCAGCTCATCACCAGCAGTCTACAAGTTGCACAACAGAGACGTGAAAGAGAAACTGCCTGCCAGCTCCTCTGAAGGAATTCCGAAAGAGGAAGAAGAGCCTGATGAAGAAGGCGGCTTTGGGACGTTGTCCCAAAAATTCTCTAGTAGGCGTTTTTTTCAGAAAGCTACACCAGAACTCCACAACTTAGAGCTCCAAACACAGCAAGAGGAGGAGGAGCTGGAACCAAAACCTCGACGAGGTCCCAAGAATACTCCATATTGGTATTTCTTGCGATGCAAGGCCCTGATAAAGGAAGATAAGGTCATTTGCTTAACGGTCATTGCCTTATGAGTACTGAACAAGATCGTAGCACTTTTGGAGGACAGTAACAATTGGATCACGTTCATAACAAAACATCTCCTTTGCACATAGAAAGTCCCAGGTTCAGATTCCAATATGTAAATTAAAAACGTCAGGTGGCACGAAGAAAGTGCCAGCAGCTTAAAGAAGTTGCTCCAAGCTGGTGGAGGTCAAACTGGACTAGATAGATAAATATTCAGAAATGATATAAGATCGCTTCCTGTAGGATCTAGTGTAATAATCAGCCTTTTTTGAACCTAGGATCCACTTTAAGCTTAAATATGCATTTGGGAATCTGCTTCTTATTACTTCTGCCATATACCTTTGTATGGTGCTGATGTTATAACTTCAGTCCAGCTCTGATTTAAGTAGCAAGTTCCACAGTATCAGTTGAAGACCAATGATCTGGTGGTTTTAGCATCAAATATTTCTTCCTGGGTAGTCCTCATAAATATTTGTTGTCCTTGTTGTTGTTGTTGTTGTGGGCCTTCAGGTCGTTTCAGACTCATGGCAACTCTAAGGCAAACTTATCACTGGTTTCTCTTGGCAAGATTTGTTCAGCAGAGGCTTGCTTTTGTGTTCTTCTGAGGCCAAGAGTGTGTGACTTGCCAAAAGTCACTCACTGAGTTTCCATAGCTGAGCAAGTGATTTGAACCCGGGGTTCCAGAGTCATAGTCCAATGCTCAGACCTTAAATATTCGTTCCCAGGTAGTCTTCATAAATATTTATATGAGTGTGTATGTGTATATATACATGCATGGATGAACGTAGCCAGAGTAATGTAATTTGTTAAGACAAGTACTTTAGAATCAAGTTGAAGTCTCTACTTAGCCATCAGTAGACCTTGGGACAGTCATTTTCTCTTAGTTTGACTTACCTTATAAAGATGTTGTGAGGATGAAGAGGGGTGGAGAGCCATTGCACAGGCCTATCTGACTTGGCAGTTTTGTTTCACATATTGTTAGTTTTGAATAAAAGATGTGTTGAAGCATGTTGAACTGTTCTTCTTTTCTGTGGTGTAGGAACCTATCCCTTTTCCCATGTTATTTCTGCCTTTGATATCAAATTTTCTGTTAAAGAAATAATGCCCAGGAACACATGACCCTTGTTAGTTGAGGTCTACCTGTACAGGTAACTAATAAATGCAAGGGTGTATACATGTGTTTGTATTTTTGCCTTAAAACCTTAGTAACAGATGTCTCTGCCACCTTCTCACAGTTGTTCTTTCTTCTCTGTAGTTGAAAGAAGCCCTGGATCTGTTTGAGATACAGATGCTGAAGGAAGAACGTGTTCCCCCAGAAGAGAGCAACTACACAGTGTTGATCGGCGGGTGCGGCAGGGCTGGATATCTGAAGAAGGCCTTCAGGCTGTACAATGATGTAAATACTCAAGACTAAACTTCTTTTTAAGGAGAGAATTGCTGTTGGGCAGAGTGCATTAGTGTCAATAACTTTGCAAAGAGCTAACTATGCTAGTCTATTTTAGCATTAGAATTTGTTTAAAATTGAGGTATCTTTTTGACTAGCAATTTTTTTAATTTTTATTTTCTTTTTTAAGCATCAACTTTGGTGTATTATCATCCAGTTCCTTAATGCTTGGAATACATTATATGCACAACTGCTTGGCTGTTGGGGTGAGATTATAGTGACTTGGAATGCAGGAAACAGTGATTATATTATTAATAGGAATGGTTAGCATAAACATCCTGGCATATTTCGACTAAGACAGTAGCCTGTTAGTCTGTTAAATGTCTTGCAAGTATTAAAAAAAAAAGTGAGTTCCAGTTTCATAAAATTATAGCACTGTAGAGTTGGGAAAATCTAGGATTAAAGATCTCAGGGTATGATTAGGATATGTATTATTGTCTCATCTGTATTTTAACCAGTTCTTCTAAAGTATTCTTAACAACCCTGGTAATATATATCTTGAGAGAATAATGCCTGCTTTGAGTGTTTTTGTTAAGCATATCTGCTGCTGTTTTACTGGGAGGTAGATGAAAAAGCGAGCCTTAGAACCTACCGATGCCACATACACTGCCCTGTTCAACGCCTGTGCAGAGTCGCCCTGGAAAGATACCGGCTTACAAATGGCCCTGAAGTTACGACAGCAACTGCTGAGCAAAAACATTGAGCTCAGTCTCATCACATACCACGCTCTTTTGAAAGCTTGTGCCCTCTGTTCAGATCTCCGGATGTGCTTTGAGATACTGAAGGTAAAGAGAAGTTTTAGCCGGTAGAAATTTTGGATCATTTAAATGTATTCTTCAAAATAGTTTCTGTTTAGTTGCCTTGGGCTCAGTCGTGACCAATTGTGGTCTGGAATTTCCTGTCGTGTTGGCTACAGCTGATGGGATCTGGAGTCTAAATAACAGGCTAGAGGTGCCTGCCCCTGATAGAACAGAACAGCATAGTTTTATTTTGATCGTAGACCAGAATATACCCTGTGCCCCTGGTGCAGCAGAAAGATGTTTTATGATCTCCTTGACAAGCAGATAAATAACATAACCCAATGCTCCACAGTCCTTCCTTGTATGTAAATAGAGGCCTACCTGTTCCAGGTTCTCAAAAGAGATTTGGAAGAGGAGAAAACTCCTTTTTTTTGTTGCAAATGTGGAAAGTGTATTATTGGAAACAGAGATTGCCCACTTCCAGTGTTAATAAGATAATAGAGAATATACGTGTCCCTGAGATGACTTCAATAACAGTTTCTAGGAGTCTTTATCCTGTAGGAGTTCTTTTAATCACATTTTACCTTCACTGATGGTAACCAGAAAACATTGTTCTTGGAGCTCTTAAATTTGCCTGGAATCTTTCTAGGAACCCAGTTTCCACAGATGAAGTATTTGTTGATGCTTACATTGTTGTTGTTAAACCTCTTCAGTGTAGAACAAATGATGATGAAACTGCATCCTTTAACCCTTCCCTCTTTCAGGAGATTGTCCATAAAGGCCATCAGATTACCACAGATACTTTCAACTTCCTGCTCATGGGGTGCATAAAGGACAAAGAGAATGGGTTCCGGTATGCCTTGCAGGTCTGTTTACTACCTTCTCCTTCACTGTGGTGTAAATCAACAGAGAGTTTCCATTTTACATCATCTGAAGTGATTTCTCTTCAACTATCACTTCCTCTGGCTGGGACCCTTGTATTCTGTGTGGTTTTAGAACGTGAGAGCCATACGCTTATGATCAGTATAATGTGGTTGGCTGTCTGGGTGTTTTCTTTGGTTCTAAATCTCCTTTTTAAAGCAATGGGAAATATGTTCTCCCTTCCCTTGCATCTCTGCCAAAGTGGATCTATTCCATAATGTTAACTGCAGTTACTGCACATGCTTATGTTCTGACATCTTTTTGCAAGCCAGAACATGTACTTCCAAGCTCTGCTTGGAACCAGTGCTGAGGAAGAGATAATCACTTTATGCAGGGCACCTTGAACGTAGTGTTACATGCAGGATTCGGATGAGCTGGCTCCTAGCTGAAAATACTACTGTACACCCAGACCTAACAGGAGTAATTGCCGTTATAACCAGAGCTTGCTGAGTTTACTTTTGCTCCCAGAATTCCCTAGCTAGCATGGCCTGTGGGATTCTGGGATCTGTTAATCCAAAAATAGGAAGTAATCTTTTCCAGGCTCATTAGGGTTGAGCATCATTGTGTGAGTTGCTCCAGTCCAGCAAGAAGTGCCAAGCTAAGTGCACGAATGAGCTGGAGAGCAGCAACAGGCTGCAATTCTAGGAAGCAGGCCATATTGCAAACAGTAAGGCTTCTTGCAGAATAAACCAATTTAGGATCACTGCATCTGCCTCAGGCGCTGGAATCTTATCTCACCATCTACATTAATGTAAACTTACATATACTTGAAGCTGTGTAGCAAAGATGCTAAGAAGTCCTGTTAGTGGGTTGCAGAAATGCATTACAAGATGCTGGCAAGAGTGCCTGCTGCACACTGGGAGCAGTGTAGCACACACCCCATTGTGTGTCAGTCCCATTGCACCAAGCAACCAACTCTGCTATGTAGTAAAGCAAGAGCAGCCTTCCGCTGGATACAGAGCTGCCAATTCTAATTCCCATATATGTAAGTGCACTTACAAAGATGTAACCCTCTAACAGGGTTCTGACCAACATTTCAGAAATCAACTGACCATCCAGAGTTCAGTGTGTGTCCCCTTAATTCTACCCTATTTTTTCAAACAGGTCTGGCAACAGATGGCAAAACTGAACCTTAAACCTGACAGCTACAGTTACAATTTGATGCTCAATGCCGCCAGAGAGTGTGGCCTCGGGGATCCCCTCCTGGCTTCTGATTTGCTGCTCAGATCTTCAGAGGAAATCCCAGCTGTTCCACAGCTGGAGGCTGGTGGGAAAAAACACCGGAAGGGAAAGGGCCAGAGAAGAAAAGCAGTAGACCCTGGATTTGGAGCTCAGTTGGATGTAGAAATATTGGAAAAACGCATCTTCCTGGAAGAGATCAGAAAAGCTGAGGAACAAAACATGGCTGTGAGCAGTGATAGTACAGAGGGAGAGATGAGAGGTTCCTCAAAATATTCCATGGTGACCAAGGAACTGATGTCCACTGAAAAGAGCTCTTTCACTCCAAATATTATAGAAGGGGACACTGAGTATTTTTCTGAGGCTGCGTGCCACGTCCCCAACTTGCTGGATTTGCAGGCGCCAAATAGAAATGTGATTTCCTTAGGAACCGTGGCCACAGCCTCCGACAGACTAGCTTTGATGGGAAACATGGAGGGTTTCTTAAAGAAAATGAAGGACGACGGGGTAGCAGCCAACATCAAAACTTTCACCCTGCTGGCAGAGGTGGTACAGCCCAACAGCCAGTCAGAATCTTCTTTATTGGCAACGATGGAAGAGAACAACGTGAAACCAGATATAACTTTTTTTAATACATTGATAAGGAAGAAGAGTAAACAAACAGATCTGGAAGGAGCAAAGGTAAGAGTGTGGCTGGGCCGATGCAGGTCATAATATTGTGGGAACACAACTGGGCAGCATTCACAGAACTCAACTTTCTGAGGATCTCTGCTTTTATGCAAGAGCCACTGTCATGTACTGGTATAAGTGCTGGACTAGGATACTGGGAGACCAAAATTTGAATCTCCGCTCAGCCACGGAAAGCCTCTGGGTGGCCTTGGCCAAGTCATACTCTCTCAGTCTGAGAAGGTGGCAAGTCTGACCAAGTTCTGCTTTAGGGTCACCATAAGTCAGAAATGTAAATGTAAACATAAACAACTGTTTGTATTAGTATTCTTTTAACTAGTGTTTTAGCTCTTAATGGTCCATTGTAATTGTCCCAGTCTGCTTTTAAGTCTAAAGGTCAAAGGAACTATCTATGGTGCTGAAACTAAGGGTTAAGTTTCAGCACCTAAAATTTTGGCTTAAAATCCAGAGCAGACTCACCATCTCACCAACATAAGCACTGGCCACCACTGTCTAAGGCTTCCAGTGAACCAATTCCTTATCCATGACTAGCAAAATCAGACTAAATTATGCAAGCTGGAAAATGGCACAGAGCTGTTCAACTTGTTCAATTAAAATAATGCAAAACTTGGCTGAATACATGATTTTAGCACGGAATATTTACAGCTTTGCTCATCTGTCTTTAAATATTACAGAGCCTGCTGCCCATATTGCTGAAAAAGGGACTGTCACCCAATTTACAGACCTTTTGTAACTTGGCCATAGCCTGCCGCAAACAGAAAGATGGACTTCAGTTACTCTCAGATATGAAGGTACCAACAGCTCTGGATGTGATGTTTTTCAACCTCTACATGTGCAAAGTTTTATTAACACAAAAGATGCTCAAGCCAGCTTTGCCACTGGCCCCTACCAGTGACCTTAACAGTCCCCCTATGGTTGCCTGACAAGTTTTATCACAGATTTAGGAAATAATGCAAATTACTAGTTTTATGCATTGGACTAGCAGTCAGTTTCATAAAATCCCAATTAGTGCTCAAAAAAATGTTAAGAAAACCCTTCCACTCTAGTGGTAAATGGGAAATTACGAGGGCAGCAAGGTTACAAGCCAAAGGCACGAAAAAGAAAGCCCAAGTTTAAAAGGTTTTCCTTTTTGATTTTTATTCATTCTAAGTTCATCTTGGAGTGAAGTTTCTGTTTGTAATCTGAACCTTAGAGGGAGTGTGGGTGAGCAACTAATCTCTGCATTCATACATTCCTAGAGTTCATTTTGAACAGCAGGTTTTGAGCTGTGTTACTACAAAACATAAAGCAACCTTCCACATGATATTGAATTCAGGATCTCAGTGCTGATGCACATAATTTGGGGGGCCAATCATATTAGATATAGAGATGACTTTTGTCTCCTCAAAGCTTATACCTGAATTCCTACAGACAGAAATGTATCAGTTCTTCAGAGATGTCTTTATCTTACTATCTGGAACTCTGTTTTTCAGAGGGCTGGACTAAATCCCAATGTGAACATCTACAGTACCCTTATTAATGCAGCTGTGAAGAGACTGGACTATGCCTACCTGATAGAGATCCTAAAAGATATGAGAAACACTCAAGTTCCTCCAAATGAAGTTGTCATACGTCAGCTGGAGTTTGCAGCCCAGTATCCTCCTCAGTTTGATCGGGTAAAAATTACCTTGTAGTGAGATTATATTAAAAGTGTTTAAGACATGAAACTGACATAGAGGATAGGAAATCTTAACATGACCATAAGCATAGGGTTTTTGGAGAAAGAAAATTCTGTTTTGTCAGATACTGAGTCTTGTCTGTACAAGACAAGAAGCTGCAAATACAATTGGCCCTCCACATTCGCCAGAGTTAGGGGCACAGAACCCCTGCAAAAGTGGGAAAGCTGCAAATATAAAAATGAATGGGTGTCTGTATGGGAGGGGGACTGAAGATGGTAGGGATGGTGGGCATCCAGGGTCCAAACTATGTTAGGGAAAGGGGATGCGTAGGCATGGTGGTTATGCACTTCCTCTGTCTTGTCCATGTCCTTCCTCACTTGAGGTGAGGGGGGACGGGTTGGAGAAACCCACCAGTAATCAAATCTGTGAAAGTGAAACCCATAAATGTGGAGAGCCAGCTGTACAATTCATTGAGCCATGGAATCCACAGGATAATATATATAATTCTAGCACCTAACTATAAGACTTCTAATTCTCATTGGTTTCAGTAGATTAGCTAAATATAGGATCATGATCTTCCTCTGTAGAAACTGTTACATAAATAAGATAAATGCCAGCAATTTCTTCGATATAGAAAATACAAAAGTTTATAGCCTCTGACAGAGCTATCTCTCACCCCAGTGCCCTTTTACTCTGTTGCACAAGCCCCGCTCTCAGCAAGTGTTTACTCTGTTCTTTTTCCTCTTGCAGTACAAAACAAAGGACCCTTATCTGGAGAAAATTGATGGATTTCGAGCCTACTACTTCCGCTGGCTGAAGTGGATGGCAGCAGAAGAAACACCACACCCTTGGGCAAAATATAGAACTCCTAAGCAACCAGAAAAGAGAGACAGTTCTGAAGATGCACAAAACCACAGCAGTGCAACAGGACAGTAGAATAAAAACTGTTGTTGATACTGTATTGCAGTTATATTATTCACAAAAACAGCAGTTGAGCCCACCTCTGTTTGTACAGACAATGCTTGGATCTAGGAGTGTCCTTTCCCTAGTATTAAATAACAAATACACCAGTTTGGATGCAGGTCATACTTCACTCCTGATGAGGAAACTACTCTTGATTGACCCTTTCTGTAACTAAATGAGAATAATCACAACAGCACAAATTTCATTGGAGAAATGAAGAACGCTTTATTTTAAAATAAAATGGTTACACAGGACATTAATACAGACACACCATTGCATTTACAATTCGGGCTGGTGTAGCAGAGAGTGCTGAGGAGATCCATTCACAGCAGGATAGTTACAAAATAAAGGTTATAGCTCTTTTGTGAACAGTCACTGGCATGGAGTCAGCCTTTAGGAACTTCTCAAAAGGGTGGGGTGAATGTCAAAAAAGTGCTTCATCCAGAGCAGCCCCTACACCCACAGTGAGTACACTCAATTATTCTCCCCTGTGGAATGAAGCCAGAATGTTAGTCACAACAGTTAATTGGGTACACAGTGGAACAGTACAAGAAGTAGTCCTTGTTGGAAAAAAATGGGCTTAACGCCAATTGCTAATCCCAGTCAGAGTCATTCCACTGAATCAGTCAGATTTACACAGGTAAATTTACACCATTCAATTAATCTACTCGAGCTCGGACTAGCAGGTGGATTTAGGTCTATGTTGTTACTGTCCTGCAAGAAATGGGTGTGAGAGGGTGTTTGCTGCTGACTCATGCATTTTAGCTTCACTACACTTGGGAGAGGTAGGAAAGACTGCTATGAAACCAGGTTTTTAAAAACTTCCAAGGGTTTAGAACAGGAGACATCTTGAAAAATAACTAAAATTTTATCACCACTGCCTTCCATGTGAAGATTCTTACATCCTAGGGTGTTAAAACAGTCTGCAAAATAAAAACATCTTGTAGCCCAAGACTCTTTGACTTCCTTATATGTTAGGTTTTCAAATTTACAAGAAACACTAGTACAAAACTAAAAAAGGACATCCATACCGATGCTGGCCCTCTTGAGTTTAATGGGAGAAGTTCAGTAACTAGACCTATTTTCTGACTTGAAATACAGACAACCAGATCCACATGTACTTCTCTTTCACACAGTTTAGACCACCAGAGGCCACATGATCTAAAGACCAGACCAGTGTCGGCCTGCATGAATCAAGCATCAAAGAAAATGCAACAGAGACTTTAATTCCAGAAGAACTACAAGTCAGTGGGCATATTTCAGAATTACATTCTTACCACTTCCAGCTTGCTTTTGGGTACTCTACAGATGCAGTTGGTTCCAAAGTTGGTATCCCGGGTCTGGATGCAGCGTAAACAGCAGAGGTTCTCATAACCTTGTTTCTTCCACTTGGCAATTAAGTTTTTATCAGCATATCCTTCTTTAATGCAATACTCGTACAACTCTATGCAGGACAGAGATGAGAGACTACTTGGCGTGCTTATTGTAAGCAGAGAAAACAAAAGAAATGATCATATATCCCTCTAATGTTAACACATAGAACCAGTAGACTGAAAATTCATTTCTTTCCCTTTCAGATTAAGACATATCTACCAGCTGTTTCAAATATATACATGTTATTGTTACTGAGAAATGAAGAAGACAGTTGTATTACCTCTACTGATGGCCTTCCTCTTATAGAAGAGATCAAAAATGTAGCGCGTTTTCTGGTGATGAATTCTGAAGATAGGCCAGAGAGATTCCACTTTCCTCTTCCCTTCATGAGGTTCAGTTTCAGCTGAGAAAAGGGGGAGCAGAAAGATGTTACTTTTCTAGTTCAGTCAAGTTGTTCTTGTCAGGCAAGCCAAAAAAAAAAAAAGAAAAGGAAAAAGAAAAAAGAGGAATAGGAAGTCCACTAATAATTTTAAAAACTGGTATCATTTGATGTTCAACAGTACAACACAACCCTATTTCAGAGCATCCAAAGCAGGCAATTGACACCTGAAGGAGCAAAAAGTGGTCTTCAGAGTCTGGATGGGTTTATGGCCCCAAAAACAAGTTTAAGGAGCTGCATGCTATTCCAGGGCAATACTTTGCTTATTTATACTACTGCCATGACCCATCTAAACTACTTTGTGGACTGGTGGAAGCTTTTTGAGGTCTCAGTCAGAATGTTTTTCCACCCCAATGAAACTTTTCTTGGAAATACAACAGATTAAGTTTGAAACCTGCATCTAAACAATCTGGTCTACCACCATAGTATAGGCTTCTCTTGCACTGAAGTTCTCAGGCTAGAGTTTTAAAATCTCTGCTCTTGTTTTATAAGGCAATTTCATGGTCACAACCAAATGAGTCCTCTGATTTGCTGCTCACCTTCTCTCATTTTTTGATCCAGCTCATCTAAGGTTGGTTCAATTAATTCCCAACCATCTGGAGGAGGTTTTCTGCTTCTCTTTACCTTGGGCATCTCCTTGAGATCTGAAAAAAATTATGGCAATAATTAAAATGTGTATGCAGTGATAGCAGTAGACATGAACTGCACCTTCAGAAATGAAGAGCTCTGTTCAAGCTTATTGATTTGATGTATATTTTCAAATTGTGTATATGAATGGCCCAAACTTTATGCATAACAGAAGCAGTTGTAAGGTATGTTTGGTTGTTAGGTGCCTTCAGGATGGCTCTGACTTATGGTGATTCTATCACATTTTTTTTTTTTTTTAAGTAAGAGATTTATCTCCAGGTGGCTTGCTATTGTCTTTCTCTGGGACTGAGACTGTGTGACTTGCAGAAAGTCAGCTGGTGAGTTTTTTTAGGATGAGTGAGGCTTTTGTCTCTTGTGTGTGAAAGCTCTGTTCTTGAACGCTGTGGTAGTTTGAAGAAACTTGTTAAAAATCTTTAGGTGTTATTTTATTAAGTGTTATTTTGTTTGAATATACTTATAACTTCCAATATCTTTCCCCTGACTGTTATTTTAATAAAGATTACACTTTGTTTTTATCATTTCTGCCTCAATGGAATCTTTTCTTCAGTTTTACTTTTATAAGAACACACTACCACAAGTTATCAATCCTTTTTGAATCACCCTTGAGAGCTTTGCACTAAGGTGGTGGTTTTAGAAGAGAAAGCTAGGTTGCTCAGTCAGTCTTCTACATTTGTGGGTTTCACTTCTGCGGATTTGATTATTCACAGGTTATTTGCAGTTACCTCTGCTGCCTCCCAAGGCCATTTTTAATAAGGACTGCAAGCCAAATGAGAAATTGCAAATGAGGCTTGCAAGTCCCCCATAAAAATGGTGTGGGGCACCAGTGGAGGTGGTAAGCCCCACCAGCCCCCAACTCCTGCCTTGCGAAGGAACTCTGATGCCTCAAAGGAATACATGGTGCATTGAATGCTACGTAGAGGAGGGAGAGGGCTTGTTTTCTGCTGCTCCAGAGACCAGGACAAGGAGCAATGGATTCAAGCTGCAGGAAAGGAGATTCCACCTGAACCTCAGGAAGAACCTCCTGACAATCAGGGCTGTCCGGCAGCGGAAGATGCTGCCTCGGAGTGTAGTGGAGTCTCCTTCCTTGGAGGTTTTTAAGCAGAGGCTTGATGGCCATCTGTCGGGAGTGCTTTGAGGGTGTTCCTGCATGGCAGAAGGGGGTTGGACTGGATGGCCCCTGGGGTCTCTTCCAACTCTACATTTCTATGATTCTATGAATATAGTGATCATACTTTTCTGTGTTTTAAATTGGGAGGGCCGAGAGCACATGTATCAAACACAAGGCCTGGCCCTCACATGGGGGGGGCAGAAAGAGGCACAGATAGGGCCTGTGAAGCAGAAAGTGGCCCACTTTGGATATACTGATGAATTCTATGTCACTTTATGAGGGCCATAAACTATGATGAAATAGCCCCAAAATGTTCAAGAAAAGAAAAGCTGATGCAGAGAGAAGGCAGTCTAAAAACCACTAATAAGCGAATGCAGAGGCAATTATTTAATATGATGAAAGAGTAGATACGTTTATATAGCCTTAGAGATCCAGCCGGCCCTTTGAGGGCAACCATAACGCTGATGCGGCCCAAGATGAAACTGAGCGTGACACCCCTGGCCTGGAGTTATTCACGGTTCCCCCACTTTTATGGGGGTCCTGTGCCCCTCACCCCGGTGAACGGGGAGGGATGCCTGTCGGTGAGGAAGGGAGGAGCCAGGGTGCTGTTGCAGGACTACAGGGAGGCCGCTACTCCAGTCAGGGAGGAAGAGAAGCAGGCCCGGCCCCTCCTCAGAAGGCCAGCGCGAAGGAACACCAGCTAAAGATGGGGCCGGATCCACCCTCTGCCTTTATTTCCCTTTTAGGTTACCTCAAAGGACTCCCTCCTTGCTCAAGGATCCCTTCCGTAGGGCTTTACGTGACTAATCCCTCCCAGCAGGAGGAAAACTGAGGCAAAAAAAGAGGGGGCGAACTTACCTCTTCCACAGCTTCTACTCTTCCGCCTCTTCGTATTTCTCCGTCGCCTGGCGATGACGCCACCGAGCAACGGGGGCCTTCTCCCTCCTAGCGTCGCTTTGAGAGTGGCATCTCCTGGAAGGCCCGTTTCCGTCGGTGCCTGTTGAGAGTCGCTCCAATGACGGCGCGGTGGGAGCGGGTCGGGCGTATCCAACGGTGTTATTTAATATACAGACCTACCCAAAGTGCTCGTGCTGCGTGGTTAGGACCGGCGTGAAGCGGTTGCTTTGCACCTTTCCTTCAGGCAGTGATGTAGACAGCTATAGTAGCCGGGGCTTAGGGGCCCTTCGACCAGCGCGTGTGGGGCTCTCCCGTGTGCATACTAGCGGGGAAGGAGCCGAAAGAAACCACAGAATTGTAAGGGGGGGCTAGGTCGCACTTCCGTTTCCGGGTCACCGGTCACGCTTGGGGAGTAGTGAGAGGAGTCGGGGAGGGGGGAAGGAGGAGGACGCGTTTGCCGCCGGAGCCGCCATCGTTTTTCACCCTCGCGATGCCCAAAGGAGGTGAGTGAGGGGAGGACGGAAGGAAGGAGGCCGGGAGGCCCGGGCCGGCGCCGGGGAGAGGAGGAGCCGCCTGAGGCCTAGCGCGGGGGCGGAAGCACCGCTTTGGACTCCCCCGTTAGGCGGGGCTGAAGAAGGGGGAGGACGGGAGCCGTGGCTGCCTTCGCCTCGCTCTCTTGGCCTCCCCGTCCCGTGGAAAATGTGTTGCTGTTTAAAAGACGGGCTCCCCGGGGTTCTGGCCCAAGGATCCGGAACCCCATAAATGCTGTGGGGCGGAGCGGGGAGAACCAGACAGGAGGAAGGTCTCCTTTCGAAGTCAGGTGGAGCGGATCCCTTTTCGAGGGCCGAGGGACTCCAAAGGGTGGCCCGGGAAGGTCCATAGGATCATAGGCCGTTTCCGCACTGGGCAGTTATAGCGCTATTATCCCGCTTCCAACCTCCTGTGGAGGTTTGCAGTTTAGGGAGGGGCCTTTAGGACCTTCAGCCAGGGAGCTCTTGGGCCTGAGGAAACTACAAGCCCCAGAATTCCACAGGAGGTTGGAACTGGAGTAATAGCACCAAAATAGTGCTGTTTATGCCCCCCCGGAGTCATTTAACGATGGCATTTAAGGGCATGGAGGTCCCTCTTCTCTCCTCGTGGTTGTCCCGTTGAGCCGCCAGCTCTGGGCAGTTGCATCAGGCAGCGCAGAGGCACCGCACAGCCATACGAGAGCTGCCAGGCGAGGTTCGTTCCTGGCAACAGAGAGATGAAGCCTTGGAGCTGCGCCTGCCACGTGGGAAGCAGGCTGAGGGCTTGGTTTACACAAGCAGGGAAACCCCTGACCTACGTGGTCCATATGTCAGGGCACAGCTGTCAAAAGCTCTACTCCTACCTGTCCAAACGACCTTCCTCACAAGTCATTTGTCCCCCTTTAATCTGATTCTGAACAATTAAAAACTGGTGTCATCCCCCATGATGGGAGATCCTTGCTCCTCACCAGTAAATGTGAGATGTCTCTTTAAGACTCTGTAATGTACATTATTTAGAAAGTGAAGCTTTTTTCTTTGCATGTTGCCTGAAGCTGAAATACTCTAAAGGCACCAAATGTGGTCTGATCCTAGAAAGCAGGGTCAGCTCTACTTAATACTTGGATGGGGGACCACTAATGAAAACCACATGCTGTGGGCGGTATGTCAGAGGAACTGGCAAGATTACCACTGAGTGTTCCTTGCCTGAGAAAATCCTATGGCATTCATCGGGTCGCCATAAGTCAATAGGCGTATATGCACACATCTGTTTTCTTGCTTGTCTTCTCTGTAATAGCTTTTCTTCACCGGGAAGTTGAGGTCTAAATGGGTCATTTTGAGAACCCAGGTATCCCTCTGCATTGTGCCCCAGCACCGTCTCTTGCTGCATGCTTTGAAAGGGAAGGTTAAGAGAAAACATGCTGAATTCACTCAGTGGTGAGTTAGTGCTAGCTGCCCTCCTCATGTTGGAATATAAACCTTAAATGCCATCTTAGGAATTCCTTTTGCTCAGAAACTAGTATGAACTGACAAGTGGCGGTAGGTGGAAATGGAAGTGTGGCAAAGTAACTTTACCTTCAGAGTAGCTTCCCTTAATTCCCACAAAGTCAGTGGTGTAATTGGATATTTTGCCTTCTCAAGCAATTGCAGAATTGATGAGGTTATCACATTCAATAAGGACCTGGAGTTCTTTATTTTGAATAGTTATCTAGAAGGAACTATAAAAGCAGACACATCTAGCCGTTTTCAGTCCACAGTCTCCTTCTTGGGTGTGACAAAATAATTTTCCACAGTGGTAAAGTTGAGCTTTGCCCATAACCTTATACAAGTGCAAACATGCACTCATGCCAGAAATAGGCATGGCAACTACAGCTGGTAAATTTTTGGTTGCCAATAAATTCCATGAAAACTACTGGAACACTTTGGAGTCAGTAAACCATGGCTTTAGAAATTTTACCACCCCATGAAACAGAATTACACTGTTGGATGGAGTGGAGAGATTCTTTCTCCAGAAGCAATCTTGCCTGACATAATAGTGCAGGGATGTCAAATTGACATGGACATTTATTTCCTCTTTTTTTCTATTTATACTATGAATAAAGTAAACCCACATGATTGAAACTGAGAGTTTCACTTGTAAATCCACTAAGACAATGTCATCAAAAAGAAAACGGGGAGTGAACTTCCCTTTGCTAGCCTGATTCTCTAACATCGTGTCTACATAGTGTAAATAACAGACGATAATAGTTCACAAAGATACTGCTATGTATGGCCCTGAACATACCCAGTGGCATCTGATTTTGGAAGCTACACAGGGTCAAGTCTAAGTTGTGTTTAGGTGGGAAATTGCCAAGTAATACCAAGGATCTTCAGCCAGGGCAATCTTGTCTGAAACCCTGGAGAGTGCCTGCTGCCAGTAAAAGTTGACCGTAGTGGATAGAGAGATCAGTCTTACTCAGTATAAGGCAGCATCTTATATTCTTTGACTGTCCTGTGTTCCTTGTCTGTACTCAAGTGTGGGCTGTGGGCTCGTTTCAACTGCTTTAGAATTTGGACATGAAATAACAAGATCCTTATAATGTAGATTATATCAGTATTCTTGTATTAATGGTCCTTGCTGTCCCTTCACTCTGCTGAATCAGTTTCTTTTTTCCCCTTGAGTGATCCCTGAATTTACCTGTTTTGACCCCAAATAGTCATGTGAGTAGGAGAAGGTGGCAGCTGATTGTTAACAATCCACTGGATTCGAGGTTGGTTTGGGGCACAATACAAAATGCTGGGTTTATAAATCTGTAAAAGTCCAAACGGACCAATTCAGGATATATAAAGGACTGCCCACTCTTGTTTGAACCTGCCTTCCTATATTTGTGTCAGCCCTCTCTCTACTCCTTAGTTAAAGCTGATTGCTGCTATACAGGTCTTCCCTGGAACAGTTAGCTCTGCCCTAATAGTTATGTCTTCTGGGTCCAAAACACATTTCTCTTATTTTCTAAAGGACCGCTTTCCAAACTTGGTTCCTCAGATGCTGTTGAACATCAGCTTTCCACATCCCTGGTTGGTCATGCTCTTGGCTTGTGGGAGTTGAGGTCCAAGAGCATCTGGGGACCCAAGCTTGAAAACAATTGTCCTAAAGCATTCAGTGAATGAGTCTGCCTTCAGTTATTTCGTTTCTTTACCTTTACTTGATAGAGTGTAGTTTTTTAAAGTTTGGAAATTGTTAATGGCATTGTTTGGCTTCTGTAAGCCACATGAAAGGTTAGGTGGCAGACATTCAAGTTATAAGTATCTTTAGTAAATACACTCAATAATCACTACAACTGGTAGACTGAAGTTTCAGAGTGAGAAGGCTATGTTAGAATCCTTTTCCTTGTGTCTAGTTTGCCACCTGAAGGATGCTTTTGTTTGGATGTGGAACCACCTAACCAAGTAGTGTTCTAAACCTCAAATGTTCAGAAAAAGCAGAGGTGGCCTGTCATTTGTGCCCTTTTTAGAGCACTTGTCTGCTGGAAGCAGGGATCAATCCCAGCCAGCGTAGCCAAGGGTTAAGATAACAAGGAGTTGTAGGCAGGTCTAGCATTCAGACTTTCTGTGGCTGCCCATTCTGATCTAGAGAGATCCAGGTTTGAGAATTCTGATCTAAAAGAGAAACAAATGCAAATTTGCTGAAGTGATGCTCTTCTAGAACTATAACTAATACCATCTAGGTCAGAAGTGGGAGTTTTTGTGATCTTCAAGAAGCTGTTGGTCTGCAACTCCCAGCAGGCCTACCCAGTGTTGGATGGTGGGATTTGCAGTTCACAGCCATCTGTGAAATCATATGTTTCCCATCCTTCATCTAGAGGGAGGAAATTACACACTGTAGGTCACCCCTGAAAATGTCTACTGCTCAAAAGCTTGTATATGAACATCTATAGGAAAGACTGAGACTTCTGAAAATCCTGGATAATCCTCATTAGAGAGAGATTAAAAGAGAAGCCATGAGAGGGGCCCCTGAGAGATTGGCGTTAATAGTCTCATGTTTTGTGTCCATGACCCTGTTCACAAAGGCACCATGTATGCAGCATACAAAATCCTTCTGTCTACCTTCCCAGCCTGGTGCGCCCTTTGAGTTTGGGACTACAGCTCCCATAATTTCTAACATTAGCCATACTGAGGAAATTGTAGTTCAAAATGTTTGGAGGGCACTAGATGGAAGAATTCTATTCCAGGCACAGGAGCAGAAGGAAGGTCCTGAAAGAATGGCTTTGCTAAACGAAGCTATGGAGTACCTGGCTAAATGGGGTTTTTGCCAGAACATAGCTTTGCTCTCATGCACTATATTTGGCTGCCTTAAACATGAATGGATCAGCAGCGTATTTTGGCCAAAGAGGTTTGATGTTCATTTCATATATATCTGCATAGATGGATTGAAGTACATTTAAGGAGACGACATAGAGCATGCTGTCTTTTCTGCCTTTGTTAGTTGAATAAATGTAGTCCACCATGCGTGAGGCTCGATGGAGGCCTGCAGTTTCAAAAAACCCAGCCCTGAGTCTAATCTATCAACACTGGATGAAATGAAAGTTTGTACTGGTGCCACAAAGACAAAGGAGATGTGACTGAGCGGAGGAGAGAAAGCTGGATGCTTGGCAGAGCCTTTAGCAAAGATGAGGGGCATGACTGAGCTTGTCCCACCTCAGTGGAGAGGCTGGCTTGCTCTTGTGAGTCTGGCAACCCGGTTGATTGCTTGCAGGGACAGGGAAGGGAGAGCGAGCAAGTCAGACTGCAGCTGCTGCCGCACCACACCCAGTTTGGACAGCTTCCAAGGGATACTGCCAGCATGTCTTTACCGCATGTTGGCTTCCCCTTGGGAAGCAGGGAGGGGTGCTCAAGTCTCCTGCTTCCCTGGATGTGCAAAAGAAAGAGAGGGGAACAAGGTTTGTCCACGAAAGAAGGAACTACTCTGGGAAAAAAAAAATCCAAGCTCTCCTCCACCCCCACCACCTTTCAATATTGCAAATCTAGTCAGATGTAGGTAAGGCAGGCAGGCAGTTTCAGGCAGGGATGGAGAACCTGTTGTTTCAGAAGGTTCTCCTATCATCCCTGGCTGTTAACTATGCCAGCAAGGGCGGATGGGAGTTGAGTCCAACAACATCTAGAAAGTCACAGGTTCCCTCACCTTGGTTCAAAATTGGAAATGATTATGTATGTACAGTTTTCCACTCTCTAGATGGGATTTCCATTTTCTTAAAATAAGAAACAAGTTTTAAGAGAAGTGTGAATGGATCAGGTGTTCCATTTCTTGTGTCTTCTCTCAGAAGCGTACCAGCAGAGGACAAAGGCAGAAGTCCTCCTTTTTATTTCTTTCAACATCTGGGATGCAGATGGGTACTGGCCTTTGGCTGCGGAGGCTTTGTTTAACTATTTTAGTTTGAATAGGACTGTCCTCCCTGAATTTGT
The DNA here is from genome assembly GCA_948474755.1 of Ctenosaura bakeri. Lineage (NCBI taxonomy): Eukaryota > Metazoa > Chordata > Lepidosauria > Squamata > Iguanidae > Ctenosaura > Ctenosaura bakeri. The sequence continues at coordinate 194,002 of CAOLHI010001113.1, read as the reverse complement.
CTGCTCGTTTTTGAAGCTGTTGCAGTGTTAGTTGAATTTTGGGTCCAGAGAATTATTTTTGAAAGAGCGTTGTTCAGTGGGTAGAGCACTTCCATGTATGCAGAAGATCCCAGCTTCAGTCTCCAGCTGGGCTGAGAATGACACTTCTGTCATTCCCAGCCACCGCAGACCACACTGGACTGGCTAGACCAAGGATCTAACTAGGTGTAAGACAGCATCACATGGGGGCTATTAAATACTTCCAGTGCAGGGTCACTGAGTATTTCTAATGTTGTTTTCTCATACGTAGTGTTTGAAGCTCTCATATGATCACCATGCCAACATAACAGCATCATCAAGGGTTCCTTGCTTGACAGACAGAAGGTGACAGCTGTTGAAAGCATTAACGCTTGCCCAGAGAGGCGGTTCTTTCTGATGCACACTGTATTTGTGGTACTTTCACCTCCTGGGTGCATGCAAACTCATTCTAGAGTGTTGGAAAGTGGTGGTATGCAAATCTTTGTGCCTTAAGCATACCCTGCTTAAAAGTACTGTTGCGTCACTGCTAAATATGTTGCTTTCATAAAGCTTGGGTTTTGCTCGAGGGGCCACCAGTTGGCCTAATCGCCTTGTCTACATGCCTCTCCAAGTGCCCAGGACAGACTTGTAGCCAGTTATTCAGCTGCTTGCCTGTACTTGGAAAGAATAATATTCAAAGTCCCTAACAGAAAAGCTTTTGTCAACCAGAAAAAAGAAGAGTTCTCTCCCTGCCCTTTCAAGTCACCTAGCATTAAAAAATGTGTCTCTGTGGGTATGTTGGACTAATCCAATTTCTTGTGGACTAGTAACTTTTGCAGAGCTGACACAACAGGTGCAGCAGGGTTGCCTATGACAAATGGAATAAAGGTTACACATTTGGAGTATTTTAGCTTACAGAAAAACATAATGGAGGGTACAAATGAGAGAATTTGTAAAATGTACACATGGTACAGAAAATCAGAGGGAGAAATGTCTCCTTGTCTTTTAATACTAGAATCCAGTGGGAACGTCCAGTGAAGCTGAAGGGATAAAGCAGGACTTTGCCCTCAAAAATTTTTATGGAATTTGTTGCTACAAGATGTGATGGAGGTCACTGGATTAGGTTTTTTTTAAAAAAAAGAAATTTAGGTACACTTACAGAAAGCAAATTTACTGATGGTTTTTAGCTCTGATGCCTAAAGGGTGACACTGTGCTTGGAGGCAGCATATCTCAAATGCTGAGGACTGAAATTGGATGGAGGAGGGCTGTTAGCTTGATGCCATTCTTATGAGCTTTCTCATAAGGTATTTGGCAAGTACTGGAAACAAAAGTCTAAATTCCTTTATTAGTCCCAACTAGATCAGACCTAGTAAACTAATACAATGTACATTAGTGTCAACTTAAGAAATTCCCGTTGATTCACTGTTTCTGCTCTTGCTGAGACTAACAGTTGCATATAGTCCAGAATGGTTGGGTAGATCAAGAGAAGTCATGATACAGAGTGTAGATGGCCACACTGCCCAATTTTCAGCTCCCCTAGACGTCCAGAGGACCACAGCTGCCATTTTTGGCTAGCAGAAGTGATGCACATCACTTCCTCTTGAATGTTCTGGCGGGAGCTGGCTTTTTTGGGGGTAGGGAGATCATGAACAGCAAATTGGGTGAGGTGTTTTGATTGAAAAAAAATGAGGTGGTGCTTTGAGAGATCAGTGGGTGTTGCAAGAGCTGCACCAACCCCTGCCCCACCCCAAAAAAGACTATGAAATTGTCACCCTTCAACTAGATGGACTACAGATCTGATCCAGTATGACTTTTCTTACTGGGGTAATTGCAGAAGAGTTGAGAACAGAGAGGAGACCGGGGATAAGAGTGGCTATGAGACACAATGGCATTTTCAGAAAGGGGGGTCCACCATTTTCTATCCATGCCAGCATGCATTGCTTGGTGAAATCTGATAACCATCTTCAAAGTCTTCATGTGGGGGCTGAGTCTGTCTGCAGACCTTATGGCTACAGTAGCTGGCCAAACTTTTGGACTTATATGCTTCTTCCCCACCTACTCATGCTCCATTCCAGGCCCTCATACCTTTCTGTTCTATCTGCCCCACTGAAGAGATCTGGAGAGCAGGAATGTTCACAGAGTCTTTTTGTCCTTATGGTTGGTCCTATAAAGATCTAGCTTGCCTGTGGCATGTAGACTTGGCTTCTCATAGCCCACTTTTGTGTTTGCCTAAACTGTTCCTTTCCTTCCAGGTAGGAAAGCAGGCCACAAAGGCCGAGCGCGGCAGTACACAAGCCCAGAGGAGATAGATGCCCAACTCCAAGCAGAGAAACAGAAGGCCAAGGTAAGCCTCTTCAATAATGGTCTTGTATTTTTAAGAGTTGGGAAAGGACAAGAGCTGAGCTGTGAGATAAGAGGGCCATTTTTCTCCCCATTTGCACTATATGAGGATAATTCTATATATTAGTTAATTATATTGGTACTCCACTTTTCCTCTGAGAAGCTCAAAATGGCATATGTGACTGCCCTACCCCTGCCCTTTACCGCTAGAACAAACCTGTGAGATAACTTAAGTGGGTGTTTCACAAAGGGTCCTCCACATGTTTAGGAATCCCAGAATTCCTGAGCATTGACTTTACTGCCTTGGGACTTCTGGGAGCTGGAAGTCCAAAACATCTGGAGGGCCACAGTTGGAGAACCATAGGCTTAAGCTACTTAACAAACTGTTGTTTGTTTGTTCAGAATATTTAGGCTTGCTTCATAGCAAGGCTCCCAAGGCAGCTCAGAAAAGATTCTGAACCTAAAATTTCATTCACTTGTAGAACAAGAACGGAGGCTAACTTACTGTCCATATGGAACCAGGTTTCTTCAAGCACCATCTCCTGCCCTTACCCTTGGCAAGCATGGTAGTGGATAGCAGCACACAGCAGAATTCTCTGTGGCAAAAGGGAAAGGCTGTACAGCTCAGAATCCCACAACCTGGAATAGGAACCATCTTCTCTTCTTGCCACTAGCCAGGCAGCCGGTCCCCTGAGGCAAAGGACTGGGAACCAAGCAGTTCTTAACATATTTATGTCTTTCTCATAAGTAGGCAGTTTCAAGTTAACACAGGCAACAACATATTAATCACAACTGGGATGGGAATCAGGTGGTTCTCTGGATGATGTTAGACTGTAAGTCCCAGCAACCCTCTTAAGCATAGCTAGTGGTGAAGAATGCTGGGAGATGCAGTCCAACCACATCTAGAGGGCCACACAATTCCTGCCCTCAGGCTAGAGGAAAGAGCTGAAAATCTCTCAGGACTACTTGATTTCTATTTCTGTATTATGTTTTCTCCAAGGAGTTCAAGGTGGTGTACATGGCATGCATACTTATTCCCCCTCCTGTTCAGTTTTATCCTTGCAATAACCCTGTGAGATAGGCTGGGTTGAGAGTGAGTAGGACTGGCACAAGGTCACCCAGAGAGCTTCATGGGTACATGTGGATTTGAACAAGCTCTCTCCACTCAAGTTCCTACTCTGTTGTTTTCTCACAACATGCAACATTGCTTTTTCCGTCCCCATGCCCTTTTCCTTTAGTGGAGTGTATGTGTGTATTTAGATTCTAGGCCACTAAATGATGTTTGCCTCCTTAGCCACTCACTGAGAGCCTATCTTGCTGAAGACACGGCTTCTGTGCTTTACATAAATCCAGATCAGAGCTGTATTCTGAGTCCCTCCAAACATCTGGGGCTAAAGCTCCTCTTGGCCCTAGCAAGCAAGATCAGTGGTCAAAGATGGTGGGAGCTACAGACAAAAACATCCGACAGCATTTGTGCTTGGTGGGGATGAGCAGCTTGTAGCACTCCAGATGTTGCTGGACTGCAGCTGACAAGCATAGCCAGTGGTGTGGGCAGTGGAAGTTGCAGTCCAGCATCCAGAGGTTAGCCATCCTTTGATAAGTGGGGAAGGCTAATTACCGGTAGGCCATCTTTGAAAGGGTATTTCAGCCTTTCTGTCTGTTCTTGACACAGTAACAAAAATTTATCATTGACAGACCAGCACAATTAATATGTCTTTGCCTTTACATTCCATCCTCCTTTGGAAGAGTTAGGGACAGTGTAAATGGGTCATCTCAACCCCTCTGTTTTATCTTCTGAGTGCCCCTCTGTGGCAGTTTAAGCTGGAAAAAAATACCAACCCAGGATTACCCAGTGTAGTTTGTGCTGCTCCACTGGCTCCATTCTACTAATGCTCTTTATATCCACAGGAGGAGGAGGAGGAGGAAGAAGGAGGTGATGGGGCGACAGGTGAACCCAAAAAGAAGGAGAAATCACTAGACTCAGATGAAAGCGAAGAGGAGGACGAAGACTACCAGGTACTAACAATATTTACCTTCTGTTCCATGGGTACTCAGTTCACATCCTGCTTAATTCAGATTCTTTGTTTATATGATTACTTTCAATACTATTTTCTTTCCTTTAGGTTTTTTTTTTTTTTACATTTTAGTGCTATTTCCTGTTGCCAGTTATGGAATGATTCCCATAAAGCTGAGAGAAGGGACTTTTTGTATAGGTCATTGGTGACTTTGATTGGACCACCAGGTTATATGAGAAGTTGCTTATGAACGCTTTCCTACGTTTTCCCTCTACAAGCCACAGTTGGCATCTCTGAATACAAGCAGGGATTGCACACACATCCTTCTTACCCATTCACTGTGTTAGTGGTTGGTAACTCGTGAATCTGTAACCTCCAATATATAGTTTCTTCTTTTATTGTGGAGAGCATATCTTGGCCCTGGCTCCTGATGCTGCAGTCAAGCTGTCATCAGTTCATGCATGCTGTTCTTGCTTGTTTTCGAGGATTCTAGGGGTGAGAGGGCTGGCCTGTAAGTGAACCCCAGTCCTAGATGGGTTCTCCAAACCCCCTTTGTCTGGGCACAATCTTTTGTAGGGGGAAAGTCCAGCTTTTGTATGGATTTTCCCCCTATCCTAAAAGGTGGAAATGCTTCTCTTGAGCAAGAATTTAGACCTAAAATATGTTTTGTTTTGCATTGTGGGGCATTCTTGCTCCTGGTAGTTTCAGCCAGGAAGAATCCAACAATTAGCTAAATCATACATCCAGTTCAGATCATTATATTCTATTGCATTGAGCTTGGCTGGGTCCGGAGGGGGAGGGGGGGTCTTTCCAGCATCATAATGCCCTAAACCTGCACTCTGCCCACCATAGCTGTCATTGCTAATGTGTCCCTGTTTGGCTTCTCCCATTCCAGCCAAAGCACAAAGGAGTGGAAGGCATGATAGACATAGAGAATCCTAATCGCGTTGCACAGACAACCAAAAAAGTAACTCAGTTAGATATGGAGAGCCCCAGGGAATTGTCGCGAAGAGAACGGTAAGAGATTTCTCTCATTCTTATATGGCGATTCACAAATTGTGTCTTGTGTGGTGCTTTTGGGTAGCCTGCGGGATCACAACAAGCAGGTAGCATGTTCTCTAGAAATAAAAGAGACAATTCCAGCCATGCAGTGCAGCTTCTGGGTTGTCTTCCTATGCAGTCCCATGTAGAGTGCATCACATTGGACAGTTCTGCTCTGATACTTGTTCGCTGTTGTCTTGGGCAGAGAGAGAGATCTTTGCCAACTCAAATGATCCTGAGGGCTCAAGCTCACATTCTTGCCCGCACACCAAATGCTACAGTGTTGAGCTGTGGCTTCTTCCCACTCACATCAGATAAAACCTTCTCTTCATAAGAAAAACCCTGCTGGACCAGACTGTACCCATCTAGCCCAGCTGCTTCCTTGATTCCTCCAGAAAAGCCATAAGCAAAACTTGGAAATCAACAAGCCTTTCCCTGCTGCTGCCCTGTGGCAAATTATGAAAGATTCTTTACATTTACAATTCAGTATAAATACTATTGAAACCACAGTTTTATTTTAAAAATGAAATCGGATTCTTCAGTCTTCCCCTTTCAGACTTATTCTCCAGTCTTCCATGAAGGCAATACAGAGAGTAAAATGTTGAATCTATCTTAATGTTAGAACACACCTTTTGTTATGGGGGATTGAACACTTCTGAGTATTTTGCTTCTTTAATCCCATGGTCAGATTTTACAACCACAAATAATGCACGTCCTAAAGTCCATGTATTTTGGAAGTCTAAATCCCCCGTTATCTGAGGCAATAAATATTTAGCCTGATTTGACCAGCTGTAATTATGGTGACACTTATGATAGTCAGTGATTATGAATCTACAGTGCCCGTGTAGCACAGGGTGCGTGCATATTGCCCCATTATCTGTTGGACTTCAGTTCTCACATGCCCAGTCAGCGTGGCCAGTGGGTAGGGACTGTGCAAGCCATTGTTCAGAACATCTGGAGGGATGACAGTTCCCCATATGGTGAAATTTGGTTAGGCATAGGGCAAGGACCATAACTTGGATTTTTTTAAAAAAAAAGCATTTATCATTATAGAACTGTCCCCACTTATCTGACAGGTTAGGGACTGGAGCACTGTCAGAAAATGGTTGGAAAGTGGAACTCGCATATAGGGAGCATGAAGGGCTTGTGGAGGCACATTTGGACTGATTATGTGCAGGCTACTTGCAGTCTCTCAGCTGGCTTGGCACCTTTTTTCCCCCGCTCTCAGCTCACTTTGCAAGCAGTGTGTGCACACAAGCGGTCCCAACTGAGCCTCCATAGGTAAGAACTGATAAAAGAATGGACCGCCCCCTTGAATTAATGGAACTTGTCCTTAATTTGGAAGCATCAAAATGGTGGGCCCTTGGATAATGGGGTGTCAAAATGTGGGGGCTTCCTAGAATATAAGAATTCCTTATTGCTTTGTGAGGGATGTGACACTGACTCTTCAAATGTTCTGGGAATGGCAAAACCACCGAAGGTTATCACATTTCTAGTTTAATTAGGGATACAGATTTTGCTTTTCCAAAGCAGAGTGCTTCTGCCCATTTGAAAAGGGAAATAAAAGGCCATTGGTGCCTGTCCATGTAGTGTAAAAGCTCCAGGTGTTGTTTTTTCCCTCTCACTGAATTACCTTCCTCAAACAGGGAAGAAATTGAAAAACAGAAAGCAAAAGAGAGGTACATGAAGATGCATCTCGCCGGTAAAACAGAACAGGCAAAAGCAGATCTTGCCCGATTAGCTATCATCCGGAAACAGAGGGAAGAGGCGGCTAGAAAAAAAGAGGAAGAAAGGAAAGGTAAGGAGGCCAAACAGGTGCCCAACTTAAATGCTTGGCTTGATTGAAATTGGTGTAGCTTTAGCTTCTGTAAAGCCTCTTTCTAGATGCCTTTGGAATACACCATACAAGATTGTTGCTTTATCTAGCTCAATATTGTTGCCACTAGCTGGCAGCAGCTCTCCAAGTCTTCAGGCCTTTGTCTTGTCCAGCCTTACCTGGAGATGCCAAAGACTGAACCTAAAGCATTTTGCCTGCAAAGCAAGTGCCCAATGAGTTTGAGCTCCTCCCCACTCCTTTAAAATTACCAACATTATGTTGAGTTCAGTGTTCAAGTAGTACACTGTAAATACTAGATATCCCTAACTCAGAACTTTTTTAGATTAAATTCTGTTGCAGAGGGGTAGCAGAATCAAGGTACAGAGACAGTTTAGCAAAGGACCTGGCACTACGGCTGTTGCAAGGCAGAACTGGGCATAATGGGAGTCCGTATGCTTTTTGGCAAAAGGTGCATGTATTGGCTTCCATGTAAGTCTGTGGAATCATTAGCCTGATTAAACTTTAGCCGTGCTGGCAGTTTCAGTCCAGTATAGCTGGAGTGCATCAGATGGGGGAAGCTTGCTACAAACTCTCCTTTGCAGTTAAGGCACTAGCTTTTCTGCAGAAGATGCACCATCAGCTTCCCTCCCTCTCCTTCTTGGCCCATCTGGACAGAATGGTTTTTGTTTGTTTGTTTTTTGTTAATGCAGCTGCTTTCAGACCTGTTCTCCATTCTCTCCCTCCCCCTTACCTCTTGTTCACCTACAAGCTAAAGATGAAGCAGCTTCAGCAGGCAAAAGACTGCAGTCACTGTCCCTTAACAAGTAAGTGCCGGCCACCTGAAGAGGAGGGATTTTGCAGGAACTGTGCCCGGCCAGCCCCCGCTGGGCGCTCTGCTGCATCACATCCTGGGGAGACCGTGTGGAGCACGCAGTAGACTACGTGATGTCTTCACACCTCTAAGAGACACTGACAGCAACACGTTTGTCTTCATCTAGGCACAGAATTCCATTGGGAGTTATGTTGAGTTTTTTTTTGTTTTTTTTTTTGAGGGGGTGGGGAAAAGAGGGCTGGGGAGGGCTGGGTTAGGGGAAACTATTACTTATTCGGTGCAGAATCTTGAGGAACTGTAATTCTCCGCAGAACCGTTTTTGGTGGGACACCATAAACATGGAACGGTTTTGCTGTGTTTAAATTGAAAATCACATAATCCAGGGGAAAGATGGGAGGGGTATGTTTCACCTAGACTGCAGAAAACTAGAAAGGGTGGGGGTGGTTGGCAATTTTGACAAATAAAACGACAGAAGCAGATCCAAAGTCCTGGAGAGAGTGTTCATATATGTTTAACAGGCACTTGATTGCAGAACAGCCCATGAGATTGAGCTGCAGAGCAGCCAAAACAAACAAAACAATGAACCAGAGCCTAACCATGCAGCTGTTTTGGCCTTCTTTCCCACTTTGCACCCTCTCTCCCCATTTTCTTTTTTTTAAAGTCATCCTTAATTGCTTTCCTTCTCCTCTGAAAAGGGAAAGTGACTTTTTAACCACAAGACAAAACCAGAGAACTCTTTCTTGATTGTGTAACATGTTGGAAGAGATGCAAATTGGAGGCAAGACTTGTATATTTGGCTGAATAAAGTTTAAATTATCGTAAATGCTTCTTTCACTGATGTCCTGTAATAAGGTGCCCGTCACATCCTTGTTCCAATAAGCTCAATGAAATGGCAGCTTTGCCTGCAGTGGAGAGGGGCCACAGGCTCACCGATTTAAAAAGACACACACACGGAGGGAAATGCAGAAAGAGGGCTACCACATTTTTCCCTCTCACATAGAACCATCCAAATCCCTGAACAAGACTGGTGGCAATACTTATAACAGCTGTCCCAGACTAAATGGCAGGGAATAGGCCAAAAGCAGCTTGCCTGAAGTTCGTGGCAGATATGCAGTTCATATTGTTGGCTGGTCCCTTTCCTAAGTACATCTTTGTGCATATACACATTCTCAGTACAAAGAAGCCCTCAGCCATCAAAGAAAGGAGATGTGACCTGGTTTGTTGTGTGCCTTCAAATAATTTCTGATTCTAAATTCTGATTCTATTTCATGGCAAGATTTGTTCAGAGGTGGTGTGGCATTTCCCTCCTCTGATACTGAGAAGGTGGGACTTGCCCAAGGTCACACGTTGGATTTCCATGACCAAGCAGAGATCTGAGTCCTGGTCTCTCAGACTCCTAGTCCAGCACTCAGAGCATTCCATCACACTTTTAAGGAGGTAGAAGCATTGGGGATGATTGTCCACAACAGTCTAGACAGCTATGAAGGAAGCATATATTTTTTGCTACCTTGCTTCATGGGAAGCTACCTTCAACCTCGTGTTCTGAGTGACAGTGCCAATTTTCCTCAGCCAGCATGGCCAATGAAGCTGGTGGAGGATACAGTCCAACCACCTAGAAGGTGCCTTAATTAGCCTTTTTCTGAAGACGAATGATGTGTTGGGAAGAAAACTCAAGTTTTGCACATTTAATTATGACCAGCATATTTGTGTCTTTTATTGAGTATGGCTTAATATATATATATTCTTTTCCTTCTTACATTTCTGTCTCCTGTAAGGCACACAGAAACTGCAAAGCTTGTAGCTGCTGGGATTGTCTTCATAGGTTTGCTGAGCTGCAGGAGGAAGCGGGCACCATCAGTTAAAAGCTGATTGCCAGAGTCTTCCTGGGGAGAAATGCTGCTGCAATGGGCTCATTTCCACTTGCCTTCTCATTTGATCTGGAGGCCCTTCATAGCTGACTCCAGGCTCTGCAATGAAAATATATGATGACCAAAATGGGTGGAAGACTGGCACTCTGAGGGGGGGGGGCAGGCACTTGGGAGCTGTTGACAGCGTATAGCCAGACCCAGAAATAGATCCATGCGAGTCCTGAGCCGTTTTCTCTATGACTTTATAATACAGTCTGCCCTCCATATATGTGGGTTTCAGTTTCTCAGATTTGATTATTTGTGAGTTTCTCCAAATCCCCCGCTCCCACTCTGGTTTTCCAGAACAGCCTTCCCTCTTGGCATCCCCAGCCGGGCCGTGCAACCTTTTAAAAACCCATTGCCTAATTTCTCAACAACACAAACCCTCTCCTGATGCCGTTATAGGGCCAGTGTGCCAATCCATCCCCTTTCTCTCTTCTTATCCTGACCTGGTTAGACCCTGGCTGCTCACTCTCCCCATCATGCCTTGGCCCCCTTTGATATTTCTGGTTTTTTCACTTTTGCTGGGGTCCAGTACCCGTGACTCTAGCAAATGTTGAGGGCCAACAGTGCACAAAAATCGGTTGGCCAAAGCTAGAACTGTCTTGGAATTCTTCTGCTTGTGTACAAAAAAACTAGACCTATGATCTGTTCTCTTCAGCACTTCTAAGTTGGGGGTGCTTTTAGTTTAGAACCTGGCCTAGAGAACCCTCCACTGCCACCAAAGAATGCTTTCCTTTCTCCTTAAACAGAAGATCCACCTTCAGGAAGCACACTTCTCCTTTAAACCACATCTGTTCTGCTGAAATATTGTTATAAAAATGGAATTGGATGCCAGGGCAGTTTCAGGGGGAAAATGCAACCTACAACAGGCCTTAGTGGAGGAAGAACTGTATCTGCCAGAGCTGTACAATTTTACAAAGTCTGGTTTAAAGGGCAAGGGGAGGATGCAAGACATTCTGACCAAAGGAAATTGTGTGCCCTCCCTCCTGGTGGATCTAACAGAACAAAAATACTCTCAATATTTGTCAGTCCAGAAGGCATGGCTAGATCACCCAGGGAGGAATTTGAGCCTTGTTCTGTGTTGCATCTAGTAGCCCTTATTTTCCTTTGTCACTTACCTTGACGTCCCAAATGCTCATGCCCCCATCCATTCCGGTGGTGCAGAATTTGGAGCAGTTGGCTTTTCCTCCAGCAATCACCGATATTTGGCTGAAAGGTAAGATTGCAAGTAGGTAAGTTTGAGACTGGATATATATTGATTTTTGGCAGAGCATACAAACAAATCAATCCACAGAAAAAAAAAATAAACCATGCACAAACAATTCATGTGTGTAACTAGAACTTAGAGTGGCGTTGCTGCTCAGATTCCCACTAGGCTCTTGAACGACCAAAGCTGAAGAGTACACTTGCCTGATGCTGTTCTTGTGGAGTGTATCCAGGGAAGCATTGCCAGTGTCTGAGCTGGCCTTCTTATCCAGATTTTGGAAGCGTTCGCGAGCGGTGAGGCCACGCTGGGAGCTCTGTTTGGGAATGTCCAGCTTCCCTCCAAAAGTCAGCACACCTTGCTGCTCATCATAGGTGAACAGCATAGGGTAGCAGTCATGCCCCTGTGGGGAAAAGAAAATACAGAGTGTGGCTTAAAAGAGTACAGGATAATTGACAGCAAGGCTGGCCCAAAGCCTATGGAAGCCAACTGAAACTGTAGTTGAATCTGGACATCAACCCAGACACGGTCGTCCATTTTTCCTAGGGCCAACTGATTCAGGCCTTTCCTGCCCAGCATCTCTTATCCAAGGTGGTTCATTGCCTAAAGGTAGAGCCTGGCCCTGTTTTATTGTCACACCATCCTTCAAGCAGCCAAAGCACTTTGTGTAAGGAGATTCTTACAACAGCCCTGTAAAGTAGTCCACTAGTAACATCATCATTGTCATTCTTCTACCAGCTTACAAAGATTTAAGGCTTAGGATCTAGACCAGGACAGTGTACAGCTGTGCCCTGCAGAGGTATTTTTGGCTAGCAGCTCTCCCATAATCTCTCAACGCTGGCTATCTCTGCAAGGGCTAATGGGAGTTGTGGGAAACGGAAACATATGAAGGGCCACAGCTGCCCAACCCGAGGTCCAAGCAAATTACAACAGAGGATGAGGTGGAAAACAGAGAGAGGAGGAAACGCAGAAGGTGAACCAGCTCTGAACCTTCCCTGTAGAAATGAAGTCCTTGGATAGAGCAATTGCATAACTTACTGCAGCCACGAGTCTGCTCTCAGTGATGAAGGTCACTGCCAGGAGGGGGAGAGTCTCCGTGGACAGGCAAGCCACGCTGACAGAACAAGAAAAAGACAAGAAGGGCTGATTAGCACAAATTGAGGTACTTCAGAGACCCATAGCCATCTGGGCCCGTCATGAAATTCAGTTAGCAGCTGACAAGATTCTCTGGCACACTTTCAACAAAAAAAAAAAAGCTGTAATTAAGGACCAGTGGTCAGCGACAAGTGGGCCACAGTTTAGAAAAACTTATGCCAAATAAATACAGTCAGGCCTTGACATTCACTGGGAGAGGCTTAGGGGTGCAGGATCCTGCAAAAGGGAAAAAATTTCAAATATCAAAATGTGTATGTCTGTGGGAAGAGGGCCAAGACATGGGGAGAAGGGACACCCAGAGTCCAAACAAGGGCAGGGGGGAAAAAAGGGAAGGTAGTGGGTTGGCATATACTTGCCCATCTCCTTCTTTGGAAATGTGTGTGTGGAGAATCAGGACAGGGTTTGTGATGCTGAGAAATCGGGCTGCGAGCCATCCTTGACTAGCTGGGCAGCTGCTGGTGGAGGTGGAACAGAAGGAGGACCAGAGATAAGTTTTCAAAGGGCTGCATGGTGTGAGCAGAGTCTCCACAAAGGAAGATTCCCTTGGAAAAGAAGTGCCTGAGGGGGTAGGGGTAGGGGTAGGGGTAGGGGTTGGAGAAACTCTCAAACCATCAAATGCCAGTGACGCAAATGTGGAGGGCTGACTGTATTGATATTCTTTAAAGGGCCCCAAAATACTTTGTTCCTTTTGCTACAATAGACTATAACATAGAACAGGAAGAAAAACAATGGTTCCACCTTGTGCCAAGTGACTGACTGAACATCACTGATAAGGAGTATGGCTTACTTTAAAATCAAAAGTGGGGTGGTGCCCTCGGAGAGTAGACTACAGATCCCATCAAGCCTAGCTGTCTGGGGTTGATGGGGGTTATAGTCCAACACCTGGAGAGTATCCTTTGCGGGGAGACCGGCATCAGGCACCACTCCAAGTTTTTTAAATGTTTAAATCAACTTCATCCTAACACAATAAGGTCATTGCATCCAAGCAAATCAGGAATGGGCCACACACACACACAGCCTCCTTGGGCCTTTTTTGAACCTTCACCAGCACTGCAAAAAACAAAAAAAAAATCTGGCAAAGACGGGCTTTTGCTATTCCTGGAGGATGTCATTTCCAGCTTTAGTTTTTTCCTCGTTTTGGGGAATTATTTTACAGTTTCTGAGGCGGTGCAACACCCAAGGAGGTGTAGAAAGCCACTGGCTTTCTGTCCATCAGGAATTTCAAACATTACCACCCTTGCCAGCCCCACTAACACTTCACTTACGCCATTTTCTTGTTCGCATCGGCCAGGCAGATGGTGCTGTCATGTCCCACCCAGGCCACACGGTTCCCGCTCTCTGAGAAGCAGATGCTGTGGACCCAGCCGCAGCTGCTGCCCGACTCAAACATGAGCTCCCCGAAGGGCATCTTGGACCCCCAGGGAGTCGGCATGGGGCGCTCCTCCATCTCTTTAATGTAGGCAGAGAAAATTCTGTGGGGTTGGGGTAACAGAAGAAGCAAAGTAAAGACAAGGATAGCAAGCTTCCTGAAATCCACATGATCTCCAAGGAGAACAAGAACTGTTCTAGCTGCACTCAAAGTTACAGCATCCAAAATTTAACAAGTGAATAAAAGAAATATTCTCGTGTGCTTACACTTGCCCTCCTGCTTGCTGAATCCTATTTCAGTTTCAGGACAGGCTGGCTAGAGAGGGTGTAGAGCCGGTGACACAGCTCTCTCTCCCTGCAACCTGTTATCATCTCTTGGTCACCTGCTTTCAGCAGCATCGCTCTGTCTAATGGTAGGGCCGGTACTGCAGATTCTGTTCCAGTTCAGATTTCTTTGAAACTGATATTATACCTGCTCGGCTCCCACTTTTTATTATTGCTACTACTATTACTGTTGTTGTTTTAGTTTGTATTGTACCCCTCCACACAAGAGTTCAAGACTCCTAACTATCCACATAAAAAAGGCATAAAGGAATCACCTTTGAGACTTAACTGCATAAGCTTGTTGGAAGCAAAGAAGCATCAATACTTGTATAGAGGGATTACTGAGAGGAATTTCTAGAGAGCATGCCTGCTCTTTTGTTTCACTTCTCTGTGTCTTTAATCTATGTATTTAAGCTATTTTGCTTCTTGCCTGCCTGCAGAGGTCACTTTCTGCTTTTTCCATCCTTTTGCCTCCCTTCATCTGGGAGGAAGCGTTCATGAGGCCCCTGCCTCAAGATGGCTTAGGTGCACACATCAGAGCCAGCTTTTAGGGGCTCTTCTACTAAAATTTAGGCATTCTTTTGTCTATCTCCTTTCCTATTCCAAGATGGATTTCCTGAAACAATAAATCTAAGGGTTTTCTTCCCCCTTTTCTTTTACTTACAAGAGCATCCTGAGTACTCTTCTCCTGTTTATTATCACAAGCTTGTATTGCACTGTCTATATTCCTACAAAGCTTTGGTAGACTCCATTCTATTTCATCAAACACATCTGATGCTAGAATAAATTAGTTAGAATTAGAATAAATTAGTCTGAAAAGTTCTACTGGATTTCTTTATACTAACGCCAAAAACAGACCAACATGGTTATTCCTTTGAATACTATCCCCCCAAAAATCACAGTCAAGTGATTATAGTTCAGAAACTATAAATGTATCTAAAAACCACAATTTAAAAATCCTAAATAACCTACCTAATGTTACAAATGTCTAAAGTCAAAAATTGTGAGCTAGAATGCCGTAAAAGCAATACAAATAAGGAGCAGTAAGCCACACTTGCTAATTTCCCAAAATTTAAGCCAACAAATGTTCTGTAACTACTAGAATTCACAAACCAAAGTTGCTCCTGGTGGTGAGCAGGAATCTGTGTCTTTGCAATTCCCACCCATCCATTCAGACATAGTAAGACTGTGTGTAAGTAAACACAGCAAACCAACCTCACCTGCATTTAAAATCACAGGAGCCAGCCGCCAAGAGGACATTGTTGGGATGCCAGTCCAGGCTGAGAATGGTTGAGCGAATGGGCTTCTTGATGTGTTTGCAAACCCACCTAGGAAAAAAGAATGATATGGTCAGCCCTCCACATTGGCTGGGATTAGGGGGTGCAGGGCCCCCACAAAAGTAGAAAACCTGCAAATATCAAAATGTGTGGGTGTCTATGGGAACGGAAGGGGCTGGAGGCATAATAGGGAGAGCAGGCACTTAGAGTCCAAACCAGGTCAGGGGGAAAAGAGATGGGGGCCCCGATCCTTCCTCTTTCTCTCACCCATCTCTTTCTTTGGGGGGGTAGGGGGCATCTGGAGAAGGTGTGGTGCTGAGAAATCAGGGTATGAGCCATCTTCAGCTGTCTAAGCAGTGGCTGGTGGAGGTGTAGGAAGAAGATCAGAGGTGGGTTTTTATTTTTATTTTTTTATTTTTTATTTTTTTGTATAATTTTTATTGAAAGTGTGTCCCAAAAATAACCCCACACACAATTCCATGCTTAAATCTTCCAGTTGAAATTGCTTATTTCCATTCCATTATAAACATAATTTCCAACTTACAGAGAGATGAACAGTTACATTATTTCTTCATTGATTTCTTATACATTTATATCCTTACCCCATCCAATACTCTTTTCCATTCTTTCTCAAAGTTCTGGATAGATTTATTCTTCAAAGAAAATGCTAACTTTTCCATCTCTATCATATCCAGAACTTTTAACTTCCATTCTTCTATATCAATATGCTTCTTTTCTTTCCAGTGCTGCGCATATGTCAACCTTGCCACAGTTATTAAATATAATAATATCTTCTGATGACTTCTTATTTGTAGGAAAATTTCCCTTTGTTGCCCTAGCATGTTTAACAAATAAAGCTCTGGTCAGAGGTGGGTTTTTAAAGGGATGCACAGTCTGATCAGAGCTACGGAGAGGGAAAGTTTCCCCCCAAAAAGAAGTGCTTGAGGTAGGGAAGCAGGTATTGGGGAAACTTGCAAATAAAAAAGGGAGAGGGGGTTTTGAATTTGCCAAGACTCACCAGTCATTCTCTTGCTCAAAATAGCAGATGGAAATGAGTCGAGAACCACTGCCTACAGCAAACTTGTTCTCTTTTGGAGACCACTTTACACAACGAGCAGCACGGTTGATCCGGAGGATGACCAGAGTTGGCTTCCACACGTTGCCCTTCAGAGTCCAGACGTAGGCATTGCGGTCCGTCCCACAGGTCACAATCCGGTTGCTTTCGGGGGCCCAGTCAATGCCTGCAAAAGTCCCGGGGATCAGATGACTTCAGTTAAACAAACAGTGTTTCTCAAGTGCCAAGCCTTTGAATCAATTGCTAGAGCTGCTCACTTGGGAGAGTGGAAATATTACAGCAGTGATGCTGACCGTAGGATTTTGGGAGACGATGTCCAAAAGGTGATTTTTCTGGACTACAACTCCCAGAGTTTTCCCTAGGCTCCCGGATGTTGCAGTCCAATAAAGCAACTTTTCTAAGCTCTGATAAAGCAACTTTTCTGAGCACCTGTGACCGTGCGGATTAACGGATTCTCAGAGTTATAGTCCAAGAAGAAGTTAAGGGATCATTCAATGCCACACACCATTGCAAAGGAGGCAATAAATACTTTATGACCTTTGAATCTCATACTTTTTTCCAAGAAGTTCAAAGCAACCGATATGCTTCTCCCTATCCCTTCTTTTTTTATATATACTCACAGCACCCCTATGAGGTAGGTTAGGCTGAGAGTTAGTGATTGGCCCAAGAATTCAACCTCAGAGGCTTACCAGTGACACATAAGTGACATATAAATGTAACAAATAAACAAACAATAAATCAATATTCTGGACTTTTGCTAAGCATGGGTTGAAGCTGAGGAGCTGAAAGAATCCTCAGTGCAAATCTAAGGAGAAATAAGGGAAAAGTTATGCCACAAAAAGGCCCAAAGAGGGCACCCTTGTCCACGATATGAAAACATAAAAGAGTCGCGCTGTTGTTCTAATAAATGTCAGACACCATTGAAAGCAACAAAGAAATTCCTCAATCATGAGGCACGATTCTGTACATTCTCCAGTGCAAAAGCCACTTAACATGGACTGGAGTCATATAATAGCACGACACTCCTTTCCAGAAAACATTTGCAATACAGCTTTCTGAAGGGTGGGCTGGGGTGCCATTTAAAAGTGACAGCATTTCCAGTTATTTCTTTTATCTCCCACCCTTCTTTCACACCTAAGCTGGCCAAGGATTATGGAAGCTGTCATCTTACGTATCTGGAGGGTGTTGGATTATAGAAAACTGCAGCAGTCCTCCTGCTTCTAATTCTAATTCAGCTTTTCTTAAGCACCAGTCTTACGGCGGATAGATCAGAGGGGACCCTCTTTATTATGAAGACGGGGAACCTACCTACTTTCTTTCTTGGAGTGCATTCAGAGAAACATTTTCTCTCCACCACTATTCCAGATATTTAATCAATCTTGTGTGTGTGTGTGTGTGTGAGAGAGAGAAACAGCCATTTCTATCTTTCTCAGTCTCTGCCACCCACTTCTCATTATCTCTGTCTGACATCTTTTTCTTTCTCTTTCTTCTTGCTCAGTGGGTTGCAGAATTATAGCACTATTATTTCACTGTAACTTCCATGGTTCTGTCCTAGGGAATCCTGGGGTTTTCAGTTTGGTGACGCACTGGAATGCCTTCCCTAAATCGCAAGCTCCAGAATTGCAGAGGAGAGAACCATGTCTGCTAAAGTGGAATCATAGCACTCTAATTCTGCAGTGTGAATGGCCCCCAGGAGAAAGGATCAATCATTCTGGCCAACGGTTTCAGCTGAACATTTGCAAAAGAGAAATTTATCCAGCCAAGGTTGGTATAGATTTTAGGGTTGTTGGTTGCCTATCCCTGCTCTCTTGGATGACAGCCCAGTCCCAGCAGCACCTTATAAATGTAAATGGTAAAAGATATTACAAAATTAGTCCTCAAGTGCTTGTTTGGGTGCAAGATGGATCTTTAGTCTGAAAAGGCTGAAGCTCCCTGGTCTGAAGGTAGTGTTCTTTCCACACTTCACCCAAAGAAGTCCCAAATCCCTCTCACCTGTCACCTGTCCATTGTGCTCCTTCAGCTCATGGATTTTGCTCCACTTTGTGTCATCTTTTTTATAGATGTGAACTTCATGGTTGTTCGGACAGATGGCGAGTTCTGCAGGACGGGAGGCAAGAAACAGCGCAAGGTGAAAGATGGGTGATTTTGCAAAAGGAAGTTATCTCTGCCCCTTGCACAAAACTGCATCCCTGCTGTGTGATCGGTGGAACCGGCCCTTGCAGAAAAGCCTTCAGCCCTCTCCAAAATCTCTCCCAAACCCGCATCTCATTTCTTTCCCCACCTTTATTTCTATAATTCCAAAGAAGGACTAGGAGATTATCACAGAGATTTCCCCTTTTTGGACCACAAGTCTCAGAATCCTCCAGTAGTTTTCCAACTCTGCATTGGAGGGGAGGGGAGGTACTGTGTATTTGTTCCTCCACTCCCAAGGATAGCGGTGCAGTTACAGCCATTCTTTCAATTCCCCACAGCTGGAGAGGAGGAAGTGATTCACCAGAGGATTCAGTTATCCCACAAACAATACTCATATTCTTTCTCACAGGAGCCTCCTCATGCCACAGATAGTAACACTCTGTTCTCTTGCTTCCCATTCTCCAGCCCCCAGTTCTCAGCTATCATGGCTGACTTTGCTATCTAAAAATTCTGGTCTCAGTTCTGGGCCACACAGCTTATGGATATTGACAAACTGGCATGTGTCCAGAGGGGGGCAACCAAGATGGTGAAAGGTCTGGAAATGTCCCAAAGTCCAAAATCTTACCAAAAAATAAAACGACAGTTTTGTCGTCTTGCCCAGCAGGGAGAAACTTTTTGAAATTATTCCCTTTTGCATGCAAAAATGAAATGAGCACAGATTTGCATTAAGTAATGGACAAATTTTGCAGTAGGTTCAGTCAACCCTAGCCTTGCCCAAACTCCTCGCCTCCATCACTCTTAGGATTAGGAAGCTGATGTGTACACAGGACTTACGGGATCTGTCCTTGTTCCAGGCATGGCAACTGATTGGCTCCAGGAGAAAACTTTGGTAAGTCATGGCTTCTCAACCTGTACAGAAAGGAACACAAGTGTTTTCTCAGACTGTATATTTAAAATGGTTGCCTTTATTCATTGCCTCACCCTTCCTCCAAGCAGCTAAAGCAATACAGGCATCCCCTGCTACACTGATGGTTTGGGAACACAGCACTGTCAATAAGTCAAAATGGTTGAAAAGTGGAACCCAGTCTTCAGTTCTTCTCCTCTTGCCTTCTTCCCCCACCCAGTCATATCTCTGGTTTGGGTCACATACGCAGGGAAGATTTTCAGTCTGCAATTCACTGGGCCTTCAAACACACAGATCACCCATTCTGCAAGGAAGGAACACAACTTTTTGACAGGAGCATCAGGACTTAGGGTTGAAATTACCCTTTTGTCTTCCAAAAGATACAGCTTTTGGCTATGAGCTGCTATTGAATCGAAGTAAAATACTACTGATAACCTTTAAAAACAGGAAATTGGCTGTAAGCAGCAAAAGCCAGCATAAAAGGGATCATTCATTAGTTCTTCATTTCCCTGCAGCCAGTTTCTGCTAAAAATTAAGGTGTGCTTTCTGGCTTTCATCATGCATTTGCCCTGACTCATTAGTAGAATTTCACAAAAGCCTACACCTAATCGCTAGAGCTGACCCACTAAATAAATGGAACTTGTATCAGTGTTGTCTTATCCAGTTCCCATGTAATGATTCTGTTCAAGCTGAGACTGATATTTGGCTTTAGTGCCAAAGGTGGGAATCATGCAGCAGGCCAGATGTAGTTGTTGCACAGGGACTCCCATCAGCCCCAGCCAGCAGAGCCAATGGTGGGGAATGCTGAGAGTCGCAGTCCAACATCTAAGGGAGAACAGAAGGTTAGCCATGTTTAAATATTTGAAGGGATGTCATACAGTATAGTGTGACACAGTGGTCTGAGTGCTAGACTACAACTCTGGAAAGCAGGGTAAAATTCCCCATTCAGCCATGGAAACCCACTGGCTGACTTTGGGTGGATCACACACTCTCAGCCCCCAGAAAACCTTGTGATAAGTTCAGAAGTCTGGCTCTTTCTTCAAGGGAGTTGTAGCACAGGCCATGTCCACACTAGCCTCAAAGGCCCCTCCCTAAACTGCAAACCCCAGGATCCCACAGGATGCTGAAAGTGGAATCATAGCACTATGACAGGCTAGTGTGGAAACGGCTATAGTCTACAATTGTAGCACTATGATTCCACTTTAACTGCTGTCTCAACATCCTGTGAAATCCTGGTATTTGTAGTTTAGGGCGGGCTATTTAGACTCCTCAGTCAGACTGTTACCTCATTATAGAGGGAAGTTCTTTTTTTATATATTACATGTAACTAGGTTATTTGTATATGCAATATGTATTCCATGTATTGACATTTCACCCCCTTTTTCTTAAGATACATGTTATATGTATTGTTATTGTTGATGTCTTAGTATATTTTCTTTTTTGCTTTCATTGTTAATGGCTTGTATATAGATATTGTTTTCTATGTTTGGTCAATATGACAAAATTAAAAAAAAGAAAGAATCCTTACCCAGAAAGCTCTAGTGCCTCACCAAAGTACGAACCCCAAGTTTCCGCAGGATGTGGCCACACAGTGCTATGGCTATGTAGTGTAAAAGGGCCCCCAGAACTGCCACCTAAGCCAGGCTTAGCAGAATGGGCTCTGCTCAGAAGGACTGCTGGTGTGTGTGTGTGTTTGTGTGTAGCGAGGAAGAGGAAGAGGAAATGCTGAATCTTCACCGAGAGTGCTTTGACAACACCATATAAGGCTAGAAACAGACTTATCGGTGAGGGTCAAAGGAGCGTGTGATAGAGAAATTGCTGCCTGTCATTCATTTATTTTTTAAAATAATTGTATTAAGTTTCACAAATAAAAAAACATCATCTCAAATTGTGCTTTTACATGTCATGTTTTTGTTCTTCCACTCTGATCTAGTTTTCTCTACTCACATATAAAAAATTATGCCCCACAATTCTATGTTCATCTTACGTGCTTGATCTTGCATTTCTCTCATCCACTCCTGTTATGTTACAGTTATTCCTTTTTAATTTCAACCGTAATTCAGACATTTTCACTTGGCAGTTCCCAGCAATGACCCATTACCATTTGCCATTCTGCTTTTATCTGATCACCCGATTTCCCCTTTAATCTTTGGGAAACAAGATCCGCATTTCTATTGTCAATAAATGTCCCCCACCATTGTTCAGTGGTGGGTATTTGCTGAGACTCCCACAATTTGGCATATTCAGTTCGAGCTGTCGTTATCGTGTACCATATTAATCTCCAATGCCTCTTAATGTGCTGCCTCTCATTTAGACCAGGGCTGAGCTCGTTAGTTCTGCCTCATCTCTCATTATTCTCTAGGACGAACCCTGTCCTTAGGCACAGGAAGGCCAGGGGAGCAGCAGTGGCCGGAAACAGCCATCACTGTTTTGTTTCTGCCACATAGCCTGCTTCATGCTCCCTAGAGAGAGCTTGGGAGGCCTTATTCCCCCCAATAATATTTATTTCTATCCTGTCTCTCCCCATGGATCGAGGCGGCGAACAACAATAATGCATTAATTACATTAAAAACATTAAAAAACATACCCAATCCTCCCCACCCACCAACACACCCAAATCAAAAACCTCTCATCCAACATAGCGATGCTGGCTAAGGAATTCTGGGCACTGTAGTTGGAAAGGAGGAAGAAAAGGAGCCTTGTGGCACATTTAAGGCTAAATTGTTTTTTTTAACAACACACGCTTTCATGGGCTACAGACCATTTCTTCAACTGTAGTTGAAAAAAAGTAAGTTTTTCCAATCTCACGACATCCATAGATAAAAACCAGAACATGTTTGGCCAAGCAACACCATGTCAAGATGACAGATGAGGAAGAACACACAAACTACGAAAGGGGGCTGAAGTTTGCTCTTGCCTGAACCTACTGGGAAGGGCGGACTTCCCCATCTCCTCTCCCTCTTAGAGTTAGTTGAGTAAAAACTGCTTTTGCACTTTCCTCAGTTTGCAGCAACTGAGTGAGCTGAGGACAAAGGGGGGAGGAAGAGAGAGAAATCAGGACAGCTGAGAGAGAAACCAAAGAAGCTGAGAAAATGGGGCAGCGGAGAATTAATTGGAGCAGTACAAAGGTATGCAATCTTTGCATGTACTACTGCCTTCCCTCCTCAAAGTAAAGATAGCTAATATTGAATTTTTTAAAAAAGCACCAGTTCGGTTCGCTTTTGTAAATGTAATTCAGGGAATGAAGATGCCATTTTGGTTCTTTGCCTTTGGCAAAAAAGCATCTGTGAGGCAGTCCTTTTGTTGTTCCTCTGCTCTACTAGAAGAATCCAAAGGGAGATACAAATCAACTTAGTTCATTGTCTTGTGTGAAAGAATTCCTTCTCTATCATAGTCCCTTTCAAAGTCAATGCATTGCCACAATCCCAGGATCTGGGAAATTGGCAGACACATTAATTTAAGCAGCAGCTCTTACCATCTTGGCAAGGATAGTGACGGTATTGTTACCGTCAGCAAGCAAGGCCGCTGACAGCCCTAACACGCTTGTGTTGCCAAAGGTCTCTTCAACCTCGGAGATGCTTTCGAGATAAGCAAGGCCAGGTATCCTGGGAGAGAACCAGTGTGGAGTAGTGGTTTTGAGCACTGGGATATGATGCAATTCCCTGCCCAGGCGAGAAAACCCGCTGGATGGCCTTGGGCATGTCACACACTGTCAGCCCCCCAAAAACCTTGTGATAGGGTCACCTTAGGGTTGCTGTAAGTTAGAAATGACTTGAAGGTACAACTTGAAGGTACCCAACAATGACAACAGTAAGTCATGTCAAAGAAGGAGCAGGCTTGTTCTCTACCGCTCCAGAGACTAGGACAAGGAGCAATGGGTTCAAGCTGCAGCAAAGGAGATTCCACTAGAACCCCAGGAAGAACTTCCTGCCAGTCTGAGCTGTCCGGCAGTGGAATCGGCTGCCTTGGAGTGTGGTGGAGTCTCCTTCTTTGGAGGTTTTTAAGCAGAGCCTGGATGGCCGTCTGCTGGGAATGCTTTGATGGGTATTCCTGCATGGCAGGGGGTTGGACTGATGGCCCCGGGGGTCTCTTCCAACTCTATGATTCTATCATACTATGACATCCTGGGACTCTATAGATGGTTGGGACTCCAACTCCTATCAACCCCAGGAAATACAGCTGGTGCCAGTGATTATAGCGGTAGTGGGACTCATGCTGCCCATCCCTGAGATGTTGCTGGATTGCAACTCCCAGCAGCCCTAACCAGAAATTCCTCTGCTTGTAAAAATAAGGGTACATGAGTGCTTGCTCGCTCACTCACTGACACACACACCCCTACAAAAAAAGAAATATAAGAGCCACACAATTTCCCCTCAGAAGCAATAAACCCCATGTGGTCTTGTACCAGGGCTTAGAATTGTTTTATTTCACTAACTCACAAGATCTCCCCTCTAAGCCAGCCCCTAAAAAAGAAACTTTTGCAAGCTCCCAGCATGACTTGTCCGACTCCAGTGGGGAATTATGGCAAAGACCTTCAGGGCAGTGAAGTTGTCACACCCATTTGTCAGATGACGAAATACTTGGGGTTAAAGATGTGAGGGGATTTTGTTTAGTCTGACTTTTTAAGCAGACCTAATTCATACTTTCTGAACAAAGAAGCAGTTCTGAATACAATCATCCTTTGGCTTGCACACATCTCCTCGCTTTTGCAATCCAGTTCTCTTAACAGATAACCGCAGGCCCAGCGGGTGATTCAGCAGACCCTGGAGAAGCTGCTAGAGGCAGAAAGAGCTGGAAAGTGGGCCAGTGTTGAATTTGGGCTTTCAAAGGTGAATAAAAATAAGTTTTTTAAGAGTACAACTCATAGAATTTCCCAACCAACAGATCCATTGCTGCTCATGGTGGCTCTGGGGGATTGGGATATAAATTTCCCAAGTGGAAAGGGTAAATTTGGGCTTAGGCTTCCCAATCAGCCCCCAATCTGTCCATCATAGGGCAAAACCAAAAGGAGTTTGATGGGAAGAAGATAGATTTCAATAGATTAGAATTCTTGTGCTGCTCGAACTCAACACTCCACTTTGCTTGCTCAAACCACAACGATTTATTGGTGTTACTGTTGTTGTTATGTACCTTTATGTAATTCCCAGTTTGTGGCAGCCAATCCTATCATGGGGTTTTGTTGACAAGACTTGCTCAGAAGGGGTTTGCCATTATCTTCCTCTGAGGCTGAGAGAGTATGACTTACCTAAGATCACCCAGTAGGTTTCCATAGCTGAGCTGGGATTCGAACCCTGCTCTCCAGGGTCCTTATCCAATGCTCAACCCACTCCAGCACACCGGGTAGGCTGGTGCTTTGTAAGTTATGTGCTTCAGGAAAATAAGTTACAGTGTGCCCTCCATATAGGTTGCAGATATAACTGCATTACCATATGTATCTCAATGCAGAAACTGTAGAATTATTCACCTTTAGGAGGAGAATTCCCAGCACTTTCCTGTATGAGTTGCTGATTACCTTCCAATCATTCTATCACATCCTTCCACGCCTGAGGTTTACTTTTAAAGTACAATGGTGTGCAGTTGGCTCTCCACATTTGCAGATTTTGCTTTCATGGATTTGATTATTTGCGAGTTTCTCCAACTTCTGCCCCCGAACCTCAGGCCTTTCTTTTCCAGGAGAACTTTCCCTCCCAGCAGCTCAAATCAGGCTGTGCAGCCCTGTAGAAAACAACCTCTAGTCCTCCTCCTCCACCAGTCACTGCTTGGCCAGCTCACATCCCGATTTCCCAGCACTGCAAATGCTCTCCCAATGCCCCACATACACCCAAGGAAGGAGATGGGTGAGAGAGAGGAAGTATAGGGCCATAATGCTGATCCATCCCTTTTCCTCTCCTTTCCCTGACCTGGTTTGGACCCTGGGTGCCTGCTGTTCCCACCATGCCTTGGTCCCCTTCTCACAGACATTTTGGTATTTGCAATTTTTCCACTTTTGTGGGTGTTCCTGTGCCCCTAAAATGTAGAGAGCCAATGGTACTTTTAATTTTACAGGGGAAAGTATGTATGTATATATATGTGTATATATATGTGTGTGTGTGTGCGCGCGCGCATATGTGTATGTATGTGTATGTATGTATATGTATGTATGTGTATGTATGTATGTATGTATGTATCTCTCTCTCTCTCTCTCTCTCTCTCTCTCTCTCTCAACCTACCAGTAGTTCGCTACAGCCTGAAATACTTCCATGCAATACTCAAGTGTATACAAGATTAGGAAGAGATTTGAGAAGAACAGGCCTTGTCAATTTGTTCTGGGAAGCATAAAACAAAATAATCCTTTGGCATCTTCAAGCCTAACAGGGGTGGGGGTGCAATCAGAAGATTTGTGGGATTTTCCTGGATTAGATGGGCTGTAAAACTTTATGTCTCTGATGATGTGGGAATTAGTCCAGGAAAGATGCTGCCTCTATAAACCCAGCAATCTTTATTAAACAGAGGCTGGGAATGTTACTTTCTTGGATGATAATTCCTGGATTTGATATTAAAAAGGAATAAAAGGGAGGAGGTGAGAAAAGATCTAGCAGTACCTTTAAAATTAACCGGTTTTTGTTTTAGCATGAGCTTTCATGGATACTAATCACTTTTTCAGATGCAATACAGAATGATGTTTAAGCCTCAGCTTATTAAGTGTAGTTATGCAGTATAGGAGTGGGATAGAATGTAATAAGATCCAGAAAAATGTAAATTGTGACTGGAGGCATAATATCACTCTGTCTTGCATTTGAGAGACCCAGCATGGCATAGTGGTTTAAATATTGGATTACAACCCTGAAGACGAGGATTTGATTCCCTGCTCAACCATGGACCTCCCCCCCTTGGGTGTGTCACATACTCTCAGCCCCAGAAACCCCATGCTTATAGGGTCACATAAATTGGAATCAACTTGAAACACACAACAACAACTGCATTTGAAGACGTGGATTGATATCCACAGAAGCTCATGTTAAAATATAAATCAGTTAATCTTAAAGGTACTGCTAGATTTCTCTTTTTGTCCTCTCCCTGTCTTTTTATGCTGCTGGAGTCTGGGAACTGTCATGCAAAAAGGGCTCATTTTTCTCATGCTCTCCCCTTTAACTTGCCACAAAACTCTGTTCTGCTGCATCATGGCAAAAACTTTTAATCCTTCCTTGATTGCTCAAATAGTCTGTTGCTTTAAACATAAACACACATATCGTTCCACACTTTTCTAGCTTGTCACAGTTATCTCACCCGGAAATTTAACGCCACTGAGAGAAACGCAGATCCAGCCATAGAAACTGAGCACTAACACGTCACCAAGCCTGGGGTGATAACATGCATGTCTTCAGATCCATAGAGAAAAGAAGCATTTGAAAGGCACTCCCAAGAAAACACCCAGGGCACACACCCCAAACTTAGGAAAGTTCCTATCCTCGGATTATAACTAAAAAGGAACTTTTTTAAAAAAGTTCTGCATAGACTACTGGCCTCGCTGCATTAAAAAGAGGCTTTTTCTGAGAATTTTGTCCTTAGAAACCGAATGAAAGCAACACTTGGAAAAGAAAACAAGACCGGGAAGTGGGTGGAATGTCGTCGTTCATCATCAGAGGAAGTGGATTGTTATCTATGACAGCTCACACTAAATAAATCTGTTAGTCTTAAAAGAATCACAAGAGTCCTTTTTTCTCTCTCCATTTTTCTAACAACATTTTCCTCTGAGATTTTTCAATTATAGGTCTCAGGATGCTGTCCCTCTGAAGTTAAAGTAGAGAGAGCAAAGTTATAACACAGTGGCTGGGCATCCCTGTGCACTAAAATATTTTTAAAATAAGAGTCACGTGTCCAAGGAGAGAAAGCGTGGTGTATTGGTTTGAGTATTTGGACTACATCCCTGGAGGCCAGCGTTCAATTCCCCGCTCAGCCATAGAAACCCACTGAGTGACTTCGGGCATGTCACACACTCTCAGCCCCAGAAAACCCTGTGATCGGTTCACCTTAAGGTCCCCATAAGTTGGAAATGAAGGCGCTCAACAATAAATATGTGTCCAAATGGATTCCCAGTCCTGGCTTTTGCGCATGCAACGTGGTCAAATTTACACATACCATTTATCCAGGGAACCTCTCACCCTCTATTTTAATGCTTTCTTCAAGTCACTGCAAAGCCAAAATAAACATAATTCCCAAATCTATGCCCTTCGCAATCCCAGATACGGTTGTTTGTGAAAACTGTTCCCCCCCCCAAGTATGATTAGAGTTTTAGGAATTCTGCTTTTTAAATTCAGTGATGAGCAGGATAATACTCATGAATATATTCGCAGCTCTGAATTGGCTTAAGAGTTTTAAGGTTTTTATTTCCCTTCCCTGTTTCTTAATACAGGCATTTTTTCTGCTGATAGGGTGATTAACAAGATTTAACGATGCATGCCGATGTATTTTGCAGCTTAATTTTAAAAAATCATTTTCAACATTCTTTCTTTGCAATAGTTTTGTTTTGCCTTTAAAAAAAAATATCTGGTTTTAATTTTACGGCTCTTTTAAAAGCATTTAACTGTTGCATTGGGTACCTTTCCTTCAGCTGCGCCTCTCTGAATGGGTGCAAGCTTTTCCAGGGGGGAAAAGGCGGGGATCTAAATAAATACAAATACAAGAACCAGGCCTTAGGAGTGTGTGAAGGGGGGAAGCTTCCCAAAGCAGGAACTTGTTGAATGGGAGAGCTGGCCTTCTAGGAAGAATTTCTGTCAAAATGTCCTGGTTTGGCCAAGGGACAAAACTCAGCCAGGAGGCATTTTTTTGGGGAGGGGGCATCTCCTGTCTTGCGGGGGGGATTCAGGGACTTACCTCAAAGGCAGAAAGGAGGCAGAGAGAGGGAGGGAAGGAAAAAAAGCAATATATGCTTTCTTCAAGTCACTGCAAAGCCAAAATAAAGCCAAAAAGCCGCCTCAAGTCTTCTTCCTCAAGTTTGGCGAAAGGAGGCCCTCTCTGGTGGTTCATGGACTCTGGGCCGTCGACATGAACCGGCTGAGGGAGCTGCCTGAGAGGAAATGGAGACAGCAGAGAAAAGAATATGAGAAAGAGAGGCGGCTTTCTCTTGGAACTTCCCTTTTTTGCCTCCGCTGAGAGGGAAAAAAAATATGTGCAACCACTTCCTTGCGTGGGTGTGGAGGGGCTGGAGCCAAAGGCAGAGCCAGGAAGGCAGCTTTTTCTGCCTCAGCCCAGAGAAAGAACCTCACAGGGCCAAAGTGCCATTTCTGCACTGGGCTGTGATTGTGCTGTGATGCCACTTTCAACCACCTATGGGGTTTGCAACAGTTAAATACCTATGGAATCCTTTGAGGCCCCTCCCTTGGCTGCCAACTCCAGGCTTCTATAGGAGGTTGAAAGTGGAATCATGGCACTATAACAGGCTAGTGCGGAAATGGCCCCAGTGTGGAACCAGGGAACCCAGACCGGGGCCATTTCCGCACTAGCCTGTTATAGCACCATGATTCCACTTTCAACATCCTCTGGAATCCTGGGCCGGCTGGCCCCTCCCGAAACTGCAAATCCCAGGATTCCAGAGGATGTTGAAAGTGGAATCATTGCGCTATAACAGGCTAGTGCAGAAATGGCCCAGGTTTCTCCCCCTTGGAAGGCTGGGCTGCCATTCTAGGATTATATGGAAAAGTACCTGGAGAAGAAAGCCTGGCTGCCCAAGCAATGCTGTATTGTTGAGGGGAATTTTGGCAAATGGGTCAGGGAAACAATGCCCAAAGTGTGGCTTGGAATAGGCATACATACGTGGATGCATAAGGTTGAGACGCGGCTGGCTGAAAGCATTGTAGAGACATGACTGTGTCCATGTTATCTGGGAACCTGAAACATAGGATTTGTCTGCACGGCACTGCTATAGTGCTATTATTGCACTTTCAACATCCTGTGGAATCCTGGGGCTTGCAGTTTAGGGAGCCAGGGGCCTTTAAAATTCTCAGCCAGAGAGCTCTTTGGCTTCAGCAAACTACAAAGCCCGGAATGGCACAGGATGGTGATGGTGGAATGATAGTCCTATAATAGTGTGGAAAGGCCCATAGCTGGGCTTCTTGTGTGCCTTCTAGTCTCCTGTCCACATAGGGCGACCCTATGAATTTCTTTGGGTTTTCATAGGCAGGTGGTTCTGCTTCCTTCTGAGTAAACAGGCTTAGGAGCCCAACATTACAAAAGTGGGAGGCTTTTCTTCTCTGTTTCCCTCATTTAAAGACATTTCCATTTATTCATCCTATGAACTGCTGTTGTTGCGTGCCTTCCAAGTCATTTCCAATTTATGGTGAGATACTGCGGTTAGAGTGTTGGACTAGGAACCTGGAGACCAGGATTCGATTCTCTGCTCAGCCACGGAAACCCACTGGGTGACTTTGGGTGCATTACACACTCTCAGCCCCAGAAAACCCCATGATAGGTTCACCTTAGGCTCACCTCGAAGACACACAACAAAGCAAAGCTATCACAAGGTTTTCTTTGCCAGATTTGTTCAGAGGGGATTTGCTATAGCCTTCCTCTGAGGCTGAGAGAACGTGGCTAACAGAGCTCCAATTCAACTCAATGGGGTTTACTTTCATATAGACAGTTATAGGACCATGCTACGTGTTTGAAGTTGTTATGAAATTTGCCCTAGAAGTTTGCTGAATTTTGTTCCAAAGTTCTCAGTGGGCCAGAAAGACGTGATTTCTCCAGTTCTGTTTCAGGCAAACTCACCTCTCAGCAAATTGACACAAACAACCAAGCTCTTCTTTTGCTCTGTCTGCAAAGCAGCCTTTTTTTTCAGGCTGTGGTTCACCTCACTTCCTCCTTTGGGCTGGCCCGAAAGGCAGGGCTTAGTGCAACCTTCTCTCCTCCTCCTCAAGTGAGGCCATTTAACACCCGGAAGCTGGATTCGAAGCAGCTGTAGGCTATGGGACGAGGAATCTTGCCCAGAGAGGGAGTGAGATGAAAACAGGGCAGGACCTGAGACAAGGATCAGCACTGCTATTATCAGCAGAAACTCTCCCTTTTTGGCAGGAATCCCTTTATTCTTGCAGTTGGGAGCAAGAACAGAGGCAGAGAGAGGAAATGGGTTAATGTGTGGTGCACGTGCCTTCGAGCCGCCTGTCAATTTATGGCAACCCCATGAATTTTATAGGTTTCCTTAGGAAAGGAATACACAGGGGTGCTTTTGACAGTTTCTTCCGCTGAAATATAGTCTCCAGCATCTGGGATTTGTTGGTGGTCCCCCACGCTGTCTTCCAAGATCAGACGGGCTCTGATGCCTTTGGGGTATTTAGGCCACAAATAATACTGGCCACTATGTATGGGAGAAATCGGGAACGTTTGGCCCTTTCCAGATGATTTCAGTTACTGAGCACAGCTTGGAAAAATTACTTTTGGATTACAATTCTCAGAATCCCAAAAGCAGTAGGGTCAGTAGCAAAGCTATTTTAGATGCTGCGCTCCAGCAAGATTCATCCTTTGAGCTCTGATTTCAACTTGCAGAAGCCTCACCCAGCACAACCAAACCCAATTCAAAACGTTATTATAACTGGAACAGTTACAAGCCCCCAAGTAATGAGATGCCACTATAGCTACAATTGCTTAAGAAGAGCTAACTGTTTTGTCATGATGGAAACAGAATTTCAATTGGTAAGTTTAGTTTTAAAAAAGGGCTGAAAGCTCCTGGCTTGTGATACAAATAACCTAAATAATGAAGCCACCTCTCCTCCAGTAAGAATACAAGTAACTGTAACAGCTGCAGTTATAGTACAAAGAAACAAAGTTATCCCTTGTTAAGTTGCAATGAGGAAGTAACTTAGCCTTGAACAGACAAACCTGAATAGGGAAATCACAAAGGAAGACTAGAGCCATTTCCGCACGAGACTTTTATAGCGCGATGATTCCACTTGAAACATCCTCTGGAACCCAGCCAGCCCCTCCCGAAACTGCAAACCCCAGGATTCCAGAGGATGTTTCAAGTGGAATCATCGCGCTATAAAAGCTCGTGCAGAAAGGGCCTAGAAAGAGAAACAGCTGGATTGAGTTATAGAGTCAGCTCTCCACATTTGCAGGTTGAACTTTCATGGATTTGATTCTTTGCCAGTTTCTCCAACCTCTACCCCCCCACCCCCACCTCAAGCTCTTCTTTCCCAGGGGAGCCTTTCCTTTCTGCAGCTTTGATGAGGCTGCACAGTCCTTTAAAAACCCACCCCTGGTCGTCCTCCTCCACCAGCTACTGCCTAGCCAGTTAAAGAGAGATCGCAGTCCAAACTGCACCACAAACCCTCTCCCAGTGCCCTCCACACCCAAGGAAGAAGAGGAGTGAGACAGAGGAAGCACAGGGCCACCTCCACTTCCTTTATTTGACCTGGTTTGGACCCTGGGTGCCTGTTCTTCCCACCACGCCTCACTCCCCCTTCCCATAGACACACACACATTTTGGTATTTGTACTTTTTCCACTTTTGGAGCAAGGCACTGTGCTATTTCCTTCATCTGAAATACTGCCTACAGCACCTGCCATTCTTTGGTGATCTCCCATACAGTGAAACAAGCAAAACAAATACAAAAAATCCCCCAAAACAAATACACAGAAAACATGAAATGGCATTGTGCTTTTAAGCAATTTAAATTACAGCAATGTAAGAACACAATCAGATAAGGCTTAGTCCCAGGCCTCAGGGCATTGCACTGCGGCCCCCCCACCCCCAGTGCCCCACGTTAAAATCTCTCTTTCTCTGTGGTGTCCCCACAAACTCACCAGGTGGCAGGTGAACACGGCAGCAGCAGAGACCAGTGGCTAGGAGAGGCCATTTTCCTGCTTCCAACCTAGTGTTTCTTTAAAGATCAAGGTCTCACAAGAAGCTCTGCCAGTCAGAAGCCAGAAAAAGCACTGGGGTGGCCCGCCAAGAGTGGCTCTGGAGGGAAGCAGCCATGCTGAGGGACCTGCCAGAACTTTTCTTTTCATTTTCTTTGAAGGATGCAACTCTAAGAAAAGTAGCCAAAAAGCCAGACAATTGTGCTGGCCAGTATATTCTTCTCTGCCCAGGCCTCTGAATTTCAATGCAGCACTGTAGACAGATCTAGTACTACTTTAGGGACAGGTGGCAGAGGCAGGAGGAGCCCCATGCTTCTCTCAGGACTGGGTCTTTCATATCTATTATTGCTTTTACATTTTATTTTTTTATTGGTTACACTAGCTGAAACATACACAACCACTGCCCAAATCTATACTTAATACCCCAAGAAACCACACAGCTTCTTATTTTCTCATGCTTCCATCCCCTTTTCACCCCAGTAGGAATACAGTCCAGTTCCTATGCCCAGTTGTGAAAGCTGGACAATGAAGAAAGCTGACAGGAAGAAAATCAACTCATTAGCCCTGAGTATATTTCCTTCATTCAAAATCTGGTTGCAGAAGAGTTGTATGGATACATAAAATAACGATAAATAAATGGATCCAAGAGCAAATCAAGCTTAAACTCTCATTAGAAATAACAATGACTAAATTGAGGCTGTTGTACTTTGGACTACAAGATGGCATAACTCACTGAAAAGAGACAACAATGTTTGGTAAATGGAAAGCACTACGAAAACAGGAAGAGCACATTACAGATGGATGGATTGATTCAATCAATGAAGCCACAGCCCTGAGTTTGCAAGATGTGAACAGGGCAGCTGAAGACCGGGCTCTTGGAAGTTTTTCATTCATAGGGTCATCGTAGGTCGAAGTCTACTTGACAGCAAACAACAAATAACAACGCAGTCCAGGTGGGTTGGTGGTGGACAAGAGGAGAATTAAGCTACCACAGCCTGCTCCCAATTAACATTCTCCTCTGCTCCTATTTTAAAGGAAGGGGTGGAGAGAATGACATGTTAATATCACATATAGCTTGCCGCTTCCTCCCTTCCATGATTCTCAGAATCCTTCCGGGCATGTAGACTGGAGGGTTTCCAAGAACTGCTGTTCAATATTTCTAATTTCTGCTCCCTTCTATCCCATGGCACTGAGGAAGAGCTTAAATACACAGCTTTTTTTTTAATCCTTTATTTTCTAGCAGACAAGTTTTACACAAAATTCACCTTTTAAGTTAGTGATTCATACTTCCTGCAATAAACTATTTTAAGGAGCAGCTTTGGTAAAGGAATGGAATGAAACTACCAATAAAAAAAAACAAAAAACAAAACCCAAATATATACCACAATCACAGCTGATTTTGCAAACCAACATATTTCACCAAAACTGAGGGGATGAAAAAGAAAAAAAATCCAACAAGTCAGCATTTTCTCAGTGCTTCAAAAAGTGACCATCTTCACCATCCCTTTTCAAGTCTGTGCAGGTGTCAGAGCGAGTTGTCATGCTAGAGAACAGAGGGGTAGCTTTACATGATCCGCAGTCCCTGGATGGAAGACTCCAAAGTCTATGGGGTAGGGGGTAGGGAAGGAAAAACACAGAAAAATATTAACCATCACAAATGAGTAAGAGCTACAGTTCTAGCAGAGTGCAGAATGTTATACTGGTCACAAAACGGAAAGATAAGCTTTTGTTTTGTTTTTTTAAAGGAGAGCAACCGTTTCTGTTCCTTATGAAAAGCAAAATAGGAAATGTCAGCAGCTATACACAGGGGAGATTACAATGTGGATGCAATGATTTCCCTGACTTTTTGCATTTATAATTTTTGCAGATACAATGATTTGCCTAGCTTTTTGCTTCTATAATTCTGGCCTAAACATATACAAATAATAGAATTATGCAATACATGTGGGAAATTATCTTATTACCATAATTGATACAGGTTGCAAAACCCAGCATTTCCTTACACAGGGTGTGAGGTTCTTTGCTCAGGCCTACACACAGTATTGACTAAGTGACTAATAGCTGCCTTGCCATCCAGGGCTAGTGCCTGCCGTGTTAAAATTGTGGCTATCAAAATCACAGCAGAAGCTTTCAGCTTTGTGAATAACTGCTGGCTGACAGTTAGGATTTAAGATAAGTAACAGATGAGGAGAGACATCTGCTGGTCAATCTACACTGAGCAGCAAGTTGAAAAAAGAGGGGAATCTAAAGGTTACTGGAAGGCAGCTGATGGAAAACAACATAGGCAGAAGCTTCTTTCCTAATCCAGTGTTTTAATGCAAGCATGAAAATGATTCATTGAGGGAAGATGCAACACCACAGTCTGTTGCTGTGTATATTCTCATCTTTTACAGGCTTCACAACTTTTGGTGCTTCACTTTTCTCAGGATCCACCTTACTTCAAACCACTCCGTAACACAGAGGAAAGGAACATGCGGCCTTTCCACTGCTGTTGGGCTGCAGCTGCCATCATCTCTCACCATAGTGGCCAACAGCAGTTGGAAGCCAGAAACACCTGGAGGTCTATAGGTTTCCTACTTCTACTGGTGTAGACTACCCAAGTCAGAGCTAGCGTGATGTAGTGATTTGTGCACTCGACAATGACCCTGTAAACCAGGGTTCAACTCCCCACTTGGCCACAGAAACCCATTGGGTGACTTTGGGCCCATTACACACACTTAGCCCCACAAAACCCTGTGACAGGTTCACCTTAAGGTTGCCATAAGCAAGAAACAACTGGAAGGCACACAACAACAACAAGTTTACCAAAGGGAATCAGCACAAGCAACAACAGAACATAGGAAACTGATGCCTTGCACGAAATTGCAGAGAGGAGGAGAAGACAAGAAACTTTCCTCCTGGGAGCTTCTTCAGGTTAATGCTGTGTTCAGATCTGAGCCTTGGTCCCCACTTCCAGTCCCCACTCATTAACTGCAAAATCCAAGTAGGGAGAGGCTGGAGGACAACAAACTATTTTATTAGGACTGCTAAAAAGGACAATAATAATCCCATTAGCAAAATTAATCTTGGGTATCACCATCTGCTGGATGCATAGCTTATAAAGGAGACCTCTGAAGTTTGGTGACACTGTCCTTAGGCCCCTGAAGTAGTAACCCTTCTGACATGGGCAAAGCAGCATGTGAGGCTCATTTGGCATAAGCAGAGTCAAGAAAGCATACTTTGAAGTCCCAGATGGTCATGGCTCCATCAATGCCAGTGGTACAGAACTTGCGACAATCTCGTTTGTCCACCTCATAAATAGACACTTGGCTGGAAAGAAAAATGACATGTGACATGTTTAGCCACATAACAATCTGCACATTAAATCTGGAATTTTTCATTTCAAGTTATATTGCGTTCTTTTAGAAAAAATAACACAAGTACCTGACAAAATGAATTAATCAGTAAATGCAGTGGGTTTTGTTTTTTTTTAAGAGAAACAGGAACAGCATCAGTTACAATTGCGCTTTCCCAATCTGGTGCTCCCCAGGTGTTTGGGACCACAACTCCCATAATTCCTGATTGCCAAGGTGAGTGGAAGTGATGGAAACTGCAGTCCTGCACATTGGGAATATGCCAGGTTGGGGAAAGAAAGAGTAAGATCCTATTTGAAAGGAGTTCCCAGAAAAAGCACACTCACTAGATTAGGCCAACCTTTGCTACCACTGCCTCCTAGAGCTCTGATAACATAGTCCATTCCCTATTATGGGCCCCAACAAACTGCAGATACAGAAGACAGCAAAAGGGAAAGTCTCTCATTGATTACTAAGTGGAATCTCCATGACAACAGACAACACTCTGAAGAGCTAGAGAAGGAGAAACTTTTCAAATACTCAAAATCATTAAGATTGGCTGCCTTTGGAAAAACAATGCTGGACTAAATGGGTTTCAAGTCTGAGCCACAAGGCATATCTTTGTGTTGTCACTGGCTCATCTTCTGTTATTTCGGGGGATGAGAGTCACACAGCTGGACTGCGGTTCTCATAAGCCCTAGCCAGAATAGCTGTTGATGAGGAATGCTGGGAGTCACACCCCAACAACATCTGGAGGGTCACATGATTTCCACCCTACTTTAGCCTGATAGCACGCAAACTCTGAGTTAGTAAAGAATTCAGCAGGAAGAAGTAGCAAAATACCTTACTGTCTGCCCAGCTTCTAAGAGATAGCTGAATACACAAGCACAATTGTTAGTCACCAGGGCAAATAATGGCCTCTGCTGGAAAAAGATTTCAAGATAGTGCTGCTTCTCCTTCTAGGAAGACCAAGAAAGCAGCCAAGAGAAGAGATCCCTACAGAAAAAGAGCAGCTGTGCTTCCCATCTCTCTTGACCTCTCATTATCTGGCAGCCTCAGTAGGGGACCTCTCATTATCTGGCAGCTGCTGCTCTCTAGATGTTATTGGACTGCAACTCTTATCATCCCTGACCAGTTGCTGGGGCTGCTGGGAACTGCAGTTCATTAGCTCCTGTAGGGTCACAACTAACAATCAGTGCATTGCTGCTCCTAATATGTGATATTCGCTTTTCAGTTTTCATGGAAAATATATTTCAACTGATGACCAATTCAGCAAGCTTTCCTAAATTACAAACAATTTTAAAGCCAGAGGTTGCTGCATGACAGAGTCACTGGCCAGATGGGCAGCTTGGTCTGGGTTTTCACTATCTCCTCCGGACATCCCGCCAACCCAGAAACAGTCCAGAATCTGAAGCAGGGAGAATTTATAGCACTGATGCCTTCTGGTACCAGGTGGCACAAGAGAGAGTGGCACTGCCAATCCTGTGGCATCAAGTGCCTCTGTAATTCCATGTGGCTCAGCCCCTGCGGCACCTACGTGATGCTGTTCTGGTGCAGGGTATCCAGAGTAGTGTTACGATCCTCTGTAGTGGCTCTTTTGTCCATGTTACGGAAACGTTCCATGGCCGATATGTTGCGCTGTATGCTCTGCTTGGGGATGTCTAGCTTAGAGACAAAGGTGAGGGCACCACGGTCATCACAGTTGAAGAGCATTGGGCAGCAATCATGGCCCTGGAGGAAGAAAACAGCAGAAAGTTTAAGGTCAACTGACCTCTTATCTGCTTGAGTCTTTACCACAGTCATTTCTTTTGAAAGCTGGGTTGTGAAGCTAATCGGTGACAATTTTCTTGCACTGGGAGCACTCCCATGTCCTAAAAGCTTCCTGTAAATCACTAGGTGGCATACTAGGCTAGAACAGGGAAACAACGATTCAAATTCTCACTAAGCCAATGAAGGCTAATCAGCCTCTCTGACTCAGGCTGAGGATAAAGCAGGTAGGGAGAACCAGGACTTGAACCTTGGAGGAAAGTGGGACTTAAATGTAGTAATTAACAAACACTGCAATCCTACATGTATGACTTTTACTGAACACCCTGAGAATCTGCAACTGGTCAGGGCTTCTTGGCCTGGAGGTCTACATGTGAGCATAACAGAATCACAACATTCTGGAGAACAGCCATGTTTGCACACGTTCCATGCTTTCCCCTGCACTCTGTTCAATGGAATATCTGAAGGGATTCTAGGTTTGGAAATATTATGGGTACAATAATCATGGTCTAATTAGGACACTGAGGCTTTTGGACTGCACTATACTGGAGCTGACAGCATGATGCTAAATCTGTGTGGTGCCTCTTAATCTGCTGCA
Source organism: Ctenosaura bakeri (assembly GCA_948474755.1). NCBI lineage: Eukaryota > Metazoa > Chordata > Lepidosauria > Squamata > Iguanidae > Ctenosaura > Ctenosaura bakeri. The sequence goes on along the minus strand of CAOLHI010001113.1, from coordinate 156,083 downwards.
AATCAAAGAAGAGAAGACACTTACAGCAGCAACCACGCTGTTCTCTGAGACAAACGACACACTCAGCAGTGGGAGGAACTCTGTTTTCAGTTGCGAGACCCTAAGCCCCAAAAAAGAATTAGTTATGCATCACAATAAAAACTTACTAAACAGTGCATTGCAAAGAGTCTGCTGGGACAAAAACTGGCATTACTATTTTCAGAGGTGCTTTGACTCACTTGATCAGGTGATTGAGAAGCTTTTATCTATAGCAGCAGAGGACGTGTGTCTTTCAAACCCACAGCTCCAGGGCCATGAAACCAAGAGTCCTAAAAACTGGCACAGATGCTCAGAGGACCGTGGGCTGTACATGTGGGAGTTCTTTGTCTTTCTAAATTCACTGATCAATTTAATCAAAGTAAGCATGTCTATGCACCCAAAACGTGGAGTACCACCACTAGCCAAGAGCTGGTAGATTCCCTTAAACAACCCTTGGTTTTACAGTACAGTCCCCCTACCACATTTGCAGGTTTGACCTTTGCGAGTTTGATTATTCACAAGGCACACATATGCCTTCCCCCCTTCTACTCCTCCCATTCCCTTCCATTTTGCCAGGCGCAGAGAAGGAAGGCAAGCATGCCATGGCAAAAGGCAAGGGAACTTCCGGATGGTCAGACTTGTCCGCTAGTGGAATATGCTGCCCCCATGGAGTGTGGTGGAGTCTCCTTCTTTGGAGGTTTTTAAGCAGAGGCTGGTTGACCATTTGTTGGGAATGCTTTGATATGTGTTCCTGCATATAAGGGGGCTGGACTAGATAGCCCCTGGGGTCTCTTCCAACTCTATGATTCTATGGAATGGGGAGAGATGGCCTGTGCATGCCTTCCTTTTCTCTTCTGGAGCTACCCCTCCTATTCCATTGCATTTCACTCAGGCAGAGAAGGCTCATGCACCAGGACTAAAGGCAAAGGAATGGGAGGAGGAGCATGGAGGGGTGGAGGGAGTTATTCACAGTTTTTCACTTTTCCAAGAGTTCTGCACCCTGAACCCTCGCAAAAGTGACGGGGCCACTTCAATACATTCTGACAGAAGTTGGCAGGGCTGATAGGGAACAGTCTGAGGGACAGAGTTATAGTGGAGGAACCCTCTCCCTACTTCAGGGAAAAACTTTGCACCAGGACACCATAACCATGACAGCCTTCACTTAGATGCAGCAAGCATAATGTATCACTTGCGTAGCTGTGCTTGAAGGTTTTGATGTAACCAATTAAGCGCTCTCTGAGCTTGTGAACTATAATCAGGAAATCACTTCTGATGCTAAGCAGGGATCTTATCCCATCTCTTGCACATCTTGCATTGTAACTTGGATGCAGACATGTGATGTAGAACATTAAATAAGCTGGGCACACACAGGTCAGTGCAGTGCTGAGGAGTCTTATCTTCAGGCAGTCAAGGCCGGAGTCTGACTGTGACCAGCTTCAAGAATACTGACCTTCTACTTAAGGCTACATTACTTACATCATGTTTTTGGAGGCATCTGCGACTGACACAGTACTGTCATGGCTGACCCAGGCAAGGCGGTTGCCACTGGCAGAAAAACTGACGCTGTGGACCCAGCCGCCACTTCCCGCGCCACCAAATTCAGCCATCAGCTGCCCAAATGGCATTTTGGAGCCCCAGGGTGTGCTGGTCGGTTTCTCATCCACTTCCTTAATGTAGGCAGAAAACACTCTGCAAGTAAGAAGCACATGGAGAATGAAGAGGAAGAACTCTAGGTAGAACTGCAGCCGTTTCCTCATCCCACAAATATTCACACTGCAGAAGCCTTGTGTATCAGAGTTAGAAAATAAGCCTTACAGAAAAGTTCCAAATTTGATAATTTAGTTTACAAAATCTAACATGTGTTCATGGACCATGGACTTCAGCTACACAGATTCAGAATGGCTGCCACTCAGCTACACAGGATTCAGAATGGCTGCCATTGTTTCATCTGGAAGTGGTCTACAAGCTAATTTTAAAAAAAAAAAAAATCAGAAAAGGCATGAAGAATTTAAAATGGGAAACAGGACTGAATATCCTCTTATATCAGAAAAATACCTGAAAGAAGAAAGCTGACTAGAAGATCTCTTTAGAGCTACATGCTACATAAATATAATCCTGAAAGATTTCAGTATGTAAAAGCAGCCAGAAATGAGCTTCTCCAAACTTACACTCTGAGGTGGCATAGCCTCACTTTGCCATTGCTTTTTTTCAGTATTTAGATCTTCTCTAACTCTAACCCATCAGGTTCAACACAAATTAGTATAGATAGACTTGCAGCTTTTAGGGAAGACTTGCCACATAAATTTGTCCACCCAGGGACATCAGTCATGGAAATATAGAGAAAGCATACGTCAGAGTATTCATCCAGAGGGGCCTACCAGGTCTACTGGGCCTCAGCACTACCTCAAATGAACTAGGAGGGAGACCTTGAAAATACCCACTATATCCCTGCAGCCACACATTATACTGCTGGGGAAATAGTATTTCAAGAAGCCTTGCCCACCCTGACTGATCTCCTCTCAGAAACTCTAGATAAGCTGCCAACAAATACTGGAACACAGTCTGCAAAACCAGCATTCTCTACTGTACGTGACTGCTCCCATGGAAGGCACTCCTGATGTCACAAATGCTCAGTTAGAACAGTGGATTAATACACCAGGCTGAAGAAGCAAGCCACTGAAGGACAGCTGTTATTCCATCTGCATTGTATATTAAACAGTTGAGTAAAAAAAGGATTACTTATTTTTACTCAGTCAAAAGTGAACGAGGTCACCCTGGTTGTTTAAGTGGGGGAGGAGGAGCAAATTCTAGGAAGATGAAACCTGCTGCTAGTGAAAAGAAGAGGCAAAATATTTCAATAGTACTAATAATATTTTTATTTGGCTGCTGTTTGCCCATATCTACATATTCAGAACTGTAATCCTCCTTGTTACATAGTGATGGTAATTTCCTGCCTTCTGATTTATAGAGAGGTCTGTGTTTACACCAACGCTTCAGTATTTTTGCGATCAGCTTGAGTTCAAAACAGTTAAACAAGAAGTCAAATTTATTCAGACAGTTGAAGGACCCTATAAACACCAACAAAGATGCAGCTAGCCATTTAAAACGAGTAAAGCTATTTGAAGGACTGAACAGTGGCAGCAGCTAAATTTAAAAGAGGGACATTTGTAAAAGCCAAGGCAGACAAAATTCTATTAATATATGGAAATAGGGCATGGTAGTTAAAAGCAGAAAATGCTTTTATACAAGACATGAATAACTCATCTTGAACTAGAAGAGAAACTGCAGGTAACCATGACTATGAAATAAGAACTCTTTGATTTAATAATGTTGCTCTTTATAAGATTTGAGGGTAGTTTTTTTTCTTCCTATCTAACCTTCTCTTCTCAGCTTAGGGCCTTCAATTTTAAAAGGAACTGGAGAGCAGCTTGAATATCTCTCAATGGCAGTGATTCTAACGCAGCATCAAACATTCCTAATACATGCTGGGAGTGATAGGATAAAAGATATGCTGAAGAAAGCCACAAGGCACTGTCAAGGGCCTCCTCTTGAAAAACCAAGGAAATCCCAGGTTGCACCTCTAATTAAGTCAAGAGCTTCAGCATCTCCTTGAGAAGAAAGCAGTCTCCTGCTTCATGGAAAAGATGCCTCTGCACATCCTGGCTGCAGACCCTGCAAGAGCTTCTATCAAAAGAGGCTCTCCATCTTTATTTATAACAGCCTATCTCAGCTTGGTGCCCTCCAGGTCTTTTGGATTCCTGTCATCCTCAGTCAGCGTGGCTAACTTTGGCAAAGAATGGTGTCCATTTATATATCTGATTCTGAGTGGAGCAGGAAATGGAATATTCAGTGCAAGACATAGTCCTACCTGGTTCTGTCATTAGCTAGGTTTAGATACTTTTTTGGACCACACAATAATTGCTGGTCTATGAATTTATTATCATTTTCCTCGTGTTGCTGCTGCCTTTGTGAAGTTGTTGCATCACTTTCATTTTGGAGAGAGAGGCTATTTCTGCACTAGACTGTTATAGCACTATTATTCCACTTTCAACATCCTATGAAACCCCAGGATTCCACAGGATGGTGCAAGTGGAATAATAGTGCTATTACAGTCTAGTGTGGAAATGGCCAGAGACAGCAGCTTGGTGGTACAGAATATGCCTGTGCACACAAAGTCCCAGGCCTGGTATTTCCAGTTAAGAAAGGCTCAGGTAACAAGACTGAGAGACTAAGATGCCTCTATCAAGGTGCCATAATATTGCTGGCAGTTTGATCAGTAGACAAGACAGGTATCTGTGATGTGTTTGCATTTCCATCACTTAGGCAAAAATTTCAGAGGGAGCAGGCCTCAAGAGTCAGATTCTTTATCTGTGCTTCAAGGCCACAAAAACTAGTTGCAGTCACTGAAATCGCAGCTGCCATGTCAACTTGGAATCCTGCATCTCTAGCCATGCTCTGCTCCACTCCCAGGACATCACAACACAAAACTCAGAAAGACTAATTTTGGGGCATACAATTCCAAGAACCCCAAGCCAGTGCTGGTTATGGAGTTGGACAGCTGGAGTCCCAGAATGTACCCTTTCCATGCTCTGAGCTTATAAGTGAACTCTATTGATGATTCCAGCCTGTTTCCCTAGATCCTTAACAACTATCTGTGCACTGATTTCATGACTCAAGGGCTTGGGGATGAGTTGGCTGGTTCCACAAGAGCAAACAAGAGTCTCGATCCCCCTCCTCCACCACCAGCAGCACTACATCCTTCAAATATAGGACTTCCAGTTCATCCAGGGTCAATTAAAACAGCAGAGGCAGAGAAAATGCTGCTGCTGCAGCCTGGGGCTTCTCTGACAAGCTACTCTCCACACAGATCCAACTTCAGCTTGTGAGCTGCAGAAAGGTATGTAAGCTGCAGGAGACCACAGCAAAGACATCCAGTTATTTGGGTTGTCTGACTGTGGGCTAATTATACAGAACAAGATATTCAGTCCCAAAGTCTCCAGGGTATAGGGAGGGAAATGAGGGAAGTCAAACCAAACTTCATCAAAAGAGCAGCTGGATGGGGAGGGAAGCTACCAGTACTGAATAAAAACCAAGATAACTGACAATAATGATATACCAAGATGACACGCAATAAGCTTCAGGACACGCCATGTCCCCCATCCAATTAAAGATGACAGGATCTAGTGGGGATTTAAACAGTCCGGAATTTGTCCAGAATACTAAACGGCACCTCATACTTCAGATGAAAAGTGAAATGAAACATGAGAGAAATTTACAACTACTACAAAACCCAAAAGTACCACTGCCTTTAAAGAAAGTTAATTTTATGTATGAAGTCACCAAAATGAGAATTCTAGTCTGTCTCAGGGGGTGGCTGGGACCACAGCCAAACCTAGAAGTTCTGTAAACATTTTCTTCTTTGATACAGATGCTCAGAAACAAAAGATAACAAACTAAAGTGATCATACTGAAGGCAGGCTGAGTGTCCATTCCCCAATTTGTATGTATGATATGTACCAATAAGCCAAAGTGGCCTAATTAATTTGTAGAACACCATGAGGGTGGATGACATCTTGTAGAGTAACGCAGAGACAGATGCCTCCTCAAGCAGGTCAAAACAGTAAATTCAGATTACCTTCCACAACACGGAATCTCCCAGATGTGTCGGGAACTACAACTCCCACCCTGTCTGGCTGAGACCTCTGGGTTTTCAGGTTAAAGAAAACCAACCAAGACTCTTGGTGTCAACAGGGCATTGTAGGGAAGGAAGAAATGTCAAGCAAAGAACATCAGCAGAAGGAGTCATCACTTTATTAGTTTCTGAAAAGCCTGAAAATGCTGCTTGCTGCTCAACACACAGCCCATTCTAAACAGCACAGGGCCACTCTCCACATGCTTAAAGCAGTACTAGCTAAAGGAAATTCTTTTGGCAGTTAATGCACTGGCATATTTTTGCAACATACTTGAGTACCAGTGTTCTAAACATCTCCAAATTTGGGTCACCTTTCTGAAGCTCACCCCTGCTGGCAGAAAGTTTACATCTGCAATGCATTAATGTCTTAATTGATTTAGGAAAAAAAAATCCCAAATCCGCCTCCTGAAGCACTTTGGTTTCTCTTACCTGCATTTGAAATCACAGGATCCAGCTGCCAACAAGACATTATTGGGATGCCAATCTAGACTAAGGACAGTGGAGCGAATGGGTTTTTTAATGTGCTTGCTTACCCACCTAGAGGAGACCAAAAAAGCAGTAAGAGACTAGTTCTTGATATTGCACTACAAGAGTCACACAAGTATTCTGTTTTTATCACATGGTAGATCTCGGGAGAACAAGTGAACTGGTAAAGTCCACAAAATATCTGTTTTACATTTTAGTTGCAAAAGTAATACTAGGCATGTAATTTGAAACCCTCTCAAGCACACAGAGAAAGACTGAAGGATTCTTTTGGTAGACGGAGCTATTCTGTGAAATTTCTAGATTCCTGCTATGAGAAAACAGATTCAACAGTGGTCATGATGAAATAGACTCAACAGATTTCCTTGAAATAATTTAGAGAGGGGAAAAAAAGATTTAGATACTAAACCCTGAACAATTCAGAGCTCACCGATAACCAGCAACCTATATTTCAAACTACCATTTGTATTATAGAACTAAGTTGGGGAATATTCTAAGGGAAACAATTGACATTCATCTTCTCACCAGTCATTTTCAGACTCAAAGTAGCACACAGATATGAGTCGGGCTCCACTTCCAACGGCAAATTTGTTCTCCAGTGGGGACCATTTCACAAAGGTGGCTGCTCGGTTGATCCTCAGAATGACCAGGGTTGGTTTCCACACACCATCCTTCTGACTCCAGACATAAGCATTACGGTCAGCACCGCAGGTGACAATGCGGTCACTCTTTGGGGCCCAATCAATGCCTGAAATTTAGGCAACATTGTTTTTCCAGTAAAGGAATAAAATCCCTGCCCACCACATAACACACTCCAAAAGCCACATCTACTATTTCCTTTATTACATTTATGCCCTGCTTTCTCTCCGTGATGAATTCCTCGTGCCACATACTGCAGGGTTCCCACTCAGATGATCTCCCACCTGAACACTGCTCAGGACTAAAACTGTTCAACTTTAGCAACCTGGTGCTTTTAGGCTAGAGAGTGCCTCCCCAAACCACATACTTTATTCATAGCCCCATGATCTTTACACTTGCACAGCCTCTATCTCCAGATTCATCCAATAAACTCTTACAACTGTGTGCCACAAAGGAACAAACTGCCAGAGTACTCCATAGCTGCTACATGAACTGCTAAAAATATCCCACTCTCCTATTTTTGAAAAACCTTTTTTTAATATAGTAAATTGCAAGGAATGACTAGCAACCTATTTAAAAGGGAAATTGCTTCTCCTGGAAGTTTCTAGAAGAGGCAATTCTCTTCTTCCCCACTGGCTTCAAAACAGATTGGGGAGGACTGTACAGGGCCATGTTCTGGCTCCTTCTGCCTTAGGACACCCTAAGGCAGAAGGAGTATGGGCTCCAAACATATGGCAATGGCGAGTGGTTGAAGGAGTTAAAAATAACATGACTAAAGAGCCTGTAAATTCCTGGATGGTATAAACAGCCCTGACATGAAGCAGCTAGTACCAGGCCCACAGTAATCATCTCAAATTCTTCTGTTCCTTTCAATCACGTAAGCAAATACTTCAGAAAAAGATTTTATCTCAAAACGCCTCTTAATGGAGACAATTCCCTCAGAGAGCAGAAGGTAACCTGAAAGAGGAATTGCTACTTTTGATGTGCACAGTACAGTATGCACACTTTAGAAAATGGATTTCACAGGACTCCAAAACGCCAGTAAAATGGCCTTCAATTTATTGCACAGCACCTCCACTTTACCATAAAAATGCTAAATACATCCAGTTCAGTAGCACAACAAATGCAGAGACCATATTCATTCATAAAATAAGTACAGGCACAAAGTACCTTCAGAATGTTCCTTGTGTACTCAAGATGCTTAAGTGCTCAGGCGTGTGTTAAATACATATACAATATAACACAATTTTTAACGGTATCTCTCTTCATATAGTTCCATAAACAGCTTAAGATTCCTGTTGAATATAGAACAGATGCTTGCAAAGCTTCTCTGGCAATGTTCTATTTATTAGACTGCATCCATATTGATTCATAAATGTTTCCATGACCTGGTGAAGTAGCGTATTGCACCTCTCTTTATTTCAAGTATGCCACCTTTGGAAAACAGCTCAAGCTTTTCATTTAAAAGCTTTAAATGCAAACCACTCAGTAATTAAAACCAGTAAAAATGACCTTATTTTAATTGTAAGCACTCTTATTCACATGACTTTTGGATCATAGCTTAATATCAAGGATTCACCTCAAAGCACAGTAATACACCATCCAAGTGATGCATGTTTCTTTTTTTAGATTTGAATTGGCATCCCACAGATTATGTCCACTTAAGCTTTTCTGACAAGCAAGATGACAAGGATTTTCTTAAGTCCACATATGTGGAATTTCCCCCTTTCTACTGTGCTATATAGCCTAAGCTTTCTATTTAAAATTTTTTAATTCTTGATTAGAAACAAAGCCCCAAAATAGAAGTTAAATATAGTTAGGTCACAGGTGTCCTGGACACAAATCTATTTGTTTTGTAAGATGGTACTTCTGAACCCAAGATGGCAATTTAAATGGAAATATTGTGAGGCATCTCTAGGGTTTTAATGCAATGCAATGCAATGTATCTAAGCTCCAATCTGTCCCTTGCAACGCATTACTGCAATGCAAAAATTTCTCACCAACACTACATTTGTATTAGTCTCTCTGCTCGTTTCATGTTATATAGGATGGATTATATCTCCTCAGAACAACACTTTTTATCACAATTCTTCTCAGAGGGAAGTTAAACCACATTTACAATATAAAACAGTGAAACAACAACACTGCACTAAAACATCTAATAAATATTAATAATTGTTATTAATAACTTCTGAATGAAAGTCAAGCTGATTTGATCAGCAGTTGGTTGTAGTCCTAGGACTCCTCAACAGATTTTGTGGTGTCAAATACTGACACATTATTGCTACAGCACAGGCTTTATTGACAGTAAAAAATGCAGCAGATGGTAAATAGCAGAGAAGCATTCCAGCACTTTCGCTGATGGGGTCCAGCAGCCCTCACAGACAATGGTGGAATGGGCCTCCACATGAACTCTACCCAGACCTATCTTTTGGCCCGCAGTCAAATCAAATCCTTACCACTAGACACATAGGGCACCTCAGTCAGGATGTACTCCCTCCCAGGCTGAGGCAAATGGAAGACGGTTTCCCACTATATAATCAAAAGTTATATAGTGCAGAAGCAAACAAAGAAAATCAAAGTGTGCCAGCATGGCCCATATTCCCCCTAACAGCAATGAGAGCTGTATAAACAGGTTAACAACAGAGAACAGCTAGCTCCCCAGTTGGTTCCCAGCCTTCGTATCTTCCCCCAGCCTCAAACTGCAATGTAAATACAAAAAGTATCCTGCAAGGTCATTAATACAAATTAATCCTTTCATCCTACTTGGCAGCTGTTAACATCTGGCCATGATGTTAACAGGGACTCTAAAACCCATCTGCATAGTGGCAGAGGCCCAGCTTATAAGCTTTTTTAAAAAAAAACATACAAATTTTAATCTGAGAAAATGTAAAATATTAACAGCAGCAAAAGCCTCCCTGTAGAGGAAAGAGAACCTTGTTATGGCTTGCCACGGACAGCCTTTCATTTATGTAAGTTCTGCCTGACTGACAGACTGGCAAAAAGAAGGTCCTCTAGCACTATGTTCTCCTGCTGATAAGAGCTTCTTAAAGAATCAGGAGAGGGAAACATTTATGAACACACTTTTCATAATTTGTTTACGTGTAAGAACTTAGCAGACATACTATAACATGCTGTATCTGCTCCTTCTGTGCTCCATTTCAATTACTTGACTTCCAACAATGCAGTGTAAATTAGCTTTATATAGGAGGAAGGAATTGCTCAACAGCATGCACACAACTGCACAAAATTTGCCATACTTCCAATTACATTACTCCTTTAAATTTTCCATGTATGATTATTTGCTCTCTCTTTTGTTTCCAACCTAGGAACACAGAACATAGATAAGAAATCCTTGCACCCAGATTATTATCCTGCCCCTTATCTCTGTTTCAGCCTGCTGCTTTTCTTGCCATTTCTGTAACATCCTGGCCAGCAAGACTGTTTACTGCACCTAAAATAGCATCAAAAGTACCTTAGAAACCCTTCTTCCCCATCTTTTGAAGGTTCAAAGAACCTTCAAAAGCAGGACCAGGTTTCTGAAAAGGTAGATAAGAACACGGCATGATGAAAACCAACGAAAGCTGGCATTTTACTACAAAGATATATGCTTCCATATCAGCTTAGCGGACACATGTTTTGGATAAGCACATGCACCTGTCTTGTGCTACAGTATCTTATGTAGTTATAGAACAGACACACTGTTTCCTAATGTAAGTGGGCTATGCATGGAATTTAAGCATAATTCATACAGACACAACTACAACATTTATACTGAACGTGGGCCACAAATTCCAGAAAACATTTAAACGAATCACATGCAGAAACTGAGGAATGATTTTAACAGATATTCCTGGATAGGAACAGCCCAATGCGAATACAACAAATGTATCATTCCATTAAAAATGGGGGAAAATGATACCTTAAACCTTTTCATTGCAAGGGGAAACTGCTAAACTTAAAAGTATCTTTGCTGCATGAAAAAATGTCACTGCTGACTACGCATAAGGTGGAATATGCAATGACTCATGTGCCTCTTACCTGTGATGTGTCCATTGTGTTCTTTCAGCTCATGAGCTTTCACCCACTGGTTACCACTCTTCTTATAGATGTGAACTTCATGGTTATTTGGGCTAATGGCAATCTCTGCCAAGAGGACAAACTGATTAGAATAAAGAATGCTCTAGAAAAAGTAGTCTCCAATATACATGGACATACTTCATTCACTATTCCCAACTAAAAGAGTTCTCACTGAGCACCTAAAACAGTGACATAACAGCAGGACACATAAAATAGAAGCAATAGTGTAAAATCAAACTAGCCAATGAATTAACATAGGCAGCAAAGACACAGGAGGAAAGTAATATCACTTTAATAATTAAACTACATATTGTAATTCAGTTGCAGGTAGCATAACTCCAAAGACTTCCACCTCACCACAAAGCAGCATTAAGAAGAAGTCATGTATAGCAGAAAAGGGCTATGGGGGGTTCAGTCCTTTGCTCCATTCCCTCACCCTCCCACCTGTGAGGGTTCCAGATCAATATATATGATGAAAGAACAGATGGTAAATGCCTGGGGGGCTATAAATTACCGAAATGGTGGTGCAAAAATTGCTGCTGTCATTGCAGACTGCTTCTTCCCAATACAGATATGCCTCAGTTAATGTATTATTAGGCACTAGTTCTTTAACAGAAAATTTGATACCAGAAGCAGATACCAGAAGCAGAAACAACATAAGGATAGGTTCCTACACCACATAAAAGAAGAGTACTTCACCATGTTTCTGCAAACATTTCATTTAAAGCTAACATGTGTAATACAACAACCAGATCAAATAAATCTTGTATAAGTAAACCAAAACATTTTGGACTTTCTAGAGACCACCTGAAATCTTCTACCAAAAGGTATCCAGGGATGCACTTTTTCCCCCTTTCATCAGCCTCCACTTTTCTTTATTTCCATTTAAGTTTCCAAACATATAGATCTGTGGGGTTGTTTTTTTTAAAAACATGTAGGGGATAGCTAGTGAGGCAGGCTACTTTCCCCTTTTCTCTCTGGTTTGCTGTTCACACATGCTACAATAGGTATTCTAGAATACAGCTACTGTTTGTTTTTTGGTTTGAAACAGCCATACACAGCTGTAGAAGCAATGGCTAGACCAGAATCACATTCTTTCCCTGCTTGATTGCACTGTTTACTGCAGACATGCTGCTACAACCAAGAAGTGAAAATCTATGCTTTTTCAGACCTCCCTCACCCTCTTCCCAATGCCAATTCTGAAAAAAAATCCAGCTAGACAGAGGACAAGGATGAAGGGAGGCAGCTGTACAGGCATAAAATGACTTTGTAAAAAGGAACTTCTTTCTCAGGGGTTTTGTTAGCTGAGGTATGCCTGTACTGCATTAATAACAACACCATGAAGTCTATATGAACACTCATCCCTTACCAAATCTCAGCAAAGGACCTCTACTACTCATTACACTAGCTTTACAGCAGACTTCAAAGAAAATTGCTGCTTAGTTATGTGAATTCTGCAGTCATGTTGACTTTACGAGATCCTATATACAATCTGAAATCACATGAATTAAAACAGGTATCAATGTAGACAGCACTCACGAGTTCGGTCTCTGTTCCAGGCATGGCAGGTTATTGGCTCTAGTAAGAACTGGTGTAGGGACATTCTGAGCAAGGAACGATTTTAAGATTCTAAGCAGGATAAAGCTGAAATTAATACGGAGCAGTGCTTTAGTTAGCTGTGGTCAAGTCTGTTTCTCTAATACTAAATTATTTTGATAAAACCACAACAAATCCAACAACAGATGTTTAAGGGGGTTGTTAAACTCTGGTTGCTTAGGACAAATACAGTTTTTCACAAAAAAGCATGCACATTTTTTGAAAATAAAAAAAAAGATCTCTGCTTATTTTGATCACCTACTACATCACAAAAAACATCCAAAAGACAAAATGGAGATGCAGTACTCTGAGGAGGATAGTTTTTACTATACCTGAAGAAAAATTCCCAGACTTCAGGAACATGAATGTTCACAGGCTCTGCTAACTTTTAAGTATATCTGATTTTACCTACGTAGCAACATCACTGTGCAGTAGCTTAAAGCAGGAGATAGAATAAAATGTCACAATCCAAAATTTTAGGAGTAGAGGAAACAACCAAGCTTAATTTGATAACCAAACAATTTCACTAGCTGTTCATACCTGAACAGAGAATTGAATCATCTGGTAAGTGACTCTATGGATTGGAATGTTCAAAGAAACCAAAGCAGAATGGGTACTGAGTGACAGTGGAGCAGGCAAGTCATCTCTAATTATAAAAATTGAGGCTCTCTCTTCCCTGACATTTAGGCTCCTATATTCCTGCTCAGCAAATGGTTGTTAAACCAGGGGTTAACTAACACTTAAAGGAAACAAAGCATACTTCAAGAAAACAACTAGTGAGGTCATCTCAAGATAGTCATACCCAGTGGAACACAATATACCTGTCATCATATGTGAATTTAATAATTCTTTCATCACAGGTAAGATAAAATTATAAACAGGGGAATGGGCTATCCTCCCTCTCTTGATCATACCTTGCACTGCTAGCCTAGATGTGGGAGAGAAGTGCTTTCTTCCATGCCCAAGACAAAAACGAAGCCTGCCAAAATTTTTGCTAGCCTGCCTTAAGCTGGAATATGCAATACTCCAACCTTTCTCAGTCAGAACCTACTCTGTACAAAAAGTAGGCCAAAACTTCCATGGGATTATTTACAGCAGCACTAGTCAAAGTTGTGTTCATGGAACAGTGCCAGTCCAAGCGCTGTGGGAAAGAAAGAGTTGTAGTCGCTGGGCACAAAGATGGTTGGGAAAACCCTGTCAGTCCTCAACAACAGAAAGCTTGAAAAAAACAAACAAACAATGATTTGCAGTACCAAACTTTTGTGACCCACTTTTCCAGATACATCCTGCTTTACCCCACTTCCATTATTATACACAGAGTAGGCAACTTGAAGGCACATACACACAAATCATCTGTATATTTTTTATTTATTTTATTTAATTATTTATTTGTATCCCGCCTCTCCATATGGATCGAGGTGGTGAACAACTTACAAATAGCATGTATTTCGAAACATTTCTATACACTACAACCTTACAGAATTACCTAAGCAGAAGTAGACAAATTCCTAAAGATTTTACAATCTAAATATCAGGAGGAGGATAACAACAAGCAGGCAGGGGCAAAAGGGATGAATGTGGACAAAAGCAACTGAAGGTCTGAAAACATAAGTACAGTTGAGAAAGGGACAAAGGCAGTGTAGTGGTTAGGGTGTTGAGACTGAGACCTGGGAAATCCAGATTCAGTTCCCCACTGAGCCACAAAACTTGCTTGGGGGCCATGAATCAACCACTCTTTCTCAATCGGCCTGACCTACCTCACAGTCCTGTTGTGAGGATGAAGAGGGGGAACAGAGGAATGTACAGTCATCCCTCCATATTTGTCTGTTTCACTTTTGTGGATTTGATTATTGATGGACTATTTGTAGCCCCCTCTGCTGCCTCCTTATGCCATTTTTAATAGGGACTGCAAACCTCGTGAGACTGAGAAACTGCGAATGAGGCTTGTATGTCCTCATTAAAAATGGTGTGGGGCCGCCGTGGAGGTGGCAGGAAACCCCCCAGCCCCCCACTTCTGCCTTGTGAAGGAACCCTGGTGCCTCAAAGGAATCCACAGTGGGCTGAACATGGTGATCGTACTTTTTTTTGTGCCAAATGTGGTCTGAGAGGGCTTAGAACTATTCACTTTTTCCACACTTTCATGGGGATGCTGGGCCCCTGATCCCAGCGACTGTGGAGGGACGACTGTACAGAACACTGCCTTTTTTGAAGAAAGGGCAGGATATAAATGTAAGTAAGATGGCTTAGCTCAGTGGTTCTCAACCTGTGGGTCAGGACCCCTTTGGGGGTCGAACGACCTTTTCACAGGGGTCGCCTGTATTTCTGATGGTCTTAGGCTCCATTCCCTCCTCGGTGGTGGTGCGCAAGCGCAAGCCATGCACTCGCGTCCTCCTGCCCCCTTTGGCAGGCCAGGGTCGACACTCTGCAAACTTTTCCCATACTGCCCCCCCAGCAGAAACGAGAGCAAAGCAGAAGCAGAACCCGGGGGGGGGGTCTCAGAATTTTTTCCTGGGGGAGATGCGTGGCTCCTCTTTCCCTGCCTTCCCACCCCCCCCCGTTCCTGGCTGGCGAGGTGGCCTTTGCCGGGGGGGGAGGCATTGTAAATAATAAATAAATAATTTTATGGTTGGGGGTCACCACAACATGAGGAATTGTATTAAAGGGTCGCGGCATTGGGAAAGTTGGGAACCACTGGCTTAGCTGGTCTCCCAGACCTTAGCTCAACACTCAAACCACCGCACAAGCATATATTATACTCCACCTCTATTTCTTTTATCACCAATGGCGTATCCACCCCAGAATATCCCCACAGATACTTTATGCGCTCAGAACATACAACTGAGCACCAGGCTTCAAAGAGAAATCCAGGCTCAGCTCTCCAAAGAGCTATGAAACTGGAGACCCTGAATCAACCACGGGGCCTGACCTACCTCACAGGGCTGTTGTGAGGAGACGGGGGGAGGGGAAAGCCGCAGGATATAAATGTAACTTAAATAATAAGCACACTGAGCTCCTGGGATGAAATGCAGGCTATACCTATAAGAAATGAATTAAAATACAGAGGGAGGAGGGGGGTTGTTTTTAAAAAGGGGGCTTTTTTTTCCGAACGGGCCTATAATAGGCTGGTAACCGCCTTCCTTGTTCCCACAGAGGGACGGCTGAGGGAAAATGGGGGTCCCATTTTGCTCGCGCCCCCACTATTTCGCCCACCCTCAGGAGAGAGAGGCTTTGTCCCGTCACCCCTAGACAGCTGTGAGGAGGAGGAGGAGGAGCCCCTCCCCATCTTTCCACTCACCTTCGGGGGCTGAGGGACGCGGGGCTCGCGGACTCTGGTCAGTCAACGCGACGCCGGGGTTTCTCTCAGGCGATGAGGGGAAGGCGCGGCCACCAAGCAGGGCCCGGCTCTGTCACACGCGCACTGCGCCTGCGCGGAGTCGCCGACGGCGGCAGCGCGCCTGCGCGGAGGAAACGACGGCCCTCCCGTGGGCGTCGCTCCTGCCGCGGCCTGGTAGGAGCTGAGGTTCACTGCGCTTGCGCCGCTTGCTGGGTTTAGGGAAGGGAGGGGGAGGGAGCCGGGGTTCTCTTCCTCACTGCGCCTGTGCGAAATGTCGGTGTGGGAAAGAGAAGGCAAAGCCGAGTTTCCCCGAGCTTTGTCCTTTCATGGCGCCTGCGCGGATGAGGCGGGTTGGGAATGAAAAGTTTCACGCAGTGCGCCTGCGCAGAAAAGATAAGGTTGTTAAAGGGGGCAGCCCTATGAAATCCCAAAAAAGGGTGGCGATGTTTGATGGAAGAGAGAGGCCGTTTCCGGACTGGGCTGTTATCGTGCTATTATTCCACTTGCAAAAGGCCCTTCCCTGAAGTGCACACCCCAAAATTCCATAGGATGTTGGAAGCGGAATAATAGCGCTATAACAGTCTAGTGTGGAAATGGCCATAGGCTTAGTGCGTAAGGTCTAAGGCTAGGGTTGCTTGCATACCTCGGGCAGGTGAAGGATGCCTAACCTTGCATGTTCTGTTTTGCAGTTTGGGTCCAAAAATACACTTTTTTTCAACACCTCTTTGGGTTGATGAAGCAAAGTAACGCCCCTGATTCAGTTACATTGACCTAGCAGGACCCCAGGTTTGCTAGAGTTTAGAAATCCCCCCTAGAATAAAATCTGGAGTTGGAAGGGCCCTCAGGGGGCATCTAGTCCAACCCCGTATCATGCAGGAATACACAATCAAGTCACCCCTAAAATAGGGTCTTCCCACCTCTCAAAGATCCCCAGAGAAATAGAGCCCACCATCCATTCCAGGGGGAACAGCTCTTTTCCTCAGGAGGTTTTCATGTTCCGGTGGAATCCCTTTTCCCTTAACCTGAATCAAGCTTGCTCCATTCTCGACATGTTGTTGTTGTGTGCTTTCAAATTGTTTCCAACTTACGGGGTGACCCGAAGGCAAATCTGTCATAGGTTTTCTGGGGCTGAGAGTGTGTGATGTGCCCAGGTCAGCCCGTGAGTTTCCATGGCTGAGCGGGGAATCGAACACTGGTCTCCGGGACTGTAGTCCAACCCTCAGATCACTGCATCACACTGGCTTTCTTACATTATCCGCACTAGACTGTTATAGCGCGATGATTCCACTTGCAACCTCCTATGGAATCCTGGGGTTTGCAGTTTCGGGAGGGGCCGGCCGGCCCCTCCCGAAACTGCAAACCCCAGGATTCCATAGGAGGTTGCAGGTGGAATCATCGCGCTATAACAGTCTAGTGCGGAAATGGCCTATGTCATGTCATTTCTACATGACGTCCTTCCAGATGTTTAAAAATGTCTGTCATACCACCTCTCATTCTTTTCCGGGCTAAACGTACCCAGCTGCTCTTCCCTGGGCTTAGGCCGTTTCCACACTCCGCTGCTATAGTGCAATTATTCCACTTTCAACATCCTCTGGAATCCTGCAGTTTGTAGTTTACTGAGGCGCAAGAGAATCCTAAATGCCCCTCCCTAAACTGCACCCCCAGTATTCCAAAGGATGTTGAAAGTGGAATAATAGCACTATAACAGTCTAGTGCGGAAATGGCCTTAATTTCCAGACCTATTACCGTCTTGGTCACCCGTTTCTGAATGCATTCCAGCTTATCAATATCCTTATCAATATCCTCCTTGAACTGCAGTGCCCTGAACGTCTACATGAGGTCTGATCAAAGTAGAATAGACTGTCTGGACACTCAGGGCTTCCCTCAGTCTATAACTCCCACCAGCCCCAGCCAACAGAGCCAATTGTCAGGGATGATGGGAGCTGTGTTCCAGAACATCCTGGGAACCACCAAGTTGTGGAAGGCTGCCTTAAAACACTTCATCCATTAGCCTTTAAGGTGCCACAAGATTCTAGAATCCACAGATTCTAGTCCTTCCCATGAAGGTGATGACAGAATTAAAATGATTTTCAAATAGAAATAAAAGGTTTACGTCTCCTTCTCAGTCTTGATTTCCTACTCTATGTATTTAACCGAGCAAGCCAACTCAATTTGATGGGACTGCTCCTAAGCAAACGCATGTAGCATTGCCATTATTGAGCCACCAGAGAAATCTGTGCAACTAGGCACCAAAATGACACATTTTTTTTTTAATAAAAAACATGCTGTGAACAACTTTCTAAGCGGGTGGGTGGGTGGGTGGGGATGCAAACTTGGGGAAAAAAACCATCAGATTAAAGCTTTGCAACTAGGTCAGCTAAAAATTGCACAACTGGAACGCAATTGCATGTAACTACAGTTTTATTTTTTCAAAAGATCTTTTGCTACTAGGGTAAGGGGGAAAAACTGAAGAGCTGTATCCTCTTCTTCCCCCCAGTCCCCTAAAATCTAGAGATTTAATGCTCTAAAGCATACTTTGAAAAATATATTTTATGGTAATCTCTCTTGTTTTCCCAGCTATGTTATTTCTCCAGGGTAAGGGAAAATGTCACAGGACTTAAGAGGTGAAAATAAAAAGGCTAGTATACAAATATGATGTAACCTTGGCTGCAATACCTACTATGCTGTGTAACGTTATAGAAGCCCAGTATAATGGCTGACAAGGTTAAGTTCTCCTTTACCTGGAACCAGAGTTGCCTGCTGGCAATGTGCAAATCATGGTTTAAAAGTTCTTGGTTGGTTCGTTGTTTCTTTGCTGGAGGGACAGACAAGCCAGACTATAAGCAGAAGATGGACAAAAGGTCTTTTGTTTCTTCAACCACTTCGGTATGTGCCCAGAGGTATATTTCAGCTGGTTTGCACCACTTTACCCAAACCAGTTATTAAAATTTGTCAGGTTTGCTGACCTGCTTGTTCTATGGACAAAAAATGAAAAGTTTTGCTGTGCTTTCTACCTCTGACTGGTGCACGCTTTTATTCCTTCCCAATCACTCTCTCTGGCAACAGCAGCAAGCCAAAAGCTTTTCTGGCCAGCCCCAGCTCTGCCATAGCAACATGCCAGGGAAGACTATGGAAGGGGAGAAAAAGGAGTTGATTGCTACCTTGCAGGCAGCCTCCATGGGGAAAAAAGTCAGGTATGAAAGAAGGAAAAAGGGAGAGTGTGAGAGGATGAGAGCAAGGGAGAGGAAAGATCATCTAGAAAGCACTCAGCCCTGATCTCTCCCTCTGCTGCCGACAAGCACACGTCCACACACATTCCTCCAGTCATACAACAAACGGTTAACATACACACATTTTGGAAAAAAATATAAGCTGTTCAGTTGCTAATTGTTTTGAATGACACCACTACCTATACCACCACGGTGCTGATAAACACAAAGTCAAGTTCCTCTGGAGCTTTGGCATATTGTCATTTATGAACCCAGCCATTGTGATGTTATAAGCTTCTCTTAGAAGGTTGGGTTATAGACTCCTAAAAGACTGAAAAATAAACCATTTCTTCCTTTACCATTCCTTGTAGACACTGATTGTGCCCATGAGTTCACATCCTAGCCCACAAAGAAAGAATAAACTCTGCCACAACTCTGTACTTCACAGGACAAAGCTTTATTAAGACTATACTTTAAACTAGGTAAGGAAAATTATTTACAAGAGACAGCTCAAGCCATGCCTTGGCAACATTTTCCGTCCTTGACATGAAAATGCATTAAAAACAGACTGGTTCCAACTCAGAAAACACATAAAAGATAACCTTCACAGGAAAGAAACTGTAGAATGTGCTTCAGGGAAAATACTGGGTTTCAAGCTCCTACTTCATGTGGATGTTTGCATATTCCTGCACTTTTCTCTCTTCACATTCCAAGAGATGCTTAGTACTTCCACCTTCTTTCTTTCTCTTTCTATGAACTGTCTTTTCAATAGGCTTGAGCTGCTCCAGTCATCACTATGCTAGCAATCTTGAAAGAGGCAGCTGCGCAGAGAGACTTTGTCCACCAGCCTGTAAAGAGAAACAATTCACTTATTTGGAAGGTAGAGCAGGAAAATAGAAGGTGAGCTTTCAGAGGACAAAGAAAACAGAGCCAATGGGGCACTGAAGACAGAGGCTGAGAAGAGCAGAAAATACAACAGGAGAAGAGGGAGAATGCCAGGACATGGATGGGCATGGTTTTGTTAACAACACATTTGGTCTACTGCACTACAGGTGAACTGATTCAACCAAGCAAGCCACAGCCCTGACTCTGCAAGAGAGTAGGGCTCACGGAGGTCTCACATTCACAGGCTCCTATAACTCAAGGTCAGCTTAACAGCAGATAACCAACAACATACCCTGAAGGCACCATAACCCATCTTGGAAGCAAGCAGGGTCAGCTTTGGTAAGTACTTGAATGGGAGACCACCAACAAATGCTAGGTTCTGTAGACTATATTTGAGAGGAAGGAACTGACAAAACCAAAGGATCATAGAATCATAGAGTTGGAAGAGACCACAGAGGCCATCCAGTCCAGCTCCTTGCCATGCAGGAACCCATGTTAAAGCACTCCTGACAGAAGGCCATCCAGCCTCTGCTTAAAAATCTCCAATGAAGGAGACTCCACCACACTCCCAGGCAGCATATTCCACTGCTGAACAGCGGTGACCGTCAGGAAGTTCTCCCTGAGGGTTTAAGTGGAATCTCTTTTCCTGCAGTTTGAAACCACTCCTGAGGATTCCTTGTCTAAGGAAACCCTATGAAATACCTGGGATCACCATACTTTGACAGGTAACATGAAGGCGCAAATGTGCACACACTACTCCACAACCATCAACAAACCTCTCTGAGATTCTTTTCAGGGCATAAATCCAGGGGTATAAATGTTATAGTAATTAAGTGAACAGTTCCACCTCTCTGAGTCCTTAAAAGTAAAGAGGAAATGCAAGGACCTACCAGCTGCAGGTTCAGTAAGGCGAGCTCTATTCCTCTGCTGATGACTTGGAACTGGCCGATTTGGAGACCTGGATGATTTCCACTGAAGTGAATGCTTTGCCTGCTGCAACCCGGTGCCGGGTACGTAGCTTGTTCAGGGCCGACTCAGCCATTCCAGCTCTCTCTTCAGCATCATCCAGCTCGTGCACAGTTTTCCGGTACCTCGCCATGTTCTGGTTCGCCTGTTCCTCCTGCAGGGAGTTAACCAAAGAAGAGTTTGGAACACAACTTGAAAAGGAAGATTTCTGAATAAGGTATCCTTTCAGTTCATATAAACTGTGATGTCTTTTCTGAGTGGAAGTCACCACAGGATGCTTTATTTTGTTTAGTTTTTTTTTAGAATTTATTTTAAGGATATAATGTGGGTTTTTTTTAAAGGTTTGCAGTAGCAACCCCTGCCTTAGGCAATGTCTGTCTGGGAAAGGGAAAATTTTTAAAGGTCTCGGTACGTACAGCCTCCTCAATTTGTCTCTTGTACGTCTTCAGCTTGTTCTGCAGCTTCTCCACCAGCTCCTGCATGCGCTGGTTGGTCTTATGATCCTCCTCTGTTTGGAAGACCAGTTCCTTCAGGCGCCGCTCATTCTTGTGAAGCACCTTCACCGTCTCCACGTGACGCTTCTGCTCTGAATCCAGCTCCGTCTCCAGCTCCTTAATCTGCGTGAGAGGAAGGGGAAGTTAAGACTTACAAGATGCTGCTGAGGCCCAAGGCGGGCAAGCAGGTTCTCCTGTCCACCTGTAATCGTACAGAGAGAAAGAGTGACTGATCCCTCTGCCTGGTAGACAATCGTGCAGTAATGTTTTCTTACTTTGGCCTCCAGCTTCATGATGGTGCGTTTCCCTCCTTTAAGAGCCAACTGCTCTGCTTCTTCAATCTTGACTTGCAAGTCTTTGATGGTGACTTCCTGGTTCTTCTTAATCTTTTCCAGGTGCATGGAGTGATCCTGCTCTTGGCGTAGCTCTTCTGCCATGCGGGTTGCCTAGGATGGGATTTAAGAAATGGGAGAATGGTTTTCTCACAGAACAGCAGGTGTCAGAGCCTTGTCTCATCTTATGCATATCCATAACATCATGTGCTGAAATCAGCCCTGGTGGCGCAGTGGCTAAATGTCGGCACTGCAGCCACAAGGTTGTGAGTTCAATCCTGCCAGGCTCCAGGTTGACTCAGCCTTCCATCCTTCCGCAGGTTGGCAAAATTAGTACCCAGCTTGTTGGAGGCAATTAGCTAACACATTGTAAACCGCTTAGAGAGCACTTAGCTGATAAGTGGTATAGAAACGCACATGCTATTGCTATGCTATTGCTATCAGCCCCACCAGGAGGGGAAGGGGTTTAGCGATAACCAGGGCTGTGTAGCAATTCTTGCAGGGAAATAGAAAAAAGTTATGGGGCACAGAGTCCAGCTCCCTGAGACTCTCAAATTTACAGTTTATAAAAGCAAGTTTCTAGCCCTTATGGCATGAAAGCGCACAAGTGCTGCCTGCTGAAATCTCAGAAGGATACGAAAAGAAAGATTTCCAGTGATTGGGAAGGGGTGGGGGGTGGGTGCTTTTAGCACCCTGCAAGATTTGGTTGCTCCTCTGAGACATGGCTAAATTATGCAGTGTAAATTATATCTCAGTCAAAGTACAAAAATATGCTAATATGATGAATTTGCATAAGTTCTACAGGGCAAGTTTTGAATCTGGAAACAGAATTTTTTATTTTATAGCACAGAATGCACATAGCCTGGCAAAAACATAAATGCGTGGTGATGGAGGATCCCAACAAATATAAAGAAAGAGCTTGTTCGTCTTCTGACTTTCTGTCTTTGATACCCAAAGGTTCCAGCTTCTACATATCCCTATGGATCTCCCCTCCTGAGTATATCAGTATACAATTTTAACTTATTATTATGGGTGTGGGCACAATTTCTCCTGAACTGTACCACTGGTATCTGAAAAGGCCTATGACGTCTTCCCCCAACCGCTGGAGGAGCATAATGGGAGTTGTGGTCCAGCATATCTGGAAACTGTAGTCCGACACGTCATGTTTGGGACAGCTTTCTCTGCCACGCCCCTTGCATGTGTGCCCCAGACCCAGGAAAGCTGCAACTCACATCAGCCACTGCCTTCTTTGCTTTCTCGTCTGCTGTTCGGAACTCGCTGATCAGCTCCTCGTGATCGTTCGTGATGCGCACAAGGTCAGATTCCAGTTTACGCTTGATCACCAGCAGGCTTTGGTTCTGTGAAGGAAAGGGGAGACTTCATTCACTTTAGTTCTCCTCCCGCCCAGAGAATTTCTTTCTTGACAACATCGCAGCACAAGAAGCTTGTGGTGTGCCTCTGTGTGTGCGCAGATGTGGTGCTTGTAGCAGCATCAGGTCCCCAACCAGGAAAGGCTTTGAAGCATTTCTTCCAGTTGCACCTTTGGTAACCCAGCCTTGGCCATTCTGTCTAGATAGCCAGCATGGTCTAGCGGTAAAAGCATTGGGAGATCCCTATTCTTAGCACTCACAATTCATTGGGTGACCCTGGGCTGGTCACTTTCTATCAGCCTGACCTAGGGATAGAAATAATACATCAAAGACCTTTTCACTGTGGGAAGAAAATTGCAAAAATTCCTTAGGGAAGAATTACATCCCTAGCCTGGCCTTCCTCACAGGGTAGTTGTAAGGATAAAGCCAGATTGCAGGGGGGAGAGCCATGTGTACTGTCTTGACCTTAATGAAAGAAGGTGGGATAGAAAGGTGATGGACCTTTTTTTTAAAAAAAGGGAATCCTACCTGGACGTTGAGTTCGTTGTGCCTTTCAGAGACCTCCACCAGCTCTTGCTCGAGGAGTTTGCGTGAGCGCTCACTGCCCTCCAGGCCTGTCCGCACTTCCTCCAGCTCAGTCTGGAGAAGGCTGAGACGCCGCTCCTGGAGGTTGTACTGCTCCCGGAGCTCTTCATGTTGGCGGGCATCCTCGTCCATCTGGATCTGGAGATCCTGGAGGCGGAAAGATGGCAGTGGTATGAAGATGGATCTGGGGCATCACAGGCTATTCCAAATCTACTGTCCCAAACTTAGCCAAGAGTCCATACTGCATGAGATGCTGGCCTTCGGCTACCGCAGGAGGGCTGCAGCTACAGGGGTGGCAAAATGGGGATGCTGCCCCTCCAAATAAGAATTTTACGCCCCCAAAGAAATCTTCCTTCAGATTTCTAGCAGTGGAGAGAGGGAGGTGCTGAAAATTGTTCCCACCTAGAACTCATCCATTTGCTACGTTTGCTTTCCCTTTGCCTGCTCCTTTTCTTTGAATCCCTAAATTCTATTTTACATGCTCAACTGAAGTTTTAAATTAAATGCCATGCTAGACACTTAAGAACTGAAGGAAAACTTCATTGGGGGGGTAGATTTCTTATTCAGGGGCAATGCCCTTATTTTGCTTTCCCCTCCCCAGTAGCTTACACCCCTTTAGTGCAGGAAATGAGAACCCCTGGCCTTCACGATGTTTTCTGCTACAACACCTGTCACCCCTTGCTTTGTAGTCTGAGGAGGTGGGAGATTTGCTGTTTTCAGTAGACATTCTCTGTCCTCACTTGATCTCACAGCCCTTCCACTTGTAAAGAACCAGATGTGACACCTGTCAACAATGCTTTCCAGTCATTTGCTATGAAGTCACCTCCTTGCAAAATGTAGCCCAAATTGGACAGCACTCCTTCCGAATGTGTGCACTGCACCCATAGGGCAGGAGAGAAGAAGGAACGAGGGCAACATAGGCAAGATAATAATTGTCCTCCCGTTCACCAGATTTTTTTCTTTCATTCTGAGAGAGACATTTTTGGGATACTAGTGGTAGAAATGGGGAAAGTGATTTTTTTTCATACTACAACTCCTAGAATTCCTCAGACATTGTGAGTTATAGCCCAATACAAGAGTCACAGTCCAAAACAATCCCTCGCCCAAGCTCAAGATAGTGGTGCCTTAGCCCTTTGCTGGCACTGGCCCATGTTTCGCCTTGCCTGTTGAAACCTGAGCCTTCTTGTCTTTGCACTAAAGCATCAAATATTTATCTTAAGGGACACTCCTTCCCAGGTGCTGTTTTGCTTCCTGCCTGGCTTCTTCTTCACCCCCTTCTGCCTGATTCAGTTCATACCTTGATCTGCTGCTGGAGCTTCTTCAGCGTCTTGACAAGCTCGCTGTTGTTCTTGTTGGCATGATCCAGTTGGATCTCCATTTCATTTAGGTCTGTCTCCATCTTCTTTTTCAGGCGGAGTGCCTCAGCCCGTCCTTTGGCCTCTAGCTCCAGGCTGGACTGCAGGGATTCAATGGCACGCTGGTGGTTTTTCCTGCAGAGAAGACAGCAAAGGCACTGGGTGGGAGCATCCCACAACGGGATGATTGGGCCAGCCCAGTCCATCTTTATGCAAGGAGTTTTGTATGACTGGCAGTGTGTGATGTAAATTGGTCAGGTGCTGAACCAGAGCCTGGAAGAGTCACTGTTTTGGACTCTAGCCATCATCATCACCAGGATCATCAGAATATTCATTTTTATCTCGCCTCTTCTCCAAAAATGGGATTCAAGGTCCACAAACTTAGGCCATTTTTGCACTACTCAGTTATACTGCTGTTATTCCACTTTCAACATCCTGTGGATTCTGGGGTTTGTAGTTTCCCGAGGCCAAAGAGTTCTCTGGCTGAGAATTCTAAATGCCCTTCCCTAAAAGATTCCATAGGATGTTGAAAGTGGAATAATAACGCTATAACAGTGTAGTGCGGAAATGCACTTACAAATTATTACAGCCAGTACAGATTGCAAACATATGAAAATGTCACACAAACACACACATATGAACAATTAGACAATCTAGAATTAAAACCATTTAACAATTAAAAGACAGACTAGTTAAAAAATCAATCAAACAGCACACCATTAAAAAATGCTCACAGTCAATTCCTAAAAGCCTGATGGATAGGAAAGTTTTCACTGGCCATGGGAAGGGGAGCAAGGATGGAGATGTGTTAGTCCCCCTAGGGAGAGAGTTCCAAACTCTTGGAGTGGTCACCAAGAAGTTCCTCTCCCTTCTTCCCACCAAAGAGGATGGGGAAGTTAGTGAGACAGAAAGATCTTAGCACTCAAGCACCTTCATACAAGCTACAGTTTCCAACCTCTGGGTTTGCCACACACAAAACTGTAGCTGCTCTCTTTGCTCTGCAGATGATTTTGATTTTGGTGGCTTTTCCTTTTCCCTTCTTTTTCTACCTGCTTGCTTACATATTTCTTGGTTTTCCTGGGTTTTTGTCTTCACAAGTTTGATCTTTCCATATCCTGTCTAACCCACTGCATGCTTTCTGCACACATTATTTGCATTGTACCTGGTGGCTTCGAATTCCTCCTCCTTCTCATGGATCCTCCTGTCAATGTCAGCTTTCACCTGAGCCAGTTCCAGCTGAATGCGGATGAGTTTGCTCTCTTCCACCTGTTGAAAAATACATACAGATAAGAAACACGGGGAGTAGGCTCTCTCAATAGCAATGAGACTGGACTACAGCAGGAGCCTATTGGGAAAGCTTGGAAAAACTGAACTTCAGTTTCCCACATCACCCAAGTCAGCCATGGTAGCTGGAGGATTTTGGGAACTGTATCCAAAAAAAGGTGACTTTTCCAGCTTTCCAGACCTCCCAGTATGGCAGAGCTTTATAAAACCACAGAGAAGATCTCATTCAAATAATTTGCTTTGCTTCTCTATCACTCTCCCTCTCTCAAGATCAGGATTCCAAGAGTGAATGCATAAAATGTCATGGCATCGAAGCGTCACTGTAGCCTGTTGCATACCCCGCAACATTTCACAGATGAAAACTGGAACACATTGTGGCCAGGCAACATCAGAGTGTAGTCAGGATGGTAAAAGTTATTTATGAGGAAAAACAGACAAGCTAGGAGAGGATGGAGCCATTTGCTTTTCCTTGAGCCTCCTGGGAATGCCAAGATTCTGCCCTCTACTCCTCTCCTGCTTCCTGAGTTGAGTGAGAAGCACTTTTGCACTTTGAACTCATTTGCAGCAATTGAAGTAAGCTGAGGACCAAGGGCGAAAGTGGGAGGGGGAGAGAGAAACTGGGACATTTTAAAAGCAGCTGAAAAAGTGGGGAGACAGAGGATTAATGAGGACTGTTCCTGCCAAACCAAGACAGTTTAAGGGCATGCAATGTCATTTTGGAGAGAGGAAGATGCTAAATAAATAAAGGCTATTTTTAAAAAAAATTATTACCTCTAGGGAAGACTCCGCTTCCTCCAGAGCCACCTGCAGTTCATCCTTCTCTATCTCCAGCTTCTTCTTCATCTTTTGAAGCTCATGGACGCTCCTCCCACCTTCGCCCAACTGATCAATGAGATCTTTGATTTCCTCTGAGGAAAGGGGAAAACACACAAACATGGAAAGTTATTGGACCTGACTGTTAAATTCTGAGACTGCAGACATGTGGAGCTCATGCCAACCAAGGACTCTAATTGATTGGCATCGTCTCACCCAGGCGGCATTAGCAAATGAACTTCAGCCACCGTGCACGTGCAGAGAAGCAGAAGAAAGGGAAAGCAAACCATTTAACTTGGAGGAACAGCCTCTCTCATGTTCCTTCATCCCTACAGTACACCATTTTCTTCTTCCAAGCTGCTGCCAAATATATATATATAGAATTTCCTGGTTCCACTGTCTACAAACAGCTGGGTTCCATCCCAGTCTCAAGAAAACAACTGCTAAAGAAGAGGAGAATGGCAAGGAATAACTACAGGCTCTAGTGAAAACATCCATACAGCCTAAGATTTCAGTTTAAGAGGCCAAGCCTAAATCCAATTCTTAGTCCCAGCTACAGCAGACCCACTGAATCAATGGGCATTTGGTACATTCTCATTTATTTTATTAAAACACTTCCATCCCAACTTTTATCACAGGGTTTTAGGAAGGCATACAAACAATTTAAAGCATTTCTTTCTTTCTCTCCTACTGGGCAACAGAGAAAAAATGAGATTAAAATTGTAAATAATTTGAACACTGTCAAAATATATTAAATGCAACAACAATTAAAACCACTTTAAAAGCAACAGTTAAAAGCACTTTTAAAAATTTATGTGAGTTCCACAGATCCAGTGGGTCTACTCCAGTTGGGATTAGGAAACAGATTTAAGTCCATGTTTCTAGACCTCATGGCTGAAAGATGGGTGGACAGTTCCTGATGCTACCACAGAGAAGCCAAGCGGAAAGGGCTGAGAAGGCTTTCCAGCACCTAGGGTACATGACTTCCATGTTCAATGTTGATTCTTCCATATAAATCAGAAAAAGAAAATTATGGTAATGTGCAAAATCGATATAATATATGCACACATGGACAACACACATATACTGAATTGCAGAATTCAGCTTGTCTAGGCACTGAACTTTGAGAAGGGACAGAAACTTAGTGGAAGATCACAAGTTTTGTATGCAAAATACCCCCAGTTCTGTTCTTGGTTCATTCCAGGTAAGACTAGGAAGGCTCTTTTGGACCTTGGAGAGCCAAAGCTGGACAGAATAAACCAGGGAGAAGCAAATTGTTGCTTTCCAGGTATTCTGGACTCCAGTACCCATGGAAGCCAGAGGGCCAATTTGCCTCTTGGATGCTCTTGCAGACCACAGTCTCTGCCAAAATACCTCTGTTTTCCTCCACAGATCTTCTCAAAATGGTGAAATGAAAGTGTGTATCTTCCTCGTATCATTTTGAAAATGACTGCAGAAGGAAACAGAGATATTTGGAGGCAGCATGGGGTTCTGGGGTGGTTGGAGATATTTTTGTGTGTTCTCATGAATTTGAGGGGTTTTCAGAGTGATTTTAGGGCAAAAAAGATGCCCAAATATCAAGTCAAAAATAAAAAAAAATGAGGGAGGCTTTGGGGAATCGGTGTGGGGCTTCAGGGGTCATGAAAGTGGAGTCTAGGGACTACGTGTGACCCATGGGCTGCACTTTGCCCACCCAACTCTAAGCAGTGTGATCAGGGGTCAGGACTGATGGGCTCTGCCATCTCAGAAACTCCGAGAAACTCCCAAAGGTTGCCTCAAGTAGATAATGTTGAGCACCAGATAGACAGCAGATATAAAGCAGCCCATAACCTATGCAGTCCCTGATGTACTTGCCCTGGAGAGTCTTGTTCTCCTTCTTGACAGACTCCAGGTGCTCCAGAGCCTCCTCATAGGCTGTCTTGAGCTTGAAGTTCTCCGTCATGTACATGCGGCACTCCTTCTGGGAGTTGTCCACCTCCACCTGTAGCTCTTCACACTTCTGCTGCCACTCCGCCAGCATCTTGTCAAAGGCCCTCTGCTTCTTGTCCAGGGCTGCACAGGCTGCGTTGGCCTGGAAGGAGGAAGCCAAGCAAGTCATGGGTCAGGGCAGGCCTGATTTTGCTTCCCACCATGACAGATCACTCCTATCCAGAGCCCTGATAGCTCTTCACAGTTCAATTGCCAATGGTTCACCAGGCCAGTAGACTTCCCTCACAGCTCTTTCAAATGGATCATTAAAAGGACTGTATTTTATTACAGATAAGTGGCTGCTTTTTCGTCACTCTGGCAAGGCACCCACCTTTCTTCAGATAACTTCTGATGGGAAATAGATCCTTTCTTCTTTGGGCTTTGTTTTATTCTAACAAAGCAAGTCTACTTCCTAAGCCAGCCTTCCTAACTCAGCATGCTCCAGATGAGTTTATTTAATTATATTTATACCCTGCTTGTCTCTTGGTACAGAGCCAAGGTGGCTCACTTTACATTAAAACCAAGTACACCTCAAGCCTGTTTGATTCCAAAGTTTACAAAGCCATTAAAGTTGTTAAAAATGCTAAAGTGAAACAGTTTAAAGTGCATTAAAACACAATAGAAGGACAAAAGCACAACGATCCTTTAAAAGATCCTTCTGCCGCTGTCTGTTAACAGCCTAAATTAAAAGATTTGCCTGCTTTTGGAAACAGAGCAGAAGCCTTCTGCGGAAGAGAATTTCCCAAGCTGGGAGCTACCACCAACAAGGGCTCTCATCTCCACCAAATATACCTGTGATGGTAGCAAGACAGAGAGAAAAATAATGTTGTTTTCTGTACAGGAAAATTCTGTTTCCTGAGCTAAAAAGATTTCAAAATGCATTTTTTTTTCCCACAGAATATCTCCTGAACTGCAAAGATCCTCACCTGCTAGGATTTGCTAACATCAAGAAACCCATTTTTGACCACTTTTCAAATATTTTTTTAAAATATTCTTTCCACCCCTGCTCCTGGAAGATTCCAAGAAAGCCAACTGGGAAATTTGTTTTTTTACAATTGTATTGTGTGGCTTTATCTTTGTGTTACTCCTTCCTTCCTCTGCATTTATCTGTGTATGTATATTAGATTGTACATCTTTGGCAAGGCTGGCTGGTTTTTGTTGTTGTTTTACTTGTAAAGCTGTGTACGCTGATGGTGCTGTATAAATAAGTAAATAAATAACCACTGTTTTTTGTTGGCCAGAAAAAGGGCAGCCTGAGGAATCTGAAGGGTTCAAGGACCACAAAAGCGGCTTTGGAAGCCACCTACAACTCCAGATCCACACTTTGGCCAGCCCAGATTTAGCTATTCCAGAAAGTAACCAGCTTTGTTTTTCAGTGTAGAAGTCGGATTGGGTACCGTCTGAATAGACTATATCAGTTGCATCCTACATAAGAGGCATTATACTCAAAACACATTGATAAATCATTGCTAGCACGTACATTTTTTTTGTTTTGAAATTCTCTTCTGAAAGAAGGACAAAGTCATAAAATAGCATCTCGTCTACATCCAGATCGGTTAGCCTTTCCTAGCCAGGTAGCCTCCAGCTCTGTTTTTTCTACAACTGTCATCAACCTACCAGCCATACTGGCTAGTATGGAGTCCGGCTAGTACAGAGACCTGTATGGCAACTTCCCGATGGGTACTAGGACAATGGAAAGTGTAGTACCACACATCTGGAAGAATCCATATTGGAGAAGTCTCAGCTAACCCATTAGCAAGGGCTTACAAAGTACCTATAAAGAACTCCCCATCTACTTTTAAGTGCATGGCAGAATTTCTTATGCTGTTTGGATTTTGGTGGTCACCTTTTCTGACCAATATCCCTTCCCATGTGGAAGAAATGCAAACTGAAGACACTGCAACTATTATTCAGTGCAAATGAGTCAGGAAAATTACAGAGGTCAAGAAGCATTACATCCCAAGTGATGTTATGTGTGTATGAGGTACCCAGCAGCAATGCTAGTTTCCATTACCTTCTCAAGATCTAGAGTGAGATCCTCCACTTCCATCTGGAGCCTCTGCTTGTTCTTCTCCATGCTGGCTACCCGAGCTTGAGCTGCTTCAGCTGTCTCCTCAGCCTCCTGGAGCCTGGCAGTCAATTTTCTCCTGCAGAAAGAGGACAAGAGTGGAAAAGGTAATAACAAGTCACAGGGCAGAAGCCTTAGAATTGAGGCATTGTGCCTACAGAGCAACATTCCTGCAACAAAAACCTCATGCAAATAGGGAAAATCCATATGAAAGAAAGTTGAGGAACCTCTATAATCTTTTAGATGTTGGTAGATTCCAGTTCCTGTCAGCATCACCCAATCTCTTCAGGGATGAGAGTAGGAATCCAACAACACCTGGAGGACCACAGAGGTTCTCCACCCACTCCTATGGCGCTAGCTTAGCATTCCTCTGAGGACTAACAGCAGAGGTAGGTTCAGAGCTTGCTGTGTTTATGAAGCTGTTGAGACTCAGGGGCTTGAGAGATGTTCCAGGCCCTGGAGACATTGCTATAGTGATTCCTCTTTAGTAAGACCCATAAGATAAAATAACTCTGGTTTTGTTAGTCCTACCCTTTTTCTCTTGGTTCCACCCTACTCTGGAATGTGGCCCCTGAGAACTTCTCCAAAACTGAATTCAGCCCCTGGGCTGAAAGGAGTTCTGTACGCCTGCCCTAAAATCTTGCTCACTTGGTCTCTTCCAGCTCTTCTGTCCTCTGAATGGCATCTGTTTCATATTTGGTCCGCCAGGTTGTAACTTCAGTGTTGAGCTTGGAGACAAGGCGCTGGAGCTCAGCTTTGCCAGCTTGTTCTTCCTCCAGCTGCTCTTTGATGAGGTCCAGGTCATGCTTGGTGTTGGCCAGACTTACCACGGCAGCACTGCGGGCCTACAGATATCAAAGGCATGGTCAGTCAATCCAATTCTCATATATTTCACTTCCTCTGTTTTAAAATTTCAACTCTTATTCCTCACGCTGATTAATATCTTAGCTCAGTTTAATGTGCCCATACTAACTTTGAAATCCCTAAACATACTACAACTAGATACTTCCAAGACCTAGTTGCCTGTGGCCATATGAACTCTGTTCGGCCCTCAGATGAGCTTAATGAATATCTTACACCAAATGATGGTTAGAGGGACACAAAGCTCCCAATTCCTGGGCCCTGAATTCTTCATTATTATTTTTTTGCCAATGGTTGCCAAACTTGGGTCCCCCAATGACACAGAGATGTAATTCTTCTCTAAATTTCTTCTCATAGCAAACAATGAGTAGTTTTAACAATTTCCTTCCCTCTGTGAGAAAGCCTTTGAAAAACCATGGAGTTTTTGAAGCATACTTGCAGTTCAGGACTCATTCTGTGCAAAATTTGCATGCAGTTGTTTCCTGTGTAGAAAATATTTGCTGTGCAGTAAAAAAAAATCTGTTTTCTGCTCAGAAAATGCTGTTTTCTGTGCAGATCATTCATGTGTGAAGTCTATGCAGAGTAAGTCCTCACTCACGGCAGGTTCTGTGCAAGAAACAGCCTTTTCTGTGTAGAAATATTTTCTGTTTAGCAAACAGTATTTCCGTGGTAGAAATATTTTCTATCTGGAAACTGCCATTTTCTGCGTAAACTATGTGAGAATTTTGTACAGAATATGAAAATTCTTGTCAGTCTAGGATTCCTCTCATTGGAGTTTCTTTACACTGAATTTTTAAAAAATATTTTTGAATATTTTTTCCATCCACACAATGCCATTAGATCAGCACCCAGTCATCCAAGGCTCAGGGATTTGGGGCAGTGTAATCCAACATTTGATGACCCATATTTTTTTTAAAAAATGTAGTATATTTTGTTGTCTTCTCTTCTCTTCTTTTCCTCTCTTTCTCCTTAAGTCTTTGCTGCAGAATCAACATTTTGATGTAACTTGTTTGGCACCAGCATCAATGCTACTGGCAACTACATGTTCTTTAAAATGTGTCTCTCCAAAACTTCACCTGGCTTTGTGGTGGATGATTTTCCATAGGCAAATCTACTTGGCAAATCACCACCCTTGGTGATCCACAAGCTAGAAGGAGGATCATATGAAGGAGACATCCCTTTCCCTACAGTTGTGTTTCCATTTGGACTGTACCTGTGGTGCGTTAGTGGACAAGGCACCAAACTTAACATGACACTCCTATAACATTGCAGTACTTGGAGATAAGAAAGCCATGTGGGTTTTTAACATGTAGGACAGATGTGATTGCTTTTGCTTCCTTACCTTTGACTCTTCATCCAGCTGCCGCTTGAAGTCATCCAGCTGGGAAGTGAGAGAGGTCTTGACACGGAGAATCTGGTTCAGCCGTGTCTGGCCCTCCTCATGCTCTCGGCTCAATTCGCTGTTCTCAGCTACAGGGCGAGAGAGGAGGAATAAGGAAACACTTTATTTCTTCTGGCATGGCTATTTGCCCAGTTACTTTTGGAGATTATAACTTCTGGAATTTTGGACAACTTCCAATGGCCAGACCAGCTGGAAGATTCTGGGAACTGTAGTACAAAAAATAACTTCTCCCAGTTCCAAAACTAACCCCTTTCTTAAGGAAACAGAAGTATAAGACCATTGGAAGAAGGGTGGGGATTGCTAGTCTGTGACATGTCTGATCACAAGTCCCATCTTCCTGGAAGATCAACTAAACTATCTGGGATTGACATTAGTTGGAATTAGTTCTGGACAAGCATGCATAATCGTTGTTGTTCTTGTTGTGTGCCTTGAAGTTGTTTCCAACTTATAGCAACCCTAAGGTGAACCTATCACAGGGTTTTCCAGGGATGAGAGTATGTGACATGCCCAAAGTCAACCAGTGGGTTTCCATGGCCAAGGGAGGAATTGAATCCTGATCTCCAGGGTTGTCCATATCCACTCCAGTGCTCATACCACTACTCTGTGCTGGCTCTCTAAGCATGCATAATACTGAGCTGGGATTGGCTTTGAGCAGGCTTTTCCAACACTCAGCATCCCCATCTGGCAGACCAACATCAGTGCTGGCTGGGGATGACTGTAGCTGTAGTCCATCACATTAGGTGAGAAGTACCTGGTTTAGAAGAAATGTTGCAGGCCAAAGCAGCAGAGAATGAACTGACCTTGGAGCCTGGACCTGATAGCGTTGATTTCAGCTTGGTTCCTTTCCATCTCGGCCAGTCGGGCGTTGGCTTCAACTAGGCTGTCTTCCAATTTGCGGACGTGAGCCTCCGCATTCAGCTGCAAAAGGCACAGAGCAGAGGCTGTGGCCAAGAGACATTTACATCATGGCCACTGGTCGTATTAGCTGGTGGATTCGGGCAGCTGTAGTTCAAATAAGTAACATTTCCAAAGTCTGCTCCTCCTTTGTCCCAAACATTTTTGAAGGGAGCTTTCTTACAAGAAAGTAAGTTTTCTAAGCCCTGTTGTCATTGTTCAATGAGATACCTACACGTGGGCTCACCTGGAGAGAAGATTTCCCAAAAGCTTGTGTCAGGTGTTACAGCCAAAGAAAAACTGAAATGGGAGCAAGGAGCTGTAAGGCACCAGATAGGGAGGCCATTGCTGTCTTGTTGCTTACTGTAGGTGAAGGTTACATCCATATTTTGGGATCCATGGAGTTTGAAGCTCTATATTCATACAGAGAAGCTGGAAAAGCCCAAGGGCCCATCCACACTACACAATTATAACAATATTAATCCACTTTAGTTTCCATGGTTCCATCCTATAGAATCTTGGGTTCTGTAGTTTGGTGAGGCACTGCAGATCTCTGGTGAGGATTCTAAATGCCCCTCCCTACACTGCAAATCCCATAATTTCATGGGATGTTGCAGCTGAAGTGGAATGTTGCTCTACAACTGTGTAGTGTGAATGGGCCCCTCATGAGTCAGGTTTTAGGGGGTTCTTTAGAAGAGATGACACCAGGAGTTATTGAATGAGAGTAGGAACTGCTCTCAGAACTACCCGCCAACCTTTCCTATATCTGTTTCTCCTATTCAAAGTGATCTCTCCACAACTCTTCCACAGTGAAGGAAAAGAACAACAAATGGCTCTGGCCTGCTCACTCCTTGCTACTGCTGCACTTGAGCACCACTGCAGCAGAAGGCCAGGTGGTAGAACGGCAGCTAGTATGTTGGGTGACACAAGGGGACCAATCAGGTCCTCTCAGGTCCTATAAAGCTTCTGACTGGACTGGGATCTCAGACCACAGTGAGGTGTGGTCTCCAAGCTCCCTTCAGCCTCCTCTTCTTCATACCTTGGATTTCTGGACCGTCTCCATACTGGCGCTGAGGTCTTCGATCTCAGCCTTCATGACCTGCTTGTCCTTCTCCAGCTTGGACTTCACCCTCTGCAGATTCTCCAGGTGCTCCGTCATCTCAGCCATGGCATCGGTGTGTTTCTTGCGTAGGGTGGAGGCCGTGGCCTCGCTCTGCAAGGCGGCTTCTTCCAATTCCCTCCGAAGCTTAAGCAGCTCAGCCTCACGCTTGCGGTTTTGCTCAATCTGGAAACGGAAGGACAAAGCATAAATTTGCAGCAACGGACATTGCCTCAACTCCCATTCCTTCAGCTGAATCATTTCTCAGCTTAATTCAAAGTCCTAAATAAATTAGGGCCAGGTTGTTTCAGGGATCACTTGCTTATGCCCATATGAATTGGACCCCAAGATCAGCCTGGTCCCAGTAATGATTAGACAGACAGGTATCAGGGAAGGGCTTTTGGGTAGGAGCGCCACCATTGTGAAATTCCTTCCTCCAGAAGCTCCTATCAAGTGTTCCTCTCTACCGGTTTTTAGATGTGAGGCTGAAAGTCAAATTAGCAATGAAAAAGAATCTATTTTCCCTACAATTTATCTCACTGATCCATTTTTACTCCCACAATGGAATTTCCTTTGTGGTGCCTTTATCAGCAAATGGATTTGCAAATGAAGGCTGTGTTTACCTTGTGATGACCAACTGCTAAACCAAGTATGCTAAATAAAGACACATAATTGAAGAAGACTACATGCTGTGGCAAACAGAAGACTTTTGCTGCTTGGAGGAACACCTCTGCATAGAAACACTAAACATGTAGTTATTCTGTAAAACCCTTTTAGGGTTCTTTGATATAAACATTTTCAGATAATTAAATATATATTAAATTATTTAATGTCATGTGATGCCTGTTGTTTTTGTAGTTGTTGTGAACCACCTCTCAGGAATGGGGGTTTTCTCCCATCTTAAACATCCAGTGTGATGGAGTCAAAAAAGTATACTGGATTGTATTGGAATGTTTGGTTTGGTTTTGACCAGCAGTGTATTTTCCCATCTGCAGATGGGCATTTTTCGGTTAAAGTCAATTACAGGTATAGATTTCTTCTCTTGGAACATTTCCGCACAACACTTTTATAGCGCGATGATTCCACTTTCAATCTCCTATGGAATCCTGGGGTTTGCAGTTCCTTGAGGGGCCGGCTGACCCCTCCCAGAACTGCAAACCCCAGGATTCCATAGGAGGTTGAAAGTGGAATCATCGCGCTATAAGAGTGTTGTGTGAAAATGGCCTTGGTATGAACTGTGCATTACTTTTCCATTCCTAATTCCCAAGTGTTTAAAATGGAGATAAGAACCGGATGGATGGATGGATGGATGGATGCAGGCTTACCTGAGCAGTGGTGGCCCCTCCAGCCTCTTCAAGTCTGTCGGAAAGCTCTTCCAGTTCCCGGGAGAGATCACTGCGCTGCTTCTCAATCTGAAGGATGTTGGGGAAGTAAAATTTAGCATTGTTTTGTGCAAAGCATTGTGGATAAAGGCAGCATTATGAAACCTACAGCTACATATAACCTCCAGAAGACTATTTCTGGAATGAAACAAATACCATTCATGTTTTCCCATTTAAATGTTCTTCGAAGAATTCTCTGTTATTTATTGAATCATAATTTAAATCACATGAGATCCAATGATTTGACCTGGACTCAACAGAACCAGGCTTGCATCTCAACTGGGCTTTCAATCCTTGGGCCCACATGAACTACTGAATATATTTCGAAGTCAACAGCCTGATCTGTAAAATGGGCATAACAGTAACTTGCAGAGGTTTTATGCAGACAAGCAATTAAAGCTGTTAAAGTGCTTTAAAATGCCATTGGCCGGCCACATTTGCAGGCTTAACTTTCACAGATCTGATTATTTGAGAGTTTCTCAAAACCCCTGCCCGTCCCGACTTCAGGGACTTCTTTTCCAGGATGAATGTTCCCTCTTGGTGGCTACAATCAGGCTCACAGCCCTTTAAAAACCCATCTCTGGTCCTCCTCCTCCACCACCAGCCACTGCCTGGTCCGTCAAGCATGGCTTGGAGTCTTATTTCTCAGCACTATACATCCTCTTGCAATGCCCCCTTACACCCAAGGAAGAAGATAGGTGAGAGAGAAGTAGCATAGGGCCACCAGACCAACCCACTCCCTTCTCCTCTCCTTTCCCTGTCCTGGTTTGGACTCTGAGTGCCCATTCTCCCCACCATGCCTTGGATTCCTTCCCATAGACACATACACACACATTTTGATATTTGCAATTTTTCCACTTCTGTGGATGTCCTGTGCCCCTAACCCTAGTGAATGTAGAGGGATGACCATAACAATAATAAATGCAGTGAGTCAATTCATTGATTTACCTTTGCCCTTACAGAACGTTCGGATTCAAGTTCTTCCTCCAGCTCTTCAATTCGGGCCTGTCAAGAAACACATGATTGCAAAATCTGGAGCAATATTTAGGCACATGGTAGCTGTAAAGACTGATAAAGATTTATTCTGATAAAGATTTATTCTAGATTCCTTCCATGTGGGAGTTCACTACTGGGACAAGAGGAGTGAGGACCCAGAAGAAACTCGATAACATGCTGGGGAAATGATGAACTATATAACACAAGACCAGGTAAAATGAGATAGTAATTTCTGGTTGCCAGAAATGGGTAGCAAACTGTCGGTCACTTACTTTATTATTGTCTTTTTACTGTCAGGGATGGGGAAAAGTCTTTATGAGATTTTCTATCTCATTTATGAAAATAACTTTATTATCATTGTGTATTTTGTACTTTGGCTTTCATGCCATTTGCTGTTCTACCTCAGGTGGCAAAATGCCTTGAGCTCATTCCAACAACAGAATACATAAAGCTTGTTTCTAGAGCTGGACAAGGAGGAAACAAGCCATCAAGTCCAGATGACCCACAAAAATGTCATCTTGTAGCCTGGACCTCGA
Source organism: Ctenosaura bakeri (assembly GCA_948474755.1). Lineage (NCBI taxonomy): Eukaryota > Metazoa > Chordata > Lepidosauria > Squamata > Iguanidae > Ctenosaura > Ctenosaura bakeri. Next base: position 117,742 of record CAOLHI010001113.1, on the reverse strand, counting down.
ACTCCTGACAAGAACCAGCAGACCTTAAATTCCTAATCCAAGATTATGGGAAAAGGTGGTCAAGTCATGCATGCATGGACAATGGGATGCCATTTTGAGCTGTCCTCCTCCTCCTCTTTCCCTTCTACCTGATGCTCCTTGAGTTTTCGCTGTAGCGTAGAGTTCAGTGCCTGTTCATCTTCCACTTTGGAACTGATAGAATTGATCTCCATGTCTCTCCTACAAAGGAAAGATGCAACAAGCTAATTGAGCAATATTGTACGTAGTAAGAAAGGAGCTCCTTTCCTTCACCATGCCTGGAAAACCTGATTCACTCTGTAGAAGAAGATGCTGTTGAAAATCCTGAAGAGCTGCCACCAGCAAATAGCGTTGTCCTAGACATGAAGCATGCAACAAGTTACTTTTCTGACTACAGCTCCTAGAATCCCCTAACTGGCCAAAGGATGCTGGGAAATGACATCCAGAAGGTCATTTTTCCAAGCTCTGTCTAGAACGTACCAGTGGTATAAATCAATGATAGTGAACCTTTGGCCTTCCAGTTTGGAGTTCCAGTTCCCACGATCCTCTACCATTGGTCAGTCAGGTCGGCAGTAATGGGAGTTATAGGCCAAAACATCTAGCGAGCCAAAGCTTCTTCAACCCCAGTTCACATAGAAGGCTGTCATCTGCTCTCCTCGTGTCAATTTGTTCGGAAATTCCAGTCTGTCACCAAAAGTTTGCATCGCGTTTCTTATCTCACTGCATGTGTTAATTGGCTTACCTAGTGCCAGGATATCTGCATTATCAGCGACAGTTTTGTGAATAGCTAGTGTTAATTATATAATTGTCACTAGCAGTACCTTCTGCATGTAATTTCCTTCCAATTTTTCCATCTGCAATCCAACTCTAACAATGTCTACTTTCTCTTTCTATACATACACAAATAGATAAAGCTATATGAAATTCTGGACAGAGTTCCATATATGGGATGAAATGGGTTATATTCCACCAAAATTCATGCCTGCCTCCAGGGCTGGGAATTGTACAGCAGATAGTCTACAAGGCCTTGCCAGCCCTTCCCCATCATCACCCCCAGTTTTGCCCCCAGAAGGAGAACTGTGCCCTCAGGAAACTTCAAGGGGGTATGCTTCTCCATTTTATTTCTATTTCACCTCTGCCTAATTTGTGAGCCCCAAAATAGCTTCCCACCACCCCAAAATGAGAAGAAACCACCGAGACATTCCTAGTTTCAAAAAAAAAAATGGGTGAAAGCTGCCTACAAGGCACTAGAGCTGGTGCAAAATGGAACACAAGCTTCTCCGGACTCTTTCCAGCTGTGTCAGTCTTTCAGGGGCCACAGGGCTCTTTGTGAATTGTGTATCTTAATGACACACAAGGACTAAAATATGAAAAAGACATCCCCATACCACCTCCATCTCTTCTGTGTTTCATTGCTGGACAACTCAGCCTTCTACCTTAATCCCCCATGACTTCTCCTTCACTGGGTTTCCAGACACACTTACTTCTTCACGACCTCTTCCAAGTCGAGCTTTGCCCTTTCCATTTCATTGAGATTTTCGATGGTCATTTTCAAGTCACCCTCGGCTTTGCGGCGGGCCTTCTCCACCTCTGCCCGGATCTTCTTCTCTTGCTCCCAGTTGTCCTCCAGCTGGTTCAAAGAACACCACAGAATGGGGATTGTCAGAGCAAATAAATGAAAAGAGCAGAGGGAGGAAGTGTTTTCAATGAAATGGGCTGAGTAGTCCCAACTGGAGTGATTTCTGATAATAGGTGGCCCACCAATGGAATATTTCACAAGTCAATCGTTATTAATATAATTTATATCCCACTTTTCACTCAGCATGGGACCCAACCAACATGCGTGCACAACTAACCAATCAGTACTGACCTCATGAATCTGTGTGCTAAGTTTACTGTTGTTTTTGGTGAGGTGATTGACTTTGTCTTCTTCAGCTTGAAGGTCATCTAGTGTTTTCTAAGGGGAGAGACATAAGAAGAGAGACTTGTCATTATAAGCAAAGGAGGTGAAAAAAAATTACAGCCAGTGCTATGGTTCTTCAAAACCTCAAGAAGCTGGAAAAAAGAAAGTGTACCAGCTAAACTGGAAGCATAACCTGTGATAAGAAATCTCCCCCAGCTTAAAAGCATAAATGAGGAAACTTTCCTTGTGAAAATTACAGTTTAAGAGCCGGAATTTAACTTTAATTCCATCAGTTTTGGAATGTGACCTTGCTCATGGTCATTCAGAGGACTGCTGTGGCTGAATGGGAATTTGAACTCTGGTCTCCCAGGCCATTTCCTCACTACACCGTTATAGTGCTATTATTCCACTTTCAACATCCTGTGGAATTCTGGGGTTTATAGTTTACTGAGGCCAAAGAACTCTCTGGCTGAGAATTCTAAATGCCCCTTCCTAAATTGCAAATCCTAAGATTCCATAAGGTGTTGAAAGTGGAATAATAGCACTGTAGCAATATAGTGCGGAAATGACTCCAGTGTCTTAAGGCCAACACTTGAACCGCTCCACCGTGCTGAGCCCTTCTCACCTGGTGCAATTCTTCCAGAGCCCTTTTCTCCTTCTGGAGTTTGGCAACAGCATCATCCCGTGCCTGGAGATCACCGGTCAGGGTGCGGACCCTGTGATCCAAAGCCTGGAGAAAAGATAAGGGCATTTAGAAGAGCCATTTTGGATCAGACCAATAGCCTATTGGTTAGATGTTCAACAACACTTACAACTCAAAGGTCAAGAATGCTTCACAGGGGGCAGGAATAATAGGGTTAGATAGTTTGAGTGACCCGAAGTGTCCCTCTTCTTGTCTACCTATCCTGATCCCTCTGTGATGGTTTTCCACCTCTTCTTTTCCTTCCTCTCTCAGCTCTTCCTTATGAAGAGCTAGATTAGCTTGGCTTTCCTATCTTTGATTGTAGTTCCCATAATGAGGCCTGTAGTCTGTTTCTCCAAGCCACTGGAAGCTTTTGTAGCCAATGGCTTGGCTTAATCAGGATCTCTAACGGCTTCACACACACTCTGTCTCTGCTTAGTCAACATTCTCTCCACACAACAAACAACCAATTGCCTGTGGGAAGAAAAGGAGGTGAGCAACTTCAGTGAGCACAGGAGCCAATTTTCTGCCTCAGGACACTTGGTGGACAGTGCGAGTGACCAAAAACACTCCAAAATGGGTGCCAGAAAGATTCCTTATCCCTGCTTTAAAGCAAACAAACAGCAACCCAAACACATACCAAGGTACAAGATTTTGACAGCCGGCCTCCTGAAGCCACTAGATCCAATCAACATGACTTACTTGCTTCTCTTTCTCTGTCTTGGCAAGAGTGGTTTCCAGTCCCTCCAGGTCCCTCTTGAGGTCACTCAGCTCCCCTTCTAGCTTGCGCTTGCTGGCACCCAGAGATGCCGCAGAACTCTCCTCTTCCTCCAGGCGCTCCTTCATATCTGAGATCTGGCTCTCCAGGTCCAATTTGGACTTCATCATTTGGGTCAAGCGCTCCTCAGCATCTGACAGGTTCTCTTGCTCCTGGATGGAGAACGTTCAGGGTCAGTAGCAACACAAGGAGCAGCCCTTCTGGAAGCATCAAGAAGGAGCTGCCAGGGCCAATCACACCGCACCATTCTGAACACATTTCAAGCTTGTCTCATTTCAGAAGCTAAGCAGGATCAGACGTGGTGTGTATGGGAGACCACCAAGAGATACCAGAAATCTCCTGGTAGGGTTATGAAAAGCATCCCTTTCTGAAACCCTGGAAAGCTTCTGACAGTTAGAATTGGTAATACTGGGTGAAATGGACCAATGGTGTTACTCAATATGAAGCATTTTCCTAAGCTACTACCGTACCTCTGTCTAGGTTGTCCCTACAACAGGACACCCAATGACCACCTCAGCCCTAGTTTTTAATGACTGTATGAAATCCATGTATAGATTTTTACTCTTTTCTCCCTTATACCACAGACTTGTGGTATGTTAGCACACACAGCATCTGCAGTCTAGTAACTTGCAAAGGGACCCCATTCCATGTGGCAGCAGGAACTTACTCTCTGCATGCAGCAGAGGGAGCGGTTCACCTGAAAGTGACTGCCCTACAATATCCCCAGGATCATGGCCAGACTGAGGACTGAGGCATTGCAGCTGACTCTCTGGAGATCTGGCCCTCCAGGCTGACATGCTCACAGCTTGCTTCCATATGTAGAGCTCCAACATATGAGCATGCAGTCATCGGGCACGATGGTGGGGGAACACACTTTGGCAACTCACAGCCTGCAACTGGATGGTCAAGTCATTCTTCTCTTGGCTGAGAGTGGCCATCTTTTCTTCCAGCTCTTTGACACGATCCATCAGCTCCTGTGTCTTGGACATGGCGTTCCTGAGCTCTTCCTCCTTTACTTTCATCTCTTCCTCTTGCCGGGCCACGTTCAGCAGAGGCTTCACCTGTGGAAGGCAGGGAAGTCAGTTGATGAAGTGAGCAACAGGATGGATTTTTGCCTCTGGTCCATCACCATCTTCGTCACCATTCAGAATGCAGCTAAACTGGGTCTACTCTATTGCATGCTACACACATACAGTCATGCGGTGGCCATACGTCCATATAGTTCTTCATAAGGAAGAGACAATGCAAACTGTAATACCAAAACACAATTAAGCTAACATAATAAAATGCAACCAAATTAAAAATATTAGAAAAAACATAACTGGAAACAATAATTAGCACTTAAGTACAGCACCCACACACTGAAATCCAACTGTCCTTTGTCTACAGATAGCAGAAGGGGCTCCCCAACCCCAAATTTACCCCACTGAACCAACAACATGAAACAGCATGCAGGGTCCCTCTGGCCATTTCCTCACCTTGTTGTATAGCTTCCACCAGCCCCAGAACCGCATCTGCAAGAATTTGCGGACATTCCTCTGGATGAGCATCAGGCCCAGCCTGTAACAAAAAGAAAACCAATGGTGAAGCCACAAGCAAACTAGTTTCAAGGGTTTCTTCTCTTTTTAAAGGAGTGAAGAGCAGGTTCTGGAGTATGAGCAATCGACATACTTCCTATCTAGCATCTTTTTATACTCGATCCTCATCAGGAAGCCACGCCCGCGACACTGCAGCATGGTCATGATCTTGGCCAAACGCTCATCTCGCATATCTTCCAGCTTGGCTAAGACTCCAGCACGGAAGAACACCTGAGAAAACAGAGATCCATGTTTGCAAGATACAGAGGGTGAGTAAAGGCATGTGCTACAACAGACTTCATCACTTCAGGGAGTACTTTGTTTAAACAGGCACTAGGTGCATCAGCTACTTTGGCTCTCAATATAAAGAAGAGAAGAGTTTTTTCTCCTTTAAATGTACATGTGTATCTTTCCATTCCACTGATGGAGCAATGTTCTTCAGACAGCATAGTCCCTAAGCTTTATCCCATGTAAGTTTCTCTAAGACTGAGAAAACTTCTTACAGACAAATCATGGATGGAAGTTCTATTTCTACCAATGGCATTTAGTCACAGCTGGCTGTGGCTTCCATTCCAATGGGATAATGAAACCCCTCTGGATTTTAATGGAACTCTCCAAGGTGCTGAGCCAACTTTGAGGACAGGTTCTGCACCTTGGATAGCTCCAAGTGAGTTCACGCTAGAACTCAGGTTGAATCCACATCCTTAACATCATTGGAGCCACACAATAAGTGGGACCTCCAACAAAATATTTGGTGTGCTATTAGGTTCTAGCCAGCCTGCCATGCCCAGTTTTAGCAAGGATAGGGAACCTCTTTCATCCTGTGGGATGAATTTGATGTAATAGAAATTAAATTAATGGGCAGGGGCAAAGGAAAAAAAATACCCCACATATTTAAGATTTTCCTGCCAGCAACTAAGCCTTAAGAGTGGTATTGCAGCCTTTTAAGATGGGGGGGAACCACAGAAGAGCTGGAAAACCACCCAATTATGCTATTATGGGGTGGAGGGATGGCCATCTAGGGAAGCCCAAATGGCCAGATCAGGGAAAGACCAGAAGGCTCAGTTGGAACCCCAGGGCCCAAGTTCTTCCCCTACCCTATCTTTCAGGTTATTCCGTGCCATTCCCCCTTCCTCTCAATTTTCCGTCTTCCCCCTCCAGCAGTCAGGCGACATTTCATGGTGCCTGAAGTATGTTCACTAAACTACTGGTGGGATGGAGTGTTCCCATCTTTATAGTGCTTTCCACTTATTAAGAACATGATGTTCTCCCCTGCTTGTCTGTTGGTATCTCCTTCTTGTGCATGGATGATGCTGTTTTGGGGAATATAATGGTAGAACTCAGAAAAGAATTTGCTGTTTGGTTATACAAAGATAATGGCTACAGGCAACCTCTGGGTGCCAAGACAGTAGCTCGGTAGCTGGGTAGAGCTTGAAAAGTTATTTATTTGGATTCAAACTCCCAGAATCTCCATCTGGTATAGGGAGATTCTTGGAGTAAGACTCCAAAAGAGTAACTTTTCAGGAGCTGTTTCTGAAGAACAACCAGTGGTGCAGCTAGGGCTCAGGATATAGGGAAGTGCACCCCAAGAGCCCTACAAAATCACCCCCAAAATAGAAGTTGATAGGGACAGTGTTAGCACCTGGGCATGGGACGGCCCACCAGTGTTTTACTGTTTTTGTTGTCCTTATTTCTTCTTCTTCTCCTTCTCCTTCTTCTTCTTCTTCTTCTTCTTCTTCTTCTTCTTCTTCTTCTTCTTCTTCTTTTTTAGATGAATCATGGTTACAGATGTTCATTTTTAGAGATTATTTTTTACTTTAAAAATATATTACAAAATAGAGCTTATTCCCAAATATAGCACTAGGGAAGCAAACTCCATATTATTACTGTAATCATGATAGTGTGACGATTTAACTATGCTTAGAATACAAAACTGCACCTGCTCAAAGTATTTTTAAAAACTTTTAAAGAAACAAGACGAAGAGTGAATAAGGATGAGTGAGTTCTTCCAACCGCTACCTACCCTTCTTAAGGTATCTTAGTTGCAAAGAAGACACATCACAAGAATGTTGTGGACTTTTAAGACTCTTCAGGGTACATCTACACTGCACAAGTATAGCAGTTTGATACCACTTTCATTGCTATGGTTCCATCCAATGGAAATTTTGGAATTTGTAACTTAGCGAGAGGTATTTAGAATTTCATGAGATACTTAGAATTCTCTGCCAAAGAACTCTAGTGTTTCAGATCAGGGGAATATATCAGAGACTTCCAAATATCTTTTGAAACCATAAACTTCAGAATTCCATAGGATGAAGCCATGACAGTTAAAAGTGGTATCAAACTGCTATAATTCTCCTGTGTGGATACACTCTGTCAGTCAAGATTGAGAAGATGGCAAGGTGTTACCTTGGCACAGTTCCACTGCTAACCCAACCCTACGGACAGAAATCTAATAGGAACCTCACAATGGTACCTTAGTATGTCCAATTTTGTATTCATTCTCTCCCAAATCAAGGGATCCCAACAGCAGTTCTGAGGCCTTCTTGTTGTCCACAAATCCCTGAGGGATGACATTGGGGTTCAGCACCTGGTACCTGACATGGATAAGAAACAAACCAGCATTGTAAAGTTTTTAACCACCAATAACCACTGGCTGGCAAACCACAGAACAGCTAAACAAAAGGAGCAACATCTTTTTTCCTAGTTGGAGGTAACCCACAAACAGAAGCCAAAGTGCCTATTCTGAGTGAGGGCGATAAAAAATGTCCTCACTCAGAATTTACTTTATGGCAGTGCCACACAGACAAAATGAGAGGTTATAAGATCTTAAAGCACAATATTTCAACATTCACTCTCCCATGCTTTGTCTGAAATAACAGACACTTCATAGAATCGTAGAAATGTAGAGTTGGAAGAGACCCCAGGGGCCATCCAGTCCAACCCCCTGCCATGCAGGAACACCCTCAAAGCACTCCCGACAGATGGCCATCCAGCCTCCGCTTAAAAACCTCCAAAGAAGGAGAGCCCACCACACTCCATTGAGGCAGCATATTCCACTGCCGGACAGCCCTGACTGTCAGGAAGTTCTTCCTGAGGTTCAAATGGAATCTCCTTTCCTGCAGCTTGAATCCATTGCTCCTTTTCCTGGTCTCTGGAGCAGCAGAAAACAAGCCCACTCCCTCCTCTACATGGCATCCCTTCATGCTGGGTTTCTGCTATTCTGTCTTTACTTCATCCATGTTCTCTTCTCAAACACAAGTGTTTCTCAATGAAGAGAGTTTACAAGTTCTGATTAGAATCCAGGGAGAAGCAAGAAATTTGTCCATATGTGTGAATCTGGTCTTCTGGTTTAGCTTAGCACTCAAATAATTACTCAAAAACATGGCAAAGTAAAGTATAGATACGCACTTCTATACATATCCCTATTGGTGGAAAAGAATTCATTACTAGCGACTGTGCTTTCACATTACTTAGGGCGGATGTTGGCAGCCTGCCACACTCTTGAACACTCATTTTTTGAGAATGAAAATGGGGGAAAAAGTCACCTCTGTTTAAATTCAGGATACTGCAGTCTGTTGGGGAAGCCCTTCCTGCAAATACGGATGCCTTCGAGCACACCGTTGCAGGCCAGCTGGTGCAAGATCAGGTGAGCATCCACCACCCCTGTAGAATCAAAAAACAGCAGTCAGCATTCCTCATCATGAAAGGAGAGACGACCTCAAGGCTATTGCTTCCTCTTCTCACAGAGAGTGATCCATTCAGGGCCACCTCAATGGAGATGCTATCTTCAAATAATAGAATAGGTCCCCCAGGCAAAACACAGCAGGGAGAGAATCAAATTAAGAGTCTCCAGAAGCTACTCTAATTCCTTTGCACAGCTTGGACAGGTGGACTGAAACGTCCAGAATCCTGCAGTCAATATGGCCACTGCATTATTATGGTCCAAAAAGGCAGTGACGTAGACTCAAGCCGACTGACTCGGACTTAAGTCAGACTTAAGTTGCTCCAGTGACTCGACTCGGCAATAAATGATGCACTGACTCAACTCAACTTGAGACTTGTATATTTTTAGCGACTGACTTGCTGCCCTTGGTTCTGTAACATAACACATTCACCCAGAAACCTTATGACTTTGAACAATGATTCCATCTCTTTTTGCCTACTGGTCACACGATGATCTGCCCCAAGACCAAAATGTGGGTGCATTTGTCAGAGGGGAACAGCAAGCAGGTTAGGCAATGGCAGTTTTGAAGTCTGCTTCTAAAACTTTTCCTAAGAGCAGAAGGCAAGGCTTGCCCTGGAGTGCAGGTGCATTTCTCAGAAGGGAACAGAAATGTTTTAGGCAACAGGCTTGGGGAGGAAGAATCCTTCCTTCTAAGCTTTTGAAGCTTCAGTAATCAGGAGTAAGAAGGATCCGACTTCCAGCTTCTGAAAAATCCTCCAGCTTCTGAAATGGGAAGTAAAAAGGATCCTCTTCCCCATGTCCAAAGCTGCAGGTGGGAAAAGCATAGATTTGGAGGGCCATCTCTGCTTAAATGGTTACAAATGACTTTATTCAACTCTGTCCAAAAATTCTGGAATTTCGGTTGGGGAATAAAGTTGGCTCCCAGACTTGAGACTTGACTTGAAAGTATCTTCAAGGATTTGAGACTTGACTTGAGACTTGGAGTAAAAGACTTAAATACATCACTGAAAAAGGTAACTTTTGTGAGCTCTGTACAACTGCAGTGGCTCTTCTTCCTCTGAGCTCAGGATTCTCAGATATATTGTTCAGCAATATTCCTGTGCCATCATAGTGGGAACAGTAATAGCAGTAGTTTTATTAATGCTTGGGCCATAAGCTATTCACATACATAGTAATAAAATCAATAAATACAGTATCAAGATACAACAACAGAAACGCAACAATATAAAAATGCAACATAAAATAAACAGCATATAAGTCTTGCATATTATAAGAGAAAGAGGCATCCAATACAATTAAGATACATTAACTATAAACAGCAGTTCTAAAATTAGAGAAGACTATCCCCAGGGCAATAAACTGCAATATCGGTAATGAATCTTGCCCTAATTTTCATTGCTGCCAGGACAAAAAGAGAAACCTTGTGGGTTACCGTAGAGTCAGTGTTGGAGAGGAGATATGCAATGGTCTAGATCTTTTCTGAAATGTATTCGCATGTAAGCAAAACAGAATAGCTCCCAAAAATTTAGTTCTCAGTTCAGAATACAGTGAACAAGAGAACAAGTAGTGCAGCAAATTCTCAATTTCTGGAGCCCCACAAATACATAGACAAGGGGCCAACAGGATATGAAAATATCTGCCATCTGCCGAAGTTTTGAGTATGTTAGCTTTGTCAAGTAAACAGTCCTTTGGCCGTCGAATCTATAGAGTCTATACCATTTTGAAAACTTAGAGCAGTTAATAGCCTGTGGGAATAGCCTGCAACAACGGGAGTGTGGTGTACTGGTTTCAGAAAAGTTCAAATCCCCACTCAGCCGTAGGAACTCAAAGGGTGACTTTGGGCAAGTCACTCTCTCTTGGCCCAAGAGGAGGATGACGGCAAACCTCTGAATAAATTTTGTCGAGAAGACCTGATGCAGGATCATCATACCTTGGAATTGACTTGAAGGCACAAGACAAAAAAGTCATGGAGGAGGACTTCATGATTCCCCTCTGCAGTTGTTTCTGCAGTGGTCTAGAATAAGTTGGGCCCTCTGCAGTTAAAAGCTAAAGCACATACCAGACTGCTTGAACTCATTGGGAACGATGCAGCGCACAAAATGGGGGGAGGTGCTGTGCAATGTGGCCATCAGCTTGTTCAGCTGCTCCTGGAAAGGTAGGAAGAGAAAGCATCAGAACAAAGGAGGACATTGAACAATAAGCCTCGTTACTTAATGAGAGATGCAGCATAATGAGCCTCACTTGGTACCCAGACTATACTCCTGATATAAAGAAAACTGTTGCGGGTAACGAGGACAGGATTTGGATATGAGAGTAATTTTGGATCCCACTCAGTTCTGGCACTCCAAGCAAATTCCTGGGGTCAGAATTATTTCATTCTAGTGGTACGTCTTTTGCACAAGGATCCAACTGGTGACTCTCAGGGTCTAAGTTGGGAGAGGAACCAAGGCAGATTTCACAACTGCAATCTTACACAATGTTTGATCTCATTTACAAATGTCTGCTACTTTCAAGAAAGGGGCCTTTTCTTGCTTTCAGGAATGGCTTTGTACTGACATTCCTATTGTGTTGCACCAAGGGTAGGCATGGCCAGGGCAGATGGTGTGACCTGGTATGCCAGAAGTGATATCCCATCACTTTGGGTCACCATTTTCAATGAGTATTTTTTTCAGGTGGAAAAAGAGTTCTTAGGAGGTCTGTGGAGGGAGGAATACAACTACAACTACATACAGTTTGAGGCAGCTTTGGTCAGGTTGGGGGCAGAAAAAATATGCCAATTTTTTAAAAGGTGGGGAGCAGGGGCTTAGGGAGTCATAAAAGTGGGACTTGGAGATTTCATGCAGCCTGCAGTTTGTTAACTCCTATGGTACACTGTGGGCCTTTCCGCACTACATTGTTATAGTGCTATTATTCCATTTTCAATATCCTAAGGAATCCTGGGGTTTGCAGTTTAGGGAAGGGTCTTTAGAATTCTCAGCCAGAGAGCTCTTTGGCCTCAGTAAACTACAAACCCCAGAATTCCACAGGAGGTTGAAAGTAGAATAATAGCACTATAACAGTCCAGTGTGGAAAGGCCCTGCGACTCTCTTGTTATGTGACTTCAAGTCAGCTTTGACTTGTAGGGTTTTCTTGGCAAGATTTCTTCAGAAGAGGTTTATCACTACTGTTCCCTCAGGCTGAGAGAGTGAGACTTGCCCAGTGTCATCCAATGGCTTTGCATGGCTGAGTGGGGATTGGAACCCCATTCCCCCAGAGTCCTAGTCCAACATTCAAAAAAGAAACCACACTAGGTCTTCCACTGTTGCTCTGGTGGGAGCTGAAAATTCTCTTACCCTGTAGAAGTTGGAGACAGTCATGAAGGAGGACCCTCTTTTCTGCTTCTTGGTTCCTGCAGCTGAGGACAACATTGAAATGCAAATGATTCAAGGTTTGATGGAAATCAATGCATTTAAACACACACCTTATCAAGCAGCTACTTTTAGCCACATCATGGTTTGCAAGGCATATAAGGGATGAAGGTCAGGGGCAGCAAATATCCAAAGCACTGGACCCATTTTGAGGGTAGGATTCAGCACCCTGGATAGCAGCCTTAAAGGTCAGTCTAAAACCTGAAGTAGATTCGGCATCCCATGGACAGGAAAGTCATTAGCTGCCACTTGCTTAAGGGCAAACAAGGGCCTGTACTACAACCTCCACAATCCAGGAGTCTCCATGCATCTCTCTCCCATCTGAAAAAGTAATTTTTCTAAGCTCTGTCTCAAACTACAGGCAACATCGAAGGTATATCTAGCAACTTCTGCTGCTCCCTGAACCAGAGCGAGTGCTAAGAAGCCAATTTTGTTGACATCACTAAAATGCAAGAGAGGTGGCCTTAGCCCCTTGCTTACTGTTACAGTCAAAATCAAGGACTGCAATTTATGTTTTTAAAAAATGAATTATTTCTACAGATCACCTTGTGATGAGTACAGAATAAGGTTGATCTGGATTGAGACAACAGAGGGGGGCAGAGACCTGAAGTCCCTCCTATCATCTGTTTTGAAGTCCTGATGTTTACTGGGTTCCCTGAGCGTTGCTGATGTCATTGTGTGACTCCAAGTGTGGCACAGAGTTTTCTTAACAGAATTTGTTCACAGAGAGTTTGCCTTTTCTTCCCTCTGCGGCTAAGCCAGCATAATACAGGTTTGAGCACTGAGCTACTACCTGCAGAGCAGGGTTTGTATTGCACACTCTCAGCCCCAGAAGACCCCATGATAAGTTTGCCGTAGGGTCACAATAAGTTGGAAACTACTTGAAGACACACAACCACAATATGAGGCCGAGAGCGTGTGACTTGCCCAGGGTCACCCAGTGGGTTTCCATGGCCGAGCAGGGATTTGAATCCTGGCCTCCCTTACACCATGCTGGCTCACTTTGGAATAAAAAAGAAAAAAAATGTGTGTTTCAAGCAATGTGTAGTGTTATTAATACAGCCATTTTAAGGGTAGGCAGTTGATGTTCCTTGTGGATTTGAGTAATATAGCTTTGCCATTTTTTAAAAAAATCACTTGTATATAAGTGTAGAGCTGTCTTTTAAAACTGCTGAGCCATGGACCGGTAATGGCATTGACTGTTAGGCAGAACAGAAGATTTTCAAGATGACAGGAGCCCGACATGTCCATGGTCAACTAGAGGACACTTGGTGCCACGAGGGAATTCTCTGCTCTCTCTTTAACCCAATACTGTCACAGATTCCTCCCCAGCCCCAGCATCTCTTTCTTTCCCACATTAGAGCATCCCTAGAGAGTTATTCTCAAATGTCACCACTCGATTAAAGGAAGCACGCAGGGAGCACCTGCTGCTCCTGGCGACACTGAGAGACTGAACAAGTGAGGAACGGATGTCTTATGAAGGGCACATTTCATCAGGAGAAAGGAGGCCTCAGAGAACCCTAAGACAGTCTGCAGCAGCCTCACTGGACAAACATGACGAAAACCTAATGCTATAAACATTGTTCTTCTCATTGCTGCAAGGATAAATCTGAAAGGTTTTTTTTTTTTTGCTTGTTCTGGAAAAAAAATGACCACATGGAAGAGGGGTGGGTAATGTGCATCTGTAGGCTGCATGCAGCCCACCATTTTGCAGCCCACAGATATACCCCTTCCCACTGCAGAATCAACACCGCTGTCATCTGTGCCACCAAAATTGTGGCAACTCCTTCATTTTAATTCCTTTCCTGTCCCATCCAAAAGGGAAGCAGATGTGCTTCCCTCTCCACTTGCAGGACTATTATGCCGGAGGATGCTCTAGTCATAGAACTATAGAAATCTGGATTTTTGCAGCAATTATAGGAGGACATCTGGTAACAGCATGTCCAGAGGCAGAATGGCCTCCATGACATTCATAGGAACGGGTCCAATGTGGCTCTCCATGTTTGCTGGGAAACAATAAAGTTGTGGTGTGACAAACCCAAAGGACACTGGGCTAGAGAAGGCTGATGTACTCGATACTAGAGGGGTGGGCAAGTTTCTTGATAATGGAAACTAAGCTGCTTCTTCCAGAACTTGCTGTAGACCATGCTAGCTTTTAACATTTTCCACATGCATTTTATCCTAAACTGGAAGTGAGTAGAAGCTTGCTCCCAGTTTTGAGGAAGGAGGCAAAAAGCACCCATCCACCCATTAAAGCAAAACTTCCAGGAGCTGCCGGTTTTCCAACAGAAAAAGGAAAGAATTGTGGTTCCAGTGGTAATATGCATTCTGGAAGCAATTCCAAACAGACGGCTAAAACATCAGCATTAAACAGCCACAGATAGCATCACAACAGTTCAACTACCAAAAGGTAAAAAACCACTTGAAATAAGCCACATTGTCAGATGATATCTCACTGACTGGAATCATTGACGGTCTGTAATTCTAGCTGGTAGCACCTGGTAGACTGTGAAACTGAGATAATCTAGCCAGGGAATCTAGAGGCTATTAAAAATCAGACCACGGGTCCCATTTTGCCTACATAACAGGCAGAAAGTTAGAACAGAAAGACATGAGTGAAAATTCTTGCTCAGTGAAAATTTTACTGATTGTCCCTGGGCAAATCACTCTCTCTCAGTCGGCATGCTACCACTGGAAAGAAAGAGTCATTGCTCTGGTATCTCCTGCTGCCATCTGTCCAAACCCAAAGTGGCTGCCCATATTGGTGGGGGCTATTTGTATGCTTGCCCCTGGGCATTAAGCTGGCCTCTAGGGTTACTTGCCCACCAACATTACACAGAAGAAAACTCAGAAACATTTGACCCAGCAACATCAGAGCACGGTCAAGATGGCAAAAGTTATTTATGAGGGAGAACATATAGGCAAGGAGAGGCTGCAGCAGTTTGCTTTAGCCTGAGCCTACTGGGAAGGGCAAGATTCCACACCTCCTCTCCTCTCCTCTCCTCTCCTCCCTGCTGAGTTAATTGAGTAGAAACTACTTTTGCACTTTGAATTTAGCTTGCAGCAACTGAAGTAAACTGAGACCAAATGGAGAAAGTAGATGAGAGAAAGAGAGACTGCTGGAAAATGGGATGAAACAGAGAATTTAACTGGGATTGTCTCTGTCAAATTGTGACAAGTGGAGTGTATGGAGTTATCCCAAGCAGAAAACAGGGCAACTTTCATATATACCAAGCTCTCTGGACAAACAACACAGTGAATGATAGAATGGAATTATAACCAACGTGGTCTACGTACTGGGCTCTTCTTCTTTGAAGAGAGTGCAAAGCAGGGGCATCCCAGACTTCTGGAACAAGCCCACCACCGTTTCATTCAGGGGGTCCTTGTTTTTCTCCAGCCACCCAGTGATATTGTAGCCCACCTGGCGTAAGAAAGAGACAATGGCATGACAGTTTCAATAGAGCTACTTTAGTGCAACAGTTTGTAGATAACTGCAATATACTGGAGCGGGACGCTGGGTTAGAAGCCTTCGATCAGACATTGAAAATGTTACTTTTTGTTATAGGGTCAATGGGGGATTCCGGGAATCACAGTACAGCTAATTAACTTTCCCAAGTTCTGCTGGGAGGAAGGGAAGGGAAGAGGAAGCAAAAATTGTCTCCAGCAGGGAGTGGGCAGCTGTTGGAGGCAAGGGGGGCACATATTCTCTGCCACCCCCCTCCTGTTCCCAAATGCCCTCTCTAAAGAGCATAGAGAGGACTTTTCCCCCCTGTTTTTTAGCACCTATTTTAAGCCCAGGGAGAGGTCTTTCTTAATAACAGGAAAGTACTGGGAAATTACTTTCTGTTCAATCTCTGTTTTAAAAAAAAAGTGTCCCCTGAGCCTAAAACGGATGCGGGGGGGGCAGAACTGTGGTGAAAAGCCCCTAAAGGAGATTTTGGAGAATTGCTCCCATCTGGGGTCCCTGAAAGCCCCCCAAACAGCCCTACAGCCTGGATAAGGCCTGTGGGTTGCCCTTTGCACACTTCAGTTTACAGAATTTTTAAAAATATATATATGAAGGAAGAAAAGTTGGAATCACTGTGCAACACTTTTTGATATTGACTCGGAGTCATTTGTCCAGAAGCACCCAAGGCCAGACCAGAATAACCAACTTTTGGGGGGCAACACAGGCCTCCATGCTTCATACTCACCGTGCCCGCATAATGCACCAGTTCAAAGTGAGCTTCTGCCCCTTTGCCTTTGCCGCCTTTGGGCTTCAGAAAGTTGGGAGATTTGCCCAAATGATTGTCATAGAGGGCAGCCTTGAAAGTAGCATCGGTGGCCTTGGGGAACACACACTGCTCTTCAAGGATGGAGAAGATGCCCATGGGCTACAGGAACAAAAGCAAGAGAGAGAGAGACTGGTGAGAGAAAGACACACACTCTATAGCACAGGTTTTGGAAAAGCACAGTGGACCCTCAGTATCTGCTGGAGTTTGGTTCAAGGAACTCTTGTGAAGACCAGAATCCATGGATGCTCAAGTCCCTTTGTGTACAACGGTGTAGTAAAATGCCACCCCGATATAAAATCCCTTAGAGAAAAGGTTTGCTTTTTGGATTTTTTGGGGAACATTTTCAAGCTGTGGTTGGTTGAATCTGTGGATACAGAATCCGTGGATATGCAGGGCTGACTGTGCTATCTGTAACATGGTTTTTACAGAGTTGAAGATGAAAACATTGGGGGAGCAGAAGGTAAGTAAAGGCCTTCTTAGTGTCCGCCTCCAGGTTCTGGAACTCCTTGACAAAGAAAACTAAGTATACTTCCTCTCTGTTATCCTTCCACCATCAGGAAGCAAAAACCTTTTTATTTAGACACACCTTTGGTGTACAATTTGCTCTGCTATCAAAGTGTGGCAGAGATCTAATGGGTTGGGATGTGGCTACACCCTACAATGGTGTATTTTAAATTTTCTGCTGTGTTTTGGGGTTTTTTTAAATCTTTTGTATTTATTTTATAAACAAAAAGTTTGTTTCTAATCTGTGCTTACTATTATTAGCTTCCTTGGATACCTTTTTAGATCAGAAAGGTCGTGGATAAACTTCGTTAATGGAACCATTATGGGAAGAAAGAGGACATTTACATTATCCTGACTATCACATTTACAGCATATCAGGCCCCATCTCTGCCTCCTGGCCAAAAAAGACTTTTCGTTTGTCCCATAACAAAATGCACACACTACAATCTGGAAGAAAATAAGTGGGAGTAGGAAATCCAGCTGTTCAAACCCACAGACCCACAGAAATAAAAAGGTTTTCTGCCTCAGTTGTTGTTTGGGGTGGGACGGTCAACTCCTCCAATACAGGATCTGACTATTCCATTCCTCTGCATGAAATGGTCTTTGGGCAGGGAGACAGTATGGATTCACAGGTCCACTAAGGGCCACCAAAGATGCCCATACACCAACTGAGAGCAAGAGAGAGACCTGTTTCCTGCTCCAGCGTACATCAGCTTTACCGATCTATGGGACCACCCATCTATTATTGCCCTGCAGAAACACAGATATAGAAAGAATTTGTCCAATGAGGCTGTGCTTTGAAAAATAATTTTATCTACAGGCTGCACAGAGAGTCAGCATGACACTGTGTCTTGACCAGCAAGATGTGGATTCAAATCCCTACTCAGCCCCAAAACTCACTAGGTGTGCTTGGACCAGTCTGTAGCCATTTCCGCGCTTGCCTGTTATAGCACTCTTATTCCACTTTCAACCTCCTCTGGAATCCTGGGGTTTGCAGTTTAGGGAGGGGCCAGCCAGCCCCTCCATAAACTGCAAACCCAGGATTCCATAGGATGTTGAAAGTGGAATAAGAGCACTATAATAAGCTAGTGTGGAAATGGTCTGTGTTTCTCAGTCAAATCTACTTCATAGGGGTTTTGTGAGAATATAAACAAAGAACCATAGATGCTTGAACAATTTGGAAAGGGATATAAATCTGACAAGATGATGATGATGGTGGTGGTGGTGGTGGTGGTGGTCACCTTTTCCAGGAGCTCAATGCAGGCCTGCAGATCCAGACCGAAGTCAATGAACACCCATTCGATTCCTTCCCTCTTGTACTCCTCTTGCTCCAGCACAAACATATGGTGGTTGAAGAACTGCTGCAACTTCTCGTTGGTGAAGTTGATGCACAGCTGCTCAAAGCTGTTGAACTGCAAAAGGAACAGAGAAGAGATACTGTTTTGAGCTGTGATGCTATACCACGAAATATAATTTGGATAGCAGGGAGTGAAGCTGAGCAGTAAAGGCTTGCATTTGGTCTCACCACCAGCAAAAGTGCGGACCTGGGAGAGAGGTTTCCTAGTAGTTGCTCCAAGGATGTTGAACTCATTTCCATGGGTGGTTTGTTCTGTCCCTTCTCTGCTCTCTTTTCTCCATCAGTCAAAGACCTATTTATTTACCTTTGGTTCTTAACACATGCTGCAGAAGTGACTTTTACTAAAGTGTGTTATGCTTTTGTCTTTTTCATGAAGTTTCAGCCTCAAAGGCCCCTCCCTAAACTGCAAACCCCAGGATTCCATAGGATGTTGAAAGTGGAATAATGGCACTATAACAGTCTAGTGCAGAAATGGCCTTTGTGCTTTGAATAGAATTGTTTGATTGTTTTTAATTGTACCTCAAAGATTTCGAAGCCAGCGATATCTAGCACCCCAATGAAGAACTGTCTCTGCATCTTGGTGTCCAAGGTCTTGTTGATCCGGACGACCAGCCACTTGAACATCTTGTCATAGACGGCTTTGCCCAGCGCACCAACTGAGTTGTGGCACTGATCCATGTTCTGCCCCTTCTGGACAAACTCGTTGCCCACTTTCACCCGGGGCCTGGTGATCCCCTTCTGGAGATCCCCAGAGTTGAGACTCATGAGGTGGGCAACTTTGTCAGCCACTGGCAACCAAAAGATGATGA
Source organism: Ctenosaura bakeri (assembly GCA_948474755.1). Lineage (NCBI taxonomy): Eukaryota > Metazoa > Chordata > Lepidosauria > Squamata > Iguanidae > Ctenosaura > Ctenosaura bakeri. The sequence continues at coordinate 98,745 of CAOLHI010001113.1, read as the reverse complement.
TTAGAGAAAGAGAAACCCACATATTTCCAATAAAGGCAATGTCCCTTCCTTACTGCTTCCATATATGCAAAGAAGACCTCTACAAGTTCTGCTAGATTTGAGTGGTCTCTCAGATGTGTTTGGACTCTAACTCCAATCATCCTTGACCACAGGCCATAATTGTTGGGGCTAGAGTCCAAGAACACTAGACCACAGATTAGCAATCTGTGACCCTCCAGAGCTTGCTAGACTTCTCTCACCATTCCTCACCAGTGACTATGTGAACTACAACTGAAAATAGGTTCAGTTCACCAACATCCAGATGACCACATGTTCTAAACCCCTTGTAGAAGGAATACTTAGGGATGGGCATGTCTGCTCAAATGCAGTAAGCCCCACTGAGTATTAAATTGAGTAGTACACCCCAAGCAAGCATGTGTAAGAAAGCAACCCTAGGAGTACAGTAATGCACCTTAAAGATTAAAGAAGAAAAACTTCAGGTACACCTTCTTTACTACAGGCAGGTTATTTCCTGTAAGGTATATTTCCAGTTTAGAGTTTGATTGCCATCCACTGGTTACAGCACAATCCTATGTATGACTGCTTAGCAGGTAAGTCCCAATGCATTAAATAGGACTTATTCTCAAGCAAGCACGGACAGAATTACAGCTTTAAATGGCCACCTGGTGTCCATTCACCCTGTCCGAATCAGTCATTACCCTCTGTGGTGTCTACTTCTGCCTGTTCCTCTCTTGGTTTCTGCTTGAATTTCATATTGCCGAAATGCATGATGCCTCCAGTAAGCTTATAGACACTCATCTTCTCTTCTTGAGAGAAACCCAGGACATCAAAGGCCATCTGTGAGGGGACGGAGAGAGAGAAAAGGTGTCACCCTATGATTAGTAATTGTGCATTTCTTAACCAGATCAGGGCCCCATGTTTGATTTTTACTGAAGGCTGAACATTCATCCATAATTCCTAGCAACAGGAGCTTTAAGCTAAATAAAATATGCTGGCAGAAGGGGTGGCTCCATCTTTTTGCCTATGGCACCACCTTCCACTGGAACGTGCTCCCCAAGAAAGTCTCTCAAATTGAGTTTGATCTTTGGGCATCTCTCTCTCTCTCACAAACACACACACACACACACGCATGCACACACTGTCCTTGGAGACTTACATCGGTGAGGAGCAATTCTTCTCCGTCATCCATGTTGTCCACCACAACAACCCCTTGGCTTGTCCAGTGGTACTCCTTTGGATCCGGCACACAGAGCAACATTTCTGTGGCAACAATAAGAAAAAGGTGCAGTTGTTGAACTATTCTCACAAGCAAATGAGTCCCAGGCAAAGGGAATGATACAAAAGTCTCAGTACTAGGCTGGATTGAGCCCAGTGGCCAGAGTTAAATGCACATAGACATACAACAGAGAGAATTTCCATAACGGAAACAACTTCTTCTCTTGGCCTTCTCATGCTCCCCAACAAAGACACATGAATGCACATACAGACAGGGTAAATGGTGCAACGGTTAGGTTAGGGAATTTCAATCAGGGTTCCCTGGAATCATAGGGTTCTGCAAGATGTCACTAGGGGCTCTGAAGGAGACCACGATCAGAAAAATTAAAGCTTTTTTGAGCTGCAGATATAGCAATTTTTATGCAGGGGCTCCCTAAAACATGAAAATTATTCCAAGAGTTCCTCCAGAATAAAAGGTTGAGAAAGGCTAGGTTAGCGTACTGCATTCGGCTTTGGGAAGTCAAGGTTCTAGTCCCCAGTGAGCCATAAAACACATCGCTTGGCCTTGGGCCAGTCACTTTCTCTGAGTCAGACCTGTCTCACAAAGTTGTTGTGACAATAATAGTGGGAAGGAGAGTTGCTTTGAGTTCTGTAGAGGGAAGGCAGGATATCAATGTAGACAAACAAACAAATCAACATCATACCAACAAGTTCTGGTTTCTTGTTGGAGAGGAGCTGGTAGAAGATGTGATAGCCCCTTTCTGCAGGTTGCTGGGAAATGACGCGAGATTTCTCTAGGAGATCTGCAATGCAAAGGGAGCTCAAGTTTATGCTGAAAATATCGGTACCACTCAAAAACTATGAGGTCGCTTTTGACTTAGAAGGCAACTTTGCAGTGCTTTTCTTTTACACTCTATGTATGTGTTCTTCTCTAAACAAAATTAAGAATTCAGATGCCATGCAATCCATGAACAACCAAAGAATCTGAGCTGCAAATTGACACGATTTGCTTGGTTTCTTTTCTCCTGCTCACTTATTCTGCAACTGTATTAAGGATGTCACTCATTTTGTTTTTAAAAAACACATTGATTACTCGATGTAGACTTCATCAATCATGTATTAATCAATCAATTAAATCTGCACATGACCAAGGGTGTATCTACATTGAACAGTTATAGCAGTTTGATACCACTTTAAAAGCTGTAGCTCCAAGCTTCGGAAATCTTGAGACGTGTAGTTTGCTGGAGGTTCTCTGGTGCACTCCCCACAACTACAGTGCCAGAGGCCCCCGAAGTAACTCACCAAACTACAAATTCCAAGATTCTTTAGGATGGACTCATGGCAGTGAAACTGGTACGAACCTGCTATAATTCTGGAGTGCGGACACATCCTCAGTAAAGCTTTTTGGACATGCTGCCTGATTAATCCAATCCCTGTCAAATCTCACCCTCAAATTGATTTACAGATTCAAATCTATTTTTCTATCGCAGGAGAAATTGACCCAGCTAGGATACTTACAACTCTCAATGTCAGCTCCAGCCAGTTTTCCTGTACTGCCAAAATGAATTCGGATGAATTTACCCTGGGGGAATAAGGATGAGAAACAACCTTCTTGACGAAGCCCACAGTATGTTCACACACATTCCTTGGTTGTAATTTTTTTTTAAGCAGGAAAAAAAAGAGAAAACTGTGAGATCCCTCTCTGTGAGATCCACTTGTATGTGGGAAATTCATACATGTACATTCATTACTTGATACTGAACTCATTGAGTAACAATGTGAATCCATAGAAACAGATAAAAAGGTATTGTATCATCTCCAAAACTTCATACACAGTTGTTTTTATTTGAGACACTGGCAAGTCATTTAATGATAAATCATTACGTAAAGAGATAGCAGCTGATGCGTTTGCATGTGTGATGACTAATAAGGAAAAAATCATGGTACTTTCAGATGTTTCAGAACCAAATACTTACAAAACGAGAGGAATTGTTGTTCCTTGTTGTTTTGGCATTTCCAAAAGCTTCTAGAACAGGGTTAGCCTGGATGATTTGATCTTCCAGGGACCCCTGATCAAAGAAAAAAATTAATAATTATAATATGAGACATTTTTCTAGAGCTGACAATTGAATACGCTCTTCTAGACACCTCTACCAGGGATCACAATATCAATTGCTAGGGGACAATGGCTCCCATTTCATTCAACTAAAACCCCTTACCTTCCCATCGGCAGAAGCTTTGCCAGTGCCACCAATGTTAGCAAAGTACTGGATGACTTTTTTCGTGTTTTCAGTCTTGCCAGCCCCGGATTCTCCACTACAGGTGAAAGAAGAGATGGAGAAGTACATCAAGACCACAAAGTTGGAAAGAAACTATTCACCTCTCCCCAATGTAGGCTGTTCATACATGAGAAATATGTGGGGATCCATTTCTGAGATAAGATAGGACATAAACAGATTCAACTTTATCCCCATTGTTCAGGACTTGGCATCTTGGAAGCATGCAAAATCAATTTCTTCAACCCCAGACCATTTTCATGGCTTAAATGGAGCCTCTCTGCTACTCACGACATATCTCCACGGCTTTGTCCTCCCTGGACAAATGTGTGCCAAGCGTCTTGAAGAAGGATGCTATTTAGACCCAGGTCAGTTCAATGGACCACCAACTCCTGGATAAACCTACCCCTGTGCAAAACTCAGAAGAGATATTTTTTTGGATTATAATTCCTAGTGGCCATGCTGGCGTGGGGAGGGTGGGAGTTGTAATCCAAACTCTGTCCAAATGTTACAGATTCTTGTTGTTAATTGTTAATTGTTGTGGGTTTTTAGAGGGTTGGTTTTAGGTGGGTTGGTGGGTGGGGAGGATTGGGTATTGTTTTTAGTGTTTTTTTAATGTAATTAATGTATTATTGTTGTTCACCGCCTCGATCCATGGGGAGAGGCGGGATAGAAATAATAATAATAATAATAATAATAATAATAATAATAATAATAATAATAATAATAATTATTATTATTATTATTATTATTATTATTATTATTATTATTGCAGATTCTGCTTCATTCAACCCCACTGTCTAAGGTAAATGATGACAGATAGGGCCTCCTCTGCAGTAGCACCCAATTTCTAGAACTTCTTCATCAGGGAAGTTCACCTCACTCATTCCTGGATGGCTTTCAGAGGCCAGGCTATGGAGATCTTCTTCTGGGAGGGTTGGGATTGCTTTGAAAGGTTGTAATGAAAACAAGTTGCCAGTGAGTTGGATTTTAATGTAACCATTTACTATTTTGGGTTCTTTTCCATATGGTCCATTAACTTGGTAGCATTCTTCTCACGTTGCACAAGCCATTTTGGAGTCTTTAAGGTGGCTTACAGATAGTGTAATAAGTAGTATATAAACAAAATATATACACTTACGTGATTAGCATAGACTGGTTTTCACGCTCTGCAAAGGGTAGAATAAGACAACATGTAGGGTGTTAATAAAAGATCTTAAAATTTCTACAGGGCTAATTCCCCACTCCAGCTAACTTTCTTTCCCAATAAGATAGTCCTCACTTTGTCCAGAAACCTAAAATGTGGATTTTGGGAGGTAGAAGTAAAGCTGCTCCAGAAAGGCTGAATCAGGGCCTTTCTGCACTACACTGTTATAGTGCTATTATTCCACTTTCCACATCCTATGGAATCCTGGGACTTGCAGTTTAGGGAGGGGCATTTAGAATTCTCAACCAGAGAGCTCTTTGGCCTCAGTAAGCTACAAACCCCAGAATGCCACAGGATGTTGAAAGTGGAATAATAGCACTACAACAGTGCAGTACAGAAAGGCCCTCACTGGAAAACAAAAAACAGAAAGTCCCAAATTTTGTTCCTTTTCTTTCTGATTTTGTACTGGGTTAAAATAAACCAACCTGGGGAGCTGATATTAAAAAGTCTCTGCTCATACCAGGAGTTAACAGAAAATATTCTAGGATGAACAAAACTTGCATGGATCTCAAAACTAATAATGAAAAGAAGAGGAACAAACTCTAGGATGTTCTGGTCTTTTTTAAAATCAATCTGGATGTGCCCTTTGTTACTAGGGAAAATATTTTACTTGTAACTTCTTTATTCCACAGCTCTGATGAATCTTGTAGTAAGATTATACTTCCTAAACAAAACTATTATCTCCTTAAAACACACACAAATAAATGTGTATTTCCAAATAACCATTGTGGAGGCTTAGGAGTCCTCTAGAGTGGTACTCACCCATGAGCATATCATGGTAGGCATTGTCAGAGATGGAGAAGAGGTGAGGGGGCATCTCCGTGCGCTTCTTGCCCTTGTACATATTGGCCACGCGAGCACCATAAATGGGCAGCCACTTATAAGGGTTGACAGTGACACAGAAGAGGCCAGAGTAGGTCTGGAAGGCGCAAAAGGATCCAAAGTAAGCCCTTTATGATGGGTTAGAGATGCTTTGAATTACAGCTAGGAGACTCAAGTTTGAATCTTCAGCAAGGGTGGCTTTGTGGCCCACTACACACAATTCAAGGGCTCTCTATATTCCAGCTGAACAGTCTATTGCTCAGTTTGTATGAGAGTGGGCGTAGTCTAGCCTGCATGCCACCCCTACTTTTGTGGCTCCTGAAGCACTCCACCAGTCATCCAAAGGCTCCCAATTTTTGCACAATTTTTGGTCAATGTTTTGCCCGAAAAAAATCACACAGAAAGTTCTAAACGCACAAAAACACACCAACAATCCCTCCTTCATAAGCACCCCAGAATCTTGTACTACCACCAGATAACCTCCATTTTCCTCTGCAGTCCCTCTCAAAATGGCAACAGGAAGTAATGCAATCATTTTGAGAAGGCCAGAACATCACTTTCTGTTACTATTTCAAAAGGGACTGCAGAGGAAAATGGAGATATTTGGGCTTCCTATGCAAGGGAGGAGAGCAAAGTTTGGAATGGGGGTCTGGAGGAAATTGGTCCCTGTTGCCCACCCTGATATGTATGATCCAGTGGCAAGGTATACCCTGGACTGAATCTTGTTAGTCTGCTGGGATGAGAAATTGTATGCATAAAGGCTCTGTCAATGCAAAAATCCAACTCCCTCACATGTAGAAAGGTAGCATCTCAAGAGGAAACCTCAGCTGAACATTTCTGCTACTCTTCTACATGCAAGGACCAGAATCAAATAGTGTAATTCCATTTGATCCCACCATTTTCATCAACAGCCCTTTCTTCTTCCATATGCCCTCTAAAAACCTTCTCTAGAAACTCTTTGGAACAGATTTTCACCACCATATAGGACTGCAGCTGGAAAGGAAGGAGAAGAAATTCCCAATCACGCTAGCTTTTGATACCAAAGTACACTGCTGGATCAGCTGGGGTTTTACGATTCAGGAAAGGCAGCCAGTTCCATAGAATGGATCCACCAGACTTGATTTCCCAGTCTATAAAATGGGAACAGCAGAGCTGTTTTGCAAATAATAATACAAGATAGGACTTGTAAAGTATTGTGCTCGTAACACAACCTGCTAGAACAAAAATGGTAAGATATCATTGCCCCGGCTCAAGAAATTCCAAAACATTTTGTTTTGCATTTCTCCATCCAACACTGTCCGATGAAAAAGATGGCCCTTACTAACAATTTACTGTTTCACTTTTGTTCTAAAAGGTCAAGTTAGCAGCAGGCCTGGGGTAGGGTGGAGAACTAAACATGAATATTCTCATTTAACTTTTTGAAGAGAAAAGAGGAAGAGGTCATCATTTGGAGCTCAGAAGCAGCATCTATAAGGATGAAAAGATATTTCACGAAGGAAAGAAAAATAGGAAAAACTTTCCAACAAGTGTTAATTAGTTTGCCTTTTATAAAGTCTTCTTCCAAGGAATCACAGACCACATAAAGAAATACTACGGGCTCTTTTCAAAACTATTTTTATTTTCTTATTCATTCTCTAGCTCGTTTCTTCTCAACTAGAAGAAAAGGAATCAAGTGAGCCATCCCAAAGTGAAAAAAATCAATGCTGACTTCCTTTCTCTTCTCTAAAATGGCTGCTGCTTTGGTCTCATATCCCTTCAGGGTGCAAAAAGCTAGGTATATATATATTTCCCCTTCCTTTTTGAGTTTCCTGCCTCAGATGTTTTATTAGCTCTCCAAAGCCTCACAAAACCTCTTGCCCTTCCACAACGTGTCTCTAAGCATCCTGAAGAGCCTTAGCAATACAGATTAATTCCCTCGACACCTGCAGATATGTATTATGACCTGTATTTTTAAATCCAAGAACCTGAGCCACCGAAGGAACACGTGTGAAAGGGAAGGAAAAGGCTCACAACTCCTGAAACCAGACATTTATTGGTACTTGTTGAAATCCAGATTCTGGATTTACAGTCAGATATGGGAAATTTAATAGTGTATTAGACCTACCACTTAATCTGTCTTGGCAAAATAGCTGGTCTGAGAACAAGAGAGGCCATGTTGTGTAATGCAGTGATGCTCAGGCTATCTCATACAGGGGAAGCATTTTCTTCCAGTGTGCCAGGGACCAGCACCATATTTGTGCCTATTGGCTTCAACTGTTTCTTTCTTTCCTGGAAACTTTCCAGGGACCGGACACCCTGGTTTGGGGACCATCACTTTGAACTGTCATTGCTGTTGTGTGCCTTCAAGTCATGGCATCTCTAAGGAAACCCTATCATGGGGTGTTCTTGAAAGCTTTGTTCAGAGGGGATTTGTCTTTCGCCTTCCTCTGAGGCTGAGAGAATGTGGCCTGCCCAGAGACACCCAGTGGGTTTTCCTGGCTGGTTGGCAACTTGAACTCTGGTCTCCAGAGATGTAATCAAACGCTTCAACCACCACACCACAATGGCTCTTTGAATAGCTGGCATTTTGTGGCGTGATGGGCAAACTGCAAGACGGGGAGACCTTAGAAGAACCAGGTTCAAGTCCTTCCTAAGCCATGAAACTCATTGGTCTTGACACTCTTTCTCAGCCTGACCTACTTCACATGATTGTTGCGAGGCAGGTTGAGAGAGCCATGTGCACTACCTTGAGTTGACTGGAAGAAAGGTGCATACAAATTTAACAAAAAAACAAAGACACACAAGGTCCATGCAGTTGGAATGCCCTCTTTTTCCCCCCACTTACATAGATCCTCATCATGACATAGCGCTGCCTGAGGTTGTCTAAGACACTGGCTTCATTCAGGAAGGTCATGTTGGCCATGTCGTTGACCTGGTAGAACTTGGGTGGGTTCATCTGCTGGACATCATCCTTCTTAAGAGTGATCGTCTGCACGGAAACAAATTGTTGATAAAAACTTTAGGTTGATAAATTGGACCTCAGAATTCACAGCCTGGCTATTCTGGCCAGTTACTGTCCAGTCGGTCTCCTATTGCCTTGCTAATTGCTGTCACCTAGCCTTCGTTTTGCTTTTTACGCCACTGCAACAAGAAAGCAAAATCTCATTATTGCTTTCATTTAACCCGAAGCCTGAGTACTTCTCACACTGGCACAAAGCTTATTTGTGTGTCCCCTGGGCTAGTCATCACCTCTCAGTCTTAACTGTTGTGAGGATAAAACGAGAACAAGGGCAACTGACATGTATAGCTCTTTGGGAAAACTGGGATGATAGCCTAAGATCTTTTCATACTACACCGTTATATCACTTTGATAACACTTCTAACCACCATGGTTCCATCATGTGAAATCATGGAGTTTGCTGAAGTTTGTAAATGCCTAATGCCCTGCAAGCCCCAGGAGTCCGGATGATGGAACCATGGTAGTTAAAATTGAATTAAAATGCTATAATTGTGCAATGTGAAATGGCCTCTACAGATGACTGAAACCATGGAAAGCAAAACCCTTGGGGGGGGGGGAAACCACCACACCTCACAAAACTACAAATCCCAGGATTCCTCAGGACAGAGCCATGGCAGTTAAAGTGGTATCACACTGCCACAATTGTGCAGTGCAAAAGAGACTATTCTCCCATCCAGTCACCTGATTGGTCACCGTCTTCACAGTGACTTGATTATCAGCCTCAGACTGGATTTCTCCAGCAACAAATCCTTCCTTTTCGTCCTTGACCCAACACGACCTCTTGATGTCATAAGGCTTGCTCATGGCCTCGATCCTCTCTTTCTCGCTGGGAGCCAGGAATGGCATGGGATCTACATCGTCCCCACATTCTCCTTTGTAGGCGCCAGGCATCTTGGCTTGGATTTAGGCAGCCGGGAAAACCAGAAGAACGGAAGAGAGTGGGAGATCAACGCAACTCACAAGGTTCCTGGAGGAAAAGAGATTGGAGAATTGTCCTAAGATAAATCACAAAGGCGAGAACATGCGTAGAATCAATCCCCTTCGTCCCCTTATCATCCCTCTTTGGAGGTACCCAAGATATGGAGATTCGTTACTCTCTCCTTTCCAGAGTTACGAACAGACAGTGAGTACTTACCGCAGAGACAAGAAAGTCCGAGAGACACCCCTTGTTTACAAGAGACTGGCTTGTGTCTTTTATACTCATATGATACGTCCTGAGCTATCACTTTCTCTCTGCAAGAGCACCGGCGGCTTTGTCTAAGAAAAGCTGATTGGCCCAGGGTCAGATCCCTTAGGCGAGATCAAGTAATGCTCCAGTTTCTTGGGGATTTCTTCTTCCCTTTCTACTCCTTATAGGGCATCTTATAAATTTGGTCTTATGGCTCAAGGGACAAGAGGTGGCTGAAATAGAACCTTCTGCCTTGCAGATTTCTCTTTTAAAGGCATCATTTCGGCCCAGGCTCATTTACACCAGGTGAAAGGAGGGATTATTTCTTCTTCTGCTTCTCCTCCTCCTCCTCCTCCTCCTCCTCCTCCTCCTCCTCCAATTTGGCCAGTTAGTGAAGAAATAAAAGAGGAGTTATGGAGGAGTCCAGCAACTTGTTGCCATGCAGTGACAACTTTAAAACTTTACCATAGCTCAGGTGCATAGCCTGAAAATCTGTGGGAAAGAGGGCCTTGGGCCAGAGGAGAATCACTACAAGAAAAAAAAAATACAGATTTGTTTATGAAGGGTATTTATGCCCTGTCCTTCAGCCAAATGGGTTCCCAGAGTGGCTTACAATTTCTTGATTTAACAATTTGCTGTCTCCAGAGTGTAGTGGTTTGAGCACTGGACTATGACCCTGGAGACCAGGGTGGGAGGAGGAGAGAGAAACTGGGACATTTTACAAATAGCTGAAAATCTGGGATGACAGTGGATTAATTGGGACTGTCTCTGCCAAACTGAAGACAGTACAGGAATTGAGGCCATTTCCGCACTACACTGTTATGGTGCTATTATTCCAGTCTCAACATCCTATGGCATCCTACATCCAAAATCCTATGGCATCCTAGGGAGGGGCATTTAGGATCCTCAGCCAAAGAGCTCTTTGGCCTCCCTTAACTACAAACCACAGAATTCCACAAGATGTTGAAAGTGGAATAATAGCACTGTAACAGTGTAGTGCGGAAAAAGCCTGAGTATGATCCAAGAAAAGACTTGTCACAATTCTTCTGTATCTATCAGTTAGACAACTAATTAACTTTTTTTTTTATTTTGGCTTCACACTCTGAGCTTTATGCCGCTGGGCAGTGAGCAGCCGTTCACCACCGCTCTGTTCCAGCAGCAAGGCCCCGGAAGAAGCGCTTCCTTACTGTCAAAGCTTATTAGACTCATAGAGGCTGCTGCTGCTAATTAGCGGCACACATTGACAGAATACGGCCTGCCTGACTTTAGAGGAAGCATGAGAGAGACCCTGCAAGGGAGTGCCGTACAGTTATATTAAGCTCTAGGCGGAAAGAAAAGGGTGTGCAGCTGGGTATTTTGTATGGTGGGGTGGGAAGTGTTTTTATTAGTCGCTCACTCAACTAATATAGAAAAATGCTGACACCTCCCTTTTGGGGCTCGGCTTCATTCCCAGCTGTTGCAACGCAGGATTGGTTTATTCCCATTAGGCCTCTCTCAGCCACGGCACAAGCTGGTTGTCCGCTCCAAAGAAGGACACAGGATTCATTCTAGTTTTCTATTTACAGAAGCCATCCAGAATTCTCTGGTCGAAAGAAATGCAGGTTTCTAAGACTCTAGAAATAACAGAGCTGGAATTCTCTGGGCAACCGGTGTGGTGAGAGACCTTCCTGAAGCTTGGAAATACAGTCAGCCTTCCATATCGGTGGACTGTGCATCCACAGGTCCAACCAACCATGGCTTCAAAATGTTTTTTAAAAATCCAAAAAGCAACCCGTAATTTTGCCAGTTTATATAAGAGATGATGCCATTTTACTCCACTATTGCACAAAAAGGGATGAATTTGTGTATCCACAGGGAGTCCTAGAACCAAATCTTAATGGGTACCAAGGTCCCACCATGTTGTTGTTGTTAGGATGACAGTTTCTAGAATCCTTCAGCCAGCATAGCCACTAGACATGCCAGCTAAGCAGTTCTGGGAACTATCATCCAAAAAAACCCCCAGCTTTTCCATACTCGGCGTATGTACTCCTCTCTTTTGTCCATCGAATCCTGCTTTTTTAAAGGCCATTTCCGCAATACACTATTATAGTGGTATTATTCCACTTTCAACCTCCTATGGAATCCTGGGGTTTGCAATTTAGGGAGGGCCCTTTAGAATTCTCAGCCAGAGAGCTCTTGGGCCTCAGTAAACTACAAACCCCAGAATTCCACAAGACATTGAAAGTGGAATAATAGCATTAGAACAGTGCAGGGTGGAAATGCCCTCTGGCATCATTACTTAAAGTGGACACAGTCAGGTGTCACTACATTGGCCGTGCAGGAAAAGGTGACCATTTTTACTGACAGCAGATGTAACCTCTGAGAAAATGTAGGTGCATAATTCCAACATCATCTCCTACACCCAAAATGTAGGTCTGTGACTTCAATATCTTTTCTTCTCCTGTATGATTTTTACATCTTTGCCTGCTGAAAAAGCCAATAAAGATTCCAAAGGCAAGGGAATGGGAGGCGGATTGCAGGGGCGGGGGAATTATTCCCACTTTTGCAAGGGTTCTGTACCCTGAACCCTTGCAAAAGTGGAGGGGCCACTATAGTATCAAACTTTGCATACCAAACATTCACCAATTCCATTTCCAGCAAAAGCTTCTCTCCACTATAGGAGGAAGGGGGAAATGAAGAAATATGCCATTTTATTGCATGCACCAAACTGGCAAAACCACCTCTATTTTTTGCCTAAGAAAACTCTGAAATTCATGGAGTCACTATAAGCCAACAGGTGACTTGAAGAAACATATATACATATACACTAAATGGTGTGCGTCACATGCTTCCTCACCAAATACTGACTCTGAAAACCTCTCCATCACCACCTTCAGATGAGCAAACCCTTTTCTTTCTGTTCTCCTCCTCTGTACAGTTTTGGAGGCTCCTTCCCTTCAAAATGCTTGCAGAATAACCACCCCCACATGCTCAGCTAGCGCGCCCTCTGTCCTGCACAGGCGCACTGGACACACCTTTACCTTCCCTGGCTGAAAGGGGTGGGGCCACCAGGAGGATGAACCAATGGGAGTGCCAGGAGGGATGAGTAACAACTCCCCTGGGAAATTTAAGACTCGCACCAGGAGGCTGTCCTTTAAGATGCAAATTCTGGAGGGAAGAGTGTGAGTAGTAGAGGGTGGAATGCAATGAGTGATGGAGGCTTGATGTACTTTTACAGCATTTTGGAGAGAGGGAGGAGACTGGGAAGGAAAACTGTACTTTCTCTTGCGTTGGGAGACAGAGGTGTTAAACTTCACTTATTTTGTTATTTATCATAAGAGGAGCAGAGTCTCTGTTTCATCTTAAAAATGTGAAGCTGCTCCCCATTTTGATGCTTTAAGAGTATAGCCCTATATGGGTTTGCTTGGAAGTAAGCCTTATTAACTACAGTGAGGGGAACTCCCAGGAAAGTGAGTATAGGAGTGTTGCCTGGGGGGAAGTGAGTAAAAGTAAGTAAAAATGCCTTTTTTTTCCCCTCTGCAGATGGACCTCATGGATTCATTTCCCCCCCCCAATCGATGTTACTAAGTTTGTCTCACTTAAATGGGTCCTGCTCTCTCTTTACCCTGTTTCTAGAACCTATCCTGAAACTAGGGTGTTGTTCTAACCTATCCTAAAACTAGAGAACAGTTGAAGTTTGCAAGATAGAGTAAACTCTCCTTGTTAATCCCATGTGATTATGCCCTGCTTTTCCTATAAAGCAAAAAACTTCAGAGCTAAGAAAGTTGTACTATTTAGAATTAAGTTGTTAGAATTCCAAGTTGATTGCTCTTATTATTAAAACATTTTAACTGTTTCTTTTTTTATTCAAAAGTAACTATATATGTTAGTTTAAAAGTGGGAGTGGTGCCACTGTGATAGAAAGTAGCCTTAAGTAATGAGACCACATGCTTTTTTGTATCTACAGAAGTAACTCCAAGCCAATTGTATCATAAAAGAAATGCTGTTACTCCAAAGCTGCTTATGTTACCATCACAAAGCTGCTTAGCTATTTATTTGGAACAGCCTTAGCTAATGCAAAAGTGAATTCATTATAGGGCACTTGTTTCTGGTGTCCTGCTTCCAAACTCTAAAATGCAGAAAATGATTTTTTGTTAAAATGGCCACGGTCATTGTATAGGAGGGTCACCATTCAGAGCTGTAGCCTTTTCTGGATAAAGTAGGGATGAACAGGAGTTTGTTAATGCATGCTAGATCTCACTTCTGTTTCCCTGAAAAGCAGAGGAAAAAAAGAAAGAGTGTTGTTTCATGGCAGAACACACAAGTAGGAGTGCAACAAAATGTTGCAGTGTGCCCATCCAACTTCAGGTTGGCCAGCTATGCAGTCTTCCAGGATGCTTCGTTCCACTTTCCCTTGTTTATTCTTTGGGCCTTTCTACACTGTTATAGTGCTATTATTCCACTTTCAACATCCTATGGAATGCTGGGGCTTGCAGTTTAGGGAGGGGCCTTTAACATTCTCAGCCAGAGAGCTCCTTGGCCTCACTAAACTACTGAGGGGAGCTGATAAATCTGCCTCACCTGCTCCCTACCTCCCACATATTAAAAATGCATAGATCTGTAAGTTTGGCCACTAAAATGGAAATAAGGAGGAAAATGGAGGCTGGTGAAAGAACAACAACAAAAAATCCTCGGTGTTGTTTTGGAAGAAGCTTTCAAGTGGTTTTTACAAGGTTCAACATGTTTTTGTTCTCTTATACAAGGCCTGCCCGATCAGGTTGTTTCATTTCCCATGCGTTAGTTTTGAATGGAAAAAAACTGCTAAAACATGTTGAATTGTTCCTCTTTTTGTGGTGCTGGCACCTATCTCTATTCTCTTCATAATATTCCTGCTTCTGGTACTGACATTTCTGTTAAGTTACGGTCAGGAATTCATTTATTTGGAATCATAGAGCTGGAAGAGACCACAAGGGCCATGTTACCCTGTTTACTGGGGGTCCCGGGAGGAACACCTCTATGCGCTCTCAATTAACTAAGTTTGGGGAAATTAGCTAGAGCACAAGTTAGCAATGCGAGAGGCAGGGCAACGCAGTGGGATCTTTTACTCAATGTCTACAGGGTCAGGCCAAGCCAAGAAGCAAACCAGAGTTTAAGAATAATTGAGATTTTTATTAAATACAGACACGCAGTGTATGCAATACACACAATCACACAAGTAACCAAGGAAAGTAAAGGTTGGAGTGGTATAGAGGGATTGTTGAACTGGGTGGTACGAAACCTGTCCTGAAGCCTGGAAGAGTGGATTGTGATGCTGGGGTTCGATGTGGCTCAGCGCATGGAACTGAGGGGAAGCTCGCCAAACAAAGTGGCAGCAAGGCTGGATGGAAGTCCGGAGTGATCCGAGGAAGGTCTCGGAATCAGGGGTTTTTATAGGGAGAAATGTAGCTGCAGACTATTCTGTACTTGGGGAAAACGATGAGTTTCGGGCGCGAGACAAAGCTTTGGAAAGGTCAAAATTTAGCATGATTGAGTTAGGTCCGAATTGACAAAGAGGTAAACAGTATGCAAACGCCCAGTGCTTGGCATTTGAGTATTCAGCTTGCCAAGCTGCCTGCTCGGGGCAGGGAGTCCTTTGTAAACAGCATGCATACATAATAAGGGTGTTTGCAGAGACGTCTCCTAAAGCAAGGATCTGGCTATTTCTGGCCTGCCTGTATTGTTTTGGGATATTGCAGCGTTTGATGGCCGATCCTAGTTCTGTGCTTGTCCGGGGGCCTCACAAACACGTGGAGAGGGGTGGTGGAAGAGAGCCAAATTATTGATATCAAAATGATATCTTTATGCTATCTCCAAGGAGGCCTAACCTGCAGTAACAGCCATCTAGTCCAACCCCATTCTGCCATGCAGGATTACACCAGGAAAGCATTCCTGACAGATGGCCATCCAGCCTCTGTTTAAAAACTTCCAAAGTAGGAGACTCCATCACACTCTGAGGCAGCATATTCCACTGTTGAACTTTGTTAACAGAAATCACAGTCCCGAACTGATGCTCAATTGTTCTCTGTTACTTTGTGCTTTCCAGTCAACTGCAGCTTACGACCATCCTATCCTAGGGTTTTGCAGGTAAGATTTCTTCAGAGAGGATTTGGCATTGTCTCAGCCCCAGAGGAAGGCAATGTGACTTCTTTACAGTCATCTACTGGGTTTCCAGGGCTAAGCAGGGATTCGGACCCTGGCGTCTTGGAGTCCTTGTCCAAAATGAAAATCACGACACTACACTGGGCCTGTGTTACTAAGTTATTTAGGATGGTGGAAACAAAAGTTGACGGTGAAAAGCTCCCGAAGAATCTGTCCAAAACTGGGGGAGTGGGAAGGAAGGTGGCAAATGAGATTCAGTGAAAGTGAGTGAAAAATGATGTATATGGGAGAGGGCAAAAAAAAAAGTCCTCTATACACTGAGAGGATCTAAGCTCTTAAGGACTAGCCAAGAAAGAGATCCTAAGAGCTGTGGAAGGCAGCTCAATGAAAATACTTGTCTGTTGGACAGGTGTTGTTCAGAACAACAAGCTGGGTGTTTATGGACTCTCTGAGCAATAACAAATCTAATAATGCCATTTGTAGATATGAGAGCCAGTGTGTTGTAGTGGTCTGAGCATTGAGCTACAACCCTGGAGAGCAGGGTTTGATTCTTTGCTCAGCCACGGAAACCCACTCAGTGATCTTGGGTGTGTCACACACTCTCAGCCCCAGAAAACCCCATGATAGGGTTGTATTAAGTTGCAAATGACTTGAAGGCACACAACAATTAAAGTTACTAGTAATTCCAGTAGGATTACTTAGCTGGATCTCTGTTGGTGGAATAATGGTTTTTTTTCTTTCTTTCATTACAATTTATCTTGGGGTGGGTCAGAACCCTCTTGTGAGTTTCACAGGAGGTTGAAAATGGAATAATAGCACTATAATAGTGTAGTGCAAAAGTGCCCTGCGTTCCAGGAACGTCTTGGATTTCTTGGGACTTCATTGGGGGGACATGTCTACAATAGCTTAGTAAGAAGGACAAGCTTCTGTGAAAAATGGCTGGCCTGTCAATTATGTTGGTTGGTTGCCCTTGAGGCAAAGGTGAGCCCAGTGCAGCTGTTGTGCAATCCAAACTCTGGAGTGAATTCAGTTTCTGGTCTTTTAGGTGCAAGGGGATACTCGCCCTGCCAGTCCATTGGTGTGCTGTCTAGCCAATAGTGAGGATGCCTACCACCAACGAGCAAGATGAGAGGATGAGGAAGTTCAAAAACAAAGGCAAAGACTTTGCTGTACGTATGGAGATTCTTACTTGTGTGTCCACAGCTTGGAAAAGTCACCTTTTTGAAGACAACTCCCAGAATCCCCCAGCCAGCATGGTTCTGTGGCCGTGCTGGCTGGAGAATTCTTGAAGTAGTTGTTACTCTGCTTTATGCTGACCCCATCACAGGGTTTTCTTGGCAAGATTTATTCCAAGGAGATCTGTCATTGACTTCCTCTCTGTAGAGAGTGTGATTTGTCCAGAGTTACCCCATGGGTTTCCATGACTGAATGGGAAGTCCTAAACTTGGCATTCTGACCACAATGCCATGCTGGCTTTTTGTAAGTGACTTTTCCAAGCTCAGTGGAAAGTGAATCAACAGGTTGCTGATAAGGCATAAAAATGCAGCATAAAAATGCAGAATGCACACATCAAGTGTAGCAAAAATCTAACTGCAATATTAAGGATAGAATTCGACTCTTGATCCCCTGAATAGGGGAGCATTACAGAATGCGACCTTCCAGGAAACATGAAAGGACACTCTGTCCTATTCCTATCTCTCTGTCCCCTAAAACAGCCTGTCAATGTTCTGTTCAGTCCTCCTTGGCTGGTGGCTGCATTTTTGAGGGGTCCCTCCCAATCCATTATCCCAGTCAAATTATTTTTGAAGGTGAGAGGGGTTGCAAATCAGTGTAATGATGGACTTGTTTTCCCCTTGGCAGGTAATGAGGAAGCAAAGAATAGAAGTTGGGGTCGAACTTCGAAAGGCCAGAAAAGATGAGCAGATCTTGAAGCGAAGGAACATCTGTATCTCTGCAGAGGACAGCTTGTCTCCAGAGGTAGATGAGAAGAATGTGGTATGTACATTACCACTTCCTGCATGGCAGGGGGTTGGATTCAATGGCACTTATGGTCTCTTCCACTCCATGATTCTACATAGTGAGGGGTATAGGACAGGAGTGGGCAACTACATCCTGGATTGTTTTAAGAATTGCTATCAAGTTGGCTTTGACTTACAGCGACCCCATGAATGAAAGACTGCTGAAAAGTTCCAGCACCAACAGAACTGCTCAGTTCTTGCAGGCTCAGAGCTGTGACTAAGGCCATTTCCGCACTAGACTGTTATAGCGCTATCATTCCACTTGCAACATGCTATGGAATCAGCTGGCCCCTCCCGAAACTGTAAACCCCAGGATTCCATAGCATGTTGCAAGTGGAATGATAGCGCTATAACAGTCTAGTGCAGAAATGGCCTAAGAGCTGCAGAAAAGGCGTTGGAAATTTATACATACAGAAATATATTCTGTAGCAGGAATAGGCAGATTCAAGCTTATAGCTTCCCCTTTTCTGTTTAGTAGACCAGGTTGTGAATACATTATAAGGTTTTCTTGAGTCTATCAAATCCACTCCTGGAATCAACCAGCGGAGAGCAGTTATGTCCCGTGTTTTGGTGGCTTGGCCACAAACATCTATGTGCTGCAGGTTCTCTGTTGCAACGGACTTGTAATCCTCTCTCTCCCTGATGCAGGCTGCTAAGCTTTCTCTGGAGGAAATAATTGAAGTGATAAGATCAGATGACCCCTGTTTACAACTGCAGGCTGCTCAAGCAGTCAGGTATGTGAAAGCGACACTTGGAAGCATTCAAGTTTAGATCTACCCGTATATTACTGTTAGAGATTATTTCCTTTAAGTTAATTTTAGAGTCTTCATTTTAAAAAAATCATTATTACTAAATTGAAAATCATTTAAAGTTATTAGTCTGTCCAGTAATTACAGAATAAGAGAGGCTGTTATTCCAAACTAGTGTTGTTGAAAAGTCAAATGATTTTTAAAGTAAACTTTAAATATGGTTGATTTTCAATTGCTGTGCTTTGGTTGCACCCACCATTACCCAGAAGTTCTTAGAGGAGTGGATATTGGCTGTTTCATGTCACTGATTCTCAGTCTTGGGAGGAGAGAATGGAAACGTGAAGTGCTTCCAGTTAATGTCTGGCTGAGGAAGCATCTCTAAAAGAGCCCTTTGGGTGTCGTATCATTGGTGTGTGGCATCACACTTCCTAGCTGCCAATGTGCCATTCAGGATAACAATGGTTCTAATTATACAAATTGCTAAGTTTTATGTACATGGTGTTTTGTATATGGTGGACTTCTTTGCTTGCAAAATGGCATGCTGTGTTTCCCACAACCCTTGCATGTTGCGTCACATGCTGTTTTTACGATCCAGGAGTTGAACAGTGGCAAGCTGGAAAGCAAGTCTGGTATGTGTGATCAGGTTGACAGGTATCAGAAGCAGGGTCTGTTCAGTGGTGGCTTCGTGCATATAGACTTTCCTTCTCTGAAAGCTCTATTTAACCTCTTTTCATGCAACCTTGAAGCCAGGCAAGAGCAGCTTCTGCACAGCAAGGAGCCACTTTTTCCCCACACAGACTTGCCATGGGCTATGCACCCTCTATAAAACCAAAGGACAGGAAATCTATTTCTAACTCCCCAAAACTGGAACAAAGCCCATGGAAGCCGTGCACTGAAGGTTTAATGTGATTAACCTGGAAGTCTATTTTACTTTCTCTAAAAACACATACAATCTATTTTCTTCAAATATACATACATTCTACTTTCTCCAAATAAATACATACACCTACTTACTTGTTACTAGCACTAGTGGAGGCTTTGGGCCTGCAAAAATAGGAGTGGCGCTCCTCATAGGGCATGGCTTCCAGACCCTTCACCATTTTTGTCACCCTCTTCTGAACATCTTCCAGCTTGTCAATATCCTTCTTGAAATGAGGTGCCCAGAACTGGACACAGTATTCTAGATGAGGTCTAACCAAAGTAGAATAGAGTGGTACCATTACCTCCCTTGATCTAAACACCGTACTCTTTTTGATGCATGTGAGAAGGTCCATTTGGCAGTCCTTCAAGGCATGAGTTATGCAGATACATCTCTTGCTTTGGGGTGAATTTGTAGTTCTGTGGTCCTGAAAAGATCCATTCAGCTGTCCATCAAGCCTGTCCTCTGTTACTCCAACAGGAAGCTGCTGTCCAGGCAGAAGAATCCACCAATTAATCAAGTCATTGAAGCTGGGATTGTTCCAAAACTGGTGGACTTCCTTTATCACCACGATGCTCCCACCTTGCAGTTTGAGGCTGCCTGGGCACTCACTAACATAGCTTCAGGGACTTCTGATCAGACTAGAGCAGTTGTGGAGGCCAACGCCATCCAGGGCTTGGTGGTTCTCTTGTCTTCTCCCCATATGTACATCTGTGAGCAAGCTGTTTGGGCACTTGGGAACATAGCAGGTAAGCAGAAGTGTTTTCTGGCTTCCAAGATGGCAGCTGATGAAAAGATATTGGTCTGTTTTGGGTACAATTCAAAGTGATGGTTGTGACCAGTCAAGCCCTACATGAGTTGGTAATTATGTTCAAGTCATTTCTGACCAATGGCAACCCTAAGGCAAATTTATCAAGGATTTTCCTGGCAAAATTTCTTCAGATTTCTTTGCCATGGCCCTCTTCTGAAGTTATGACTTGCCTAAGATCACATGTTGTATTTTCATAGCTGAGTGGAGGTTTGAAGCCTGGTATCCCAAAGTCTTAGACCATTTCCGCACTGGAGTGTTATAGTGCTATTATTCCACTTTCAACATCCTGTGGAATTCTGGGGTTTGTAGTTTACTGGGGCCCAAGAGCTCTCTGGCTGAGAATTCTAAAGGCCCCTCCCTAAACTGCAAATCCCAAGATTCCATAGGATGTTCAAAATGGAATAATAGCACTATAACAGTCTAGTGCGGGAATGACCTTAGTCCAACATTGAAAACTGTAGCTCTGCACTGCCTCTTCCTGTACATTTTGGGTCAAGGTTATCTCAAAGACCTTATTCTGCTATATAAACTTACCTGGGCTTTGAGTTCCATTTTTTGCTTTCATTATTTTCAGAAGTTAAGACATGAAAGCAGACCCTTTTTTTGCAGCTGTTCCCAGACTGTGGAGCTTCTGAAGTAGGTAAAGCTCGTCCCGTATTGTCCGTCTGTCAGCAGGCAAAGACCTTTCTATTTTGGCAATCCCTCAGCAAGTGTGTGCCTGTTGTGGTCAAAGTCTTAAAATTGGATTTTAGTGTTGGATTTCTTAATACTTTACTGCTTGGGTACTATTCATGTGCTGGTTTTTAAACTGCTTTAATTACTGTCTCAATAATAAAATTTGTTAAATTATATGGAAATCTTTTAAATTATAACAGAAGTCATCCTGCATCCCAGCTTTAGGAGAAAGATGGGATATAAAAGCAAATGAGTAGATTGGCCTTCTCTGACCTAGTATATTCCAGATGTTTTGGTCTTTGACTCCCATCAGATTCAGTGAGCATGAGGTCAGTCAGACTGGGAACCAAAATCCTAGGGCCTTTCTGCACTACACAGTTATAGTGCTATTATTCCACTTTCAACATCCAATGGAATCCTGGGGTTTGCAAGTTTAGGGAGGGACCTAAACTGCAAACCCCAGGATTCCATAGGATGTTGGAAATGGAATAATAGCGCATCACAGTTTAGTGTAGAAACGGCCACATTCAAAGGCAAATCTTCTCTGGATAAATCTTGCCAGGCAAAACCCATGATAGGGTCTCTGTAAGTTGGAAATGACTTGGAAGACAGACAACAATAAATATTATTACCTGTTAACAATGGGGAACTGGGTATCATGATTTTTTTTTTTAAAAAAAACTGGTTTAGGACAGTGGCGTACATCACTGGTGGGAATCGTGTGGTCCACCAGACGTTTGGTTGCAAGTCCCAGCAGCCCTTGCCAACACAGATTGTGTTGGGGGTGTTAAGGCTTGTAGTACAACAACTTTTGCAGGGCTGCTTGATTCCCGCTTAAAGATTTGCAGGGGCTTATTGGGTTTTTTTAAAACCGGTAGTGTTTCTTTGTTGCCAGGGGTGTGTGGACATTACAATGAAATGTTGGTAGCTTTCTTTTTTCAAAAAATTGAACAACTCATGAGTAATGTGTTTTGGTATTTAGACACTAATGGGTAAGATTATAAAGTAACATGTTATGTTGGGCAGGGGAGATGAATGAATGATGTGGTTATTTTTAAAAATCACCGATTTCAGGCTCTGAAAAAGCAAAATGGTGGTGTGCGGAGAAGGAAGCCAGCGGCACCATAAGACGAACTTATTTCAGCACATGCTTTTGTGGATTGATATTCATGAGAACTCATGGCTGAAATAAATTTAGTCTTTAAGACTAAAGGCCCTTCTAGATTCCTTCCCGCACATTTCCATTTTCTTTTTTAATGCTGTGCCAAACAAATAGGGCTCTGCCTTTTCAGAACTGTGTGATGCTCTGTATCGTAAGGTATTGGAGGAGACCACCCTAGATAGTGGTCCTCAGCCAATGGCCAATAGTAAAAAAATAATTTATTATAATAGTAAAAAAAATAATTTTTCCAAACTCTGCTCCTTAAATATGCTTGGGTAAATGGAATGAAATTGAAGACGTTGGGGAGAACTGACTGCTTTTCTGTGTAAACAGTCTAAAAAGCGAGCATGACTACAATTCAGAATATTTCTTCTGCACAGGTGACGGCCCCATGTACAGAGACACCCTGATCACCTTCAATGTGATCCCTCCCCTTCTTTCTTTGGTGGCACCCACAACTCCTGTACGTATAAACTTCTATGAGACAAGGTAGCTAGACTGTCAAGTCATCATCCCTCAGCGTTGTTGGCTTAAACATGTTTTGGTTCCAGGTTGGGTTCCTGAGGAACATCACATGGACCTTGTCCAACCTCTGCAGAAACAAAAACCCCTATCCTCCTATGGGGGCTGTGAAACAGATACTCCCCGCGCTCACCTGCCTTCTGCAGCATGAAGACAAGGACATCCTCTCAGATGCCTGCTGGGCGATTTCCTACCTAACGGACGGCTCCAATGATCGCATCCAGGTGGTGGTAGAGGCAGGAGTCCTGCCGCGACTGGTCCAGTTCATGACTGATTCCGACCTGCCTCTCCTGGTAAGTTAGAGGCATTTAGGGAAAGCATTATTACAGATCTTGGGGTTCTTTTTGAGACAGGGGTGGGCAATTGCAGTGAATTGGGGGGCAATATTCTGTTCCTTGGATCCTCTATGCAGAATTCTAAAAATTCCCAAAAGCAAGGAAATGTCCACAAGCGCCCTTCTGTTCTTTTGCTTTTGTTTTTGAAAAGCAAGTAGTTTTTGAAGTTAAACAGTGCAGAATGGGTGCCTGACAATTCAGCTTTCTGAATTGTCAGGGACCCACTCTGCACTGTTTAATTTTAAACTTTTCCTCGAGGTTTCTAGGATGAGCTGTTCACTCTTTTTCTGCTAGAAAAAAGCTGGTCTGAGAAGCTAGAGGACCACAAAAACAACCTTGGGAGGTTTTTTTTCTCATCCCAGTTTTAAAAAGTATTTCATGACTTAACTATTTTTATGGGGGAAAAAACCTGATGCTTATTATACGAATGTGTTATTTTTTTTTAGTTCTAAAAGTTTTATTGTTGCTCTTGTGTGCCTTCAAGCTGTTTCCAACTTGTGGCAATCCTGTCACTGTGCTTTCTTGGCAAAGTTCATTCAGAAGAGGGTTTGCTGTTGCTTTCCTTTGAGGCTGAGAGAGTGTGACTTGCCCAAGGTCACCCAGTAGGTTTCCATGGCTGAGCAGGGATTCAGACTCTGGCCTTCAGAGTCATAGTTGGAAAACGGGGAAGCAATTTTAGCAACCAACCCCCCCACTGCCACATCCCTGTTGCCATTGGTGTCCAGCGGCAGGGCTTCACGGGATTCCCAATGAAGGCTCTGTGGACCCCTGGGGTCCCCAGACCCCAGGTTAAGAACCACTGCTTTAGTCTATATTCAGAGGAAGGCAATGGCAGAGATCTTTTGAATAAAGCATACTGAGAAGGTCCTATGAGGAGGTTGCCATAAATCGGAACTGACCTGAACAAATATAACAAACCAAAGTTCCAATAGCATCTGCAACCCTTCTGCCTAGTTCATCTTCCCACCTCTTGCTGGGTTTGATTTTGCTAGACTCCAGCTCTGCGTGCCATGGGCAACATTGTCACCGGGACAGATGAGCAGACGCAGATGGCCATTGACGCGGGCATGTTGTCGGTCCTCCCGAACCTCCTGCGTCACCCAAAATCGACCATTCAGAAAGAGGCAGCATGGGCTTTGAGCAACATTGCGGCGGGGCCATGCAGTCAGATCCAACAACTCATCACTTGTGGGCTGCTGCCTCCCTTGGTGGAGCTTCTGGACAAGGTAACACCTTGCATTTTGGCAGTGATGTAGACTCGAGTCGACTGACTCTGACTCAAGTTGGACTTAAGTCACCTCAGTGCCTTGACTTGGACTCAACTCAGCAACAAAGATGCACTGACTCAACTTGAGACTTGTATATTTTTTTAGTGACTGACTTGCTGCCCTCGGTTCAGTAACATAACACATTCATCCAGAACCTTACCACTTTGAAAAATGCTTCCATCTCTTTTTGCCTACTGGTAAAATGACAATCTGTCTCAAGCTCAAAGTGTGTGCACGTTTCTCAGAGGAGAACAGCAAACAGGTTAGGCGGTGGCCTTGAGGTGGCCTTGAGGTCTGCTCAGCAGCCTGTCCCTACTGAATATTGGAGGAGCCTTCTAAAACTTTTCCTAAGAGCAGAAGGCAAGGCTTGTCCTCAAAAGCATAGGGCATGTTACTCAGAAAACAGCAAGTGTGTTAGGCAGGGGGCTTGAGGAAGAAAGATCCTTCCTTCTACAGCTTTTGAAGCTTCAGTAATGGAGAGTGAGAAGGCTCCTATTCTCTGCTTCTGAAAAATCCTCCAGCTTTGGAAATGGGAAGTAAGAAGGATCCTATTCCCTACTTTCAAAGCTGCAGAGTCTTTTATGCCCATTAGCACAAAAGCCTCCAGCTTCAGGAAGAGGGAGTAAGAAGGATCTTATTCCTCACCTCTGAAGCTGTAGGTGGCAAAATTGCAAATGTGGAGGCACAACTCTGCTTAAATTGTTAAAAGTGACTTTATTGAACTCTGTCCAGAAATCTGGAATAGAGGCTGATGCATCAAGTTGGCTCCCAGACTTGAGACTTGACTTGAAGGTATCTTCAAGGACCTGAGACTTGGCTTGAGACTTTGAGTAAAAGACTTAAATACATCACTCAGTTTTGGAAGGGACAGTTGTGTGTCTAAGTGGATGCCGTACTCTAGCTCTTGCACATCCGTTGGAAACAAATGCAGGTATACTTATATTAGCAAAGTAGATGTGTTTGGGGGCATTACTGTTTTAACTGAAAATTTGGAAGGATCCCACAGAGTACAAACCTCTGGTCAGAAATTTGCAACCTCCTCACAGAGCTATAGCTACCTCTAAAAGCCTGCCTCCGTTAACAAGGTAGATGTGCTCCTGAGGGTTGCGTCTTTAACAGAAAAACTGGCACCAGAGGCAGAAATAACATGGAAAGAATAAGGAAGGTTTCTACACGACAAAAAAAAGGAAGAGCATTTCAGCATCTTTAGCAAGCTTCATACCTAACAATAACACACATGTGACATGAAGTTTCTATCACTGCTGAGTGCAAACAGTAGTAGGCAACATTTTTAGAATGTCAACTAATCAATAGCATAATAAAATTAAAAGTGCAGACCCTTATTGGACAGTCTTAATAACAGCAATCCTGCAGAGAGTCCAAAAAACCAAACATGTGGATGAGTTGATCCTAACAGCATCTAGCAATTTTCATTTCCTCAAGGAGCAGGTCTTGCCTACTCAAAATAAAAGCCCAGCCACAAATACTTTGAATTACAATAGGGATAGCTCGTAACAGTATATTGCTGGGAAGATCCTCTTACTTTTTTAGCTCCTTGTGGGGATTGGTGCTTAATTTGAATGGAACAGAAGAGTCCAAGTGGCCAGGTGTGTGTGATAGTAGAACAGATGATGTCGTAGTGCTAGCGGATCATAGTGTCCTGGTGCTTTGATTCTGCAGGCTGTGATTCCACTGCATGACTGGATGTCTCTTTGTACATAGAATCATAGAAATGTAGAGTTGGAAGAGACCACAGGGGCCATCCAGTCCAACCCCCTGCCATGCAGGAACACCCTCAAAGCACTCCCGACAGATGGCCATCCAGCCTCTGCTTAAAAACCTCCAAGGAAGGAGACTGCACTACACTCCGAGGCAGCAGATTCCACTGCCGGACAGCCCTGACCATTAGGAAGTTCTTCCTGAGGTTCAGGTGGAATCTCCTTTCCTGCAGCTTGAATCCATTGCTCCTTGTCTTGGTCTCTGGAGCAGCAGAAAACAAGCCCTCTCCCTCTTCTACATGGCATCCCTTCAAATACATGGATCGCTTGCCTGTGCTTCTGCCTTTTACAGGGGGACTTCAAAGCCCAGAAGGAGGCTGTCTGGGCAGTTGCCAACTTCACCACCGGAGGCACTGTGGAGCAAGTGGTGGAACTGATACAGGCAGGTGTCCTTAAGCCTCTGTTGAACTTGTTGACCGCCAAAGATGGCAAAACCATCCTGGTGATCTTGGACAGCATCTCCAGTTTCTTGCTGGTAAGTAAGTGTGTTTTCACCAATTTGCCTTCAGGTTCTATTCCCTCCATCGTTTTAAAGGTACCAGGGCTCAATGGCATCACCTGTGAATCTGCCTGTAAAGTGCAAACTTTGCAGGTGCAAAGTGAAAATAAAACAGTGTGAGAACAACTTTAGTAAAGATGTAGGAAACAGGCAAAGGGTTTTTGTGTTGTTTTTTTCTGGGGGAGGGACTGTTTTAGACTATCAGTCAGCACATCTGTTTCCAAGAAGTTCTGTTGGAAATAGAAGCCAAGTGGAATGGCCACCAACCCTTTAATTGGAGGATTCTGGGAGCTAGAAGTCCAAAAAAGTAACTATTCCAAATTCTAGAAATGGGATCTTGCAGAAGGAGGACTCGCCTAAAAGTAATCAATATTCTGTAAGTATGCTGCTCGCCTCCCCTGAATTTTTTTTTTTGGTGGGGGGAATAAGAAAAATGAAAAAACATGGGGAGATGACAAGCTAAAAACAGTGCCATCCGAGATTTCTATGGTACTGCCCCCACCAAGAAACCTGGATCGCACAAAAGAAGCCATGCCTGTAAGGTCCTAATCAATCAATAGGAACAAGATGGATTCCCTAGAAATAGCAGAGAGCCCTGTGGCATCTTAAGGACTAACATCTGTCTGATCTTTCCTGGACTTACAGCAATGAGATGAATCTCATGACGTGGGCTGGGGTCCATGGAAGCTTGTGCTTTGATTTTCTGAGTTGTGAATGTATCAAAGGACTGTATTGCCTAAATAGACCCATTGAATCAATTATGGAAAAGGAAGTCCACATTTAGATATCTGTTGTTGATTCAATGGGTCTGCTTTAGTGTGGACTGCCAGTTTAATCTGGGCCCTTGTTTACTACCAGTAATGAACTAGGCTGTTGGAAATAGATGCTATCAATAATGCAAAATGCAGCTTGCAAAATGCTGGATTCTTTTGGACAATAGCTTCCAGAATCCTCCAGCCTGCATAGTCAATGCTCATAATAGCTTGGGGGCAGGGTACTGGGAGTTGTAATCCTCCCAAAATTGTCAGTAAGTACGAGTGTTCTCTGTTTCCCTTTCCTTCCCACATCAGTCGGCTCAGAAGCTTGGTGAGACGGAGAAGCTATGCCTTCTGATTGAAGAACTTGATGGCTTAGAGAAAATTGAAGCTCTCCAGACTCATGAGAATGCCTTGGTCTACCGAGCTGCATTAGGCATCATTGAGAAATATTTTTCCGGTGAAGTAAGTAGCTGCTGACATTGCATTCTTGTGTCTCAGTATTTCAGAAAGATAGAACTAGCAGCACCTTGTTTGAATAAGTCCTAGAGCCTGGAGAAATTGCTTTTATGGACTGCAGTCCCCATAATCCCTTAGACATTCTGAGGGATTTGCAGTCCAAAATCAAATTTCCCAAACTAGGAAGTCCTTCTGCGGGCAAGTAGCACCTTCAATAGGCATCACTAGTTCTTAGCAATGGTCTTATCTTTGGTTTCAGTCCTTGCTGCAACATTTTCAGTGGGTGTGTTTTTCTTTTGTTTACATTGGCTCATATTTGTACTGCTAGGAAGTTGAAGACACGAATCCAGAAGCAGATCAAGAACGGAAAACTCTACCTTTTGTGGCTCAGCAACAGGATTACTACAACTTCTGAAAGAAAGTCTTCCCCACCCTGCCTGTACCTTGCTAATTTGGTGGTGGGGCGCACAACCGACTGTACCTATTTAAGCACTTGCAGGAGAGGGCCCAATTTGTAATGTTGTCCACAAGAATAAATCACTGTCTGAGATTTGTAGGACCTGTTTGGAGTCTGCTTTTTTCATGCCATTGATTGTGCCTGGTGGACCCTTTGGCCTTCCAGCTGATTTGCAGCACTTCTTCCCAGCCGATCTGATGGGAGCCTCAGGAAAAAAAGGAGAGGGAGATCTCCAAGTACTCAGTAGATGGTTTTTATTTTTTTATAAATAGAAATGTAAAATTAAATAGAAAGAGAATCAGGAGGACAACACACAATTATACCGTTTAAACCCATTGAGGTATATTATGTTGTTGCATGCCTTCAAGTTGTTTCCAAGTTATGGTGACCCTAAGGCGAAACTATCACAGGGGTTTTTGGGGCTGAGAGTGTGCGATGCACCCAAGGTCACCCAGTGGGATTCTATGGTTGAGCAGGGAATCGAATCCTGGTCTCTCCAGGGTAGTAAATCAATGCTCAAACAACCACAGCATCTGGCTCTCTAATGTAATATGTACAAAGGCCAAAACATATCAAACTTGTTTCAAGATCACAGCCATTTGCCAAGCACTTGGAGACATATTTTCTCTTTTTTTGTGTGGATTCTGTTGGGTGCTCTCAGTATTTGCCTTATCTGATGGAGGAGGCAGCAGTTATTATTATTTTTTCTCAGTATGCCAGGAACTGGCACCATATCTGTGGCCTTGGGTACAATTGTTTCTTTCTTAGAAACTTACCAGGGGCTGGCACCAATCCAGGGACCACCGTTTTGGTTTGCATTTGTGTTGAGAGTATACCTTCCACAAGTCTTCTCTGCCATGACCAATGGGAGTGGAACTGTGGGAGCTATAGGTGAAAACCTCTGTGGGTAGGGGGAAATTATCTGTTCTACCATTGACTGATGGGAGGAAGGGCTTGGATTTCTTTTTTTCCAATTTCTTTCTCAATCTAACAATATGAACATTGTACACAGGACAATGTAAGCATTATATGATTATCACCCTGAATATTTATGGCCTTCAGGTTTCTTACAAGGAAGGTAAAAGTATGTGATGTGAAGCCTTCTCTTTCAAATGAATGTTTTGAATATCCTGTGTAGCAGAGCTGCCTGAGGCAGGCAGCAATGATAGCCCTGCTCTGCCATGTTAAGCTGCACGCCAAAGCCAGCCCAGTTTTTTCAGGATGTGGAGTGTGAAACCCCATGGATGTTTCTCCAAAATGTGGCAGTAAAAACAACTCTGTTCAGCAGCGTTATTTATTGATTATATTTATATGCTGCCTTTCTCCCAGAGTGGGACACAAAGCAGCTTCCACAAAAGTTAAAAACATTAAGGAAAAACATATACAATTATAAAAAGAGTCTTTGGTTAACGTATAAACAATGTAAGTACAATTTTCACCAAATTGCTTTGGTAGAGTTCAGTAGTATGGAGAGAGTCTCATGTTGCAGCGAGTGGCTTCTACAGTACAGCAGTGAGGTGGTGTGTCTGCTCCAGTTTTTGGTCTGAGCTGTCCAAGGAGGTAAACCTTATCCCCAAAACAGGTTCAGTACATTGGATAAATCCTTTAAAAAGTCTGGACAAACCTAGATTCACTGCTCAGCTGGCATGGCAGCTGCCTTTAGTTATACCTGCCGGTTGCATAGGTGCTAAAAATATGAATCCTGTTGGGGGGGGGAATGTGGCAACTCTAAGTTAACAGCAAAGATATGACTGAATCCCTAGTGATTCAAAGCCTGTCTTTGAAGCATAAAGCACCTGAAGCCACCTGGCAAGATAGCCAGATCTGCCTGCTTTGTTTCTCTCTTGTTTTAGAATGCTTAAATGCATTCTTTAGAAGCATTTTTTAGAATGCTTAAATGCATGTTGCATTTCTGGTGGGGGTGGAAGTTTGGGAAACTTCTTAGAGAAAAGGGAATACTATTCCTACCCTTGCCGTGTGTGCTCACAATGGATAGAATCCTGTTAGGAACATACATGTGGGTACTGTATGCATTCGCTTATGTGTGCATATGTCTTTTTTTAAGGAAAGTGTGTGGGGGGTGCTATTTGTTACCCTTTGGGGTTCCCCCAAAACCCTCCCTCCACAGCTGTTGAGCTCCTGGGAAGGGTTGCTGCTGCTTATTGGTTGGGAAAGGGGCAGGTATTCAGATTATGAAGATGCAGCTGGTCCAGGCTTGGCCAGGAGTGGAGGGAAAAGGAGGGTGTGCTCTATCTGTTAGCATAGCTTTGGCCGTCTCTGCACTACGCTGTTATTATTCCCCTTTCAGCATCCTATGGAGCCCTGGGGTTTGCAGTTTAGGGAGGGGCCTTTTGGATTCTCAGCCAGGGAGCTCTTTAGTCTCAGGAAACTACAAACCCCAGAATTCCACAGGATGGTGAAAGTGGAATAATAGCACTATATCCATGTAGTGTGGAAATGGCCTAAGTTGAGTACAGAGTTTGGAGTGGGAGGAAGGAATGATTTAGCATGACCTAAAATCCTGGCAGCACTTGTATAGCCTTCCTGAACTGTGAAAAGAGAGGGGTGATTTGGCTCCAGAAATATTGTGGCTGTTGCTGCTGCGTGGAATGATAACATTCATACTCTGACGGAGGTGCATGACATACTTCATGCTGTCGTTGCAACCGTTGAGTGTTGGGAGTCCTTTGGGGCGGAGGGTGAGCTGTTGCTGCCACCTCTGTGTGTCGCTACTCAACTCCCAGCTGCTGGAACTGCTGAGAAGCAGACCTGCAAACAGCTGTTTTTAAAAAGTCTAATTCCTGTCTGTACAAAGCGCCTGGGTGGAGAAGGTTTCATCAAGACCTGTCAACCCTCCCTTTTCATGCTGTAAATAATAGATCAGTCCAGCATCTGCATGCACATATTAATAGCCATAGGGCAGAGGCAGAAGGCTAGGGGTGTGTGAATCTCCAAGCGTTTATTTTATTTTTATTTATATGCGGCTTTGCTCCAAGCGTGGGACCCAAGGGGGCGTACAAAAAAGAAGATAAGCTGAAACAAAGAAGCTGAAAGTTAAAAACACAAACTACCCTGTTGAAACACCACCGAATTTTTTTAAAAGTATACACTCACCCATCCACATTTTCAGGTTTGACCTTCGCTAATTTGATTATTCATAAGGCGTACGTACCTTCCTCCAGATTCTCTTGCATTTTGAGGAGTCCCATTCCCTTGTGTTTGGCTAGGCGTGGGGAAGGAAGCAAAGCAAGCAACCTGACGAAAGGCAAGTGAAGGGGGGAGGTTTGCATGAGCATTCCTTTTCCCCTCCAGAGTCCCCCCTCCCGTTCCCTTGCCTCTGGCCCTGGTACACAGAGGGCAAGGAGGGGGGAGTCCTAGAAGAGAATGGGAGGGGGATCTGGAGAAGGAATTATTCCTGGTTTTTCCACTTTTGCAAGGGTTCTGTGCCCTGTGAAAGTGGAGGGGCCACTGTAAAAGCCTTTAAAATACCATGAGAAGAGTGAAATGCATCACACAGATCCCACAAAAAAGGCTCCTTGTAATTATGTGATCATTAAATGCTTCTCTGAATGAAAAGGTCTTGGCCTACTGGCAAAGAGAGCAGAGCGGGGACCAGTCTAGCCTCCTGTGAAAGGGAGTTCCACAGGCTAGAAGCAGGCATGAGAAGATTCTCTCCTGTGTCTTCACCAGATGGACCTGTGATGTGGGATGGAGGGAATGCAATTCCCCAATGATTTTAAGACTTTGGAAGGTTCATATAGGAAAGTACAACCTTTCAGATAGTCTGGAGCCCCACAACTGCTGGTTTTGATTCCATTTTTTGCTCATTTCTAACCAACTGAAGTTGCCATTTCCTGCTGTAGGATCTAGGCATGGGCTCCCTGGCCGTTCAGATCCCATGCTGAACCACAGGGTCTGTCTTGGGTCTTTGAATTGGCATGGATGTTCGGGAGCAGCTTGGCATTCCACAGCTCTGAGCATTGGCTCTCTAAGAGAATCTTGCAGCTCTCTGGTATATCATAATTCCTGACAGCAGGAGCAATTAAAGGGATACCAGATGGATGGACCACAAGAAAAGCCTTTCTGTCTTGAGTCCAAAGGTTTATTGAGTCAAGCACTCAGTGTTCTTCCTGTGGACAACCACATGCCTCTGGAAAGCCCAGATGCAGAACACAAGGGCAACAGAACCTTCCTGGAAGAGTTAGGAGAAGTTCCTCCCCACCCCCGCCGATTTATGACTGTCGGAATCCTCCGCCGGCATGGCCCTTGGCTTTTCTAAGTTACTTGGACCAAGAGCCACAACCTGGTTTGTTGCTGACTTATGAACTCTGACTTGTTGTGATGTCTAGTTTCAAAACTGTGGCCTGCCCATGGTTTCTTTTCCCATCTTCCCACCACTTTTTTTTCTTCTTCAAGGAGCAGGAGAGAAAGAAGCCAGAAGTGAGGAAGACAAAGCCCATGGCTTGTTTGATCATGTGCTGTGTAGTTCCATGGTGTAAGCAACAAAACATGTTTAATGCAAAGCCTGGCTTATTATGACATGCCAGAGCACTCATTAGATGAGACTGGTTTCTAATACTGGATGGGTTGGATCATTTCTCTTTCTACTTCCCCCACACCATGGATAGCTTCATTGACATCTGTCACTCATGTCCCCTTGCCTAATGCCCTTACTTTTTCCCTTCAGCAATTCCCAGGAGAAAGAAACAGAGGAACCAAACTTCAAAGAGACCTTCCCCTGCTACTGAGAGGTGTGGTGACTTTGTATCTGGATGATGTCTCATTTCTAATGTTAATTATTAAAAGGAAGAAACAATCACCTTGTAGCCTGCTTGGCTCTTTTGGGTATGTGATTATCAGCCTGATCCACCTTCTGGCAGACTACTGGGTGTTGTTTGATAGAGCATCTGAGATAGCATCCAAACTTTTAGGAAGGTGATCAGCAGGGGAGGCAGATTGATCAATGCTGAAAAATTTGAGCAATCTTTTAAAGCACTCGTCTCTCTTTCTACCCATCGCTTTGCTCAGTGATACAAGCACAGGAAGTGGGGTCTTGTTAAAGTGGTGCCCCCTGTTGAAAGGGTTGCAGACCCTCCAACATTTCACAGATGAAAACCAGGACATGTGTGGCTAAGCAACATCAGCGTCTGGTCAAGACGGACAAAGTTATTGATGAAGAAGAACAGACAAGCTAGGAGAGAGAGCAGCAGTTTGCTTTTACCTGAGTCTACAGGGAAGGGCAAGAATTCACCTGCTCCTCTCATCTTCTTCCTGCTGAACTGAGTGTAAATTACTTTTGCATGTTGAAGTAAGCAGAGAACAATGGGGGAAAGTGGAAAAAAGAGAGAAACTGGGACATTTTAAGTGGGAGGACAGAGGTTTAAGTGAGACTGTCCCTGCCAAATTGGGATGGCTGGAGCATAAGGTGTGTGTTTGCTTGAGTGACCCATGGCAACTCCATGACTTTCATAGCGTTTTCATAGGTGAGAAATACTCAGGGTTATTTGGCATTGCCTTATTCTGAAACATAAGCTAGAGCACCTGGTATTGCTGGTCTCCCATCCTTGTACTAACCAGGCCTGACCCTGCTTAGCTTCCAAGATCAGACAGGATCTGGTGACTTCAAAAATGACTCCTCGTAGTCAGGCTGGGGTTACAAAGTTCATCTATGGGAGTTAAAACCAACCATTAGAACTCAGTTCTCTGAAGCCCAGCGCGGGTTCATGTTGCTCAGGCTGTTGGTTCACATTCTTGATCTGAAAATGGAAATCAAACATGGTTAAAACTTAGTGGTATTGGCGTGGATATATTTTTCTTTTTCAGATTTATGGATCAGATCTTCTCTCCTCTCCAAGTGCACCTGTGGACTTTTATTTACAGTCTGCTAACCAAGCGTGCATTAATCTAAGCCTGGCCCTTCTTCCATCTGCAGCTTCCCTGTTGCTTATTATAGCCATTTCCCTGTCTTCCCCCGATGGAATCATCTTCAATAGAAATCTCGGCTGATCTTACACTATGTTTAGCAGAGGCATCGCTTAGAAAACAGATGTCTGAATCACTTGCCGCTCAGACTGACAATATTGAAGATGAAAACAAATGGGGATGCAGAAATATGTTGTAAGGAAACAAGATACTAAGATCAACATGGCAGGCTGCAGTTTAGCTCACGTGAAACCAGCCTTCGGGGTTTGGGAAAGATGGCTGTTTCAGGATTCACTGGGACCTTAAAGGCAACCTTTCTTCTTTTGTGCTAATACTGGACACTCCTTTTCCAATCCCCAATCATTTGGTAAACGAATTATTGTTTTAGCCAATAAGATGAATGGGTAGTCCGAGCCAACACCGAGAAATTGTGACTTTCCAAGGTAATTTACAGTAGAAACGAAGAGACGTGGGGCCCTTCCACACCATACAATGATAGCACTGTGGTTACACTTTAACATGGTGGCAACATTTTATGGAATCCTGGGATCTCTAGTTTAGAGGGGTAGAATAATAGAATCCTAGAGTTGGAGGAGACCCCAGGGGCCATCCAGTCCAACCCTGCCGTGCAGGAACCTTAATCAAAGCACTCCTGACAAATGGCCATCCAGCCTCTGCTTAAAAACCTCCAAAGAAGGAGACTCCGCTACACTCCCAGGCAGCATATTCCACTGCCGAACAGTTCTGACCATCAGGAAGTTCTTCCTGAGGTTTAGGTGGAATCTCCTTTTCTGCAATTTGAATTCATTGCTCCTTGTCCTAGTCTCTGGAGCAGCAGAAAACAAGCCTGCTCCCTCCTCAACATGACACCCCTTCAAATACGGCTATCATGTTCTCTCTTAACCTTCTCTTCTGCAGACTAAACATCTCCAGCTCCCTAAGTCATTCCTCATAGGGTATGGCTTCCAGACCCTTCACCACTTTGGTCCTCTGGACATGCTCCGGCTTGTCAATATCCTTTGTGAAATGAGGTGCCTAGAAATGGACTTAGGGAACGAGACTTAGGGTCTCAGGCAGAAAACTCCAGTGCCTCTCCAAATGACAAACCCCAGGACTCTCTTGCACACAGCCATGGCAAATAAAGTGAAATCATAGTGCTATAACTACATTGTGTGAAAGGGCCCATACTTTATTTGTATTTGTTTTGGATATTCTATGTCCAGAGCTGGAGTATGCAAGTCTTGTAGATCAACCCTTTCATCCTGCAACCTCTTACGAAAAATCATGGTAGTGTTTCCCCTCCTGCCCCCAACCAAGAATGGAAGATTAAAGCAGATGTCAAGAAATGCTTGGGGTCAAAAATGATACAATGATCTGCATTTTATTTGTAGCCCCAATTAGAGTAGACCCATTGGGTCAATTACTGAATGGTGAGTTTCCAATTAGGTAAATTCAATTAATTCAATGGTCCATCCCAACTGGGCCTACAACAAGAGTTCAGGCATATGACTCATACATTCAAATATGACCACTCCAGCATAAGATGTTTTTGTGTCTAGGGAATACTACAGACATATGCTGCCACAAGACTGGATCCACCATGACTCACAGTTTACAACAGTGATGTTTTCCTTTTCAGGAATTGAGAAGCTTTGATATGCTTAATAATTTAGAAGGAAAAAATTAGTATGCTTGCTTGCTTAATGAGAACCAGCATGGTGTAGTGGTCTGAATGTTAGACTCCAGGAGACAAGGGTTTAAATCCCCCCATGGCCATGGAAACCCATTGGGTGACCCTGGGCAAGTCACATTCTCTCAGCCTCAGAGGAAGGCAGTGGCAAACATCCTCTGAAATCTTGCTGAGAACACCCCATGATAGTGTCAGTTTAGGGTTGCCATAAATCAGAAACGACTTGAAGGTGCATGACAAAACAGCGTGCTTGACAGGTCTTGGCATCCTGAACACGAAGAATATGCCAAGCATGAAATTATGGCAAGGGAATTGGAGGTGCCAGTGATTTCATTGGATACCGTCTGTACGGAATAAATTGTGGCATTCCAGCCCCAGCAGCTATGTCCAGTTAACCTTACTTTCTAAATTTTGCGTGCACGTGCGTTATTTTTATATGCAATGTTTCATACAGTCTACAGCACAAGATTTGTAAAAGTGTTCTTTCGAAAGCAGCGTGAGGAGCCCGTCCTGTCAATTCCGCCTAAATTCAACAGCCGATGATATGAACTGAGGCGTTCTCTGGAGCAACGCATAATCCAGCGGCACATCATCTTGATTCCAGCTTCCAGTTCAATAAATCAGCAGGGCTGGGGAACTAGGTCACTTCCTTGCCTGTAGAGAAATTGTACAGTAATGTTATTTGCTACAACACTGCTATTTACTCCTCCTCACAGCCTCAGCTAGCCTTCTCTCTCCTGGTCAGAAGTGACCTTAGAAAAGGGATGGGGACCGTGGTGCCTTCCAGCTGTTACCGGACTGCAACTCCTATCATCCTTCACCATTGGCTCTGCTGCCTAGGGCTGCTGGGAACTGCAGTTCAACGTCAGCTGGAAGGCTCAACCTTCCCAGTTTGGCCTTTAAAAGTAGGCATGAAGCTTGGTTGTTAATACAGTGAGCCCTCCATATATGTGGGGGTTCCATTCTAGGAACCCTAGAATAAAAGAAAAAATGTGAATGCTTGCATCCCATAATACCCAATGGTGGTGACACAGGCATGGATGCTTCAGCCCATCCGGATGCATACTGGTGCCATTTTAGGTATGGAATATGACACAGTCTTGTTTGCTTAAAATTGCACATATGCAGACTGCAAATAAGGGGGCTCCGCTGTGTAACTTTACCTGGTCTTTTTTTATTGTACATATTTGTAGAATGATTTACTGAAGAAGAGAGGGATAACCCCAGTTTTGGACTTTATACAAAAGCACTATATGGTAAGTCGGGCTAAAATATACCAGTTGTTTCGGGATCTTCTTTCAATCTTCCTGACTGAACAGGGATTGAAATTCCAATCTTTCACATCGATCCTAGTCTTTTGTCTCGTAACACGGTACATTGTTGAACATGACAAATCCTAAGGCAACCATGCTGACGAGAAAGATCTAAAAATGCAAGCAGCTATCACGGTCCATCCAGTAAACCAGGCCCAATGGGTTCCATCTCCACCCAGAATGGGTCTTTTGTAAAGACAGTGCATCTTCAATTGGCCATTCAGGACCAACCTAATCATTTGGCATTACAAAAGGGATTGCTCAAAATAATGGACTGTTGCTCTGAAAAATCAGTTTCTATCCACTTTGGTGAAGACCGCAGATAAACTCGGAGAGATCGAGGAAGTCCAAGGCAAGTGAAAAAGGACAGAATTGTCTTGCGTAATAATAAAAAAAAAAGTTGTGAGAGCTGGGATGATGCAGTGGTTCGAGTGATGGGCTAAGACTTTTGGAGGTCAGCGTTCAAATCCTCACTTGGCTATGAAAACCCACTGGCTAACCTTGGGGCAGCCTCACTCTCTCAGCCTCAAAGGAAGGCAATGACAAACCCCCTCTGAAGAAACCTTGCCCAGAAAACCTCGTGGTAGGTTTGCTTTAGAATCACCCTATGTCTGAAATAACTTGAAGGTATGAGTCATATCGGGCTTCACTGGTCCCAACCATCGCTTTTAATTGTGCCCAGAAACAGCCAATAGCTCTTTATCAACCATCATCTTGGAAGCCAGAAAACACCAGTGCTTACCTGCTATGTTCCTGAGCACCTACACAGCCTGCTCACAGATGGTCATATGGCGAGAAGACAAGAAAACTGCCAAGTCTTGGATGCCACTGTCCTCTCCAGATGTTCTGGTCTGACCAGATGTCCTCACAGCTATGCTACCGAGTGTCCAAGCAGCCCTGAACTGCAAGGTGAGGGGCATTGTGATGACGGAGGAAGTCCACCAATTTTGGAACAATCCCAGTTTCAATGACTTGGTTGATTGGTGGACAGGAAATCAAAGATGTCCCAGAGCTTTAATTCTGTAAGCTCTCACTCTACTGTATCACCGTCAATGCTTCTCATTTCATCTCACATTTCCATAGGAACCCAGGGAGACAAAAGCCATTTCCGCCCTAGACTTTTATAGTGCTATGATTCCACTTGAAATATCCTATGGAATCCTGGGGTTTGCAGTTTCGGGAGAGACCCCTCCTGAAACTGCAAACCCCAGGATTCCATCGGATGTTGAAAGTGGAATCACAGCGCTATAACAGTCTAGTGCGGAAATGGCCAAAGTCTTCACCTTTCCCATTTTACAAATGGTAAAAGGAAGGTTGAGAAATACACAGTTCGTTAAGGGTGAAACCATTTATTAACACGAAAAGTAATCCGCTGGTGCAGATCTTGATAGTGGCACTCTGCACACTTTGTAGGTAAAAAGCTTTCTGACTTTTTTATTTTATTTATTTATCCAATTTAGATCTCATCTTTCCCTGGCACAGGCCTCAAAGTGGCTCACAACAAGTTCAAATGAAGTACAGTTTGAAAACTATTAGATTGTAAGGCATAATTTTTTATTTCTGAGTAGATATCTAGAAAATGAACACTAGATCAGAGTGGAAGAACAAAAACATTACATGTAAAAGTACAACTTGAGATGTTTTTTATTAGCGAAACTTAATAAAATTATTTTTTTTAAAAAGAAAATGATTAGTACAGAAGTTTGAAAAAAGACTAAACAATTTTATTGAAAGCACAAAATTAAAACAGTTTAAAAAGATAGAAGCACAATACGCTTCAATAAAATCCCCTCCCCTATATATTTTAAGGCAGTCTGTATATTTGAAACATATATATAGACACACCTATATTTTTGGCAAGTGTCTTCCAGCATCTCATCTGATTTCCTCGCACCACACAGTGTGAGCTTTCTTTCAGGATGTCCTCGCGATCAAAGCTACCATAATATTCAAAGAGAAATTGGACATTGGGTACGACAAGAACATCGAGGGTGATGACAGGGAGTGTTGATACGAAGGAGTTTTGGAACTGGAAGGAACGTGGAGGCATAGAATCATAGAAATGTAGAGTTGGAAGAGACCCCAGGGGCCATCCAGTCCAACCCCCTGCCATGCAGGGACACCCTCAAAGCACTCCCGACAGATGGCCATCCAGCCTCTGCTTAAAAACCTCCAAGGCAGGCATGTTTGAGAGAAGAACCAAGGTCATTGTTGCTGGGGTGGAATCGGCACGGGGGCATCCATAGGGCCCCTTGCTGTTCTAAGGGGCTACAAAATGCAAAGCTGATGAATAAATCCTTGCTCAGAATGATTGGGATGCCTTGATGGAATCCCAGAGGAATCAACATACTGAAGTAGCTGAGCAAAACCACAGTCTAATAAGTAATTAGAAAACAGCAGGACAGGAAGCAACCATAATAAAGAATACGAAGGCCATTTCTGCACTACCCTGTTATAGTGCTATTGTTCCACTTTCAACCTCCTGTGGAATTCTGGGGTTTGTAGTCTACTGAGGCCCAAGAGCTCTCTGGCTGAGAATTCTAAAGGCCCCTCCCTGAACTGCAAATCCCAGGATTCCATAGGAGATTGAAAGTGGAATAATAGCACTATAACAGTGTAGTGTGGAAATGGCCTTTGTTGTTGTGGTTTCGAACTTATGGCAACCCTATCATGGTTTTTTTTGGGTTAGATTTGTTCAGGGGGGTGTTGACTTTGTCTTCTCTCTGAGGCTGAGAGAGTGTGACTTGCCCAAGGTCACCTAGTGGATTTCCATGGCTGCGCAGCGATTCGAACCCTGGCCTCCACAGCGGTAGCCCAATGCTCAAACCACTTTCTAGGAGCCCCGGTGGCGCAGTGGTTAAATGCTAGTACTGCAACCACAAGGTTGTGAGTTCGATCCTGCCGGGCTCCAGGTTGACTCAGCCTTCCATCCTTCCGCAGGTCGGTAAAATGAGTACCCAGCTTGTTGGGGGCAATTAGCTAAAACGCATTGTAAACTGCTTAGATAACACTCAGTTGATAAGCGGTATAAAAATAAATGCTATTGCTATGGATAATAATTTATACAATACTTTCAGGATACTTAATGCTTGTGCCTCGGATGAGTAACTTTTATTACTGACTTCAGCAGATCCCCTTTATTTTAGTAGCTGAGTTTCATTAGACTTGCAAATTGTCATTGGCACAGCCTTTGGTGCACACTCTACATGTATTTTTGATGTTGCAGGACAATAAAGTATGTTTTGTCCTGCATAGTCTCCCAAAATAAATAATAATATAAATAATATAATAAATAATATAATATAAATATTTATTTATTTATTTATTTAGGGAGACCATGCAGGACAAAACATACTTTATTATATATTTTGTGTGTGTGTGTGCATATCTATATCTATATCTATATCTACACACACACACACACATAGATATACACACATACACACACACACACACATATATATACATATTTGGGAGACCATGCAGAACAAAACATACTTTATTGTATATTTTGTGTGTGTGTGCATATATATATATATATATATCTATATCTCCACACACATACACACACACATAGATACACACACACACACACACACACACACACACATATATACATATTTGGGAGACCATGCAGAACAAAACATACTTTATTGTATATTTTGTGTGTGCGTGCATATATATATATATATATATATCTCCACACACACACACACACATAGATATACACACATACACATATACACACACACACACATATATATATATATATATATTTGGGAGACCATTCAGAACAAAACATACTTTATTGTATATTTTGTGTGTGTGTGTGCATATCTATATCTATATCTACACACACACACACACACACATATACACACATACACATATACACACACACACACACACACACATATATATACATATTTGGGAGACCATGCAGAACAAAACATACTTTATTGTATATTTTGTGTGTGTGTGCATATATATATATATATATCTCCACACACACACACACACACACATAGATATACACACATACACATATACACACACACACACACACACACACACATATATATATATATTTGGGAGACCATGCAGAACAAAACATACTTTATTGTATATTTTGTGTGTGTGTGCATATATATATATATATATCTCCACACACACATAGGTACACACACACACACACACACACACACATATATATATTTGGGAGACCATGCAGAACAAAACATACTTTATTGTATATTTTGTG
The DNA here is from genome assembly GCA_948474755.1 of Ctenosaura bakeri. NCBI lineage: Eukaryota > Metazoa > Chordata > Lepidosauria > Squamata > Iguanidae > Ctenosaura > Ctenosaura bakeri. The sequence goes on along the minus strand of CAOLHI010001113.1, from coordinate 57,349 downwards.
TGTGTGTGCATATATATATATATATATCTCCACACACACATAGGTACACACACACACACACACACACACACACACATATATATATTTGGGAGACCATGCAGAACAAAACATACTTTATTGTATATTTTGTGTGTGTGTGCATATATATATATATATATATATATCCACACACACACACAGATATACACACATACACATACACACACACACACATATATATATATATATTTGGGAGACCATGCAGAACAAAACATACTTTATTGTCTATTGTATTGTCTATTGTATTGTCTATTGTATAGCTATAGATGATATAGACACACACACATTTATTATTATTATTATTATTATTATTATTATTATTATTATTATTATTATTATTATTATTATTATTATATACACACATTACTTTCCTTTCCGCCTGTCATTACCAGCCGAAAGCGCTGCGAGTCCTCCTCCGGCCACTAGGGGCGCGCCTGACTCTTCCACATCAAGCGTGGCGCTTGAGCCCGCCCCCGCCGCGCGACCTCCCCAAGATGGCCTCCGGAGCTGAGCTATTACGTCAGAAATGACGACGCCTCGGTTGCCGTCCGCCTCGCCCCCGCCTTTCTCCCGACGCCCGACGGGAAAGGGAGGCGCGAGCTTGGCTGAAGAGGGATGGGGGGAGGCGAAAAGATTGAAAAAAAAAGGGGGGGTAGCTGGTGGTGAGGGAGAGGAGAGGAGGGGAGGAGCGGCGCCCGTTCGCGCAGGCGCCGTTCGCGTCCGGCGGGGCGGGCGTCGAGCTCCGTGAGGCGGCGCCGCCTCCGCCGCTGCTCCTTCTTCTTCTTCTTCGTGAGGAGAAAAGAAGAAAAGGGAGGAAAAGAGAATTAAAGGCCGGCCGAGGAGGCGAAGCGCGGGGGGAGGGGCGGCGGCGGCGGCGGGGCCTGGATGGCGGCCGTCCCGGCCGGCGGCTGATCCCGCCTCACTCTCCCCCGTCTTTTTCCTTCTCTCCCCGTCCGCCTGAGGAGAGCGATGTCGAACGCGGGAACCCGGAGGAGCGGCTCGAGTATCAAAGTCCGCCTCACAGGTAGAAGGAGGAGTATTTTGGAAAGGGGGGAATAGCCGGGGTTGGGGGGAGGGGGAAGGCGGAGAAGCGGCGCCTCAGGGCCGCCTGGAGAACGGCGACGGCGAGGGGAGGAGGGCGCCGTCGCCACCGCCACCGCCCCGGGTCAGAGGAGGCTGGGGCCCAGCGAGAACAACGGGGGTTGTGGGGGTGCCTTTTTGTGAGTTTTTGGGGGGACTCGAGTTGGGCCGCCACGGAAGTGGGCTGGTCGTGCGAAGAGGCTGGGAGGAAATAATATAAATATAAATCAAGCGCTGTTTTTAACCCCCCCCCCCCACCGGTCGTCTCTTGTTGCTTCTGTGGTGTGGAAACGGATAGGCCGTTAGGTTAGGTCTGGCCATTTCCGCACGACACTCTTATAGCGCGATTATTCCGCTTCCCGCCTCCTATGGCATCCTGGGGTTTGCAGTTCAGGCCCCTCCCTAAACTGCAAACCCCAGGATGCCATAGGAGGCGGAAAGTGGAATAATCGCGCTATAAGAGTGTCGTGCGGAAATGGTCTCTCTTTTTCCCCACATTGAATTTCCCTTTATTAAAAGTGGTGGGGAAATTTGGGGGTATATCCTTCCTGGCGAACTAATTTTGTGTTGCAGGAGGGTTTAGGGGTGGGAGGGTTTGGGGGGGATTGCATTAGGCTAGAAGTTAGATCTGTGCCACCTGGTCTTTAATGGATATAAGAGGAAAAGGGAGAGAGGGATGTCTTCTGTCTTTTCCAACTCGGGATGAAAAGATGTGGGGTGTCCAGATTCCCCGCTGGAGTCTGTATTAGCATATAAATCCAGCCAGCTCTCCACATTTGCAAGTTTCACTTTTGTGGATTTGGTTATTCACGGATTGCCTGCTGTCACCTCTGCTGCCTCCTTATGCCGTTTTTAATAGAGACGGCAAGCCTTGTGAGACGGAGAAACTGGCAATGAGGCTTGTAAATCCCTCTTTAAAAGGTGTGGGGCAGCCATGGAGATGGCAGGAAGCCCCACCAGCCCCCCACTTCTGCCTTGTGGAGGAGCCCTGATGCCTCAAAGGAATCCACCGTGGGTTGAATGTAGTGATCATACTTTTTTGTGTGTTAAATATGGTTTGGGAGTTATTCACATTTTTTTCACATTCATTAGCGTCCTGTGCCCCTAACCCTCGTGAATGTGGAGGGATGACTGTACTGCTGGCCCAAACCCCCATGAGCCCCAACAAAGCTGTTAACTAGCAATATTCAAGGAAAACGGTTTGGGATAGTAGCTGGTGGCAGCACATTCTCTTTTTTTCCTTTTGGGATTGGATTGACTCTCACCATCATCCCCCCTTTTCTTCTTCGGGGATGGGAGCAACAGGAGTTTCATCCCCAATTTCCTGTTGGCAGAAAGGTCATTTGTGTGGTGATGGGTGTAAACTTTTCTCCCTTCCAGCAATATTGAGTTTTGATCATTCCAGGCTTGCAGTGAGGTTCATGGTAACTGGGACATCTGTGGTTCATTCCCTCCCTCTCCCCATCCTCTTTCCCTCCCTCTCCTCATCCAATAGAGCTTAGGGTATGGATTGTAAGGGGAAGGCAGGAGTCCCTTTCTCTCTTAGCAGTTTATAGGAAAGTAGACTTGCTCCTTTTTCTCATGATTCATTAAGATGGTTAAGGATTTCATTCCACCTCGCTTGGGTTCCTGTGGACTGGGGGCTTTCTGTATGTGCCTTCTGTATTTATAGGGCAACTTGTATTTCTGGACATTTCAGTCGCCTTGCATATAGCTTGAGTTCCCTGTTTTGGAATTTTTCACCCTCCTCTTAACAACTGACAGAATAAATCTGCACCCAGTCATTGTACGCAGACAACAAAATATGTGTCTCCTTGAAAATTGGATTTGGCTGACCAAACTTTCTGGGGCCTGAAGGGAAGGTTGGGTTTCATTAACAGCCTGTTGGGATGAGTTTCTTGAAGAGAGCTGGTTGGAATCTTTCAGATGCTTCTTACTGTGGGTTTACACATGGCAAGGGATTGCAGCTGTGGTTTCTCTGCTGAGAGCTGCTTCACACATTATGAGAGGCAAGCATGGGGTTTTGAAAAGGGGGGCGGGAGAAAGTCAGGAAGCTTTGGCAATGGAAGCTCCTTTGGCCCACATACATGTCTGAGGCTCCTCATATCGCTGTAGCAAACCGTGTCATGCATACTTGTGTGTTTATTTCACCGTGTAGAAATCTCCAGCTAGTTGGAGCTTTATCACGCACGCCTTAGTTTAAGAGCCAGTGTGGTTCTAAGAGCTGCGAGTCAGGAAATCTGTGGCTCAAGTATTCGCCCTGAATTTGCTGGGTGGATTGTTTCTCAGTCGCCCTTCCCCCCTCTGCAATATGATCATACTGAGCTGCCGTACAGTATTGTTGCAAGGATTGCTGAAATAATATCTGTTTTTATGTAAATGTTTAATAATAATATTTTGCTGTGTGTATAGACAGCAGGGTGTATATGGTGTGTTCATGTTGCAGAATACATGCAGATTGATGCAGTGCCTGCTCTTCATAAGTGAAGTGTATGAACTGGCCGCTGGAATCCAGACAATGCTTAACTTCCTGTCTGTCACCCTCCTCTTCGAAATGAAACTTAGATTCCCCGTGGGAGTGTCTCCTGATTCCATAAAAGATGCCTGGCAAAGGCCTTGATAGATTGTTCCTCCAGGAAGCGGCTTGCCTTTAAACCCAACATCCTAGCGACTTCTGCCAAATGCGGTGCAGAAATCAGCTTCTCCCTTTATGACCTCTCTGTGCATTTTGCTTAGTAGTGGATTTTCTTCTATCAGAAAATTAATGTGCCCATGTGTACATGGTGAAGAAAATTGTTCAGCAACTGGCAGTGATTGATAATGGGGTTTTTTTTTTCGGGGGAGGGATGGTTTGCGTCATGTTTTGTTTCTGGTGAACTGCAAGTTAACTGCTGAATGAAAGTATTCACCGTGAATATTCAGTTGATGTGCTTTCTTCTAGTGATATCACTGCTGGCTCTCTTTGCCTTTATTAATTTAATAATCTTCTAAGAAATCTGTTTTTGAAAGTGAGAATATATTCCAAACACAAAGGTCGACCCTGAAGGGAGGGAGGAATGACAAAAGTAAAAGAAAAAGGAAAAAGAAAAAAAGCACTTAGAGCTCATTATGTTCTTATGAAACGTGTTGCTTTCTTTCACTTCTATTGTGTGATTATATTCATTCATTGTAAGTTATTCTTAGTAGGTTCAGGACAAACATGCTTGTCCTCTGTTGTCTGCAAAAAGAAGCAAAAGAGTGGTTCTGTTAATTCAAGATTACCATTGTTTCTTAGCCTAAAGTGTTCATATTATCTTAGAAATCCTAACATCAACCTTGAAAGTACTTTGTTGTACATGGAGGGACTATGGCTGAAAGGTAGCAATGTATCTTAAAAGGGACTAGCAAGTTTATTTCTGAGGCATTCAAACTGAAGACTTCTCAGCTTAACTAATATACTATCCTATTGAAATATTATTTGGTAATAACCTTTGCTTGTTCAGAGAAGTTGCCATGATCTGTGTCATTTCACCATGCCCACAGCTGGTGTTATAATAATATTACACTTACTTTTGGAAGTCATCTCATTTATTTCCTTGAAACCTATTTTCAAGTGCTGTTCTGCTTATAGCATTAATTATGTTTTCGTATTGTATATGTGAGAGGATCTTCTGTCAACCTTCTCTTTCTAATGATGACAGCAGTATGAATTATTGATTTAAATCTCATGTTAGGTTCTGAAAAGCAACAGGTGTATATTCAAGAAATTGACCCTATTCTAGGTTATAATTTATTCATCTCAAGCATCTTTTTCTGGTTTAGAATTGTCTTGAATAAAAAGAATGCAGAGATAATCTTATTATTCTTAAGAGCTGTGCTCTTCAGACTAGTTTTGCAGACTTATTATAAGAATGCAGAACTAGTCTTAAGAGCACAATCCTGCATACTTGCATTTTCTGTCATGTAATTAATATGTTCAGTGAGACTTATTCTCTAGTAAATTGAGTATTGTATTAAAAGACAAATATGAGTTTGTTTTTTTAAAAAAAGATGAAACAGTACTATGTATGTGAAATATGTACCAGGTACTATACAGTTACATAAACAATGTGAATTTACCATCCAAGTGAGAGGGAAGTGAGATGTAAGAATGATGTAATAGAGAATTATGACTATTTACATGTACTTAGACTTTGTTTCAGTTGGTGAAATCACTCCTGCGAACAAGTGTGGCTTCCATAGTGACTCAGACCATGGACCTATTTAGTTTGAGTATTCTGAGCAACAGTGGCTCACCAGAGGACCTTTTCCCAGTCCTACTATCTGAAGTACTTAGTGGCTGGAATCATGAAGCTCTGGAAACATGCAGTTAGGACTACAGCACCTCTGAAAAACATAGCCAGTAGTGAGGAATGCTGGGAGCTGCAGTCCAGCATCACCTGAGGGGCTGCATAATTCCTACATCTGTTTCAACAGGAGGTGCCAGGGATCATCTGCATGTAACATATGTACTTTCTGTGAGCTCATTCCACATGGTGACCCAGCTAACTACATATAATAATTAAGGCTAGTGCTGGGAACCTGGTAGCTTACATAAATCTAAAGCATTTTTCTTCTGGGGTAAGCTTAACAAATCCTGATGAGATATTTCAAACTGCATTTCTGACTTAGGAATGTAGACAAGTTGACTTTAGTTAATTAAAATCTAGAAATACACTCCTGATAGTTTTAACTTTATAAATCCGTTCCCTCAACCAAAGCTGCTAGTTCCATATTTTGTTCTATGCATCCGGTCATGTGCAGATCTTTCCTTTCTCTGTCTTTATAATTATATAGACATAACAGAAGCGGCTGCAAGTTAATGGAATTCTGTGGCTTGTTTAAGCAGAAGTGGCCTCAGTTTATTGAGATCTTCAGTCTTGTCAGTCAGCTATGGAAAATCTCCAGCATTTTAAGTTTTATTTTTTTAATGCATGGTATATGTGTCTAACAATGGGTTTAGCATGCTTTTCCTTTTTGTAATGTTCTTTAAATATAACATTCTCCCCCTTTTTTGCAAATTTCTGCACTTGATTTAGATATTCTAAGGTGACCTACTGCGCAGAATTCTGAGACCGAACTGTAAAAGCATACTGTTGCATACAGTAATGCTCTGTGACTAATCTCATAATTTCTCGTACTGTGGTGATAAACCATATGGATTTGCATTAAACTATAGACTTGTGTGCAAATACCTTTTTATACTGAAGATAATTGAAATTTTAGTATAATTTTGCTAATTTACACTGATCTCAGAACCAAACTTTGTTGTTATGCAGCCAAGAAAAGTTGTTTCAAATCTCAGTTTTTCTATATACTTTCCTTTTCAATGGATAAGGTTCAGACATAATAAACTTGCTAATACATGTATAAATAATGCATACTGTGTTGTTGAGAGGACAGCACAGCCAAGGATAAGATGTGAAGAACTGTCCTATGTAACCAGTTTGAAAAAGATAATACAAATAACTTAGTTGGAGACCTCATGTAGTCCCCCTGCCCCCAACTTCTTGGATATGGAAGGGAAGTAGTGTATTCTAAGAATTCTCTAACTTCCAGGACCCTTGGCCTTGCTCCAGTTACCTGGTGGATTAGACCACTCCTCAAGTCTCACCATTTATGTTTTGAAAACCCACTGTTGGAAAGACTGTATCTCCCTGTCTAGACCTTCCTGAGTTTTAAGGTCTTTGGGGAGAGGCTTTCTCTCAGTCTCACTACCATTGCAGGCATGTTTAGTGAGGATACGAGAGAGAGCCTTCTTGGTGGGTGCTCTCAGGGTGTAGAATTCCCTCCCACAGGAGATTCAGTTGTCCCATCTTTCCTTTTATTCCATTGAAAAGACCTTTTTATTCAGGCAGGCCTTTGTCTTCTCTTTGACAGAAAGAGCTTTTAATAGGGTTTTGGTTTTTTAATCTTTACTATGTTTTAATTGTGTGATACATTGTTTTAACTCTGTGTCTTTTAACTGAACTGTCACTTAATTGTTTTTTAACGTGTGTATGAATATTTTAAAAAAACTGTATTCTGTTTCTTAAAATGTTTGTAAGCTGCCTTGGAGCCTGTGTAAGGAGAAAGGTGGGATATTAAATAAGTCCTCGGAAGGGGTTCTAATAATGGCTTGAAAGTTTTGACAAGAAGTTTTGGTGGGGAAAGGGCAGGTGTTAAACTAGCTCCAAAGCAGTGTAATAATTTCACTGGCTTTTTTCATCACAGCATATTTGCTAGTATTTATGGACTACAGCATGGAAGGTTGGGACGAAATCATTTTGAGAAGTTGCCTAAGAGTAACTGACAGATTTTGGAAAATCTCTGAATGAGAAGGCTGTTAATTTGAGAGGGGTCACATCTTTAGAGAGAGAGTTCATCTTGAGTGGTGAGTTTAATTAGCAAATACAAGTGTGATGATACATTTTAACCTAACATTACTATAAATCTACTTAGGATAATTTAGTTTTTAAGATATTGCTGAACAACTCAAAGAGCTAATCTCCTTTGAAATCATCCTAAACCTTCCAGAAACTATCTGACTTCTATGTCAAAGTAAAAAAAACCCCTGTATTCTTTAAAAGTAGTTCATCATTGGCAGCTTGAAGAAAGAAAGGAGAAAGAGAGAGAGAGAAGAGGTTGTGACCAGTGCGCTGATGCCTCCTGCTTCATTTTTGTGGTGCATGATCAGCATTGACTGATGCTGCAAAGTTAAGTGGCTAATCAATGACACTGATATTGATTGACCCAGACAATTTTATGTTTCATTTTCAAGTACTGAATAGCAACAACAGGCTTTTCATCTTGACAGAACTGTAGCTTGCATGGCATGTTTGTTTATGGCTGCATTCTTTAAAATGGTGGGTCTACACTCGCTGTATTGTTTTGCTAGAACTAGAAACAAACATGGTTGGACAGAAGAGTTTAGAACTTCAACTCCTTTAGCAAATTATTCCTTTTTCTGTGTTCCATCTATACAGTGGAAATAATACATCTGCTTAACTTTGCAGAAATAAATTGCTTTAGGCAACTCGCTGACTGGTTTGCTGAGAGGAGCACAGTTTTATTTCTGTTTTCTTGCTGCTTTTTGGTTTTTCGCCTTGGCTGTTAAAATTGTTGTCCGGGCTAGAATTCAGAGTGCTACAAGTCAAGTCTATTGTAACCAGTTGCCTTTTTGGAAACTTTGCTTTGCTTCTGGTGTAGAAAATGTGGAAACAGGTCTTTACAAGAGGGGTGGGAATAGTATTGGACTGCAGCTCCCAGTATTTCTTATTATTGGGCATGCAAACTAGGACTGCTGGGACTTGTAGTCCATTAACATGTTGCATAAAGGCTGTGTGATCCTTACCTTGCTTTATGCATTTTTGGGGAGTGAGTCTTATCTTACTTGTACTTCCTTTAGAGGACATGTACATAGCCCTGCACAGTTAATCTGATAGATAGCTTTGTTTCCAAAAATTGGAGCAGTTTTAATGAAAAAACAAGCACTTCATTCTGACATGTAGAAACAAAGACTATTTGACTAAGATAATTAGATGGACTGAATTTTTTGTGAGGGTGTCTTAAAGTCTAGAGCAAAAGAGTGTGATGTTTAAGCAACACTTAATCATGTTAAAGGCCAGAACTCAAGTTGGCTTGTGTCAAGGGCAAGCAAGTGCAGGAGGTGTAAATCCCTTAGGCCATCGGATCCACAGCTTTTCTGAAGATATTGATAGGAATCCAAAAGAGCTGTAGAGCTAACTCATGTGCCTCTTGTTTACTTATAGCTTGTGTTTCTCAAAAGACAGTCTTTTGTTCTATCTCCTATAGCACACTGCTTCTGAAAGTAAGGAGGCTTTCAAAAGCAGATTATGAGATGACATTGAAGAGGGGGAAAAGGCAAAAATTGTATTTTGTGTTTTTAAAGTACAGCTTTGGATCTCAGCCACCAGGCTTACTAATGCAATTAACTACAATTTAAGCATTTATTTGGCATGTGTGCTTCTGTTTGTGGGCAAAACAATCCATTATTGTTCAAGAAACACAAAGAGTGTGGGTGGTGGATATTTCCAGCTGTGTTCACCTCTCTTACAGCTAAAAGGAATTGTCTGTAAATCAGGGAGTCCTGTAGCATCTTGTATCATGAACTAAAAATAACATTTGTTCATGGCTGTCCAGGATTTCACATGGAAATCCTATATGCTAGAACTGAAGTTGATGTGACGTTTTGCTGTTCTTGGTGTCAAATATGCTAGATAAAGAAAATCAGATGTGTGCTATATTACCTGAAACTATTTTATCATAGACACTGATGTATGAATTTTCAGGACACCTTTTGCTGCTAGTCTGTCATTTGTACTGAAGTGTTATGTAGTGATTCTGTCAAAGCCCATACAGATAGGATTAAGCTTTTCTGGACAGATAGCCCTGTTAAGTTATTGCCAAAGTGTTACTGTGTCACCTTAAAGGCAAATAAATGTATTATGGGTTAAGCTTTGTACAGTACAGTCTATCTCCAATCCTGTTGGATTAAGTTTTTTTAAATACCGCAACATACATTGAAGTGATTTACCAAATGATAATATTTTTGTGTTGGTAGCAACACAGTTGTAATTGACCACTGTTAATAATGTAATTGTTACTGTCTCAGTACTTTCTGCACTTAATTTTCCTCTGCCATTAATATCTCCAGTACTCTACTATATACATCCATGTGTATGATACACGTAAAATACTCATTCACCTGGAATCCTTATAATACTTCATGCATCTGATGAAGCGGACTGTAGTCTATAAGCGTGAAGGCTGTAATAAATGTTTTAGTCTTTAAGGTACTGTATGACTTTTTTTTTACGGGTACGCCTTAGGCTATTAAAAAGCCACATAGAGAAGTAGTGACACATCTAAAATAAGTAGCTGTATGTTTTGGTTTTGAGTGTTTGGGATGGGGGGAGGCAGGAGTTGTCCAGTGTTTGGTGAAGAATACATAGAGAATCACAGGTACCTATGTTCAATGAAGTCCATACAGAAGCAATATAATTTCTTTATCAAAACAAATTTAAAATCACAAAACAGTAAGTCATTTCTTGTTCAAAGCACAAAAAGCTGGGGAATGAGAGAAACTGATTGTAGAAGACATACTACAGGCTGTATGTACAGTATAGACAGTGATTAAGTAATCTCTTGCAGAGTGAAGTTATTCTAGGATGCTCCAAAGCACACCAGCAAAGAAGCAATGGGCAGTTCATCTTCAAAAATAGAAAACCTGTTTATGAGAGGCTTGGAATAAGGAGTAGGCTGTATTCTGTCTAAAGGAGGGAGGAGGTTGATTCCTTCCTGTTTGTTCTTTTTTTCTTTATTTTTCCTTTCTTTCCCTTTCTCTTTAATAAGTAAATTTGTAATGTTTTAGTGTGTGCTTAGCTGTTTCTTTATATTCACTCATGTATTTGTTTAGTGTTTTTTAAAATGTTAACAAAAATGTAAAAAAAAGATAAAAGAAAAGAAAACCTGGAAGTTATTTGAATGTGTCTCTCAGGCCTAATTCAGTCATGTATTTAAGCACTAACCTGGTAGCCACTGGTGACCAGGTACCACATGAAGGCAAATGTGTGCAGTTGAGTGTTTCAATAGGATAGTTTTCTTAATTTTTTTAAAACGAATTCTTATAATCATTATACTTAGCTGTGCTTTGTTTTAATCTCTGTTACGAGCTGCCTTGGATCCCATGTTGGAAGAAACCTGGGATATAAAATAAATAAATACAATTCTGAACAGGTGAGTAAACACAGTGGTAGAAAAGAGATGGAACACTCCATTCTTTCTCTGAGCTTTGTAAACCAAGTAGGCTGCTACTGGAGAGCAGCCTCTGCATCAGCATAAAAAATACAGTTCTCTTCTCTGCTAACCCCCATCAGTTAGGGTTGTTGTTCTTGTTTTGTGAGGAAATAGCTTCTGTGGGCTTATTTACAGGGTTTTCGGAACTCATGAATGCCTTAAGACAACAGTACCATTGTTCCCCCACATTTTCTAGGGTTAGGGGTGCAGGACCCCTGCAAAAGTGGAAAATTTGTAAATATCAAAATGTGTGTGTGTGTGTCTGTGGGAAGGGGTCTGGGACGTGGTGGGGAGAATGGGCACCCAGGGTCTAAACCTGGACAGGGAAAGGGAGGAGAAAGGAGCAGGGTCGACATGGTGGCCCTATACTTCCTCTCACCAGTCTCCTTCCTTGGGTGTGTGTGGTGGCATTGAGAGAGGATTTGTGGTGCTGAGAAATTGGGCTGTGAGCCATCCTTAGTTGGCCAGGCAGCAGCTGGTGGAGGAAGAAGACCACCAGAGGCAGGCTGTGTTGCCTGCCAGAGCTATAGAGAGGGGAGGTTCCTCTAGAAATGAAGCACCTGGGAAGGGGAGGCAGAGGTTGGAGGAACCTGCAGATAATCAGTGCCATGAAAGTCAGACCCACAAATGTGGAGGGTTGACTGTAGTTCTGACATTAGTGAAGCTGGACTTTGTTTTTAGATGTTTTGATTTGTCAGAGTCCTTTTGCTCAATTAACAATTAACATAATGGAGAAAGAATTTACGTTAACAGTATTTCTGGATGAATATTTGCCCCTATTCAGTCGTGGTGGGTTAGGGGACTCCATGTGCCAGGTAAGGCAGATAATTTAAATGTCACTGAAAGATTGAGCTGACCCTCTTGATGGCAGATGGCAATGTGCATCATCATTTATAACTAATTATTATAACTAATAAATAATTTGAGACCATGGGCTGTGCCTATCTAGATTTGAAGAGGGAGCCAGAGTATCAGGGCTAAGGTTTTATGTTGCGCGTTAAATTTGTTCTGGCAATCTGGGAACTTGCTGGTTTTGTGAATGAGCGCAGTCTAAAAGAGATGTCATAGTCTTCTGTGTTTGGATGGCTGTTTTGTGATTATCACTGTTCCAAGAACTATAATAATAGTCTTACCAGCCATCCGTTCAGAGGACTATAATAATATTCTTGACTCAGAATTATGTTTGGTTGACATATTAGGGAAATATAAGCTGTTTCCAGAGTTTCATTAAAATTTAACCTTCAACTGACATGTAAATGTATAAGCGTGTTTTAGTCTAAGCAGGAGGATGCATATTTTGATTTCTGACACACGTGCATCTCGGATGTCTTGCTCGTAATAGATGCACATCTATGGCAATAGAACTTAAAATGAATTCTGCTGGATGGTCTTGTCAGGCCAATTCAAGATGATAGTTTCTTCCCTGAGCTGATATAGTGGCTTCATCAGGGAGAATGTTTTGGGAGATAGAAGCCAAAATATGATCAGACCTTTGCCTACACCCACAACACGTTTCCTCCTCTGTTGTGTGTGCCAGAGTTTAAACAGGAGTCTCTAAGTCTGTTTTCCCTCCAACAAACTGTGACTGATAACTCTGAAACCAGGGAGGATTTAGAACGATGGCTTGAAGTTAGCTTAGGACCATGGGATGTTCCAGAGCTGCTCACCATAGTTTTCTGGTTCAGATGTCCCGGGAAACTATGAATTAGAGTCTTCCTGATTTTCTTGAAGTAACTGTAGACATTTGCTTATATCTCAGCTTATTAAGGGATGACACAAGTAGCTAAACTGTGTAAGTGATGATAAACCTGCTTAAACTTCATTTAGTGTAGTTTTCTGCAACAATTGGCCACATTTTTCTATAGCTAGGCCTAAGGTTTATTTAATTTTGTAAAATGTATAGCCGGTCTTTTTGTCAGAGTTGATAATGGAACAAAATATTCCTTTTCTAGTTTGTCTTGTCAAACCATTGTGTTTTACATTCTTCCACAGAAATAAAAATACCTACAAAATTACCCTTCAACTAAATTTATAAATACTTAGTAGGGAAACTGAAATGTGCTAAATAGTCTGCAATGCAAAGCATTTCCTGTGTGGATTATGATCAAGTTGAAGCAGTTAACTTCCAAACTGAACCAGAGCAGATCTGAAAAATATTCCCAGATGGTTGGAGTAGGAGACAGGAGAGGAGAGAGGAGACAATGAATGGATTGAGTTTGGTTTTTACTATCTTGCAGTGCTGAGTATTAAAATATGGAATAAAACATGTGAATAGATTAGAAGGATAAGATCTATTTGGAAGTGTTCAAGTAACCACTTTAATCATGAGTAGTCTAGAATTTGTCATATTATATGAAAGTAATGGCCTGGATCTTAAGGTCTACTAATATTGGAGCCCACTGCTTTTTCTAGAATTGGCAACGCATTGTTCTTCCTGCCCCAGGCACCCTGGAAATCTGCTCTGAGGGGTCTAGAAGAATTTTCTGGAGCAAATTTTTTGTGCAATGAAGAACTGCTAGAGGTGGAAGGAGGAGAGTAAGGCCCAATTCTGCTGACATTGGACGTGAAAATACATCATTGGATCTTGGCCATTATCTGATCCAGTTTGGCAAAGAAACAATAAGTTGTTTGCTAGATCTCTGACACAGTAATGACAGTCAGTTAGCAGTTTGTTATCACCAAGTTCCTTATTCAGTTGTAAAAAGAAGCTGTGTAAAATGCATTATGGACTGTAGCAGTAGTTCTGGATCTTAAAATTTTTCTTACTAGGTTGGTTTAGAATAATAGACTGTGTTGTATTTCAAGTGCATGATGACTAGGGACATAGTTTTTTAAAAACATTTTTTATTTGTTGCCTTTATGCCAGCTAAGCAGAAGTGTCAGAGTTCCTTCAGCGTATAAGTCGCTTTTATTAAAATTGTTTCAAGTGCACTCTGAACTTTTAATAATTAAAATATGAAGAAAATAAGTAAACTATAATTTGAATTTCTAGCTATATCGTAGGTAGTATATAAGATTTATAACATCTGTTAGCCAAATTCATACAATGATAAATCTCTTGCTCTCCCCCCTCCCTCCCTCCTCCTCTTCCCCTAAGAGGATTCCTGTATAGCCTTTGCAGGTTTCATTCCAGTATATAGCTTAATAGTCTTAAATTGTCTCTTACAGTCAACTCAGTGAGTAGAATGTCAACTGGCAGCTTAGGCTTGTGTTCCAGACCAGGGAATTGTTGTGTCATATACTGTGTGAGCTAAGAGCAGGCATTAAATATTTTAACATTTTCAGTGATAAAAGGTAAGATTTCAACACACATCAGTGCTTAGTTTTGGCTGACTATCTTCAACTCAAAATTTGATTGTTAGCAGGAAGAATGAACAAGAAAAATGTGTAGAGAATACAGGTCAAACCATTTAAATGCATGTAGGCAAACTGCAGACAATGGAGCAACCCTAGTAGATAATTAAATGTGGGGTAATGGCTCCATGTTTCTATCACAGTGGATGTTCTAAATACATTCTATTTCTGACATGTACTGATGCTTCTCCAGCAGTTCAAATGGCGATTTAAAGTTTTTCCTAGTCAGCCTTAGTGTCAATGTAGGCCTGTGTAAACAGAGTATTTCATTATCTTGGCTCTTGAAATAATGCTGTCATATTTGAGGAACAAAAGTGCACCACGTAGGCTGTTACTGCTTTAGTTAGAGTAAAAGCCCTCTTTCATAATGTCGTGTACTGTTAACTCAGCTACCTTATGTTTTGTGCAGTTGGTTTTATCTAAGATGCAGAATTCTCAGTATATATGAGAGAAATATAATGAAAATGCTGACTTGGTATAAGATTGTTTCAAGATAGTAGGATTTTTCTTTGTTTACCAGGTCACTTTATAAATGGTTGGGATAATTTCATTTTGTTTGGTTGCACTGTTAAGTTGAGAGAGCCAGTATGATATACTGGTTTGAGTGTTCGACAAGGACTCTGGGAGACCAGCATTCAAATCCCTCCCCCCAGTTATAGAAACACTGGGTGACTTTGGGCAAGTCACATACTCTCAGCCTCAGAGGAAGACTGTGGCAAACCCACTCCAAACAAACTTTGACAAGAAAACCCTATGATAGGTTTGACTTAGGGTTGCCATAAGTTAGAAACAGCTTGAAGGCAACTGCTAAGTTACTGGAAGTGTCATCAAAACTCGCTAGGAATGATTGGCATTCGCTGTCCAACTCTCTCCTAAAGTAACTTGTTCCCACATTTTGACTTCCCATTGTGCACCAACTGGTGGTAAATGCACCAGTTTTGCTACATCTGTGTAGAACATCTTGCTTTCTGTTTTATAGGAAAGTTCAGTGCAGTACCTTGGATGCTGCTGCAAAAACACTGGAATTTATGAATCACGAGCAAATATAAACTGTGATAGAGCAGATTGGTCCCATACTGTAACCTTGTAACCAGTAACCTTGATTATGTGCTCTGTTCTGTGCCCTGCAAACAATGAACTGTTCCTCAGTCACGTTATTATTGGTCTCCTCCAAGTCTGCCATGTCAGCATAAACATTTAAATTTTAGTATCTAGATTACCATAACCAGTGTATTTCAGTAGAGCAAGTAACATGCAGCCTGCCACAATGTAAACCAAATGTATACATACCTTTCTTGCAATCTTATTTGGATTGGCGAAATAATTGCACAGATATAGAGAAAGACAGAGACAGAGAGAGAAAACAGTTGTTACAGCAGAGTACATTAAAATGCACTGTCTTTGAGTGGCTTTTTTCTAGTTTTAATTTTTTTTAAACTCATGCTTACAAATTATAGATCTTCCACCATACCAATAGAATGATTACTATAGTGAGCTGGCTTTATAAACGTTAGTGGAATTATCCTTAATATAATATTTCTCAACATTTTTGAATTGTGGAGTTGTTTTTTAAAACTCTTTCTTTGAGATGAGGAATGCTACATATTTACATAGCAGGCCCTCGGTTGGTTTTTTTTTTCTAGGTTGTTTCCTGTCAAATGTGGGTAGCATTATCAGGAATTAAAATACTGGCTCTCGGCTGTCCCGTTGAAGAGCCTTATAGATTAGATTCAGCTCCTTAATTTGCACCTAGATCTTCTAGAAGGAGGTTCAGACTTCAGCCTACTAGTCTATGTTTCCAGCTTTTTAGGAGAAGCAGTGTATCACATTGTGCACCAGCTGTAGTCCCTGAACAAAATTCACGACCTGTTTCTACAGGGGGTATTTAGGCAGAAACAATGGTTGCTGTGTTCAGATCTGAAATTCACAGCCTTCTCACCAGATGACATCTTGGAAAAGAAGTATTGCCATTTGTTATCCTTCTGGGCTAGTGTCATTTTTATCCCTGTGTTGGTAGGCAACATGTGGACAGCATCACAGTGGAAGTACCATAACCATGACCAGTGTTCTTATCTTTGCGAAAATCAAGACTGAAAGCTAGACTGGCAAGAGGAAACAGGTATTTCCAGCACCTATTTTAAGGATAACATTGCCAGTGCTAACCATGGTTATATCTGAACTGGACCTTGCGTGGTGGAGAAGGCTGCAGTTCTTACGGAGTATTTTTCAAATCATTGTCAAACCTAACATTTGTAGGCACAACAGTGAGCTTACATCAGAAAACCTTTTGTGGCTATGAACCTTGAGGATCAGGGAGTCTTGGCCCCTAGCATTAACTCTTCATAGGTTAGAGGATCTTCTGAGTATCTACAATTGGTCTTCCATAGTTTTATTTTCTCTTTTCTAGCTGTGTCTCAAATCCACATAAAATGAACATCTCAGCTTCTGGCGAGATACAGCTGAGTACTATTATGGGTTTGCCATTGATGTCTTACCTCCTAATACTCTTATACACACTGTGTGACCCTAGGGCAGAGAAGATGCCAAGTACCCTTCTCACTGCACACTGTGACTATTTTACCTCAAATAGACACCACTTGAACAGTTTTTGAAGAACCTACCATATTTTGGTCGGAATCCTCATCATCAGCAGTACTGGAGATTTCTAAAATGCATAATTGGATCAACAGAACAATGTTCCTTTTTTGATCTGTCTGGGCCACTAACTGTTATATTATTATATCTAAGAAGCCCAAAATTTTTGCATGTTGTAGAATCTTATTTCCAGTGTATTCGAAGGTGTGACGTACCAAAAAAGGTGAAGTTTAAAGTGTTGTTGGTGGCAGACTGAGTGTTTAGTATCGCTGTTTACATCTCAGATTCTTTGTCACTCCACTGCTATGCTTCAAGTGGAAAGTGAAATGCATTACTAATTGTTGGTAGAAAGAAAGTGACTTTAATCATAAAATATTGAGCAACATTAGTTATGTTTTAATGGCACAGAAGTAAGGCTTTGGTAGCAATCAGGTTTCAACTCTACTCCAGTTCTTATCAGTGACTTTGAGCATGCATGCCTATCCTTAATTCCAGTAGTCCATATGGATGACTGTATATCACTGCTGTGAATTACAGCTTTCAGTAAGCTGGAAGCATTAAACATGCAGAATATTTTTGGCAGGTGAAATTGAATTTGGAATCTGAGTTATGCATGCTAGTGGGAGGAAGAACATGATTCTCATACATGGAGGACTTTTTTAATTATGGAAGCAGTTAGCATTTAAAGCAACTTGATTTTAAAAAGAAAATATTCCATAGATCTTTCCTCAGACTGACATGGTTTATTGAACAACAAAGGGGTTGCTTCCAGGCAGTTGAAGAAAGTGAATAGTTAACAAGGTTTTCTTTGGTTGCATTTGAAACAGAGGTGGCATAGGGACTTGCTTTTCCTCTCTTGGTGATTCTAAAAAGAATACCAGTTTAAAGAAGGGGTGGGTGACTGGGGCAAAAATTTCTGGCAGGCCATGGTTGCCTGTCTGGTTTAGAAATCTGGGTTCACTGTATATATGTAATCCTTTTTTCCCCTACTTAAATTTATTGCATTCTAAAGATACTTGTTTGGAAAAGGGGTGTTTGTTAGTGGAGAAAAGGCTGCTAACTAGTCTAGCTGTACCATAGGTTTCCCTTTTTCTTTTGTTTTGATTCCAGAAATAATGAAAGAATATAGGCAGGGTACTCAGGCACTGTCACATACCGGTAGTTAATGTACAAAGACTGAACTTGAATAGTGCAAAGTACATAAAAGAACAGAGCTGGAGAAAAACTCCTATGCCTGGTCATCCAAGCATTTAAACTTGGAACCTAAGCCTAGGAATGTTGCTTGTTTATTTTCATGTCTGTATCAAGTCCTGTTGCCTTTTTTTTTTTTTAAGTCTGGACCATAAGAATTTGAAAATATTATGCAAGCCCCACCCAAAGAAATCTTGTACATGCTTTTTCTTTCTATGAGACAGGACCTACTTGAAGGTAGGGGTAGCAGCACAAAGACAAGTTATGATCTCTTCAAAAGATGCAAGAAGAAATCAGGAGAAATCCCCAGCCATTACTTTCTCCTGTCCTTTATATCTTACTCATCAGTGATACTTCTATTCAACTGCAATCCTATACACATTTAACAAGGAGTAAGTTCCACTGAACTCAGTGGGTCTTGCCTATCAACAGGATTGGACAGATAGTGTGTTATGAATGTGTTGTTTGCAAAATTTGCTAAGTTCCATCTGATGTGCAGTGGAAATGGAGCAGAACTTGAATTTGCTTGAAGGTTGTCTGGCTAGCATGTCAGTTTACATAGTCTGACTTCATAATAGTAATTCTCTGTATTGATTTAAGTCAGTCATATCATGTGATAGGGCTTTTGCATTGACGTCTGTATAAGATTTTGGCTTATACTCTGTTTTTGCTGCATTTTAAGCATCCCAGTAAGGTTAGTACTTGCCTGGATGGGGAATGCTTACAATGTCGCATCTGCATGTACGGTTTTTATAGGAGGGCAAAAATCCCGGTTCAGAAGATCCCAAGGCTGGCCTCTTAGCATCTTTGGTTGAAGGACTGTGTAGCAGGTGATGCTGAAGAGTTCTGATTAAGATCTTGGGGAACTGCTCTGATAACATTGGTAGTACTAGGCTACATGGACATGTAATCTGATCTACTTTAAGCCAGCTTCTGATGTTCTTAGAATGAAATGTGAGACTGTGTCTTCTGTATGTATTTGGAAGGAGTTGAAAGTACATTTTGTGGTTCCAGGAGTGTGTATAGCATTTCACAGTCTGGTATCAGCAGAAGACAGACCTCTGTCTTGAAGATTTGTACAAACTAAATTTAGGTATTGGTAGTGGAAACATTAGAGATGAGAAAAGCAAGTAAACAAATGATCAATGCAAGCAGAATATGCTGCATGTAGAGTTTCTGTTGAGGATAAGGTCTGAGTTGTTAATTTATAGAAGTGGGGGGTAATTAGGTACCCTGCAAGCCATGTGTGTTCTTTGGGGAGGCCTTTTGCAGCCCTGGGCACCCAGGCCCCTTCATCCCCTGTTTTATTTTATTTCTGGTTAAAAGAAGATTTGGAGGGGGCATGATTTTGTGCCTCTGGTGGCACAGTGGTTAAATTCCAGTACTGCAGCCACAAGGTTGTAAGTTCAATCCTGCTGGGCTCCAGGTTGACTCAGCCTTCCAGCCTTCCACGGGTCGGTAAAATGAGTACGCAGCTTGTTGGGGGCAATTAGCACATTGTAAACGGCTTAGAGAGCACTTAGCTGATAAGCAGTATAGAAATACACATGCTATTGCTATTGCCTCAGGGCCATTTAGGGGGACAGATTGCAGTGGCTCTTCCAGTCACAGAAAATGGCAGTGGCCATGGTACAGCCTATATGGGACTAAGAGATGCTGAAAATGGCTTCCTGCCCCCTAGCACTTCTCTATCTCTGATGTAAAAGTTTCTTCAACTGGACTTTAAGGATAAAGAAGGAGGGACAAGTTGTATGGCAGAAGTGTTCTAAAAGAGTTCCAGCCATAAGGACGGAGATATAAAAGCCCAGAAGAAAACTGAAAAAATTCAGGAAAACTCTCCTCTGCTCCTAATTGTTTCTGAAACTGTTTCCTCGCCCCCCAGGAAGAATTGAAGAAAAAGATTATGACATATTCTTTTAGAATGATAAATAAAATATTTCAAGGCAAGATATTCATGTATTTATTCTCTCTGGATTATTTTTAAAAACTATTAAGCCGGCAAACTTTTATGTAACGCTATGTATAATATCTCACATAATTGCAATTTGTGGTCTTAATTTCCTTTTCTCAGTGTTTTTATGGGAATGAGTGACTCCAGAGGACTCAAAAGGGCAAAATCATGTTTTACTAATGTTGGTGATTCACAGTGTTTTTAGGTTTCAAAAGAGACCTCTCCTGGGCCTAAATTGGCCCAGGGGCTGCTCAAACTGTGGTGGAAATGCAATCTGTATGTCCAATGGACATTTTGGAGCATTTTGAGGCAAGCATGCATGCTGTGGTTAGATTTTACAAATACTGCATTTCTTAAAGAAACTTATTTAGGTACAATATGGCTTTGTCTAGACTTCATAGTTCAACTGTTCTGCATTAGCCTTCCCATTCTCCAGAAGTTTTGAGCTACAACTCTCACCATCTCTGGCCATGGGCCATCACTTTGGGAAGAGTTGGTCCTGGACTGTTGTTAGTTAAGGATTTCTGACACATGGATGCTGGTGACTTGTCACTGTGGCCTGGGGTTTGTTTTGTAAGGATTTCTGTTGATGGTGTGCGGCAAATATCAGAGCTGAAGAGTTGGAAGGTGAAGAGGGAGAGCAGATAGCTGGATTTTCAGAACACTGGATAGGGCTGGGTGGCATGGCAGATCAAATATGGGAGGGAGATAGAAGAATGAAGGGCAATGCTAAAGGGTAGGCTTGCTCTACGGGATTGATTTTGTGACATTTCTTTAATTGGTTTCTATGTAAGATGATTGTAATGGCAAACACAATTTTGGAATGACATAGTTTTATGCAGGTCATCAGTTTGTTTGCCTGTTTTACTGGGAGGAAGGAGGAGCTTTTGTTTTTTAAAAAAATTCCACACAAACTATTTTCTACATTATTAGTGGAGTTGCATTAAAGCATATGAATACCAAACAGAAATGAATACTGTTGCTGTTAGGAAAGATTGCTATAGTGAGTATGCTATGGTTTTCTGAGTACACAACACACAAGTTCATTCTGATAGGAAGCAACTATTTATCAGATTTCTGCTGAAGCTTAATCTCAGACCAGTGTGCCATGGGACTTAATGCAGCATATGTCTGCCTGTTTCTGTTTTCTCCACATTTAACCATTTTGGAGAAGCTGCTCTGAGTTGTACCCTGTGCTTTTCAGATTTTATCCATGTTCATTTGTAACCACCACTTGGAATTATGCAGCACTACCTATTTGGAAAATAGTTTTTTTTATGTTGGCATACCAAAATAGCATTGGCAATATAGTTTTTTTTGTTAAACACAGCACCGCCAGAAAAGATTTTCCCTCCTAAATAGGTCACTGATGATCCCTGAGTTTGGGGAATTGCATGTTGTGCAGATCTGAAAGCCATTAAAGGAAGTTTTGATGCACTGAGATAGCTTTAGCTGAGATTAAGCAGAGAGAGTCATATGCAAACTAAAAATAAACATTTCTTGAAATGTAGTGCAGAAATACCACAAGTAAGAGGAATCTTAAGGTTAAAAAAAATGATCAACGACAATCCTGAAAGGTTTTCCAGAGGTTTGTTCTTATTGGAAGTAAGAAGAGGTAATCCCTTTATTGAGGCTTTAGTTAACTGAATAAATTACTTCAAGGATACAGGTATACCTCAGTTAATGAAGTAGATGTGTTCCTGGGCATTGCTACTTCAACAGAAAATTTGATGCTGAAGACAAAGATAACATGAGAAATTCCCTGTGTTACAAAAAAGAACAAGTTCAACATATTTCAGCAAACATTTGAGCCAAAACTAATAATATGCACTTGTGAAATGAATCAACCAGGTCAAGTAAACTTTGTGTTAAGTAAACAAAAATATTTTGAATTTTCCAAAGACCACCTGAAAGCTTCTTCAAAAATACATCCAAAGATTTTTTTTCCCCTTCCCTAGCTTCCCCCTTATTATTACTTATGTACATATATGCTGGTTAAGCTGGCTTACCTGCTATCTCGTTTTCTTTATATTTTGCTGTTTACATATGCCCAGTGGTGGATTCTGAAGGCAGCTGCTCTTTACTTTGCCAGTTGTTGGGGGATACACCTAGTTACGATAGGAACAGCTAGAGCAGAATCCAGTTCGTTCTCAGTTCAAACTTTATTGTATTGTTTACTGCAGACATGCTTCTGCAGCCCAACACTGAAAGTGTGTGCTTTTCTGATTCCCCCTTACCGTCCTCTCAGTACAGATGCTCTTAACAACAACCACCACCTTCTAGCTAGGCAGAGCATGAAGAAGAAAAGTGGGAGATGTGTGGGTATAAATGACTTTGTAAAAAGGAGCTTCACTGTAATAAGCTTTGTTAACCGAGATATTCCTGTAATTGTGTCCCGAGCTTCCAATAAAGAAGTTTAGTCTGATATAGATAATGCTAAACATTTTTTAGTTCACTTGCAATGTCACAACCTTCAAATACCCTCTTAAATTTGGAGTGGAGGTGTAGGAATAGACCCTGTCATGAAAATCAATTGCAATGGCTTAAGACATTGGGTGAACAGTTTGAGAAGGATTCTAGCTACTTGATGGATTTTGGTTGAGTAGTTATTTACAGCTGGGAGCCCACAAGAGTCCACAGCTATTTCTGTGCTTGAGGACAGGCTTTTTTGAAACAGTAGTTTTCTTCTGTTTGCGTGCCATAGATTCCATGCCACATGGCAGACTACTTCAGAATCTGAGAAGTCCTTCAAAAGTATCTTATAATCTGCCATTAGAAAGTAGTGTGCTGTTAAAAGAAGAAAAGTACAAAAACTTTCACTGAACATATCTAAGTCTTTGTACTTATCAAAGTAGCTCTCCAAATTTCATTCTGTATCTGACTATAAGCTGCTCCCACCTGCTCCCAGCTTCATTTATCCTTGAAGAAGCAAATTTTACCTTATTTTAACAGGTAGAGATTGTATAGATTGTTTATTGTCTGATCTGAAATAAGTGCTAGGGAAGCATTTTAAAACTACTGATGTTTTAGTTCATATAGATTGCAATTTGCTTTCTGAATAATGACCTTAAAGATCTTGATCCTTTGTGAAGCTAACATTAATTTTTCAGGCAGCCTTAAAACGGTAATGCTTAAGAAGTAATTGATCCAACCTGGGAATCAGAGTGTTGTCTGTAGGTGGTAGGATAAAGCCCTAGCTACTTTTTAGGAAGAATACTACTAATCTTAAGACTAACATAGAAGGGGACTTGAGTGTTTTGGTTGACTGCAAGTTAAAAGGCAATAAAAAGTCAAATCTGAAACCACGTGCTTGGCACGGTACTGTATTTGGCAGTGGTGGCAATCCATAGGACATCAAATGCTATTGGAAAAGAGAAAAAAAATTGAATAGGTATTCAGTCCTCTAGTAACCAAGGAAGACTGCTTAATTCCCCAAAATGCATGCTTACAAGTTAATTAGCTGCAGAAAGAAAGATTAATTCACTGCTGAATATATAAACTAAATTAATGGGTTTAGGGTTTAATTTGCATTTTGTAAGTTTCCATCCATGGCTCTCCTTTTCTTGTTAGCTGTCAAATTAGAGTAGGGAGAGATGAATGGCAGGATAGTATAAAATACAGGCATACCACAGTTAACTATATTCTGATAAAGAAGTGGTAGGGAACAACAACAGATTAAAATATGCCACATAACACCAGTTTAAAACACACAAACCAGTTAAAAACACATAACGTCAGTTTAAAAGAATATATAAGACCAATGCTTATTAAAACAATCAGTCCATACTTTAAAATTCGTAATTAAAATTCGTAATAGCTGTATCAGTGGTCAGTGGTTTTCTTACTCCCCCTCCCCTTAATTGTCTCTGAGTCTGCTGTGAAACCACTGTATATTGTAAAATGTCTTGGGTCCATTCATGGCATGCAGTTGCTCCAAACAGAGTTCTGCCTCTGCCTTGTGCTGACTGGAGAGTGCACTCTGTGTTTTCCTTTGGCAGGGTTTTAGTGGTTGGCAGATTATTGCAGAGAAGCTCTTTTCCCGTTACTAATAATCTTATTGAAAATGATGGTACTCTTCACTTTTTCCAGGAATGAATTGGTGAGGAGATTGCAGAGGTGTTTGTTGAAGCTTTGCTTGCCTTGTTGAAGAGCAGCTCTGGGTGGAGAAGAGAACTGAATTTGGTTCCAAGTTGCTTCATTTTGTTCTGGTGTCCCTGTAGTTACCATTGAGTTTCATTCATGAGCTATGGGGATTTGTATTGCATTTTTTAAAAACCGCCTTTTGAAGGTATTGAGACTCTCCTGCCAGTTACTCTGATTGCAAAAACTAGTCTGGTCAGTTTTTGTTAGCACTCATTACATGGTGTGACTGTGTGCTATTGGCTTAGTACTGTTTCTGATCCCATATGCCCTTTCTGAACATTTCTCTGTTTCCTCATTGGTGACAAGAAGTTCAGAGTTGTTTGTGCGGGTCAGGTGAGTTCTCAGGGGGTTGATTTATACTAGTTCTGGCAGACGTGTCCCAAAAATTTCTGTTGGACGAGGGCCAGGTCTAGGGTTTTCTTGGATCCCAGATAGCCTTAGTTATCTGTTCTTCTATTGTATTGTCAGTTCTTCAGCCCTAGCTTGTAGTGGTCTCTTTAACCTTTTTGTCATCACTGAATAAATCACAACTAGCCATTTCTTTTCCCAGTAGGAATGGAAGTTTTCAGGCATGCTGCAATTGCCTGGCCAAGACTTACCCAACAAGATTGAACTGCTACTTGATTTCTGCCTTCTTCCCTTTTGGCTTTAATAGTTCTGGACTAGGTGTTCTACTTCACACTCTGATGGAGCAACCATGCAGTTTTGTACAGTATAGCCTCCCCAAAGTCAGTTACTGTGATACAGTAGTCAGACTTGGGACCCATATAACTCTTATCATGTATATTTTTCTAGAATGATCTGAGCACAAAGCAAACTCTGCATTTGCTATGGCACACAGGAACTTAAATGGATACACAGCAATGCTATACAATTATCCAGGTCTTGGGGAAGGCAGCATTTTCCTTCTTGGGCTGGATGGCACTTAATACAAACAGATTGTGTTACATAAAACAGAATACTGTTTCTTTCCCTACCCTATTTTTAAAATGCTACCATATAGATTCAAGCTTTGTAATATTATCCAGAGAACTCATGTTTATTGATTATTCATGCTGGAAGAAGCAATTACACATTGATTCACCCATGGTGAGTTGTTGGTTGAACCTGAGCATAAGAATTTACAGTAGAGATGTGACTGTAGCAGTCAGATTTTGTTAGTCAAGCTAACATTCCTGTGTCTTGACATTTCTGCCAGAGATAAGCTATTTCTGTAAAACAGTGTGTGTGCACATGTGTATGTGTGCAAAATTGCATGTTTTTCAGAAAAGATATTTTGTATTATTTGAATATCGTATAGCAAGTAGGGCAAATGCTTTTGTTTTTGGCTGGTAGAAGGAGAGCGAGACATGATGGCACCAGGCCTATTTATATAAAGGTTAGCTCCAATCATGTATTAATCTTGTGTGCAGATTATAAATGTTTCCCTGGACCATAAGTTAGCTTTCTACAGTCTAGAGTCTTAGAAGCTTGCAACAGAATTGTAGAATTTTTTTCTAGGTGGAAGTAATCTCTAGTTCAACTCCCAATACACGAATTTTCCAACTGTGTGCTTGTGTGTGTGTGTGCGCGCACCACACGTCTTCAAGTTGCCTTTCGACTTTTGGTGACCTCATGAATTTCACAGAGCTTTTCTTAGGCAAAAAAAAAAAAATATTCACAGGCAGTTTTACCAGTTCTTTCCTCTAAAATACAGCCTATAGCACCTGGTATTCATTGACAGTCTCCCATCCAAATACTCAACCTACAGGCTTCTTAATCTATAGTTATTCAGGATCTATTTAGTCAGGAGTGGACTGCAGCAAGACAGTCCACTCCTGACCAAGGAGGTGTGTTTACTGACAAACAGCTCTCACCATTAAGATGCTTCTCCTGATGATCAGCTGAAATGCTGCCCTGCCATTTCCACCCATTAGTTCTAGTCCTGTCCTGTGGGGCAGTGACGAAAAATCAGCTTTATTCTTGCATATGACAGTCCCTTATATCTGAGGACTGCTGTCCTGACTCCTCTTAATCTTTTCTTCTCCAAGGTTAACATACTCAACTCTTCCAATATTTCCCCAGGGAATTGGTTTTGTAGTCTTTCACATCCTACCTGTGGTCTTGTTTTCCCATGTCTTTCTTAAATGTGGTGCCCATAATGGGACATAACATTCCAGAGGCAGTCTGAGCAATGCAGAGTGAAATGGAGTAATTACTTCTCATGATGTGGATATTATGTTTCTGTTAATGCAGACTCAGACTGTATTCGGTTTTTTTAGTAGCCACGTTGCACTGCTTGTGGTCAGTTACAGCACCTAGACCCTTTTCATATGTACTGATTTCAAGCCAGGCTTCTCCATTCTATATTGTTACCTTAAGGTTTGTTTGTTTTTAATACAGATGCAGGACTTTATATTTCTGTCCTCTGAATTTCTTCTGGTTAGGCTTATTCTAGTGTTCTAACCTGTCAAGATAATTCTGTCATCATTGCCAAGGTCTGATAGCAAAAGTGAGTTCACTTGAGGAGATGTGTTTTGGGGGAATTTACTGGGAAGCAACTGACAGAGAGGGAGGAGGTTCAGCTCCTCTGTTTGTCCCCCTTCCTCTAAAACTACTAAGCACAGGAAAAGTAATCAAGCTTCTGTCATGTCTAATTGGGTTTCTGTACACTTGGAATGTAGCCTTGCCTTTATTCATTCTAATAATGGCCTTCAAGAAATGAATGTGCCACCAAATGGTGGCACCATGATTTGGTTTGCTGTTGAAGCTGGATTTAATAACCTTGTTAAAGCAGCAGAAGCCTAAAAAGCCATTAGCTGAACTGACCCATCTGGAGAGAATGGCTTGTTAGTTTGACCCTAAAATGTGTATTGGACATGGTACCTAAAATGAAATGTCCAGGTTCAAAGTATACCATCGAAGGCCAGATGTTGAATAGTATGCCAGTGATATCTAGTAAACCAGATGTTGGAAATTTGATTTCTGAATGAACCTTTGAGATCTAGCTGAACAGCTCTTATATTCTCTTTGTGGATGTTTATATGTGTATACAAACATCTACATGCACAGACACAACCTCTGAACTTAAATATCATAAAAAGAGTGGTCACTAAATACGAAAAGAGCAGTCACTTTACCCTGTCTTCAGTCACAGCCTGGAACTATCCACAGTAAAGTTCACTTCATAGACACACCGTACAACTACACAATGGGCATCTAAGCACACACTGTATCGCAGATCCTTTCATTGATGCACATACTTGCATGACTTCAGTTTTGACCCTGAACACACTACCAAATCCATAGTTTACAGCCAAGCCATCTGATACAGTTGCATCTTTCAGATTCACAAGACAGGGACACTAAACTCACAGAATTTCAAGAAACATTATTCAAGCTACTGTACCTACCATATAATGTAAAAGAAAAGAAAAGAAAAGAGGCAAGACTTGTACCCAGGACTAGTCTGTTACAGAACAGACTAAAGAGAGGAAAAGGTAGAATCCCACTAGTGGTCACAAATAGCTGCCAACTAAGACTGTTAAGATATATCATCAATGAACTACAACCTGCTCTGGCTGATAAAACTGCCCTTTAAAGGCGTTTACTTGCATACAGTCTGCTTCCCAATCTTAAACAGTTACTTATTTAAAGGAGAACACACAGCACTGATGGAGAAAGTGGTACAAGACCTTGAATTGACATTGAGTAATGAATTGATATTGAATTGATAATGGATTGATATTGAATAATGTTCTCCTTAGGCTTGAGGAAAGACCATATAAACATAGGAAGCTGTCCTGTACTGAGAACAGGGCCAAAATCCTATATAACGCTGGTGGAGCCAGTGTACTTCCGCTAGTGTGGCTGTACTGCCCCCAGCACAACAGACATTTTCAGTGTGGCCTTTTCAGTGCAAGAGCCCCCCCCCTTGCCACAGCCAGTTAGTGTCTTGAGGAAGGTGCCTGGTTGGAGTTCTGTGGATGGGCGTAAAGAAAATATGTTGCTCTTCCAGATCTCTAGCAAGTCATCAAGCTTCATGCTGAAGTCTCCAGTGACTTGGCAGAGATCTGAAATGATGACGTCTGCTCTTTTCTCCCAGTTGTAGAACTGTGGCTGGAAGCTACTCGTGCAGTCCCTGGCCTCCCTTGGCCATTAACTGGACAAGGGAGTGTGTTCCACTGCTGAAATTTGATTGTGCTGTGGGAGTGAGGGGTGTTATTGGGCAAGGAGCTTTTGAATGTCTCTTCCTGCAACAACTGAAAAATCACAGCGTTTAATGCCGCTGTATATCAACAACAGCATTCCTATCCATGTAGCCCAGTTTTCTCAGCCCTGACTGACAGCAGGCGTCTGGGGTTTCTGGAAGCCCTGTCTGGAAATCTCTGGTGTTCCCTAGTGGTCTCCTGTCCGGGTACTGACCAGGCCTCACCCTGCTTAGCTTCTGAAATCAGACAAAGCTGGTTGTGTTCAGGGTGTTCATTTAGTATCCTAGTTGCTAATCCTATTGTATCTCTTTCTTTGCTTCTACAAATTGCGAATTTGAGTTGTGTAAGAGAAGTCTTCTTCCTGCTTTAGGGGAAATATGGGTGGAATTCAGTAACCTGCTTTTATTTTGTTTTTTTGCAGTGCTTTGTGCCAAGAACCTTGCAAAAAAAGATTTCTTCAGTAAGTAATTGACAAATGTCTATACATTTTTTTCATGTTTGTTTTTCCTCCCTCTGCATATTTAAGCTATTATACTGACGTTAGCCCTTTCCTTGTGTGTTTCCTTCGGGGGCATTTCAGGATAATTTCTCAGGAATCAGAACTGTCTGAAATCTCTGTTGTGCAAATTTTGTATCAGCAGGCTGTTCTCCCTCCACCCCATTAACTGCTTAAAAAAGCTCAGCTCTGACAACCATGGGCAAGGAAATTTTTGTCCCTTCTTGTTTCTCATTCCACTAATGGCATTATTTACCCCATGGTAAATAATCTGTCTCTTGTGAGTTGGCAATATCAGCTCACCTTGAATTAACATAAGAATCAACCTGCATTTCTAAATGGATAAAGTCAAGCAGACACTTTTCTTAGAGAAGCTTGATGTGACAGACTGAAAACTCATACAGCAAAGAGTTGGAAACAGGGCTTAAACTAAAACAAACCATGCCATACCCTAGAATTGTTTACATATTATACCTCTTAGAAAATTCTTCTTGGCTTCTTTATCAGAATGGACAGAACTTTCTGTGGCAGGGTTTGGGAGAGATGCTCTGTATTCCAAACAACTTTAACATTCAGAACAGGCCAGAGGTAACACTAGCAGAAATCCCAGCATTGGTCAGGATGGAAAACGCACATCCCTTGTGTTCTTTTTTTTGTACCTCTGTTCTTTCTCTCTTTTTCTTTCACACTGGCATTTCTCTTCCTCCAGGCGTGGTGCTCTTTCACCCTTTCGATTTCCTTCCCTCCCTCACATTATCAGGCAGCAGAAATTCTCTTCTTCCATCCCTCTCTAAATATTTGAAAAGCTATGGGTACTACAGCGGAATAGCTCTTTGGAGCTACATGGTGGGATACATGCAGTATCCATATTAAGTATCAAGTGCCTAGATTTCACAGGCTTGGAACCTTCACACCTTAACCACACATTCACTTTAATAATTAGATTGTATTCACTTCCATTGGTACAGATTAGTGGTTCTTAAGCTGGGGTCCGCAGATAGGGGGTCCATGAAGGCTTGAAGAAATTTTGTGAGCTTTTACAATAGAAAGGAAGGAAAGAAGATGGATAGTCCTACACTGATCTAAAAGAGCAGGAGTCATTTTGCTGACAACAGACATAATTTGTACAAAGTTTTATTTCAGTATCTGAAACCATTCAAAAGTTAGGAAACTGTTTGATAACAAAAAACTGTACTCAGCATTTGTTACTTCTGCACGTGGTGAGCGCATGCAAGTAAATGGCACTGGCTCAGTGAAAGAACACAACACTTCTTACTACCATAGATATAGTGAAAAGCTGCCTTGATTTAAGTCCTGGTGGTCTACAGCAACAAAAAATATTTAAATGGGGTGCATAGTAAAGTAAAGGTTGAGAACCACTGTTTTAGATTGGTCTTTACGAAATGGTGGTATGAGTATGTGTATGGTGATCATATCTGTCTTCCCTGCAGGGCTTCCTGACCCATTTGCAAAGGTGGTGGTGGATGGGTCTGGTCAGTGCCACTCAACTGACACTGTGAAGAACACATTAGATCCCAAATGGAACCAGCATTATGACTTGTGAGTCGCCTCTTTGCAAAGGATGGTCTCGAAAGGGATGGGGGATCTGTTTACCAAAAACAGTCTTATTAGAAAAATATGACTTGTTCACATTCAACCTCAGTAGTTTTTAAAATAAAATCTACTGTTTGTTTTAAATATGTCTATCCTGACTTTTTTGACTGGCAACATCAAGATGGCTCACAACAATAAAGTAAAACTGTATATTATTTGTTAGCAAGAAGGCACTGATGACTGAAAAAGATAGTCTGCTTCAGCTACATCTTTTTAAGGGTTCCCCAATGACCACATGGAAAACATAGCCACTTTGTGTGACTGAAATAGTAGCTGCTGTTAACATACAATGTTAACTGTCCACTTTGCAGACAAGATTGTTATGCTGGGACTGTTAAACACCTCTAAAGTGCCCTTAATTGCTTGTGTGTAGTTTTGGAACCAGTGCATGTGCTGTAAACTTCATGTGTCCTAGCTAGTAAGGCTAAAGCACTGCGCGTTGGAAGACTAAACTCAGAATTCATGAAATAAGGCAGCATCTCCATACCCTAATGAGCACAGTGTTCCACACTTTGTAATAAGGTTGCCTGTAATTAACAAGAGCTGGTACATTATCAGTTTAACATGCTGTGTAAAATTACAGTGATCTAATGATTAATTACATGTTGCTGTATTTGATAAAACTGCAGCGTGACCAAAGTATTATTAAAATGAGCTCTGTCTTCGTGAATGTGAATGTTTTGCCACAGCAAATTAAGTATCTTTCTCAAACTATCATTCCAGATATGTTGGGAAGTCAGATTCTATCACCATCAGTGTCTGGAACCATAAGAAAATTCACAAAAAACAGGGAGCTGGCTTCCTGGGATGTGTCCGACTCCTTTCCAATGCCATCAGCCGGCTAAAAGATACTGGATGTAAGCATGTAATTACTTACCAGAGGTTTGCTGTGATTGGCAGTACTTTGTGTCTGAGTGCTGAATGTTGATTGCTAGTTGAGAACATTCTTGGCTCAAGTTTCCCTTTTTTCCCAATTGTTCATTTGCAGACCAGCGTTTGGATCTATGCAAACTAAACCCCACAGATACTGATGCGGTGCGGGGCCAAATAGTGGGTAAGAAAAAACTATCCATGTCTATATCAATAACAGCAAAAGCGATAGTTAATTTTCTCTACTTCTTAGCTTCAGAGAGGCACTCAGAGTCAAAAATGTCTGAAGAGAGCCTCATGTCAGGCTGCTCTAAAGACTGTTTGACAGGACTAAAGCCATTGGGTGTAAATTGGGGGTGGATCATCAGTTTATTTTGCATGCATTCATTGATAAGTCACTTCCATTCTCTTTATCTATGTTTTTAAAAATCTAATCGTTCATAAAATGTACATTTCAGAACACAGTATGAATTTTATCCATTGGAGTAGAGAACTTTATCAGGTTTGGAGACATGCATAAACCAAAAGATAGCTGCATTCTGATCCATGTAACCCATCTGTCAAGTGCTATAGTTGTGTTATAAAAATTCTGCATTAATTCTCTGGGCAGGGTGTTGAACTGCCTGACTTCCAAGATCCCTTCTGTTGCTACAGTGCTGTATTTCTGACTGCCCAGTTCCAAATGTGGTTGCCTGGCAGTGATTATAGCAGCTTGGCATATGTTAAGTATGTAATGAGCTACCAGTTACCAGTTTGTGGGCAGTCTTCAGGATGCTTATGTTTCCCAGAGGACTCTAAAAGGGACCTAGAGTACCTTTCCTGTAGAAATATCTGCCTTTGTTGAACTCTCTCATTTGGTGCTATGTATGTCAAATTGAATCCAATAGGAGCAGAATGCCTTTGCTCAGTTCTACAGAGGTGAGCAAGACTGGCTCATTTGCAGTTTTAGAAAGCAAGTTAAATTTGTTAGTCAGCCTGCTTTGTGGCTAGTAGCTGCCTTTTGGTCTGTATCACATACCTTTAGGAAAAAAGTTGATTGGCACTCAGCTCTGCTCTAGCTAATTGATGGGGTTGTTTTTGCTTAATGTTGATACAGCATTCACATGGCCTTGTTGAAAATTAAGCTGCTGAATTGTATTTAGATCAACATATTCAGCCTTCAGTGACACATTGGTACATCATACTGTCTGAAGAACGTGTTTGGAAAGCATTGGATGCGATAAGTCTTCTCTGATAAAAGAAATGCATTGTAGGGAAAAAATGCATTCAATTACCTAGTGCCATCTGGTGGCAATTATTTCAAGTTTAGGAGTGTGAGAGATCATTGGAAGTGCCTGTTTGCACAGAATTCTTCATGTATTGGACCTTACATATTCTCATTTCTTAATTTTAGTGCTATTTGTTGCTAACCCATTAAGTACAGATTTTGAATAGTAGGCTTAGTATGTTCTTTGAAGGATTGGCATACTTTCTTGAAAATATACCAGCGTACTTCCTGAATTTCCTCTTGTATTCCTTTTTTCTTTTGTGACTATCAATAAATCTTTAATTAGAATGTAATGGAAAAAAATGCAAATAGCAACAACAACAGCTAGCCCTGCCAAAATACTAAAACCTTCCACCTTAATAAGAAGGAAAAAACTGAACAGTATATGTGGATGATAGTCTTGTATTCTTTGTTGTTGTTTATTTTAAAGATGTAGCAGTGTGTGTCAAATTAAACTGCACAGGGAGGGAGTGTGACTGGATGTTTTTGGCATTCCAGCTGGGTTTTGATAAATATTTGCAGATTATGTTGTCTTGAGTTTTAATTTTGGCCTTCCTTTTTCTCATTCCAGTCAGCTTACAGACACGGGACAGGATAGGCACAGGAGGATCTGTTGTAGACTGCAGGGGGCTGCTAGAGAATGAAGGGTAGGTGTTCCATCTTCTAGTCACTGTATGGTCTCCTCACTTTAATCCTACATAAACAAATTAATAATCACTGTTTCTTCTCTTCTGAGCTAGAACAATCTTTGAATGAAATACTGAACAAAAATCTGCAGTAATAATATTAAAATGCTGTAAAATAAATATGATTATTATTATGATTAGGAATCCTTTCTTAAGGTTCAACAGTGAAAAATACTCAAGCAAAGGTTTGACTTATGGCAACCCTATCAGAGTTTTTTTAAAAGATTGGTTTAGAAGAGGTTTGCATTTTTGCCGCCTTCTGATGCTGAGAGAGTGTGACTTGCCCTTTCCATGACTGAGCAGGGATTAGAATCCTGGTCTCCAGAGTTGTAGTCTTGCGCTCAGACCACTAAACTGTGCTGGCTCTCTGAACACAGTGATAGTGCTGAACATGTCAACTTTGATTAAATCTAAAATGTAGTCTGTGAGAGGTCTTTCCATGCCATGGTGTAACTCGGGGTAATATACTGTAGGAGGTCATTCTAGCCAAATAGATTGGCTGAGCATTTCTGCCTTTGTTCCTGATAATCAGAGAACTGTTTATCCAGCATGACACCAACATTCACCAATTACTGTCTCCTCTGCTATCATAGTCTTGAATCCAACACAGAGAATCCAAGTAGTGAAGAAGCTAGGATTGCCTGGCTCTTCTGTTAGAAACCTTAGGTCAAAGAAAGCTGACATGATGCAGGAGCTCTTCCTCCAGCATTTTGCACTGCTGTGAAGCCTGACACTCGATGAAATGTGTCCATTCCCTCCTGTTCTTATATGGGTGGTATGAAAGTTAAATCAGGCTTCACTTCTTAGCACCTCTACATGAGATGGACAGTTCATCTTGTACATTGGGAAGTAGCTGAAAAACATACTTCTCCCACACCTCCTAAATTGCACCTGGAATAGACTTGTTGGTTACATTTCAAGAGATTTTCATATTAAGTAAGGTTCATTGTATTCTTGAGATCAGACTTTCCCCATCTAGGACATTCACAAAGCAGCTGTGACCCTCCAGATGTATTTGGATGGCAGTTGCCATCATCCCTCACCACTGGCTATGCTGGCTAAGGGTGGTAGGCGCTGTAGGTCCAAAGTCCTGGGAGAGCCACATTTGCTTACTCCTGTCCTAAACATTTCAGTAGTTTTGTATGCTAATTCTTTAACTGTGTGAGCCTTCCTGCTTTCAGAACGGTTTATGAAGACTCGGGACCTGGAAGGCCACTGAGCTGTTATATGGAGGAGCCAGCACCGTACACTGACAGCACAGGTGCTGCTGGGGGAGGAAACTGTAGGTTTGTGGAATCCCCTAGTCAGGACCAGACGGTACAGGTGCAACGATTGCGGACTCCTGATGTGAGAGGCCATGTACAGACTCCCCAAAATAGGCCTCATGGTCATCAGTCACCGTCACCTGACTTGCCTGAAGGTTATGGTAAGACTGTGCTATCCTGCTGCTCCTCATTGGTTATTAAAACTGAGACAAAACCAGATCAAGGGATCAGGGGAACATGCATATTATAGCCACAGTGGTTTGCATGTTTTTGGTCCTCTCAGATGTTTTGGGACTCCCACGTTCCAGAAGTCTTGGCCACATGGTTGATGGTAAGGGTTCTGGGAGTCAAAGTCCAAAACAACCAGAGCATCAAAGTTAGAGAACCATTGTTATAATGCAGACTGAAGTGGTACAGTATTATATTTTGAGTTTCCCTCCTTGTATGGTTGTTGCCCTATGTTTAAAATCACTCTCTATGTTCAGTTTTTCACTGGAAGCTGTTCTGTTTTTTCTTGCTAGTTATAAGCCTCTCTTTTAAAGACATTTACTGTTTGTTTATGTATAGATTTCTTCGTTTTGATTATCCTTTTTCTTTCTCTCTTGGGTGGAGTGAATGAGCAGACTTCCTGACATACTAGTGATCTCAGTACTGCCTTGGGTCCCATGTTAGGAGGAAGATAGGATAGTAAATTAATATTCTCTAGTTTGTCTTGTCTCATCACCTGTTAGCAAATAAACGTCTTCTGTATTGGAGTGCCACGCTATTTACTGTGAATTGGTGCGGGGAAAGGGGAGTGTTTTGTATATTCTAAAACAAATGAGAATGTTTCCATAATGTTAATAACCCAAAACACAATGTAAAATGAGTGCCCCACAGTGTTGATTGCTTAAACAGTGTTTCTAAACGCATTTCTCCTGCCAGCACTTGATTTTTGTAAGCAACTCAGTGTGGAAGCAAATGGTAGAGCAAAGGTGTGATAATTATCTGAGAATCCCCAACAAAGAGCGTGATATATAAGAAGCTGGCCTATCACATGTTAATTATAATTGTTCAGCTAAAACCTTTGGAAATAATTCATGCAGAACACAAAATGTCTGTCTGAATTGACTAGGGCTGGTATCATGAAGTGAGTTAGAATAATGAGCAGTTATACTTAGTGTATTGGTAATGCTTCTGGATATCTTAAAGCCTTTGGGAATTGAGTGTGTGGCAAATGAAAAGAAGTAAGCTATTTTCATGGAAGTGTAAGCTTTGCAGAATGTCTGGTGCAATTCTCCATGGTATTACTATTTTCTCTATTTATAAGTAGGGTGAAATGTACACCTCACTATGTATGATGGAGGAGACTATAAAGAGCTACTTAAAACATTAACTGAGCTGTTATATTGTTTGTGGCAAGATTATTCTTTTTGGATTTTCACTAAAATCTCTTTTCTTCCTCTCCCTGTAGAACAAAGGACAACAGTACAGGGACAAGTTTACTTTTTACACACACAAACTGGTGTTAGCACATGGCATGACCCCAGGATACCAAGGTATGTATATATGTTTATGGACATGTATACCAGTGTGAATTCATCTGGGTTTTGGCAGATAAGTGAATTGTAGTGCCTCTGTTTTCAGACACCTTCCACCCCAATTGGTGCACTTTTTAAAAATTTTTTCTAACCTTCATGCTTCGGTTCCTTCTATAACTGGTAGACATTGTTACATTATTCCTCTGTTGCAGATTACCACCTTCACTCTTTTCTCCCAGCTTGCTAAATTGAATGTAGTGTTGGTGCAGAGCTCACAAACATGTCGTGATTGTTTCTTTTCTGCTTTTCACAGAGACCTTAACAGTGTGAATTGTGATGAACTTGGACCTCTACCACCAGGTTGGGAGGTTAGAAGTACAGTGTCAGGAAGAATATATTTTGTAGATCATAATAACAGAACCACGCAGTTCACAGACCCAAGGCTTCATCACATCATGAAGTAAGAAAATAGTGAATTATTACTTGAGCTCAAGATCATACTCTGGTTTCTTTCAGACCATAAGACCATAACTTAATTGGGTCTTGTAAAATATAAATGATGTAGTAGACATATTGTTGGAACCCCTCCACCCACCAAAAAAAATTTTATGTTGAAATTGTAGTCTTGAGAGTGGGGATGATTCCCTCCAGCAAAATCTAGCATTTGATCATCCAATTAACATATGGGATTGGAAAAACTGGACAATTGGTTATGTACACCCAATGGGACTTCGGACATCTACCCACCCTGTGTCTCCACTACATACCAGTTTGCTTTCAGAATTGGTAGGATGTGTACCTGTGTTAGGCCTGTGCTGTCCAACCTGATTAATAGCAACTCCTTCTCAGGCAGAAGTCTCTCCTCTCTTGTTCAGTTGAAGGTGCCAGAGATTCAACTTGGGACCTCCTGTATTCAGAGCATGTGACCTGCTACTAAGCTATGCATATTTAACATGGGATGGTGCGTTCATTTTTGTTACACAGTGAACAACTGTGCTTTAAGCGGAGATCTGTGTATGTCAGCATTTCTGTAACCTTAGCTGGTCTGATAAGGACATTGCATCATCATCATCTCTTTCTCTCTCACTCTCTCTTTTTGGTAGCTGATCTGAAGCATTTTTTAAACAGCTTTTTTCCATTGAGCATTTGAACATATGGGCATTTATTGTTTGAAAAAGAGTCAACCTATTTCTTGCATAATGGAGTAAGGTTTGAGAATATTGGTGTGAGTTTTCTGGAGTACTGCATGAGTATATCTGTGGTTGGATTTTAAAGCCTCAAAGGCAGGGGGCTTGCTTTTAGAGCAGGAGGAGTTCTGTGTGTAATTCTTCAAAGTCTTCAACTTTGTTCTTGAATTTGGCTGTCAGGAGACGAAGCTTCTTTTCCCATATGTAATAAGCACACTACTGTGGCATCAGTTTTCTCTTCCTCCTTCCCTTTGGAGAGTAACATTTCTCTCTCTCTCCCCCGCACCTACAAGTCACCAATGCCAACTAAAAGAACCCAACCAGCCTTTGCCAGTGCCGAATGAGGGGTCACTCGAAGACAGTGAGGAGTTGCCAGCCCAGAGATACGAGCGAGATTTGGTACAAAAGCTAAAGATTCTCAGGCACGAACTCTCTCTCCAGCAGCCTCAAGCTGGTCACTGCCGCATTGAAGTATCAAGGGAAGAAATATTTGAGGTAGGTAAACTTGTGTGGAAGATATCATGGAGTTAATGCTTTCAACTGCTTATGTGGAATTACTCTAAGTTTCTGCAGGTGATTCTTGTCTTAAAATAAACATAGCCCCCATGGGGCCAAAAATTTAAGAAAGCTAACATGCAGTTTAGAGCCAAGATAGAAATGAAGTGCTACTCACTTCAACATGTGTACTTTGCTGTTATTTTGTTATCTACACTTTATTTTTTCCATTAAGACAACAGAGTAACAATGATAACCTTTCAGCAGGCTCTCCCAGTCCAGTATGTTGGACTGCCATTCCTGTTGTCACCAGCCAGCAGGTTTGGGTAGGCTGCTCTAAACACACTATTAGTTGAAATAGTTTATTGGTATTATTAGTATAAGCCAAACTTGATTGATGAACTAACTCTTGAGAATTTCCTCTGCTTAGCAGTTCTTACTTTTTGATCTTTCATTCTAGTGCTTGAATTTTTTTTTTCCTTCATTTTGCACATTCCATATCTCACGTTTTCATTAATTTTGAGCACTGGACTATTTGCTTCCAGGTAGAGCGGGGACAGGCAAACTGGCCCTCCAGATGTTTTCGGATGAAAGTTCCCAGCAGTCATAGTCAACATCTAGGGGAGCTACACTGCTCATAACTATTGTTGAGGCCATTTGACCCTAAATGTATGATGTATGCTGAAGTCCATTGGGTGAATCTTGAAATTAACCTAAAATCGTTTGAGTCTTCTTTGAGAGAAACGTTTGCTGGTAAACATCTGTAAGGAAGATAAGACATTCTCAGATAGGCTGAAAGAGCAATCCACATTCATAGTTGGGCTAATCCTCAAGGGTTATGGCCTTAAGCTGTGAGAATCAACCTTTTTACATAAGGTGAAAAGCTGTCATTCTCTGAAACTGTGTTTCTGATTCTTTATGTAGGAATCATACCGCCAGATCATGAAGATGAGGCCAAAAGATTTGAAAAAGAGATTGATGGTAAAGTTTCGAGGAGAAGAAGGCTTGGATTATGGTGGAGTGGCAAGGTATATGTCAGATTTTTTAAAAATTGGTGCATATTGGGCAAATATATTGATGATAAAAATTCAGGGAAATTTGTTACCTTGACATTTTATGATGATTGCATTAGGATGCAGTGGTAGGCTATGGTTTATTGCTGCAAGGATGCACTTGCGCACTAGAGGAAGAGGAGGAGTGCAGCTGTAAGAGTTGACATTTTCACTTATAGCCAAACCCTGAATTGTGATTAGTATCATGTATATCATTAGTATCATTGTATCCCCTCTTGAGAATAGTACTCCCATGTGTGTGTGTTCCTTCATATCACCTGTGGATTTATGGCAACCCCATGAATTGCATGGGGGTTTTCTTAGGCAAGGAATACTCAAGTGGTTTTTCCTGTTCCTTCCTGTGAAATATAACTTACAGCATCTGGTATTTGTTGGCAGTCTCCCATCTTAAGTACTAACCCATGCTAACCCTTCTTAGCTCCTAAGATCAGATGGTATCTGGTGCCTTTATGGTATCCAGGCCTGTTAGTCATCATACAATTTAGTAAAACAAGACAGAACTTTGAAACTAGCTTCTTTCGTAGGAAATTTAAGCTAACTTAAGACTAACCACTATTTGTCCAGTTTCAAACAAAACTGCAATTTGCCGCTAACCTTAAAAATGCACATCAAAGCTTCTAGAAAGCAGGATACAAGTATTTTCGATGAATAAAAAAGGGGGAAGGGGATCAAAATACTAAAATGTATAGAAATACATGCTATTTGTAAGTTGTTCGCCGCCTCGATCCATATGGAGAGGCGGGATACAAATAAATAAATTAAATAAATAAAATTTAAAAAAAACATTGATTTTCCCAGGACTCAGGCGGGATGGAGGATATATAGTCTCAAAACAAGACTGTATTTATGTTTATGAAAGGGGGTTCTGTGGCCTTGAATGATTTTACATCAGGGATGGGAATTGTACAGCCCTCCAAATGTTGAACTGCATCACCCAGCAGTCCCGTCCAGCATATTCAGTGATGAGAAATGCTTGGAGTTGCAGTTCGTCAGCATCCGGAAGACTACATGGTTCCTGTCTTTGTTGCTTATTCTGTCTGTGCCAGTTGGCTCTCCCCCTCCAAACAAAGCAAAGTCATTTTTAAAATGGCATTGATCTTCATTCCACCATAAAATTAAATGCTTTGTGGCACTGCATTCAGAACAGACAGGCACACATACAGTAATTTTCTTCCTCCCACCCTTAATCAGACTCCTTTTTAGCTCTTAGAAATAACACCTTAAAACCAGTATCCTATCTTTTCATAAAAAAAACAATATGTGCCATATTAAACCATAGTAAACTCCAAACTGTTTGAGGTCCATAAATTGCTCTAGCTGTTTTGGAGAATATTTTTCTAATCTTTATTTCATCTATCATGGTCCTTGGGGTATATTGTGCTTCTCCCGGTAATAGGTCTGTGTTTCATCCTGGAATCCTATTGTAATGTTATTCACTTCCTTGCCTCTGAGCTGTCATTTCCTGGGTTTGGCAGCTCTTCCAAGGGCTAAGAGCATCAGTGACTAAAATCACTCTGAGTAAGACTTTTTTTTGTCTAGCTCCACTGATACGTTCTCTAATCTTAAATTCTCTAGACAAAATTCTTGCTGTCTGGGAGCACTTCCCTTTTGACCTCTCCCTTGTCATCACTGGCATGTTGCAAGAGTTTCTTTATCTTGTCTGCACTTTAAAACTGTCTAGACAGTTGCTGAATCCGCTAGCATGGCTTAGCCAAATGTCTCCTCTTTAGCTTCAGGGGGATGCTCCTTGTACAATTAAGCTGCTTTATTATCTCAGGTTAATAACCCACAACATACCACTACTACTGTCACATGGAAAGATGTCAGTCACCAGATTCTTTCAGAAACTAACTTCCTGTAAAAATGATTTATTCCTCCAGTTTAGCTGGTCTTTTTTTAAAACCATCTAAACACTACTCGTAGAAGTCTTCATGTATTATTTATATCATATCACTTGCTATTACGAATTTTGAATTTGCTGTTACTAAATACCAATAAAGAGAAACAGACAATTAGATGAAGCCAGCTTTTTAAAAAATGCTTGCGGTGTCTTAACAGTGCATTAATAGATCATCGCTTGGTAATGAAAGGTGACCCAGTTTCTGTATGCTATCGTTGCCCTGGGTTGTGAGGCAAAGAGTGCAACAAGTGTGTGCTTGTACTTATTTTTCCCAATAGAGGCTAATCAAAGGAATAATATTGTCTTAATTTGTCTCCATTTATCTTGTAAAGTCTGCAGACTTTTGTTTTTCTTTGAGGATGTCTGTGCTCAGTGAATAAAAGATTCCTGCTTTAATGGGTGTGCAAGCTGTAGCCCTCTGCCAAAGTCTGTTTTGAACCTACACTGGAAAAAAAAAAATTCTGTGTGTCTTTTTTTGGCAGGGAGTGGTTATACCTATTGTGCCATGAAATGTTGAACCCTTATTATGGACTTTTCCAGTACTCTACAGATAACATTTACACACTGCAGATAAATCCAGACTCCTCTATCAATCCAGTAAGTATTATAAAACCCAAGCATTTGTGTATTTTGCTTGTGATATGTATATGAAAAAGCTGCATCTTGGATATCTTGGTAGTGATGCAGACCAGGAGACAGAGCAACTAAACTGTTTCTGTGACTCTAATGTTGCTTCAGATTTGGATTTCTCAAACAGCATCTGGCCCCCATGCTACATAGAAAATCTCCTTTTGAAGTGGGAACATTTCAGAAGCAGTTTGAGAGATGGCACAGTGATCGCAATTCAAGAGATGGAAGGTCAAAATATCCCCCCTCTCTCTCTGTCTCTCTCTGTGTGGACGCATACATGCAAACTATTGGGTATCTCTAAATTCCCAATTATAAGACTTATCCAGATACCATGTATACAGTAAGATCAGGCTCTTGGTGTCTGTCAGCCACCGTAGGCCGGCTAATCTGGCATTTGCATTGCATGGGAATGGAATGGCATGATTCCAGTTTTCCCTGACAGGCACATCATTTGAAAGGTTGTGTAAGGCTGGAGCATCAACAAAATGTGAGATCTGAGTTTTTCCCTTTGCTTGTTAGCCTTTCTTCATATTATGCGAATCTGTCCACTTCTATTTTCCAGTTGATCCCAAACAAAACTGCAAAGGTAAGTATATCTAACATCTCTGAGGACCTTAAAGCATCAGCTCCTTGTAATGGATTAATTTGTAGAGCCTCAGCTTTCCCAGTTGTAGAGTAATTATGACTCTTCCTGTTAATTACCTTTTCAGTTCCACTAAATGCTCATTGCATTGCTCTTGAACATTTGTCCCTTACAACCACCCACTGCATCTTAATAATAATATAAAAAAAATCTTTACAGAACTGAGTACTATAGCAGCATTTCTCAAAACATTTTTACTTGTTTGAAAGCTACATTATTTTTCAAACTAACAAAACTCAGAGTGGTGCTGGGTGTGAGTTGGCAGTCATTTTGCTGAAAAATGGTTGGCAAAGCACACAATTGTTTTACTCACATTCATCTTAAAAAACTAAGAATGTTTAACTGTTGAATTTATTAAGCATTAATGAGAACGGTTGTTGTGACATCACTTCATTTTCAGAGCACTGATCCTTATGTAACCAAAATTGTGCCCTCCATTCACAAGATGGGAGCTCCCTGCATACTCAAGGAACCCTCAAAGTGTGGAGAAGTACAAAATATTTTAGAGAGGGCTCTAGGGAGAACCAGGATGTGCTGAGAAGCACAAGCCCAAAATCTTTTCCTACCAGCATGTGATCAAAGTGTTGATTTGGTCTGATATGTTAAACCAGCCGAGGACTTCATACCTGGATATAACTTTTGCAGATCAGATTTTTAACGTGAATTGCCAAGTTAGTGGCTAAACATTTAGTGGCTTGAAACCTGAAATCACACATGGTAAGATGGCCTATTCTTAGCTCAGCTTCACATGACAGCCAGCATGTGAGATGAAAATTTAGCAATGCTGTTTATTAGGTATCTCTAGTATTTATTTCTGTATGGGGTATGAGCAGATTAAGTGAAACCTCACTGAACTGAAAAATGTCTAAAGGTATAAATCTAACCACAAGATGTCAGCACTGGGCTTCTATTCTAGAGAATGAGTTTGGGTTTTTTGGCTTTTCTTGCAGGATCATCTGTCTTACTTCCACTTTGTTGGTCGGATAATGGGTCTGGCTGTGTTCCATGGGCACTACATCAACGGGGGTTTCACCGTTCCTTTCTACAAGCAGCTTCTGGGCAAACCCATCCAATTATCTGATCTGGAATCAGTTGACCCAGAACTACACAAGAGTTTAGTTTGGATTTTGTGAGTAATTGACTGTAAAAATCAAAACCTGTGTTTTTTAAGTACAGTTCAAGGCAAGGAAAACTCCACTTAGTAGTCATCTGGAATCCTTTTCCAGCCTGCTAGTATCTCCGTAATCCCTTCAGCCCATCTTCAAACATACAGCAGAGTTAATGTTACTGTTAATAAAGGAAGAAGGGGCAAAACATCTGAAATGAATCTCTCAAATTCAACAGATTGAACAAATTCAAATGTGAGAGTACAGTGACATAAAAATAATTAGCATACTTCTTTTCCCCAACAGAAGAAAAAAATAAAATCTGTTTTACAGCAGACAAATAAAATACAGTTGAGTCACCGAGGACCCAGATAACATAAATCATGCATGATTTAAGATGTGAATAAAAAGATCTTTCCCTAGTGCCCAATCCTATTAGGCAGATTCTCAGTACTGTACTTTCAAAATATTTAGTCAAGAACATTCTCAGCTGTGTCTTGGTAGATGCAAAAATAACTTGTATTCTTTGGATTGTTACTGACAGAGAAAACGACATCACTCCGGTTTTGGACCATACTTTCTGTGTGGAGCACAATGCTTTTGGCAGGATTCTGCAGCACGAGCTCAAACCAAACGGGAGGAATGTTTCTGTTACAGAGGAGAACAAGAA
This sequence comes from Ctenosaura bakeri, assembly GCA_948474755.1. Lineage (NCBI taxonomy): Eukaryota > Metazoa > Chordata > Lepidosauria > Squamata > Iguanidae > Ctenosaura > Ctenosaura bakeri. The sequence goes on along the minus strand of CAOLHI010001113.1, from coordinate 13,568 downwards.
AGAATATGTCAGGTACCACTGGAAAAGAAGACATTTCGCTCCCCCTCCGACCCCAACAATAATGATAATGAGATAGTATGTGTAGTTCCTCTCCTCTTAGATCACGTGTGAACTGAAAACACTGAAGTTCTGTATAGCAACTTTGGAGATTAGTGATGTTCAGTCACCTGAATCACCTGAATATATATGCATGCATGTGTTTTATAGCTGCTGTTGCTACTGCTGCAGGCAGCTCAGTATTGTTCAGCTCAGTGTACCTTAAAAGCTTTTAGGTTTGGAATCTAGTTCTCAAGATAGCTCTGTAATTACCTGAGTATAGTGGTTTGAGTGTTGGACTGGGACACTGGGAGGCCAGAGCTTGAATCCCTACTCAGCCATGGAAATTTACTGGGTGACCCTGGACTAGTCACACTCTCTCAGCCTCAGAGAAAGACAAGGGCAAGCTGGGTCTGCCTTACGGTCTCCCTCAGTCAGAAATGACTTCAAGGGACAGAACAACAAGAAGTGCTGACTTGCTCCTCTGGAATGCTGAGAAACCAGAAGTAATTTGGATGGTACTTTTGGTGGGAAAAACATCTAAGTTTTGTATCTTTCATTGCTCCACCTTGTGACCCCTACCTTCCATCTGCCATAAATTTCACTCCTAACAGGCATATGTTTCTCTGAATTTAGAACTTGTTGTCCATGGTCAAGATAACTTTAGCCTCATTGGTCTCCTGTGAATTGGCCTGGAACTATGCTGCATTGTTTCACTTTTTTAAAAAATTATCACATTGCTTTGATCCAGTTGATTGCTTTGATCTTGATGGGGCAAGCAAGTTGAATGGGGAGAGAAAACATGATCTTGACCTGGTACAGGGATCAGATCTCAGTGAAAAGGTGCTTTGTTGTTCCCAGAGCTTTGCTTCTTATAGATCCAGTAGGAAACATACTGCATCTTGTGTCTTTTTGCAAATTTTATTTCTATTTATGGAGCACTGTCTGCCATTTCCCCTCATCCCAGGTTGTACGTTAACTGGCGGTTCATGAGAGGAATTGAGGCCCAGTTCTTGGCTCTGCAGAAGGGCTTTAATGAACTTATTCCTCAACACCTACTGAAGCCTTTTGACCAGAAGGAGCTTGAGGTACCAATCACACCATTTCATTTTATTTCTTAGCCATGTGACCAATAAAAAGGAAACCACTTTGTAAAAACAGTTTTAGCTTTTCCATCCTGAGTATGGCAGGTACAGTTTTATCTGGAACCGTTAAGACTGTGCTAAGCATGCATTTTGCATCTCACTGATGGAAAAGAACTCAGTCTTTATTAGGAGGCTGGGCTTGATGTATAAATAAGCAAGAAGCTCAAGCCTGGGGCAGTTTATTAAACCTGTAATGATGAAATCAAGCATATTCCGCTTCTGAGTAGTTATCTGTTGATGAGTTTTGTAAAATGACTTTCTATGGATGGTAGAGGGAAGGAGGAATGAAAAAAAGGAAGGGCTTGGGGCAGGGTTGTACTTCTATGGAGCCAAACTGTAGATATTCCTGAGCAGAGCTCAGAAAGAATATTTTTTGAACTACAACTCCTAGCACCCATTGGCTATGCTGGCTGGGGGATTTTGGGAGTTCTAATTCCAAAAAGGAACCTTTTCCCAGCTCTGTTCTTGTGGCAGAATGTTCAGCTCCATGTTATTCTTCTAGTGCTTGGTATTGAAAATGTGTGTTTTTGGTGCACCAGCTCATAATAGGTGGCCTGGATAAGATTGACTTGAACGACTGGAAGTCCAACACTCGTCTAAAGCACTGCATGGCTGACAGCAATATTGTCAAGTGGTTTTGGCAAGCGGTGGAAGCCTTTGACGAAGAGAGGAGAGCAAGGCTGCTACAGTTTGTGACGGGCTCAACGCGGGTTCCGCTTCAGGGCTTCAAGGCTTTGCAAGGTGACTGCTAGGGAGGCTGAGTTAGCACCTTTGCACGAGGGATGGCAGAAGAATGCAGATGGACTCATTTCACTCCCAGGAACCCCTCATCAGTTCACTCCAAACAGGCATTTCTGTAACTATATCATAAAAATTTCCTTGGTGGAAATCCATGGCCCCATCTGCCATATGGGAAGCTGACTTACACTGAGTTAGGCTATAGCAGAGCTTAGAAAAGTTACCTTATTCAACTGCAGCTCCCAGAATCCTCCAGCTAACATGGCCAACTCTGTTCTGTAGCCCAGTACCCCAGCACTGTCTACTCTGACAGGTCATGGCTCTCTGGGGTCTTTCTTAGGACCAGTTTAGTTGGAGATGCTTAAGATTAAACTGTAGCAAATTCAGCATGCAAAGAATGTGCCCTCTCGTGCTGCCCAAATTAAATGTGCCACGTCCACTTTTCTTTCTCTGCAAGCTAGTGCCTGTGTGTATATTTGCATGGCTACATACATTTGTACCCTTACGTACGATCTGTGGGGTTTTTCTCCTGTGTCCCTTGGTGGTACAAGAGCTTGGATGTGGCAGAGAAAGGGTGAGGATGGGAGGATGACTGTGTTTTTGAAGGGCCTTAACTAGAATGTCTGTTTGCAAGGTTCTACAGGCGCCGCAGGACCCAGGCTCTTCACTATCCATTTGATAGATGCGAACACAGATAACCTTCCAAAAGCTCATACTTGGTAAGACTGCTTTTCCTTCCATCAAGCGGTGGTAGACTAGGCATATGAATCTGAGTGGGCATCTGTCCAGGTGAAGTCAGACACCTTCACGAAAAGGAAATAGCATTTTAGCAATGTAGGAATGTGTGGTGTACATGAAGACCGGAATTTGGACTACAGTTCACAGAATTCCCAAGCCAATATGGCTGCTAGTCATGCCGGCTCAGAGATTCTGCAATTTTTCCAGGCTCTGGTCTAGACCAGCCATCTCGAACCTGGTATCCTGCAGGCTTCTGTTATCCTCTGCCAGCATTGGCCATGCTGACTAGGTGAACAATGGCAGCTGTAGTGCAGCACGTCTGGGGTGGGTTGTCATGGAATGCTGGTGTATGTGATTTTGCACTGTATAATAAAGAGTATTGCAGTTGGACAGAGATGATGATCATTATGCCTGCATGATGGGAAGGTGAAAATCTTTTAGTTTCATGTTTGTTGCTTTTCCCAGAATCCCACAAGCATTCTTATTCTCTCAGAGTTCCTTATTGAATGATGAGACTGTTTTTCCTTCCAGCATGAAAATCTACTCATACTCTTCAGCCTTTTTTTCAAAGTGTAATCATCTTGAGTATATACATATTTTTTCAATTATATGTGTTTTATATTGATGGATGTGTGTTTGTGTGCATTTTCTGAATGTGTACATATTCAGTTCTGCACATTTTTCAGATGCTCATGTGATTTTCTGCATTCTTTTTTTCAATAGAAGGTACTACAAGCCTTAAAAATGCTGGATTTCCATTCTTGGCTTGTATGAATTAGTTATCACTTATTAAAATCGTTTTGTTCTGCAAAGTACTTATGTTTTATTTTTATTCTACTACTGATAACTCCCTAATGAACATGAGCACCTTAGCAAAACACCAGTTTCATCTTCCTATCTGTCTCCTATGATATTCCTATGCTAGATTCAGTGGTTTAATATTTATTTTACACGGAAGCTCTAAACTTCTCCTGACAGAGAGGTTCAGAGATTCACTTTTTAAAGCCCAATGATGATAAAAACACATTATATCAGTTTAAATTGTCTTTTACTGTTTTGCTTTCTCATTCTAATTCCCTGCCTCTTGCCTCCAGTTGGTGCCTCTAAAAGTTTTGACTAGACTAGGCAATGCCATCCTCCCTCCTCTGCCTTTTTTATTGTCTGTTTCCCCATCCCTTTATATAATTTTGTGTCAGGTAAAGTGTTCAAGCTAAATATTTGATCAGAGGTGACAGCAGACTAACTTGGTTACTTTAACCTTCTGCAGCTTTAACCGAATTGACATTCCGCCTTACGAGTCCTATGAGAAGCTTTATGAAAAGCTACTGACAGCTGTGGAAGAGACATGTGGGTTTGCAGTGGAGTGAATGGGCAACCAAAGGAAACAGATACTAGCTCATGGACCACCAAATCAAAAGCTGTAAGAAGAAGCTTGCTGTGAACTTCTTTTTTGTCCAAAGCATTGAGACGCTCGACAACTGGGGGGCATCTGCGGCTGTTTCCCCCTCCTGTGGCGGTGTTTTGGGGGAGGGGGGCTTTTGTTGGTGGTTCCCAACCATATTTTTCCTCCCTTTTGTTACAATAATTCCTGCCTCCCCCCGCCCCCGTTTCCCACAAAAGTAAAGGTAGTCAGGTTCAGCATTTGGTTTTGGTTACCCAAGATATTCTGCTAGACTCGTAACACATATTGTGATAAGGTCAATGACCTGTGGTCTTTTTTTATAGGAGTATCAAACTGTAGTTGAGTATCTTGAGATTGGTTTGCTGAGGATCTGTTGACTGGTAGGTGTATATGGATGTTTTGTCTTAACGCAGTCCTGAGCCCTTGTAGAGTCCAGAATCTCTGGAAATGAGACTGGCACAGGAATTCCAAGTTGCACATTTCAGAATACACATTAAAGAATGGGTAGCAGAGAACGACTCCATAGGCACACACAACTAGGGGTTCTTCCTTGGCAAGAAGTATGTTGTGTGAGTGTGGTGGCTTGGCTCTTTAGAAGAGGAAACAGGAAGGAATCCAAGCCATCTTAAACTGGGAGGTAAGTTTTTAATTTTGGGTGCTATTACAGGAGACAGGTTTGTTTGGTGGATTTGCTTCTTGTTTATGTGGTTACTGGGATATGTTAGAGAATGCAGCAAGGGGGCATGACTCAAGGTCTTAGCAGTCTGAAAGATTTCTTTCCCCCGATGCTGTTCTCAGTTGTATTCAGTGACTTGAAATTACAGAAATCCTAGTTCCTCGGGAATGGGGAATGGCTCTATTAAAAGAGGACTATATAACGAATAAAGGTGTAACACAGTGATTTTAACCTAAGACTATTGAGTAATCCAGCATCCTACTTTCCGCCTCTTTTCTCCTTTGCTTCCTCCTCCTTACTCCTGGCATACATCTGAAGCTGTTGTGCAAGGTTGCTTATTAAGTGAGTGGCTTCCCATGACTTCCTGCAAGAGAAGAACCAAAGCACTCAGGTTACATTAAATCAAATAGTTTTGTTTTTTTTAACTTCACACAACAAGCAACAAGACAGTATTTTTAAAACACAACATTTCCTGGCAGAAAGACTAAGTATGTGACTTGGTAGACCTGAGACTCCCTCCCTCCCGATTTAAATACAAAGATGCATATTAACAGATGATGGATGAGTAGAACATTGGGCTTCAGCTGTAGGTCAGATGGCTCTTTGGTCTACAAAGATATTTCTATTGTCAATTAAAACATAAATACATTGACACCAAAAATAGCTTTAAACTGTGATAGGACAAATTCGAGTTAGTTACTTGTGAGAACCCTGAAGTCTTTCTTTTCTGTTTGTTCAGCTGTAACTTTTGTGGTTTGGTGATGGAAATGTGAGGATGACATTTGAAAAAAGGAAATTCTATTATTTTGTGATATTTGCACCATGTGGTTAAAGGGCTGGATTTTTTTTTATAGGTGATCTAAAGGTGTAACATGGAATGGACTTTGAAATCCAGTCACACTTAAGGGACCAGTTTAACTGCATTGTGAGTTCTTTGGGAGATTGTGGGGTATCAAGGGAGTTTAAGGGATTTGAAATTAAAATTTTTAGGTACACATCTTTGTAATTCTCTATATAATGGCAGTCTAGAGGCTCTGTTTTCCAAATCATCTGGAGATCAGATGCTGTCTATAGAAGGTGATTAATCCCGTTATTGTCACTGGAATTTAAACGTGCAGTGTGATTATAGAGATAAATTATAAAGATAAATGATGAACAAGAGTTTGCAGAGACTATTCCATGTAGGTCTGTGGTACAAGAGAAATGTTGTCTTCAAGCACGGAGATGATGCAGTTGGCCACACAAGACTAGCATAGGCAATACTGACAGTTGCATGTTGGGAGGCTGTTTTTTGCATGACCCTTGCATCTGGTTGCGTCCATCCTAATGGTTGGAGCCCATGTTGCACCAGGAGCATCAGAAAGAGAGGACAAGTGACATAAGCATGCAGTGTGCTTCAGGAAAGACAGCAGCACGCGAGAGGTAGCTGGAGAATCCTGACTGGGTTGATGTTCAGACCACATAATGTACATAGATTCTCTGTGGTCATAGCGAGGAAGATGTGAGGTATGTGTGTCTAAAATCTACTTCATGTTTCCCATTTTTGTGTCCTAAAGATTTTGTGCCACTGGTTCCATCAACCAAGAGCCAAACTAGGCAGTGTGCTGTGACTCTGTATACTGTAGTTTGAGGCAGGTTCAGGCTGGAACTGGCAAAAAAGGAAGCAAGCTAAACAAAAGGCTCAGCTTTTTGTTGCTGCATTTTGTTCTGTTTTTGCTGGGAAGAGCACTATTGATTGCTTGCTCCTGCTCAAGCTGAACATTCCATATCTCCTTTTCCCAACAAGGAAGCTATTAAAATGAGTGGGAAGGTAAGGTCTTTCTTGCAGGATGTGGACTGCTAAACTGTATCTTCAGTGAGGGCTCTTTTAGCAGCTAAACAACTCAAACAACGAATGCAGAATAAACTTGATTTATATTCTCACCTGTTGCCTCTGGGTAGATGAAAACCGACTGGAAGAGGTTTATGGCAAACAAGTAGAAATCTAAGGCAGATTGCTGTATTGAAGGATACTGGAAGCACCCTGCCCTCTGCAGCTGTGTCTAGCTGTTAGTGTGACACTTGCATCTAGGAGGTGGGAAAATGCTGTTTCTGTTGCACTGGAGATAGAGAGGAATTGGAAAGATATGTGTGCTTTCTGTTCCTTCAGCCAGATGATCATGTTGAAATCCACCTAAAATGGTCCTTAGTACCTCTGGTAGGAGAAAAGTTTAGCAACTAGTCCAGTGATACAAATCTTTCTGTGTCTTTGGGGGTCTTTGTTTACTTGCCCTGAAATGCATCATCCAGCATATATGTGCTCAGGGATGTAGGAAATCACCACTCCTTTCATGTTAAAAATTGAGAAAGTATGAGTAGTTTTAAGTCAAATGGGAACATTTTGGACCAACTTCTTGTTTCTAAAGACATGGCTTGCCCAGCACTGGGTATGGTCTATGAAACCTCCACTATCATTCAGAGTTGGCTTTCCCTCCCCACTTCTCCATTAGCGCTGGTACCCAGTATTCTACACTGTAGAGCACAGAAAGTTTCCCAGAAAATGCAGTATGTAATTTGTTTTTACTCTGTTACTTTTTTTTTGTTCCTCAACCACTTTATAATGTATTTTTAACTTATTATTTTGTAATGTCTTGTTTTTAAGTATTGCTGCTACCCTCGTTACTCTTCTCACCATTTTTATTGCGAATTTTAATTTGTGGAGGAAAAAAGTTGTACACTAATGTTTTTCATTTTATGTCTAAATCAAAGTATTTAAAGAAATACTAGTTCTATTTAACGTGGTTATGGAGCCAGCTGGAATAAACAGTGATTGTATAGTAAGGCTGGGCCCAGGAGGTCATGTTCATTTTTGTTACATATGCAATAAACTCTCACAACTTTAAGTTTGTGTGCCCATTAATGTGGTGGATTCACTAAAATTTAATAAACACATTCAGTAGCCCTAACATAGTGGCATTCACAGCTCATGGTGATATTTTTGGCAGCTTTTACTGCATGTGGGAAGATTTTTCATACCAGATCACACTATTTGTCCATACAACTAGCAGCCAGACAGACCTTTTCCTATTGCCACCTACCTGAATGTTTTAACTGGAGATGCCAGAAGCCAAAGACCTTTCAACTTACAACCTCTTTGTCTCTGAGGAAGAATTGCCTTCAGATGATGTAGCAGGGAAACCGCAAATATGATAAGTGTGGGTGGCCAGGTGAGCCAATAAATATTCTGGTGGGTTTAATAACATCTGTGGATATATTTGCAAAGGAGCCATCTGTACAGTCATTTTGACTGCCTGTTTTAAATTGTTGAAACTTCCGCACACCTCACTCCCCATTTTTAAAAACAAAGCTTTTCAACATGCTTTTGAGACGACAGAGCAGTGATGGGAAAGCATTAGCAAGTATTTGTTTATTGCTGGGATTCAGCATGTGAAAGTTGTATAAATTTATATGCAGATATTTATGTACACACATGCTGTCTCTCACATACATACATACAAAATTATGGTGCTTAACAAAACAATCTTGAAGTAAAATGTTTCTGCTTCTGCCTCAGTTGTTGGATTTATATACATGCATAGAGTAGACCTTCCATATCTGTGAGGGTTGTATTCCAGGAAGCCCTGTGTAAAAGGAAAAAGGTGGATGCTTTTGCCCCGTAATACCTAATGGTGGCAATGTATGTGTGGACAGTTCAGTGCATCCGTGTGCACATTGCTGCCATTTCAGATACAGGGTGTAACACAATTGTGGCTGCTTAAAATCACACGTCTGGAGACCACAGGTAAGGAGGGCCCATTGTACATATGCATCGATTGATGCAGCTGAAGTCTCAGCCTTCTTCTTTTCCAGGATTAAAAGGCAGCAAGTTGGTCAAAACTTTTTCATCAGACTTGTGTCCTAAACAAAATTAGAACGAGGACTCCCCTATGCGGGGGACAAAATGCATTGCTCCCCCACAACAATTTTTTCCTGCAGTCCCCAAATTTCTAGCCCTGCAACTAAACACTTATAAAGTGAATTCAGGTATCCAAAGCAAAGAAGCAGGCAAAATCACCAAGGGAATGTGAACACAGCAAATGTAAGAGTTCCAGGTATTTACTGTTATGCTAGGGATGTGACGACAAGGAAAATTTCATGGGGAGGGGCAGAATTCTCATTTGGAGGGGCAGTATTGTCATCCCCCCCCCGTAGCTGCATCCCTTCTGTCCAAATTCTATACAGGCATACCTCAGTTAACAAAGCCTCTGACAAAGAGGCTCCTTTTTCACAAAGTCATTTTTTCATTTTCCCATTCCCCCCTTTTTCTTTGTCCTCTGTCTAGCTGGAGGTTTTTGGTAGCATTAGCACTGGGAGGCTGATGAAGGAGGGCAGGAGAAATACAGACTTTTAGTGTCAGGTGGCAGCAGGGTGATTGCAATAAGTGCAAAAATAAAGTTGAGCTGGGTAATAATGGGATTCTGCACTAGCTGATCCTACTGCAGCTATGTGTGCCTGACTACAACAGGCGGTGTAAAGAGCAGCTGTCTCCAGAATCCCTTGCTGAACCTGTGTGACCAGCAAAATGGAGAGAAAAGGGGAAAGCAGATAAGCCTGCCTACAGAAGCATAGATCTGTAAGTTGTGGTCACCAATATGGAAATCATAGCAAGTATTGGAGACTAATGAAAGAAAAGAAAATCATTGCTTGGATGCATTTTGGAAAAAGCCTTTGAGTGGTATCTTGAAGGTTCAAAATGTTTTTCTCATTACCTGACAAGATTATTTCATTTCATATGTGATTATTGTTATTTTTGAATAAAAAATTTGCCGAAACATGTTGAACCGCTCTTCTTTTTTGTGGGGTAGGCCCCTATCCGTGTTCATTCCATGGTGCTGCTGTCCCTGGTACCAAATTTTCTGTCAAAAGAAAGTTATTAAAAGACAAATGTAGTACGTAAATAACTGGTAACATTTATGTTAATACTAAGATTCTAAGTAGAAGTGGAGGAGGATAAGAAAATAGTAAACTTTCATGTATGTAGATAAAAAATATGATGGAGAAACTGTTTTTAAATATTTGTATTAAAATAATATACAAAAATTATAAATAAAAAAAAGAAGTAAAGTCCAGGAACCCATCTACTTTGTTAACTGAGGTTTACCTGTACTCTCTCTTGGCAGCAGAATTTCTTGTGAGGCAGGGAATGGTAGACACAGCTACCGTGAACCATCTCAATCTGATGGTTCAGAATTTTCTGTTAGCTGAACAGAATTTATCAAACTCTCTTTAGTTTAAAGCAAATTGCTTCTTTTGACTTTCTGGTCACATCCATGCGTCTCACAAGCATCCTCTTTGGAACTAAGCTGACACTTCATGAGACTCTTCATAACACTACAGGCAGACTGTTCCTCGCTGAGGAATGTTTAAATGTGTCAGCCAGCAAATGAGCGCAATGAACCCAGTGGCACATCCGGATTTCCATGACAGATGCAGAGTGGAATGAATCCATAAGTTAATTTGCCATGACGGGAGAGAGATTAAATGACCACTTGAGGCAGAATTAGTCTCTCAGCATTGTCTGCTTAACTGCCTTTTCTGGAAATAATACTGAAAATGCTAAATCTCGGGGGCTGGTGCAAGAACTGCCAGCATGGGAAGTTAAGCAGTAGAGTGTATGTTGTCGGAGTGGGAGAAGATGGTAAAGAGCCACTTTTAAAAAAGCCAGTTTTGATGTCAACCTTGAAAGATGGTGAGCAACCAAGATCCAAAGTGATGTGGCAGGTAAAAGTAGAGAAAGAGGCCCTATCCACCGATTGCTCATCCATGAAATTTGAAGTGCTGAATCCTGCCTGCTCGGTTAGAGGTTTTCTCAGGAGAGCTGTACCATAGAGGAGAGGTTCCAGGCTGTGTGGAAAAGTTCCATGCAAACAGGAACGTCTTCAGATCTCTTACCCCATGAGGAAGGCAGTGGTGGGAGAGCAGGCTTGGTGTTTTTCTGTTCATGCAAAGGAAAAAGCAGGGTGAGCAAATAGAGTGAAAAGATGCAGTCATTCACTTCGTTCTTCGATCAAGTTCATGAGGTGACTCAACATCCAAAGAGCCTTCTTGGATCAGACCAAAGGCACACCATTAGGCATCTAAGAAATGAAAAATCAGAGGTAGCCAGCCATTTTGGGCATACAGCAAAAATACAACAAATCCACAGAACAGTGATACATTTGTTGGCCCACCAAAATGTGCAAAATACAATATGCAGGCTCTTGAAGCTTCACTAGCTTCTTCATCAGGCAAAGATGTTAAAAATCACAAAGGAGGAGAAAATCGACCTTGTTAGATCACAGGCCCCACAATGACCAAGAATGGGAGTGGCCTCTGTCTGCGTAGAGGTCCCTCTAGACCATCTTAGCTGACCACAGAAGTAACATGTGAGACTAAATGTAGGCCTGTGACTCTTAACATCATCACGTTTCTTCTCCTGTATCATTTTTAACATCCCTGCCTGACGAAGAAGACAGTGAAGCTTCAAAAGCTTGTATGATACGTTTTGTGCATTTTAGTGAGCCCAGGAGAAGCAACAAGTCAGCTTTCAGCTTGACAGAAGGACAGATGGATACCTGAAGCTGGAAGCTAAGAAATGAATGCAAGGAAGTCAAATTTTTCGTGGAACTCTTCAATGGATAACCACTGAAGTAGGAATCCTCCAGCATTCACAGAAGAGGCTCTTCAAAACCACAGTATCCACCCTACATCTGTCCAAGGGTTGAAGGCCATCAAGAGAGACAAATGTCATGTGAGTATGTCATGACTCCAGTGTCATCAGTTTTCTTCTCTTCTTGTATTTTTTTTTCCATCTTCCCTTAATGAAGAAGCCAATGAAGTTTCAAAAGCTTGCATGATATTTTCTGTGCTTTTGAGTGTCCACGGTAAAGGTATTTTCTTTTGTGGATGTTTGATTTTGTTGTATTTGGTGTCTAAGAATCTCACGTCTTTTTTGAAAAAGAAAAAGCTGTCATTTGTAGCAACTAAGGGTGGAAAACTGGGCCAAAAAAAAATCGATTAGGCTCTTGGGTTGTTGAGAAAAACTCCTGTGATGGGATGGGCACTTGTCAATACGTATGGAGTTAAAACATCTTGCCTTTCAGAGGTGACATCATTAATCAGGTAAATTCTCAGTCTGCTCTGCGGCAGTTGTTTGTATTTATAACGATGTTCTGCAAAGCAAGGACTGACTACATCACACCGAGGGATAAGAGGATGGTTGAAGTCGAAGTAACTATCTCCAAGATTGTAAGATTCAGCAGTATGTCCTTGGCACAAGCTCTTCGGAATGTAAATCACATTTGTTGGCAACTAGCTGATACTTTCTGTATTCATTGCTGGGTTAATCAGGGTCAGAGAGCATGTGAATATATTCCTCAGAAAAGCTGGATGAGAGAGGTTGCAAAAGAAAAACTATAGAAACTATACAGATAGAATCATAGAATCATAGAAACGTAGAGTTGGAAGAGATCACAATGGCCATTGAGTCCAAGGTAGGGGTGTGCGTGTGTGTATGCTAGAACGATTTGATAAAACATGAGCAATTTGATAAAAAGCGATTTGATAAAACATGAGCAAAAGGGGATAAATTATTTTGGAAGGAATGCTTCTGTGAAATGCTCCCACCGCTTCAGCTTTGTTTCAACAAATCATCTCATTGATTTTTTCAGCAAATCTTACTAAAAGTCAGGCGGCTTCTGATGAGACACTCATAATCTTGCACTGTTGATCAAGCATGTCTGCTTTGTAGAAAAGCATTCTTCTGGTGCTCGGCTCAAAAAGATCTGAATCCAGATTCTGTGTCAGATATTACAGTAAGTGTAGCATGAATATGTGCTGGCAGAGCTAAGTTGGGTTGCACCATAATACAGTCTATGCATAAGAGTTTGCATTCTCCTGTTGGATAATGGTTGATCCACTTCCCACCCACTGGGTGAAATGAGGCAGTTTAATCCAAATCCAAACCTCCCTGGAATAGTAAGGCCGTTACGTCAGAACTGTTGAACCAATTAGAAGGAGTCCAAGCAACACCTCTGTAAGTTCCATTAATGTAATGAGTTTAGTATGGAGCATCAATTGGATTTAGGTTAGACTAGGGCACTGTTTCTGCTCAGGCAAAAAATGCTTGAGAGCCAGTGTAGTGTAGTGGTTTGAGCATTGGACTATGACCCTGGGAACCAGAGTTCGATTCCTCACTTGGCCATGGAAATACACTGAGATTGGGCGCATCACACACACTCAGTCTCAGAAAAACCTGTGATGGGTTCGCCTTAGGGTTGACACAAGCCAGAAAGAACTTGAAGGCATACAACAACAACAACAACACAGAGAGCTGGCATGGTGTAGTGGTCTGAGTGCTGGGTAAACACTTTGGAGGATCGGGATTCAAATCTCCATTCAGCCGCAGAAACCCTTGGGCAAGTCACACTCTCTCAGCCTTAGAGGAATGGCAAATCTCCTTTGCAAAAATCTTCGCCAAGCAAGCCCCATGGTAGAGTTGCCACAAGTCATCAGTTGACTGGAAGGCACATAACAACAAAGAGCATCAACAGGATTCTGGCTTGTAATTGCTGTATCCTGTTGGCTGTGTCTGATTCATGGATAGGCAGGTCCCCATAACAAATTCTGACAGTTGAAAATGAATGCAGGTAAGGTCATACACCACAAGTACATCATCTAGGCAAGGGGAATCTAGAGGCACAGTCCAGAAGGAAAAAAAAATCAAACAGCTGTCTCAGAGTCAGGTAAACTACCCGAGGGGATCTGAAGCCAGAATCAAGCAGCATCTGAAGCCGGTCAAATTCACAGTGGCAAC